>JAPMOS010000001.1:95000-695000 GCA_027972325.1 Paratrimastix pyriformis
TTGGATGACGGCTGTTTTGCTCTTCAGAGAGCAATGGTTTCTCGATAAACTCTTTCCTCCTCGTTTGGATTTAGATGATTTTCACCGATACGCTCAGATATCCCATCACATCCGCACCCATATTTATTCAACTTGCGATGCCCTGGACTTCAACGCACTTCGACGAACCCCGCCGCCGGAGTGCATCCTCCATTATGCGGAACGGCTGAAGGCCAGTCTGACGCAGGTGTCTTGTGGCCGGGTCGCCTTCCAGGATCTCGATTTCCTCCGCCTGGTCTCGAGTTGCCCCCGGTTGACTACCCTGGACGTGCGTGCATCACCCAGGTTGACATTCTCCTACAAAGCCTCCGCCACGCTTCCCAATCTCACCTCGCTCAACCTCTCCGACTGTGTCAACATCACCGATGGGAGCATGCCCCTCCTGGCCCGGCTCTGTCCCAACCTCTCTGCCCTTCTTGTTGCCGGCGCATCCCAACTGACCGACCAAGGGATCCACGCCCTCTGCCAGGCACCCTTTGCGGGGCACCAGTTGCATCGTCTCGATCTCCACCGGTGCGATCGACTCACCGACGAGGCCGTGTTGGCCCTGGCCAGGTACTGCGGGGGCCTGCAGTGGCTCCGGCTCCCCGAGCAGCTCACCCTGGCGTCACTCTCACACATGGCCTCCGGTCCGTCGCAACACCCACACCACACACTGGGCTGGGCTGGGCTGGGCTGGGCTGGGCTGGGCTGGGCTGGGCTGGGCTGGGCTGAACAGTTGGAGTTGGCCCCGGTGATGCCGCCACCCGTCCCTACCCCCGTCCCTGCCCCTGCCGCCCAGCCGCGACCCCAACAGCCCCAACGCACACACGTACCGCACACACTGCACACACGCACGCACAGACCGCGCACACGTATACTGCACTGCACACGCACGGACCGTGAACACACATAGCACACACACATACTGCACACAGACTGCACACACATACTGCACGCACACATACCGGCTGTATCGGCTCACCAACGCACTTTCATGTTGATCGCCCCCACAGCCACCCGGCTGGCGGCCACCCTCGAGCACCTGGACTTTGTCTGGCGCCCCACCCAGTTCATGCTGGCCCACCTGCCGCCCCGCGTCTTCGCCGCCTGTCGGGAGGTCCGCTGCCCGGCCGGCTGCGAGGACGCCCTGCTGCTCTTCGCGGACGGGTTCCTGCACGAGCTGACCCTGGTATGTCCGACCCCGTCCCGCTTCGTCGACGAGGCCACATTCCGCCGACTCGGGGCCCTGTTCCCCCACCTGACCGCCTTCACGGCCGAGCTGGCCGGGGACGGGGGCCTTCACTGGCCCGGGCGTCTTGAGGCCCCCGGGGAGGTCGACGGCCCCTCCCATGGCGGCATCTGCACGGTCCACACGGCCGGCCAGGTGGCGGCAGCGCAGGTCTACTGCCCCACTGAGGACCTCGGCATGCGGCTGTGTGACGAGGGCCTGCGGATCTTACTGGGGTGCTGTCGACACCTGCGCCGACTCGCTATCCACCGGGGGGTCCGCCGGGGTGAGCCCGCCATGACCGGGTCGGCCCTGCTGGGTGATTTGCACCTGCCCAGGCTCCGGTCACCACCGCCTCCATCACCCTGCGGGTCGCCCGCACCGCCCACCGCCGACTACATCCCCCTGCTCCCGCCGCCGGCCCGGCCGCCGCCACTCCGGCCCGAGGATGGAGCCACCACGGGGATGCGCCACCTCAGGACCCTGTCCATGTCCATGGCCATGACCCACTCGTTCACCAACTTCTCCCGGAGCGTCACCCTGCACCTGGGCAGCAGCGGCAGGCCACCACCGCCCCCGGGGTTCGCGACCCCCCGTCCGCTCATTTCCCCCGTCACAGCACCGCCGACCCCCGGCGTGGCTGACGATGGGGCCGGTGGTTCCGCTTCGGCCCCGCCCTCCTCCCTGCACACGCTCTCCATCAGCTCCTTCTTCCGGCGGCCCGGTAACGAGCCTGCCGAACCCGAGGTACCACCCGCCAGCCCCAGCCTCCGGCAGCTGGACTTCTCGCCCCGCCTGGGGACTTCCCGATCCCAGGGGCGTCTGGATCCCCTCGCCGCCGCGGCGGTGGAGGCCGTGGGGCCCCTGGGCTCCCTGGCCCAGCGGTACGGCCATCACCTGCGCGAGGTGGCCCTGGGGCCCTGCGGGGCCCTGCTCACGGACGGGGCCCTGAGGGAGTGGGTCGCCCACGGACGCTGGTTGACCCGGATCCGATTCGACGGGGCCACGGCAATCACCGACGAGGGTCCGTCCCACCTGAGGCCCATGATTGTTGTTGTTGGCCGGGTCAGGGGGTACTCGGCCCGACCGACTGCCAGTAGGGCGACCCCTACCGAGGTTTCCCCCGCTCGCTCCCTCCTCGCGCGCATTTCATTCCACCGCCACTTTGCCGCGCGCGTCAGCGATGTTGTTGATTGACCGCCCTTCTTCTTCTTCTTTTCCTCGTCCCGTCCCGTCCCCCATCATCGCGGCCTCGTCTCGGGCCTCACCAGGGGTCATTGCACTGATCGGGTCGGTGGCCCACGGGCTGACGCACCTGTCCCTCCGCTGGTGCCCGCGGCTCTCCGACGCGGTGCTGCTGGTGGCCGCCTACGGATGCCCCCACCTGGAATGTCTCCACCTGGATGGTCGCTATCCCCCTGGCCACCTCAGTCACCCCCGTCTCTTCCACCTGGATGGTGGCTCTCACCCCCACCTCTTCCCTTCTGCCTCCATTCCCTGCCTCAACTTGATGCCCTCTCACCTCCCACCGTACATCCCCCTCGATCCCCTCCTCATTTTTTCGTATTGACGCACACGCGCACACACATTGTCGCGCTCCCCAGGTGACGGGGTGACGGTGCTGGCGCTTCAGCATCTGATGCGGCAAGTCTCGCTTGACCTGACCACCCAGATGCTGGGCCGCCTCTGCCTCCCCCCGCCTGCCGCGCCCCCCGCCGCCCCGCCGCCCGGCTCGCCGCCCAGCGTCTCCGCGCAGCCCTCGGCCCTCTTCCCTGGTGCCTCCGCCCCCGCGCCGGCGCCGGCCCAGTCGATGGCCCCCCGGGTGCGGTGCCGAGCGACCCTAGCTTGCCTCAGCCTGCGCGAGTGCCCCTTGTTGAAAGCCCCCGTGGCCATGAGCCCCCAGGCCCCCGTCCCCTTACTGGTTTCCCTGCTGGAGGCCCTGCCGGCCCTCAGGTACCTTGATGTGGCGCGGACCGGGTTCGGGGCCGACCTGGCCGCCCTGGGGGAGAGCGGGCACCTGGCCAGGGTCAGGGCCCTCCGGCCGGCCCTCTATTTGCACATTTAATGTCATCACCTGGGGGAGAGCAGAGACATCTCAAGGGCCTCTAATTTGCACACCCGTTGGGGGGAGAACAGACATCTGGCCGGCCCTCTATTTGCACATTTAATGTCGTCACCTGGGAGGAGCAGACATCTCAACTATTTGGGGGAGAACAGACATCTGGCCGGCCCTCTATTTTGCACATTTAATGTCCCGGGGATGCCCGGGATGACTTCCTTCCCCGTTTCTCTCTTTCTCTCTGCGCCTGCTCCTCGTCCGTCATTCGTTTGGTATTTTTCTGTTGCCAGATTGTGGGATTGACGGCCCGTCTTTCTTTCTCTCGTGATATTCCCCCCCCCCCCCCCCCCCCCCCCCCCACCCCACCCCCAGTCCCTTCCGGAGTGTGACGACAGGCTGTTTGCTTCGTCAAACACTGAGGAAAAAATGTCATCACTCCAGCCCGATGCGGGTGGGTGGGAGGTCGGGCCGTGTCATCATGCTCTTTCCCCCAGGTCCGATTCGCCGATCCCCCTTCGGGCCACTCGCTGCAGTGGCCAGGGGCACCGGACCGGCGGTTGGCAGAACCGACCCCGGGGCGGGAGAGACCACGGAAAGAAGGGGGGGTTCAACTCCGAACGGAGGGCTACAATAAATCCCGAGTCGGGGCGGATTGCATCACGTGCCCTGCGACAGCTGGGCCACCATCTCATCCGCGAACTGCTCCACGGAGGGAACCACCTGAGGGGGCATCAACTCGTTGTATACAGCCACGATGAGAGAGGGACCCGCCATAACAAGGCATATGCCGCCGGGAACCTTTCCAACAAGGCGAATTCCATAGAAGGAGCGCTGACGGACAGTGGTGATGATATCTAGAATGCCACGATTTTGCGTGTGAGGGGTGTGAAAAGACGCAAGGCCGGACATTGCTGGTCTTCAACCGTCACGACATCTTTGTGGAGCGTTCTTTGTTGGGCACGCTGCAAAATGGAGATCGCCTCAGATTCTGTTAATTGGAGGCGGTAACGGTCAATGACTAATCTTTCGGTTTGCTGGGTAATGATGGCATATTTTTGGAGTTTTCCATTGCTCAGATCGAACAGTCTCGACGAGGGTAAACTCATGAGACCGCCGTCAAATGGGTCCCACCTCAGGAGGAGCGCGCTGATCCACCGGCACTCGCCAAATCTCCTGATCATCAAATGACGACCGAAATCTCGACGACCACCGAGAATGAATGGGTCCAGACCTCTGTTGCCCAAATCCAACAGTTGATGGATGGCTGTATTCGGACGCACGGGGAATGTCTGAAGTGTCATCATTCGGCTGGCTGTTTTATCGATTTCCAGGCATTCTTGGGCTCTCTGGAGGGTCAACTCCACGAAAAGTCTACGAAACTCTGGGTGCCTCGGCACCTTCATTTGATTGGTCGAAGGTGACGGTGTTTCTCGTAGATGAGCGAATTACCACCAATCCGGCGGATATGAACGTCTGCCCGTCGGACGCCATCACTCCATTCTGGACAACTGTCGTTAGGCACAACTCGTTCGAGACTCCTTGCTGAAGGAAATGACGCCACGCACTCCCGCCCGTGTTATCTTCCCAAGTACATCGTTGGACTCCTCCGGATGTGTGCGGGACTATAACCAAAGGTTGGTGCCTCTGGAGGGCAAAACTGATCGGGTCCGCGATGATCGTTTTTTTTTTCGGTTTTCCGACTCACACGACATCATAAAATTTACGGCTCAGATGGTTCTGGTTCTGGGCATGGGTCCCGACGGCCATATTGCGAGCCTCTTTCCCCCCGTCGACACTGCCCTGGTGACAGCGGCGGCGCGGAACCAGGAGAGCATCCACACAGAGGCTCCTGCCCAATTCGCGGTCCATGACCGGATCACCATCACCACCTGGCTGTGCCGGGCCGCCCATCGGATCTTCCTGACCAAGGGCCGCGACAAGAAGGCCCTGTGGGACGCCATGCTGGCCAGTCCCGAAGGCCCGGAGCGGTGGCCGGCCAAAATGGTGCTGGGGCCGCAGTGTACCGTGGTCCATTGCCTCGAATGACCGAACGGAATGGGGGCAGGCTCGATCACAGGGCCAGTGAGCTGCTGCATTTGATTTTCTTGGTGGCCCGGTCGGCGGGGCGTGAACAGAGGTTCTGGCCGTGCAGGGTGACCCAGAACGGCCCTTCAGGCCGCGGCAACATGAAGGAGAACTCGGATTGGGCCTTGGGGATCACTGGGTGTGAAAATGAGTGCGCAAGGGGTGAAAATGAGTGCAAATGAGTGCAAATGAGTTCCTCCATCATCACCACCAGCCACAAAGCACGGGAGGCGATGACGATGATGGATGGACGTGGCAGAAAGACGGACGCTTGACGTGGTTGTCCTCGGTGACGACGGAGAAGGTGTTCTCAGTTTCGCGGATCAGGATTCCCGTGACCCCGATGTTGTGCGGATCGCGTGAGCGAGCCACTGGCGGGGTGGGGGTGGGTGGGCGGGCAGGAAGGAGAGGGACAGGGGGAGAGAAGGAGTCATGAGGAGGCTGATGCATGCGGGAGAGTAGGAGTACGAGTTATGGGGGGGGGGGGGGGGGGGGGGGGGGGGGGGCACAAACCTGTCAGCATTGCCCCGTGGAGGTCAGCATGAGTGATCTTCCCGGCGATGGCGGTGCTAACCCCGGAGGAAGGGCCGGTGATGTTGGCCACTGTGCCTTGTGCCGGGACGGACAGACCTGCTTGCAGTGGGTCCCAGCAGTTCGGCTATGTAACCCAGCCAGAGTTCGTGGAGTGGGAGGCAGTCCTGGTACCTGACAGAGCGGATGAGGAGGTTAGGCCCGGGGTGATACAGACTGGATGCCGGCGTGGTCATCGACGGTTAAAAACCCACGAAAGCGCATCTCACGGCGACCTGGAAACAGACGGGTGGATGAATTGGGCCTGTCACCGCCGGAGGGAGCAGCAGACTCATCTTTTTATGGACCCGGCCCTTCTGCTTCCCTTTGGGTTGTTCTGCCTCCTTGGCTCTTCGCGAGCGTGGAGGGGCATCGAGAAGCAAAACCTAGGACCCCCACAGACTCAAGTGAATGCGAGAGGACAGCACGGGCGGACCTTGTTCTCAAGCCGCTGCGCAAAGGTCGTCTCGGCACTGACCGACTGCGGCAGGACTGCGGCGAGGAGATTTGCCACAGCCTCACCCTTCGGAGCCTGGACTTCGGGGATGGGTGGGGTGAGGCCTGAATAGAGGGCGGCCTCCCCACGAGAGAAGAAATCCAATGGTGGGGGAGGCGATGGCGTGGAACCAGGCTCCCTGGCGGCCCTTTTGCGCTGTCCCATCTTCTCCTCGGATAACTTATGCTTTTTGTTTGGCTGTTCAGGCTGCATGGCGCGTCACAAGATGCGGCCAAAAAAAGCAGCCGAAAACAAGCGGCCGAGCCTCGCGTGACCGGGTTGTTTTGCCCATCGAGGATTTGCCTTTTGTACATGGCTGCCCTCCAAATTACGCTTCCTGACGGTGCCCAAAGGGAGTTCCCCGCTGAGACCACCCCCTATCAGATTGCCACCGCCCTCAGCAACCCCCAGGCTGCTGCCCGCTACATCGTTGCCGAGATCACGGTTGGGGACAACACCATGCTCTGGGATATGCACCGTCCCTTGGCCCAGAACTGCAAGGTGACCTTTTTGATGCCCGAGGACCCCAAGGCGCTCTCCGTCCTTCTGCACTCCTGCGCCCACATCCTCGGCGCCGCTCTTCAGAAGAAGTACAACATGAACCTTGCTGTTGGTCCTGCTCTGGAGGATTCTTTCTACTATGAGGGTCGGCGCCCCGATGGCAGGTTCGTTCTCGATTCTCTTCCTTGTCCTTCATGTTTTTTTCTGACCCTGGTGCCACATTCTTCTCTCTGGGGGACTTTTTTGTCATGCCTTTTCCCAGTGCCATCCCCCCTGCCGATTTCCCCGAAATCGAGAAGATCATGGAGCAGATGATTGCTGGTCGCGTTCGCTTCGAGCGCCGTGACATTCCCAAGGAGGAGGCTCTCCGGATGTTCGCTGTCTGTTCATCCGTTGCCACCATATTCGCAGACTCAAATCCTATTTAGGCCAACCCTTACAAGGTTGAGCTGATCACCACTAAGGCCGCCGAGTCCGCCACTGTCTCGATCTACCAGTGCGGTGACTTCATTGATCTTTGCCGTGGCCCTCATGTCCCCAACGCGGGTTTCATCAAGGCCTTCCAGGTGACCAAGGTCGGTCTTGTTCTCTCCCAGGGGCAATATCCACCTCACCCATTCCCCCCCATAACAGTGCGGCAGCTCGTACTTCCTTGCCGATAGCGCGCGGGACTCCCTCCAGCGTGTCTACGGTGTGGCCTTCGCCACCAAGGACGCCCACAAGGCCTGGAAGAAGGAGATGGAGCTTGCCGCCCTGCGCGATCACCGCCTCATTGGCCAGAAGCAGGAGCTGTTCTTCTTCAACGACCTCTCGCCCGGCTCGTGCTTCTTCCTGCCCCGCGGCGCCATGATCTACAACAAGCTCATTGATTTCATGAAGGTCGGCCTTCCCCCGGGTTTGCAAATCTCCGGGAAAGGTTCACCCTGGCTGTGATGCACTAAAACACAATATCCCTGTTGTAGCTGAGCGCTGCAATGACGTGCACTTGTGATTCCACAAATCCCTGAGCCAACCTCCCTTCCCATTCATCGCTTCGGGACTCTCCCCGGGGGAATGCTTCTCACCGCTTCCCCCCTGTCTGATTCACCCCGCCCCCCACCGCCCCCAAAACAGAGCCAATACCCCAAGTGGGGCTTCACCGAGGTCCTCTCGCCCAACGTCTTCAACAAGACCCTGTGGGAGATCTCCGGCCACTGGCAGAACTACAAGGACGCCATGTTCAGCTTCGACGTCGAGGGCCGCACCTTCGGCCTGAAGCCCATGAACTGCCCTGGCCACTGCCTCATGTACCTGCTCCGGCCCCGGTCCTACCGCGAGCTGCCCCTGCGCTTCGCCGAGTTCGGTATCTGCCACCGCAACGAGCTCAGCGGGGCCCTGAACGGGCTCATGCGGGTGCGCCGGTTCATGCAGGATGATGCGCACATCTTCGTGCGGCCCGACCAGGTCGAGCAGGAGATTGACCGGGCCCTGGCCTTCATGGACTCGGTCTACTCGATCTTCCACCTCAAGTACACCCTCGAGGTCCGCAGGCAGGGGGTGGTGGTCGGGGAAGGTGGGGGAGGGAGGAGGGGGCGATGAAGATTCTTTTTTTCAACCTGACTTGGGGGGGCGCTTCTTGCTCCCCCTCATGCCGATGAGGGTCTACATGAGATTGCCAAGCCCCGTGTTGCCTCTTTCACCCCCGCGCGTTCGGGCATTCGTGCCCTTGTTGCCCTCCGCTCATCCCCCCCCCCCCCCCCCCCCCCCCCCATGCAGCTCTCGACCCGGCCCGACCACTACCTGGGCCAGCTTGCCGACTGGGACGCGGCCGAGTCGCAGCTGCGCGCGGCCCTGGACCGGTTCGGGCACCCGTACCAGATCAACGCCGGTGATGGCGCCTTCTATGGCCCCAAGATCGACATCAAGATCCTGGACGCCATGAAGCGGGCCACCCAGTGCGCCACCATCCAGCTCGACTTCCAGCTGCCCCAGCGGTTCAACCTCCTGGTCCGCCCCCCCTCCTGACCTGAATTCTTTGCCTGGTTTGCTGTTTTTTGGCATGGGCGGGGACCTCGTGTTATCAAGATTGTTTTCCACGTGTTCATCCCCCTGTCGCCACCTACCCACGCGTTTATATCCCCCCCTGCATGCCGCCCATGCTCCATGCTCATCTCCGCATCCCCCTTGTTCGTGCCTGTGCGAATCTAGTACATGCTCATCTCCATCCATCCATTCCCCCATGTTGTTGTGCCTGTGCGAATCCAGTACATGCTCCCCACCGCCGGCCAAGGCTCTGGCCATGAGGAGGAGGAGTCCCCCGCCGCCAGCCCCGCCCCTGCCGCCGCTGCTGCTGCTGCCCCGGCCGCTCCCGCCACGGCCACCCCCGCGACCGCCGCCGCTGCTGCTGCTGCCCCCGTCCCTGGCGGCGTGCCCAGCGGTGCCAACGCCATCAACGCCGACCTGACCTCGGCCACCCCCATGGGCGTCAACCCCAACCCGAACGCCTTCGGCCGCGTGGTCATGATCCACCGTGCCATCCTGGGCTCCCTCGAGCGGTTCATCGCCGTCATCTGCGAGCACTACGCCGGTAAGTGGCCCTTCTGGATCTCCCCCCGGCAGCTCATCCTGCTGCCCCTCCTCGAGAACCACATCCCCTACTGCCGCGAGGTCTGCATTCCCCCCGGGGTGGGTCGACGGGCGGGTGGTTCGACGGCTGGGATGATTGCACGGTTGTGCACCAATCATAAACGTCTTTCGGGGCTGATTCATGTGATGTTTCCATTCTCGCTGAGCCGTCGTTGTCACCCAGGATATGTGCCCTGCATTTGCACCTTTCTCATTATCATTTGTTCTTTCCACTACTGCAACAGGTTGCCGAGCTGCTCCGCGCCCGGGGCTTCAATGTCGATGTTGATGAGAGCAACCGCAAGCTGCCCAAGAAGGTTCGCGAGGCCCAGATGGCCAACTACAACATGATGCTGGTCGTCGGCCAGGAGGAAGTCGCCACCCGCACTGTTGCCCTGAGGCGGCGCGACAGCTCCGAGAAGGCCGCCCCCGAGAAGATGTCGCTCGACCAGCTCTTCACGGAGCTTGCCGGTATTGTGGAGCGTCACGACTAAGATTCACGTAAGACCTGTCTCCCCGAATCCACTTTCTTTTTTTCCTCCTTCCATCTCGTTCCGCGGATTAATTCAATGATCGATCTCTCGCACGTCTCGGCAGGTGGGGATCGGGATGGCTTGCCGATGGTGGGGCACCACCATCGGCACGACGGATCGACGGTGAGCTGAATGAATCGAAACGCCTCCGCGATAAACATCCGAAAGTCGTGACCGTCGCCAGTCCCCTTGCGCGAGCCCCTGTGCGAAGGCAAGGAAATGCCGCCCCATCCTGCCGTCCTGATGGTACCTGGCTCCGGTGGGTCGATTTTGAAGGCCCGAGATAAGTCGGGCAAGGAGGTATTGGTATGGCCAGCCTGGTACGGTGCCGACAAAAAAGTTGAACAATACATGTGGTTTGCAGCAGCATCCCTTGTCTGGCCCTCCCGATCTCCCGAATAGGTGTCATACACCACCCGGTTCGCCAATTGTCGAGAATGTTAACAAAGAGGCGGAAGTTTGGGCTCCTGATGATAATTTTGGTCTTTGGGCCATCGATGATCTGATGCCGGGAACGCCCGTTCCCTTGAAGTTTTCGGGATACTTCCATCATATTATGGACTTCCTGAAGCACTATGGTTACGCCCCGGGCATTGACATGTGGGGATTCCCGTATGACTTCCGCCGGTGCTGTTCGGACCCCCGGACCCTGGACGCCCTGCAGAGGTCTGTGATTCCCCTGGAATGCAATCCCATTGTCGATTAGACGTATCGAGCAGGCCTTCGAGGCTTGCGGGCGCCAAAAGATTCACATCATCTCACACTCGCTGGTCTGTGCTTGCCGCCGAGACCGGGCCACCCCACACGGCTTCCATCTGGTGATTAGGGTGGATTGGTCACCCGGACCTTTCTGGCCCTCCGACCGGAGGTCACCGAGCGGTGCATTGCCTCCTGGCTCTCGGTGTCCACACCCTTCCAGGTCGGTTTTTGGTCGGGTTGACGTCCGGGTGCGATTTGGCTGGTTTCTCGCCACCCCAACCAGGGCACATGCGGCAAGTCTTTGCAAGCCGTCGTGCACGGCTACAACCTGGCCCTGCCCGAGATGGTCCTCTCCAACGAGAGCTTCCGCCAGATCGAGTGCTCCTCGCCCCTTCTGATGTGGCTCCTCTTCGCCTCGGGATTTCCGTATTCCCCCAAACTGGCCATGCGTCGCCCCGGTCTGGGTGGCCTCCTGTGACGGCGGTCATCGTTAAGCCCTTTCGTTTCTTTTCCGCAGGCAAAGAGGGCTACGAGTGGTATGGGGTGCATATCGACCCCCAGACGGGGCGCTCCCGTGACATGGAGGCCGCCCCGGCTGCCCTCCTGGAGGCCATTCAGCAGCGCGCCTCGCAGCCGGCCCATGCCGCCCCAGCCTGCGCACAACAGCTGGACCAGCCGCCCGCTGAAGAAGCTGCCCCCCGCCCCGCAGCCCCGGCTACCAGTTTCAATCCTGTTCTGGTTATGCTGCCCCCTGCGTGCCCGCCCGAGATCCCGCCCGAGGAGCCCGCTGCTGACGCCCCAGCCTCGTCCTCGGCCCAATCGGGCCATCCGGCGACTCCCACCGACGGCACTTCAGTGGTGTCTGTACGGCGGCCCCCGGCAATTCCATCCCCAATGTTCACCCCGCGCCATTCTCTCTTTTTGTTCGCCGGATCCCACAGGGCCGATGCCCTTGCCGACCCGGCTTTTGCTCCTGCGGTTCCAGCCCCCGACACGCCGCCCATGGGCCCTCAGGCGCATCCGCCCACCCCGGGCACTCCGACCCACACCCTGTTAACCGTCCCCCAACAGCCCCTCTTCCACGTCTCCCTGGAGGCGCTGGCCACGCACCCCGCATACGCCCCCGTCTCGCTGACCAGCCGCATCGATGTCCAGCTGCCCCTGGGCGACCTGCCCGTGCCCCTAGCCTTCCCCCGCACCACAATCCCATCGGCACCCTCCGTGCCGACCCCCAGCCAGATCTTGGTCATGCCCAGGACTGCCTCGGGTCCTGCCCAGGGCAGTCTGGACAGCCCCGCGCCCTCGCCCGCCCGCATGGAAGCACCCCCGGCGGTCCCCACCATTCCCGGGGGCGCCTCTCCCACCAGTCTCCATGTGGTAACCCCGTCCATTGCCTTCCCCATGCCGACCGCCCCGCCGGCCGACGCCACGCCGACCCCGCCTCCCACCCCGGAGGGCTGGTTTACCCCCGCGGAGCGCTGCGTCCTCAAAGCGCCCCTCTCGATGCACGATCTGATGCATCTGCCTCCCCTGATGCCCCACGTCGCCACCTCGGATGCGCCCGCTCCGGCGCCTCTGCAGGCCTCGGCGGTGGCGGTCCACTCGGCCACCACCAAGACCCGTGCGCGCCGCGCCACGTCCCTCTCGCCCACCCGGTCCGCGCACAAGCACGACCGCCGATCGACCTCGGCCCACCGGACCCAGGAGGATCCCCTGCCCCCGAAACGCACCAGCGGTTTTCTGCCGACGATCACAATGCCCTCGCTGCCTTCGCTGCCTTCGCTGCCCTCGATGCCCCCCCAGGCCACCGCAATCTGGGACAAGTTGACATCGCCATTCCGCAAAAGCCCCGTTGCGTCAACACCCGCACTCATCCCGCCCAACTCCGCCACTGCCACTGCCACTGCCACCGCCACCGCCACCGCGCTTCCCGACCCCGATGAGGCGGCCCCGCCTGCGTCGGCTCCTGCCGCCCCAGCAACCGCCGCGTCCCAGGACGACCTCGAGGAGGCCACGTTGTCCCCGGTGCCCCCTGCCAGCGCAGCCGCAACCCAGGGCGATTCACTCCTCTTCCCGCCTCCCAGCAGCAGCCCCGCAGCGATCATCCAGCAGCAACCCGGGGTGTCCGCGGCCGTGGCGGCCGCCTCGTTGCCCGATGCCCCGGCCGCATCGCCGACCAGCGCCGCCGCCGCCGCCGCCGCCGCCGCCGCCGCCGTTGAGTCCGACGAGGACACCGAGAACGAGACCGTCGCTGCGGGGGCCAAGAAGAAGGGCGCCGACGCCAACTTCCTGAGCAAGCTCACCCAGCGCATGATGACCGCCTCGGTCTTCACCAACCTGGTCGCGGGGGGCGCCCTGAACAATGCCGAGTTGGACCCGCCGGCCCACCAGCAAAACCTGATGGAGTTGGTGCAACGGGTCCGGTTTTTTTTCCACCCGTCCCACGTCACGTCGGAGTGTCCTCTGTCCTTCGTGTCCTCTGCTGCTTTTCTTTTTATGGGGGTCGTCATCATCCACCAACATCATCACCCACCAACATCATCACCCACCAACATCATCATCCACCAACATCATCATCCACCAACATCATCATCCACCAACATCATCATCCACCAACATCATCATCCACCAACATCATCATCCACCAACATCATCACCCACCAACATCATCATCCACCAACATCATCATCCACCAACATCATCATCCACCAACATCATCATCCACCAACATCATCATCCACCAACATCATCATCCACCAACATCATCATCATCACCAACATCATCGTCATCACCAACATCATCGTCACCAACAGCACCAACATCATCGCCAACATCATTACCGACATCACCAGAATCGCATCATCACCAACATCATCACTAACATCATCATCATCCCCTTTGTATTGTTGTGTCACGCGGTGTGGCTCTTTAGCTCTGCCTCCTCCACCGGCATCACTACATCGACGTGAACCTGACCAACTGGCACTACGTGGAGCGCATTCGCAACATGCCCATCCGGCTGCCCGAGGGATTCCGCTTCTACAACGTCTATGGGTCCGGCCCCCTGAAATGCACCCCCTCCCCACTCTTCTCTTCCCTCCCCGTTCTTCCACACCTGCCTCACCGATGTGCCTCCCATCTCCCCTCCCTCCCTCCCTCCCTCCCTTCCATCCATCGCAACGTCCTCAGGGTGGGCACGCCAACCCCGTGGCATCTGCTGATTGACGCCGAGATCTCCGATCCGGCCGATCTGCTCCTGCCCGCCGTCCGCTCACGGGCCCGGTTCAGCACGGTCGATGGTGACGGTCTGTTCGCGACGGGCTGTCTCGGGCTCTCGGTGTAGTTGCTCATCGTTTTGGCGTCTTTGTTGGGGGGGCCAGGCACGGTCGCCGCCATCAGCTCCATGTGCGACCTGCTCCCGGCCGTCCAGCGGTTTGAATTGAAGAGTCTGCCCCCCCCCCCCCCCCCCCCCCCCCCCCCCCCCTGTTGAACGGCCGTACTCACCACTGCTCTGCTTCCGGTGATTTAGACGTGGGCCATAAGGAGGTCCTGATGAACCCCAAGCTGTTCAACATCATCGCGGGCATCCTCGACCTGCCCCTGACCCGCCTGCCCTACCCGCTGCCCCCACTCGGCCTCTCGCCCTCGGCCCTCCTGAAGTCCTCCGTCATGCAGGCCCTGGGATCGACGTCCACGTCGCCCTTCCTCGTCCCTGCGGAGGTTCCCCTGGCCAACGCCCCCGACGGGGGGCTCCTCTCCAAGCTGCTTCGCCCCTTCATGAAGGAGCCCACGCCAAAGCCGGTCGACGCAGCTCCAACCGCCGGGGATGGAGCCGCATCTGAGGCTCCGACCGCCGCTGCCGCCGCCCCGGCCGTCTGTCTTCCGGCAGAGGTGGCAGCGACCCCCACAACTGAGGCCCCGACCCCGTCTCAGTCCGAGGGCCTGACCGGGATGGTCATCAAGGGATTGCTGGCCTTCCTTCCCGGCTCCGCCCCGAAGGCCCAGTGAGACAGCAGAGAGAGTCCTTGCACAGAGAGCATGGTGCGTTTTCTTTTTGCGGGTGGTTCGCACGCTCATTTTCTTCGATTGGGGACGTCTCTTTTCCCGAACCCATTTACGTTTCCAGCGTGGTTTGTGGCATATTTTGTTTGCCTTCATGCGCCTCTTTTTTGGCCGATTTTGGGTTTGAATTTCGTTATCGGCGTTTCTTGTCCAACCGATGTGCGACCCTCAACCCCGAGGGCGGCGGCACGAGATCGGCAGGATTTCATTTTCCCCTCCCAGAGTCCTGCTTGTTTCTTCTGTAAGACATTGCCCTGAACGGGGCTCGCTGAAAAGCCCTGTGTCAGAAATGAAGATGATCATCGGTGAGTAGATCAATTGGTAGATCGCGCGCTTCGGGCACCGGGAGCAATGCACTGCAATTTCCCTGCAGTCTGTATGTCCGGTGAGGTGGAACAAGCTATCAAGGTTTCGAACTGTTTGACTTTGTGAGGAGGCAAGGTTGGGCTTACTTTCCTCCCAACATCTCATCCATCTTTAGTATGACTCAACACCAAGACAACATCCGCTCGTGCACCTCCACTCTTGGACTCGCGGATCTATTCGTCATTCTTCCGCGCGACCTCCTTCTGTCCATCGTGGAGGCATCAAATTACCCGCTTTCAACCTACGCGCAGCTGTTGAGCATTTCCCATCCTCTTCGGTGGGCTGTTCGAGGTATTCCACGAGAACTCTCCTTCGATGCCACCCTTGAAGGTGAGCCCCCGGTGCCCACTGCCGATGCTCTGGCCGCCCTTATCGGCCCATGCAAGGGCCTTGTCAAATTGTCGTTCTGTTCGTCTGGGTCAACTGTTCGCCCAAACGTTTACGGCTGTGGTTGCACGGAGGCCGCCTGTGCCGGCTGGGTGGATGAGGCCTTTGGTGGACATGACCGGCTGACCATTTTGAATTACCTGCCGACCTGTTCCGAGCGCGTCATCGAACGCATCCTGATCCGCCTGCCCGGGCTCTCGGAACTTCGCCTTGGGCGATATCCCCGCATCAGCACCCACTTACTGGCTGCCATTGCCCGCTCCTGCCCCCACCTCCAGTCGCTGCGATGCGATGCCGGTCTCGGTAAGGTTGGCATCGCTGTCTTGGCCCCCTTGGCCGGCTCCCTCCACCAACTCCGCTTCGGCTCCACTCCCCCCGCGGCCTGCCCGACCCCTTTCGTGAGCAGCCTCACAGCCGTTGAAACGCTGCACCTCCACCGCTGTGACCCTGTCGCCCTCAAACCCCTGGCCTCCCACCTCACCCGCCTCTGCCTGGAGATCGGTGGGAGCATGGACAAGCTCGGGGAGGATAGTCTACCCGGCCCCTGGTTCACTCGACTGGAGCGCCTCACGTTGCGAGGCTGCCCGCCCCTTTGGGCGCCCCTGACCCGGCTCCTGGCGGCCAATCAGGCCACCCTGCGCCGCCTCAAGCTGACGATCCTCAAGCCGAGTGGTGCCGCCGACCCTGGGCTGGCCCCGCTGATGGCCGCTCTGGATGCCCTGCCCCGGCTCACCCACCTCATGCTGGCCTTCGAGGAGCTTCCCCCGGAGATGGACGTCATCACCACCCTGCCGCCCGGCCTGCTTTGCCGCCTCGAGGATTTCACCCTTGGGCTGGTCGACCCCCCCGCTGACCCCGAGTTTGTCGTCCGGCCCCCGCTTGGGGTTGTCAGCGACCGGCTGAGACGATTCCGGCTCTCCCTCGTGACGAACAACGCGATATTCCTGGACTGCCCCGCCCTGGTTGAACTCCACCTGCCCGCGACGCACACGGATGCGCTGATCCTGAATTGCCCGCGCCTCCGCCAGATCCGGAATTTGCCCGCGCATGCCAGTTTCTCCGCCCCCATGCCCGATCTGGAGCGTGTGACTGCCCCGTCTTCTTGGGACCCCGTCTGGCTGCCCGATTTGCTGGCCGTGTCGCCGCGGTTGCGCAGCATTTCGCTGAACTTGACCCGACCGGACATGCTGTCCCTGCTGTGTGCATGCGCGACGCTGGTTGAGATGGACCTTGATCTGGACACGACCCGAACGTCCACCACCCCGCTCGTCCTGCGGCCGTCCGGGCGACTGGAGTCCCTCCGGCTGGCGTTTCAGGATGCAGTGGTGCCGGTCGACCTGGCGGTGGAAGCCCCGGGGTTGCGCCGCTTGGTCATCGAGGGGATGCACTCTGGGGGGACGCTGACATGCCGACTGGGATGTCCGGCCCTCACCCGGCTCAGTCTTCTGCTCGTGGGATGTAGCATTACCGCTCTTGAGCTGGACCAGCGGGCGCAGCTGCACCGCCTGGCCGTTGCCGGCAACTGCCCGCCCGCCATGTTGCTGGATGTGCTGGTCCAACACGGGGCTCGCCTGCGCCATGTCGAGTTGTACTCGGTGCGGGAGTGGCCCCGGGTGGCTGCCACCCTGGGCGGGTTGACTCAGCTTACCAGCCTCGAGCTGTTCGTCAGCAACGCGCCGTCACCCCTGTCGTTGACCTGCCCCCCGCTGCGAACTCTGACCCTGTACGGGATGGCAGGCGCGGAAGACAGGGTGATGCTGACCTGCCCGCTGTTGGAGGCGCTTGAAGGACTGCATAATTCCAGCCAGCTGGTGCTGACCGTGCCTGCCCCCAATCTGCCCCCACTACTCGACTCGATGTCCTGAGATGCTCTGAGCTGGAACTGACCGTGCCCCCCCCCCCCCCCCCCCCCCCCCCCCCCGGCTTGATGTCTTCTCATGGATCAGTCGGATGGCGATGAACTTTCTTTTTTTTTTTTTGAGTGTATTTACGAGATAAGTGAGGTGGGATGTATTTCACGATGTTCTTTTTTTTCTGCTTGGTTTGCGTTTTCTGGAAATGCTGGCACGTCAGCGGGTTTCGCGCAACACACTGCCGGGAGTTGCCTGCAATGAGCCTTTGCATCAATCACCCCAACGGCCGAAGCCACTCATCCTCTGGCACCACCAAGCACCTCGTGCCCTGCTTGTGGTTCCGCCGAGTCGACTGAAGACCCTTTCGAAGGGAGGGTTTGCGTAGCATGTGGACATGTGTTTAACCCCGAAAACGTGGTCCTCGTTTCCGATGAACATGACGTCTACACCATGGGCATGTTTGAGTATGACCTCTCCTCCGGAGCCGGGTCCGCCAGAAACACTACGATTCGTGTGGCCCAGTCCAAGACCAGTGCTCGGATCCTTGATGTCCGAACAGACATGTTTCTTGTCAAGGCTCGGCAGAAGATCACCAACTTGGGGGCGTCTCTCGCCCTCTCCCGCGCTCATATCGAGGAGGTTTGTGTTTCGTTTTCACGCACTCTTTATCGACACGTCCTCGGGTGATGCAGGCTCGTCTCCTGATGGAGCAGGCTCTGTGCACCTGGGCGAACCACTCCGGCCGCTTCGTCGAACTGACCGCGGCGGCGGCCCTCTACGCGACCATCCGGACCCACCAGGTGGGTATCACCCTGTTCGAAGTCGCCGAGCGTATGGCCGGGGTCTCGGTCCTGGCCCTGGCCCGATGTTTTGCCCAGCTGGTGCTCCGGGCCGGGCTTCGCCTGCGGCCCACGGACCCCTCGTTCTTCGTCGAACGGCTCATCGCGCGCTTCGGGCTGACGGCCCACAGGGCGGGGCTCGAGTCCATGCTGGAGATCTGCAACCCGCTCGTGGCCGGCCGGCCGCCGCATGGTCTGGGGGTGATGCACGGCGCGCTCATGACTCAGCAGCATCAGCAGCACCGCCATCATCAGCATCATCGCCGGTCGTCGTCGTCGCCACCATCATCGCCGTCGTCACCATCACCATCATCGCCGTCGTCACCATCACCATCGCATTCACCATGTTGGCGATCGACACTCCATCCCGCACACAGCCACCGCTGCGGCCATCGTCTTCTGGTACTGCGATGCTATCGGTCAGACGCCACCCATCTCCATGTCCGACCTGGCCACGGTCTGCATCCCCCGAGGGCTGGAATACGTGTGCTGTCTGTCTGTCCGTGCTGTTCGTCTGTCTGTGCTGTTCGTCTGTCTGTGCTGTCCGTCCGTCTGTCTGCGCTGTTCGTCTGTCTGCGCTGTTCGTCTGTCTGTGCTGTCCGTCCGTCTGTGCTGTCCGTCCGTCTGTCTGCGCTGTCTGCCTGCCTGCCTGTCTGCCACCTGGTCGTTACCCGCCTCCTGCCCCTTTCGCATCTCCATCCACCGCGCTCGCCCTCATCCTGTCCTGTCCTTCTGGGGGCTTGTGGTTGTCTTTGCTGCCCGTGCTGTCTGTGCTGTCCTGCCTGTCCTTTGCCCTTCCCGTATCACGCTCGCCCCCACCCCGTCCTGTCCTTCTGGGATGTATATCCTGGGCGCATGTTCCTCGGCCCATGTCGGTGTGTGTGCGTGTGTCTGTGCTGCCGCAGTGCCTGAACACCACCGAGACGACCGTCCGCAAGCGGCTGCTGGAGGTCGAGCGGACCCTGCACGCCTTCCTCGCCAGCCACGAGCGCGGTTCCTTCGAGCGGCCGCCCCCGGCCATGGCCGAGTTCCGGTCCGCTCTTCCGTCGGCGTCCGTCCTCAGCAGCAGCAGGAACAGGAGCGGAAGTCATCATCATCGTCATCGTTCCTCCTCATCGTCGTCGCCCGTTCTCATCAGCATCACCACAACCATCATCGCCACCATCGCCACCATCGCCACCATCGCCAATCAGCATTCAGTCAATCTCATCATGCCATCGCAGCAGCATCAAATCCGGTCACGTCCTTCCTCATCCATACGCGCACACATATCCTCACCGCCTCACCCCACGCCGCCCCACACTGTCAGAGCCCGGCGCAGTTACTACGTGCAGCTGCTGCCCATCTACACGACCGCCGACCGTTACGAGCGCACCGTGCCGACCCCGGCACCTCCCGCCGCCCCCGCCCCCGCCCTTCCGGCCGTCCCCGTCCCGACTTGTCCATCATCCGCCCCCCCACCCGCCGCCCGGCCCATTCTCCCGCCGCCACCACCGCCCGCGGCCCTGCAGGCACTCAGCACCAACCCCCTGCTGCGCCTCCGGACCCCGGCCCTCTTGCGGTCGCCCTTGGCCGGGCCGGCCGCCCCGCCCGGCGGTGGAGGGGGAGGCGAGGCTGGCTCCCCATCTTCATCACCCTCGCCCCCGGCGCCCGCCGCCGCCACCACTCCTGCCTTACCCCAATGGCTGCTCTCCGACCAAGTGCCCCCGCCCTCACTGCCGGACAGCTCGGGGGAGGCCGTCGCGACCACCCCGGGGTTCACATTCCAAGACCTGTACCCGACCTTGACCGGGGCCCCGACACCAGGCCCCGTGGCCGCCACCCCGCCACTCCCCTCGCCCTCGCCCTCGCCCTCCCCGCCGCCCGCCGCTGCGGTGGGGCTGCTGCGCTCACCATCATCGCAGGCCCCCATTCCGGCCGTGCCCCCAGGCCTTGTCGTCCCACCACACCTCTTCGTCCCGGGCCTCGCTGCCACCGCCTCCACCACCCGTCCAGTCTGCTGCCGAACATCACCCCACAACCAGCATCGGTCGCCGCCCAGCAGCGGCAGCAGCCAGGCCTCCACCACCACCCCGCGCGGGGGCCCAATGGTCGACCCGCCGACGCCCCTGATGCTGCCCTCGGCCGCCACCGTCTGGCCGCCCGCCTCGGCGCCGGCCGCCTCGTGTCTGCATCACCCCAGGTTACAGGCCACTGGGGCCATAGGGTCCCCGTCCCCGGTGCCACTCAGGGGCCTTCTGCTCTCCCCGCCGCCGCCATCCCCGAGTCCTGCCCCCCTGCCCACCGGCGGCCCGCCCGCGGCGTTCAATCTTCCGCCAGCCGCCGCAGGGCGGCCCGGGGCCGGGGGGGCCGCCACCGGGGGCGGGCGCTGGGTGCTGGACTTGCACAACGGCGATGTCGTGTTCGCTGGGTTTGGCCGGCCGAACCCGTCCCTGTTCCCGCCCGGCACCCCGGCCCCACTCCTTGCCGTCAAGCGTGAGCCCTCGCTGCCCGAGCCAACCGCGCCGCCGGCAGGTGCCGGGGCTGAGGCTGAAGCTGAAGCTGAGGCCAGGGCGTCCGCCGGGCCATCGCCTGCCAACAAGCGCCGGCCGACCAAGACCCAAGCCCGCAGGCGCCAGCGGCCTCGCGCCGGCCGGTCCCTCTCGCCACCCGCCCCGCCCGCCCCGCAGCAGCAGCAGCAGCAGCAACAACAAGGGACGGGGCCCACCTCGTCGCTTCGTCCGAAGCAGGAGCCGGAGCAGCCCATGGCGATGATGGCCCACGCGGTGACGCCCTTCTCGTCGCCTCGTCCGAAGCAGGAGCCGGAGCAGCCCATGGCGATGGCGACCCCCTTCTCGCAGTTGGCGCCGGGTCCGCCGCCTCCGTCGCAAGCCGTGCCGCTCACCCTGCAGTCCCCGTCGTCCCAGTCCCAACTGGTGTCGACCCAACCCACGGTACTGTCGACCCGCCCCATGTCGATGATGCCCTCAGCCCCGTCACCCCAACTCACCCCGGCCACCCCGAGCCCCACATCGCCCCCGGCCGCCCCCGCCCCCCGGACATGGACTCGCTATACGATCGACCGGCAGGCAGCCACCAGCAGTCGGCCGCCCGTGCGGCCCTTCCAGGACATCCCCTTCCCCCGGCTGCCTGTGTCCCCGTCCCTGCCGCCGACATCCCCCCAGGAGCATCAGACCTGGTCCGAGTCTTCATCCCCCTGGACCAGTCCATCCCCGTCGCCCGGCGCCCAGTCGCCAGAACCACCGCCACTGCGGGATCCGACCCAATCGGGCCCACCACCACCACCACCACCACCACCACCACCACCACCATCGCCCATAGTCGACATGCCCCTAGTCGACATGCCCATAGCCGACATCCCCATCGTCGACATGCCCGCCTTCCAACTCGAACCCCCGCCGCCACTGCCCCCGGCCGGCCCCCCGCCCTCGGCCGGCAGTCCGATTTTCACGGGGCCCCTGCCCACGGCCCTCTCCACTGGCGAACCCGTGCTTCCCCACCCGCCTGCCGTCTCGCCCTCGCCACCACCACCACCCCCGCCGCCGCCGCCGCCGCCACCACCACCACCACCACCACCCCCGCCGCCGCCTGTCTGGGCCATGCCGCCCTCGTTCGCGCGTGCCCAGGCCCGCCTGATGGCCACCCGGCGCCTGGTGGCCGAGACCAAGGCGCGGCTGGGTCCCCGCCTGCCCCCGGGGGTCGCCGGCGGGACATCGACATCCACCCCGGGTTGGGGTGGCAGTGCGGATGCAACCGGGGCGGACCAGCCCGCGGAGGAGCAATTTGCCGGGCTGTGGGCGCACCACCGCAAGAGGTGGCCGCTGCGGGACGTTGGGATGGTCGAGGAGGGTCCGTCGGCACGCCCCCAGGGTTCACTCCTCTCCTCTGGCCCCCATGGCCATGATGGCCCCGGTCAAAATGGCCCCCCATGGTCGTAATGACCCCCATGGTCGTAATGACCCCCATGGTCGTAATGACCCCCATGGTCGTAATGACCCCCATGGTCGTAATGACCCCCATGGTCGTAATGACCCCCATGGTCGTAATGACCCCCATGGACCCCGCACCACACCTTGTCAATCTTGCGCACCGAAGCCGCACTCTGACAATCATTTTGTGTTGATATTCTGGTTTGCCGGTCGTATGTGCGTGCGTGCGTGCAGCCCTGCTGGCTGGTATCCCCGAGTGGCTCATTGTGGACATGGGCCCCAAGCCGCTCTCCGACTATCGGACCCACCTGGGTCTCCTGACCAGCATCCCGCCGCCCCCCACGCCCACCCCCACACCTGCGCCTCACCCCCCAGAACCCGTATCAGCAGCAGCACACAGCACCCAACCCGCGTCCGCCGCACCACCTCAACCCCAACCCCAACCAACCTCCCAGCCGCAGCAACCCCCCACAGCCTCCGCCCCGCCCGCCTCCGGTGAAGCCACCCAGCCACCACCACCACAACCTGTCGAGGAACCGCTGCTGGAGGACGACCTGGGCCCGGATGAGCTCGCCAACTACATCCGCACCGAGGACGAGCTCGGCGCCTTTGTGGCCCTGGCCGGCCCGGACTGGGGTCAGCCCCCACAGCGCACCGTCGCCGAGCGGCCCCGGGCCCCGCGGTCCCACCATAAGCGGACCGCCGCGCAGGCGGCGGTCGTGTCGCCTGCCCCCCAGGAGCCATCCACCTCATCGAATCTGCTCGCCCCGGGGGCTGCCGCCTTGCTCGCCACCATGCCTCCGAGTGGACCGCGGAAATCCCGTTTCTCGGCGGCGGGGGTGCCCAAAGGGCCACCCACAACCTCAACGCCGACACATCCTCCTCAACGGACCGCACAGCCTTCATCATCATCATCACCATCAGCAGCAGCAGCAGCAGCAGCAGCAGCAGCAGCAGCAGCAGCATCACGGGGCTCCGCCACCGCCACCGCCTCACGCCGGCGCACGGGGCCAACTGCGTCTGCCGCCAGCGACCGACAGGCCCCGACCATGATGATGTCCATGGCGTCATCCCAACCGCCGGTGATGTCGACGGGCCGCACCGTGTCACCACCCCCACACCAGCGGGAGGTCGGCCAGGGGCTGGAGTCGGATGACGGCGACGACCCTGAGTTGGCGATGGCGGCGGCCACGGGCGGCGAGCTGCGGGATTGGCAGCGGATGCGACCCGTCAGCCGGACCAGCAGTAGCGTCCCACCGGAGGAGGGCGACCTGTACGGGACACCGCCGCCGCAGGCCCGGTCGGACAGCGCTGGCGGGGGGGATGGCGACGAGGGGGATGGCGACCTGGACGGAGAGGCGTGGGGGGAGGCCGGGCTGGGTGATGGTGATGGTGGCGGTGGTGGCGGCGGGGTTGATGACTGGAGTGAGTTTTGAGACCGTGTGATCTTCGTTGTCTTTTTTTTTAATTATTTTTTTGGTTGTTGCGCACATGGCTTTGTACAGGAGTGCCCCTGTCATCATACGTATGTCATGTCGTCTCGAGCGTTTGCGGTGTTCTTCGAATGTGGGGGGCCGGCCGGCGCTTTCGCCTTTCCGACCCGGGCCCCCCAGGACACACCTGATTTTTTTTTCTGGTGAATCGCTTTCCTTCCTCGTTCGGGTCCGTGTTGTTGTATGCTTCCGGCTTTGCTTGTTGTTATACTGACCCCCCTCCCCGCCCCTCCCGTCGGTGTTGACTGACACCACGGCACAATGGCACCTATTGCAGCCCAACTCGGGCTACTGGCCAAATTGGATAAGGCACCTGACTACGGATCAGGAGACTGCAGGTTCGAGTCCTGCGTAGCTCGTCCTCATTTTTTTCGTCGAGCCACATTTTTTTCCAACGGCGATTGCCCCCCTCAACCAGGAGGCATGCCGGATTTCCCCGAGGCCAACAAAAAATCAATCGAATGCACCACCGATTCTTGTTGCAATCCAGAGAGAGTGAGTTGATGATGGGATGGGAGGGATATGTTGTTACTGGGGCCTTCGTGGGCCACCCCCCGGCCGGAGCAGCGCCATGGCCGCCCGGGCGAGGACCTCCACCCCGATGGGCAGCGAGGCCTCGTCAATGTCGAACCGGCTGTCGTGGTGCGCCGCCGCCAGGGCAGTTCCCACCATGGCGTAGCAGGCCATGCCCCCGGCCCGCTGGACCCGGTCCATGAACCAAGTGCAGTCCTCCGACCCGCCCAGGCCGCCAGCCGCCTCGATTTCGTGCACGGCGGGCGTCTCGGCGGCCGCCTGGTGGACGACGGCAGCCAGCGCCGGGTCGCTCCGCGCCCCCGCCGCACAGCCCATGGGCCGAAGCTCGATATCGACATCCCACATGGCCGCCGCGCCCCGCAGCACCCGCTGGGCCTCGGCCAGCATGAAGCCGTCAATGGCGGTGGTCTCGCCGCGGGTCTCCAGCTTAAGCAGGGCTCGATCGGGCACCACGTTGCGCCCCGTGCCCGCCTGGAGGACCCCGACATTGATCCGTGAGGCGCCCTCCCCGTGCCGGGCGATGGCGTGCAGGTTGAGAACACCCGCCGCGGCGGCAAGCAGGGCGTTCTTGCCCGTGTGAGGGGCGGCCCCGGCGTGGGCCGGGACCCCGGTAAAGACGGCGTCGAGCTTTGAGGTGGCCAAGAAGCCGGATGTCTCGCAGATCACGAGCCCCGTCCGGGTGGCCTTGAAGCCCAGGTGGGCCGCCAGGAGGTAATCGACCCCATCGACCACCCCGGCCTCGGCCATGGCCCGTGCGCCTCGCACGCCCTCCTCGGCTGGCTGGAAAATCAGCTTCACCGTGCCGTGGAGCTCCTCTCGGAAGGCCGCCAACGTGCGGGCCACGCCAAGGCCGATGGCCACATGGCCGTCATGACCGCAGGCGTGCATAGCCCCGGGGTTCTGGGACGCAAAGCCCTCGGCGACGGGACGGTGCGCCGGGTCGGTGGACTCGTTCAGGTCGAGGGCATCCATGTCGAAGCGCAGCGCAACAGTGGGCCCTTGGCCACACCCCATGGTGGCCACCACCCCGGTGAACCCTCCGGTCATGGCAGCCACGAGGGCCGGATCGGCTCCCTGGGCAATTGCCCGTTCCTGGTGCGTTTTGAGCACCGATGCGTCGGGAAGACCGGCCATATGATCGCGAGAGAAGATTGAGGGACCATAGACCACATCCCAGCCACCGATCTTCCGGAGTTCTTGGATGACCAGCGATCCAGTGCGGAACTCCGTCCATCCTGCTTCGGCGTGTTTATGAAGATCGCGGCGTACCACTCGAAGTTGAGAGGCGAGAGTCCCAACAAAATCAGAGAGTGTTTTGGTGGACATGCATTCAAATAAAAGGCCTCCGATACTGCCCCGGAGGAATAATCTTCTTTGTGTGAAAATGCCGAACCCCCGTGTTTTCTTCGATATCAGGTCAGTCATCCTTCTGGTCTCCTCCGGCAGATGTCATTTGAAACGCCGTAGCATTGGCGGTTTCAATGCCGGCCGTCTTGTCATTGAGCTCTTCGCCGATGCTTGCCCCCGCACCGCCGAGAACTTCCGTCAGCTTTGCATCCGCCCTCGCGGTGATCGTCTGACCTACAACGGCTGCAGTTTCCACCGTGTTATTGCCGGCTTCATGGCCCAGGGTCTGCCTTCTCACGCCTGGATTGCCTTTACATGCCACCCTTTTTTGCTCTCCCTATAGGTGGTGATTTCACCCGCGGTGACGGCACTGGCGGCGCCTCCATCTACGGTGAGACCTTCGCGGATGAGAACTTCTCCAAGAAGCATCTTGGCCGTGGCTACCTCTCGATGGCCAACTGCGGGCCCAACACCAACGGCTCTCAGTTCTTCCTGACCTTCGTTGCCACTCCTCACGTCTGTGCCCCCTTGGTTTATATGGCTTCATCTCGCTTCTGCCTTAGCTCGATGGCCACCACGTTGTCTTCGGCCGTGTTGTTGATGGTCTTCCCGTTCTCGATGCCATGGAGCGCACCCGCTGCGATCGCCAGGATCGTCCCCGCGAGCCCATGGTCTGGCCTCCCATTTGAGTTCCGGCTTTCATTACACTCTCTCTTCTCTAGATTATCAGCAACTGCGGCCAGCTCTAAGCAGTCGTTGGTATATGTTAACATGATCGATCGCGCACTCTTTTTTATGCTCACAAATTGGGAGGGGGGGGGGGGGGGGGGGGGGGGGACGGGCATTTTCTGAGTTCTGAGTTATTAGACCCTCCATGTGGCGACATGGAAGGCATCCTTCTCAGGGGGCACGGCACCTTCGGGTGGGGTCGCCACCCAGGCTCCGGCCAGGTGGGCGGCAGCCATCGCGGTCTCGAAATGGCACATGGCGATGCCGACGTCATTCCTCGAGAACCCGTGCTTGTCGGGGACCCCCCAAAATGAGACGGTGGCCGGGGCGGTCGCGTGGACAACCATGCGCCACGGCTGACGGTTGACGGCGCTGGGGGCGAGGCGGGCAAGCTCGAGCGGAACCGCAAGGGGGCCTACGTTCCCCAAAGGAGAATCAGATGACGAGGACCGTGCCCAAAACCACAGACCAGCCTCGGCCGGGGTGGCGAGAGGGGCAAGAGCCGCACCGGCAGGGCGGAAGAAAATCTTGTCCCACGCCAGCCGCTTCGCTGAGCCGGCGAAGGTACGCATCATTCCGTCCATCATCCCACGCTTGGTGGTTTTATGGCCTAAGGTGGGTGGTCAGGGAGGCCTGCCAAAGCCATCAGACGGCAGACCGACGGGGGAGACGATGACCACGCGCTCACCCGGGGCACACTGGGCGGCCCGGCTGAACTCGGGGCCGTTGAACGTGCCGCCAAGCCACACCGTACCCAGACCCATCTAGGCATGCGGCCATTTGTAGAGGAGTGACCGGAGGACAAACACAGACCTGGGTGCAGCGCAGCACGAGCCGCTCGAAAACGCACCCGAAATCGGAGCCGTCTGTGGGGTTCCCCCGTTCGGCCAACTTCCCCACCAGGAATGTAGAACATCCAGAAATAACTCCATAGGTGCCAAGCTTTCCTTCGTGGTCCTTGTCCACCAACACGACACGGACGCGCAGTCCGAAAGGTCCGGTCATCAGACGGTCATCATCAAGGAAACTTTGGATCGTCGCGCGTTCGGCGGGCGTTAAGGGAGCCCCCTTAAAAAAAAACAAGCGGTTGATCAACAGCGAAATGCGAAATGCAAACCTCATATTTCCGCCAAGACGTCCGCTGCTTGATAGATTCCACCAATGATTCATCAGTGAATGGAGCAGCGGCCGGCACAGGAACTGCCGGTGCTGGGGTTGTTGTCGCTTCATCGGTGAATGGAGCAGCGGCCGGCACAGGAACTGCCGGTGCTGGGGTTGTTGTCGCTTCATCGGTGAATGGAGCAGCGGCCGGCACAGGAACTGCCGGTGCTGGGGTTGTTGTCGCAGTGGCAGGCTCGGTCGGAGTCGTCACAGTCTCCGGAGGAGTGGAAGAGGGCGCTGCGTCAGACATTCGCTGGTGCGTCGGGATCTGGAGGCTTTTTTCAAATTCATTTCTGCGCGCCCCGAATGGGTGACGAGTTTCCCGGAATCCCAGATGCATTTCGCTCTGATGGAAGCGTGGCCTTTCTTTACCAGCAAATGAACATGCTCTACCAGCGGAAATCTGATCAGCTCCGCGAAGCGATGGACCGATTACGAAATGCTGTACCCAGAGAGGAAATGGACAGCATCCTCCAAGAGAACAAGGTTTCTTTTCACATTTTTTGTGCATACTGTCGTTCACCTTCGTATGATCCAGACGATCCGCGAGCAGTTGCGCGCAATGGAAAACCTGAACTTTCAGATCCGTGCGGAGGCACAGACCGAACGAACTGCCTTGGGGGAGAGCAACGTGGGCTTGCAAACAAGGTTTGTTCTTCCCCTCTCATCCAGCCGCTGTTAATGCTGATCATAGGCTCCACGAAACTGAGGGACTCGCGGTGGCTCAGAAGGACCAGTCAAAAGCGCTCTACGACCAGGTCCAAACTCTGCAAGGCCGCGTCTCCCAATTGGAACAGGCCCTTGCCGAACGGGACGCACGCAGCCAACAGCAGGTCGCCCGGATTGCCGTCTGTATTTCCTCGGATCCCACCACCAGACCTGAGGTCTCTTCCGGCAGCAACTGGAGGGGAGCCTCCGGGCGGCGGAGGAAGCGCACCGACGGGAGGTCGATGGGCTGCATCTCCGCTACCAGCAGGAGATCTTTATGATTCGCCACCTGGGCCTCGATGGCCCTGGGGGCCCATCGTCTGGGTCCATGGCCCCAGGCTGAGCGAACCCGCCGGCATTCCCATGACTCTCTCACCGGCAGCCAGACCCACGGAGATCATCTTCTCCGATAGTTGGACCGAGCGAACATCACCCTCGGTCGAGGATGTTCGCTCGGTTTCCGCCGCCCCCCTCATCATCGTCCGGTCTCCCTCTCCGGCCGAGCGGCGGCCATTCTGCTCCCCGAGATGATGTGACCCGGACCTGCCGCCCCGTGGCCCACCCACCCACCCGAGCCAAGACGGGACACCCGATGGTGCGGGTCCCCCCCCCGGGTCGGATCCGCGCATCGGATGACCAACAGCGCGACTCTGTACGGAAGAAGGGCGATTTCAACAGAAGAAAAAAACCGGCCGCTGGGCCACAAGAGGCAAAACAAAAAGAGACGCACGCACACTGACTGACACACACAAACGCATGCACACACAGACGCGAATTTGCAGACACGGATGGCGAGGCGACGGGGGGGACAGACTCCGCGTCGCCCCCATGGTCACGAGGACGGGGGGGCCGTCAGGATGGGGGAGCGAGAGAGGAGGAGGGGAGGAGGGCGGCTCGATTCGGCTGAGCGGCTCCCCAAACACAACAAGGGTGCGGAAAAACGGCGATAATACAGTCGGACAGGGGAGGCGGAGAGGAGACGGAAAGGGGAGGAGACCCTTGAAAAAAACTCAAAAAACAGGAACAGGGGAAAATGTGTTGATGGAGAGGAAAAAAACGGTTGCGTGAGAATTTGTGGAGAGGCTGGGGAGGAGGGAGGAGGAGGGGGGGGGGAGGGGGAGGGGGATGGAGAGTGCCAGGGAGATGCCGGTGTCAGGTCGGGGCAGATCGACGGGGATGATGACGTCGATGCCGATGCCGATGCCGGGACCCGGGGTGGCTGGGAGGGGGGGGGGAGGAGGAGGGAGGGAGGGGAGGCCGCATTAGAATGGGATGCTCGAGAGAAGGGGCCGCGTTCGGGGGGCTGGGAAGGACTCGCGCCACTCGACCAGGAAGGGCTCCGAGTAGGCGTCGTCGTGCAGGAAGACCCTCAGCGAGACCTTCCGCCGGCCGGCCCCCTCCAGGCCGTGCATCATGCTGGTCAGCTGCGAGTGGACGCGCACCTGGGGGTGAGGGCAGGGTGGGGTGGTGGGGGTGGAGATGAGCGGGTGGGCGATGGTAGCAGGGTGGTGGCGGCGTGTGTGTGCTGTGCTGTGAGGCGTGGCTGTGGACGGGCTTTCCTCGAGCTGCAGGAGACAGAGGGGAGACGGCACCACGGGGGAGCAGGAAGCAGGATGGGGGTGGTGGTGGTGGTGGTGGTGGTGGTGGGTGGTGGCGGACCTGGAGGGCGGTGGTGGAGGGCTGGTCGGCCATGCCGCCCTTGCCCCGGCGCATGATGAAGTGGGCTGAGCTCTTGAAGTTGGTCACGATGGGCTTGCCCTGGGGTGATGTGGGCGGCGAGGGGGATGTGATGAGATGATGATGATTGGTGATGATTGGATGATGATGCTGATTGGATGATGATTGGATAATGATGATGCTGGTGATTGGATGATGGTGAACCGAACCCGGTGGGTCGAGTTCTGTTGGTCAATCCCTCCCCTCCCTCTCCCCCCCCCCCCCCCCCCCCCCCCCCCCCCCCCCCATGACGATGCAATGACTGCCCAATAATTCCCTTGATGATGACCATCCAACCTCATTCAGTCCTTCTGCTGTTCGTGGTGCGGCGGCTCACCACCACCACCACCATCATCTCATCATCGTTACATCACCCTCACTGCCTACACCACCTCGGGGGCAGGCCCACCGTGCACGGACCTGCTTGAGGACGGTCACCCCGAAGCGCACCTTGAGCTGGCTGCTCTGGTCGGGCTTGTGGAAGTTGGCCCCGCTGAGGATGAGCGTCTCCGCCTCGGAGGGTGCCGCTTGACGCCCGTGATCTGGGGCGCCTCCACGAAGCGGAACCGGGGCAGCGGCATCTGAAGGGGCGCCACGTTGGGCGGCGAGAAGACCGAACCTACACGGGAAAGGGAAATGTGTGTGTGTGTGTGTGTGGGGGGGGGGGGGGGATTGATGATGATGATGATGATGATGATGATGATGATGATGATGATGATGATGATGATGATGCTGATGCTGATGCTGATGCTGATGCTGATGCTGATGCTGATGCTGATGCTGATGCTGATGCTGATGCTGATGCTGATGCTGATGCTGATGCTGATGCTGATGCTGATGCTGATGCTGATGCTGATGATAATGCTGATGATGATTGGATGATGATATGATTATTGGTTGATGATGATGATTGGATGGTGATGACGATGGCGATGATGAGCCACCACACACTTACCAAGAGCCACAGCACAACCCATTGGGGGGGGGGGGGGGGGGGGGAGAGGAGGAGGAGGAAGGGGGGCAGGGAGACGGACCCCTGTCGACGGAGATCATGGCGATGACCTCCTTGACGTGTGGCGGCACCTTGGGCACGCGGCACAGGAAGCGCCGGTCGGGGGCGGTCGGGTCGAAGGCGGCCCCCTGGGCGATGGTGCTCCAGCTGCCGTCGGGAGTCTCGAACTTGACGCACAGGCAGCCTGGGGGGAGGGGGTGAGATGCGCCGTGGGGGCGGTGATGATGACGTTTACAATGATGATGACGTTTACAATGATGATGACGTTTACAATGATGATGACGTTTACAATGATGATGACGTTTACAATGATGATGATGTTTACAATGATGATGATGTTTACAATGATGATGATGTTTACAATGATGATGATGTTTACGATGTTTACGATGTTTACAATGATGATGATGATGATGATGATGATGATGATCGGCAGTGATGATGATGATGATGATGATGATGATGATGATGATGATGATGATGATGATGATGATGATGATGATGATGATGATGCTGATGGATGGGGCGATTGGGGGTGGTGGTGGTGGATGGGCGGCGGCACGGACTTGCAGCGCCGAAGTCAAGGTCGGCTCCCAGCTCCCGCAGCCTGTCGACGGGCATGGCGGCGATCCGCTTGATCCACTGCCAGCTGTCCTGAACGGGCGCATCGCCGGGGGGCGGCGGCGGGGGCGCGGCCAGAGAGGCCGAGACACTGGCCGTGGGTGGCAGACGGGTGGCGCTGGCGGAGCCCCGGGCGGCGCGGGAGCTGGCGAGCAGGGGGTTGGCGGAGGAGGTCCGGCTGGCCGCGGAGGTGGCGACCAGGGAGGCCGGGGTGCGGGCCGCTGGGGGGAGGAGAGAGGAGAGAGGGAGGGGTTTCGATGATGATGATGAATGGATGAATGGATGAATGGATGAATGGATGAATGGATGAATGGATGAATGGATGATGATGGCTGGATGACTGGCTGCCTGGATGAATGGATGAATGGATGACTGGATGATGATGATGACTGGATGATGTCGAAACTGGCTGACGGCGAGATGGTGGTGCTGACTCGGGAGGGAAATAGAGTGGTGCCGGGCGAATGAGGGCGGCTGGGGGGCATTGGAGGATGACAACGGTTGGGCCAGCGGACCTTTGAGTGCGGGGGATGCCTGCCGGGCCGGGGCGGGCCCGCCAAACTCGGCCTCGACGGACTTGATGACCTGCGGCAGGTTGCGGATGATCGACAGCCAGAAGGGGAACGTTCCTGCGGGCCGCAGTGGGGGGATGGGAGAGGAGGGAGGGGGGTGGAGGAGTCGGAATGGTGAGTATCGGCTGCTGCACGCCGATGCGGAAGTGGAGGCCCGCGCCTGATGGTGCCGATGGGTTATGATGATGCTGATGCCGATGCCGATGCCGATGCCGATGCCGATGCTGATGATGCTGATGATGCTGATGATGCTGATGATGCTGATGATGACGCTGATGCTGATGCTGATGATGCTGATGGTGATGGTGATGGTGATGGTGATGCTGATGGTGATGATGGTGATGACAAGACAGACCCTCGATGGTGACGGGGGTGGTGAGCGACTGCACGCCGATGAGGGGCGTGATACTGCGCAGGAGGGGCAGCTCGCAGTAGATGAAGGTGAACCCCGTGTTGATCGGCGGGAAGCCGGCGAAGTACACGATCACGTCGACCTGCGGAAATTAAGAGCAGATGGCACAACCGAGACAGGAGAACAGACAGCACAGCCACAGATAGCACAAAGAGCAGAACAGCACACAGACAGGACAAGAACGATTGATCATTGTGCCGAGGATGTGAGTCTGGGGATGGACGGAGAGAAAGACGGGCGAGAAACCCCCATGTCAATCCAGCGTGCGCTTTCATCTGAACGAGCAGGCCATTGGGCCCACCACCACACACACACGGTGACGAGAGGGCGGAGCGGGGGAAGGGCAGATAGGGTGCCATCACGGACCTCGCAGGCGACGGGCGACGGGGGCAGGACGAACTTGAGGGCGTGTCGATGGGCATCGGCCTTGACATCGCGCACGGTCAGGTTCATCTGGCGGAAGAAGAGCTCCACCTGGAGGGGGACAGGGGGAGGGGGGGGTGAGGGGGATATCGATGGTCAGTCAGAGGGCCGGAGGAAGGGCAGAAACACCAGAGGGCAGGGTACCCGCAGGGGGGAAGGGTGCAGGAAGACAGTCGATGGTGATGGTGGTGATGATGATACTGGATGATGACGATTAGATGATGATGATGCTTGGATGATGACTGGGTGCTGATGCTGATGCCGATGCTGATTGGCGGGGCCAGCAACAGACCCTCGCGGCGCCCCATCTCCGGTCCACCTCGCAGGCCGCGACCGCGGCAGGCAGGGCGCTGGCCGTGGTGGCCGTGGTGTGGGCCCCAGCGGCCGTGCCCAGCCGCCCCGTGCTGACGCTGTGGCGCGGGGGCAGGTCCGATCGGGCGGCAGCGAGGGAGGACCGATCGGACATGACGGCGGACATGCAGGGCGGGCCGGCCGCCTCGTGGGCCAGTGCAGCCGTGCCCAGGGGCGGGACGGGCGGGCTCACGGGGGTGGCCGTGACGTCGGACGTGTGGACAGGGAGGGCCGACCCGACCCGGGGCGTGGGACCTGCTCCGGTCTCCTCCTCCCCGACCAGCTCCTCCTCGGGCGCCGGCGAGGGGGTCGGCGGGGCGGCGGCTCCGGCCGGGGGAAGGTCCTCCTCGGGGTCCTCGGGGTGGATCTCCATCATCGAGGTCAGCTCGACCTTGGTCCCGCCACAGATCAGCCCCATCCGAATCGGCATGTCCACGAAGGTGGGCGGCTGGACGACCCAGTAGCGCGCCGGGACGACGCACTCGGCACCCGCCTCGCCCATGATCAGCACCAGCTCGGCGCTCAGGTAGGCCACGGTCCCGTTGTCGGCGGTCGTGGGAGGCCGCTGCTGGGGCATTCGGACGGTGACCGCGTTGCGCGACTTGGCCAGAATCTCGAGAACGCTCGGCGAGCCGGGCTCCAGGGCCGGGGCCGGGACGGCCCGGTTGTACAGGCGGCACTGGACGGCCGAGACATCCTCCAGGTGGTCGCCGTTGATGGTGACCGTGATCGGGTCCCGGTACGAGCCGCAGGGCGGGGTCAGGACCCCGCTGGCCGGGAAGACGGGCGGCGGGTAGAAGAGGATGGTCGGCGCGGGGCCCGCGAGGTAGTCCGACCCGCCCGAGAGCGAGACCCGCATGGTGTAGGGGCTGGTCAGGGGCAGGGTCACGTTGGGGAAGCAGAACAGGCCCTCGGGTGACATCGACCCGGCCACCTGCAGCGGGGCCCCCGAGAGCAGGGGGTCCGTGTGCTGCAACAGGGCCCGGATGTCGGTGGTGACGGGGGCGCCGGTCTGGGGCGACTGTCCGTGGATAATGCAGAGCGCCTCGTACAGGGCGGGCGCGGCCTGGCCGTCCAGGCCCACGGTGAAGTTGTGCGGGCCGGGGTGGGCCAGCCGGGCCGGCTGACACTCGGGCTGCAGGGCGAGCGAGGGCGGGAGCACCAGCATCTTGGAGCAGTCAGGCATCAGGGTGACCCCCTCCAGCAGCAGCGCCACCCGCACCACGGAAAAGGCGCCCTCGGCCAGGGCCACCTCGCGGGTGACCCACTGCAGCTTGTCGTTTTCCAGGACCCCGACGGGCACGGTGTAGTGCAGGTCGGCACCGGCCACGGCCTCGATGGAGACCTGCAGGGAGGCGGGGATGCCCTCGGCCTGCCGGTTGGCAATCATTGTGCGGAGACCCTCGAAGGTGCCCAGCAGGGTCACGGTCGTGTTGCCGTTGCCCGTCACAATCTATGGAGGAGGAGGGGGGGGGGGGGGGGGGGATGGAGAGAGGGGCGATGGGTAGAAACAGAAAGAAAAAGTCAGGATGACAGCGCAATCTGTGGGGGGATGGAGGGAGGAAGGGATGGGCAGGGGGGGCAGCGGAAAGAGAAGATGGAAAACTAAGTCAGGCAGAGCAGCAGCGCAATCTCTGGGGGGATGGATGGGGGAATGCTGCTGTTGCCGGGGTGGGCTGGGAGGGCAGGGGGGACAGGAAACCAAAGTCAAGAAGACAAGAAGAAAGCGCGAGTGGGCAGAAAATGGCTGGCGGGGGACGTGCGAGGGACGGGCCTTGGGGGTGAGGGCGGCCACACCCGGGGCTTGGAAGACGCGCAGCTCGGTCGGGGCCGTGACGGGCCAGCGGGCCCCCGTGGCGTAGGACAGCTGCACGGGCAGGGGCACGTAGGGACCCTGCTTGACGATGGCCTCACGGAGGGGCTCCGACAGGTGCCCGGAGATGGTCCACTGCACCATCTCCGGCCGACGCGGGTGGCGCGCGGGCTCCGAGAGGACCAGTCCCTCGGCGGCCATGTTGGGGCCCAGCCCGAACTGGATCGAGGGCACCAGGTCCCGGGGCAGGGCGTACCGGGCGCAGACGGTGCACTGGAAGGTGGCCTCGGCCATCAGGGGCAGGGCCGGCGGGCTGAGGGCTTCCAGGGTGGGCGCCTCAAACAGGCACACCGTGCCGGCCGTCACAAAGCCGGCCTCCTCGGGGTCCCCGATCTGGCTGCCCAGCAGGGCGAGCGCCAGGGGGCTCCGCTGGCCAAGCGGCAGGGCCCCGCTCGACAGGGCCACCCGGCGCGGGGTCAGGACCAGGGTCCCCGCCCCGGTCCGCTTGCAGTCCATCAGCGGGGCCGCGTTAATGTCCTTCTCCCAGGCGGTCAGCACGGCGCGGAAGCGGTCGCCTTCGGGCATATCCTCGACCTGCAGCGGGATGGTCAACAGGCTGCCGGCGGGCATCCCCGGGGTGTTGTCGCCGGGCAGGGGGTAGCAGAGGTCCGTGGGCCCGCTGAAACGGGGCTGCTTGTGGATGGGCAGGCGGGCCGTCAGGGGGAAGGTCAGCAGGGGCGGAATCTCCTGGTTGGTCGGGTTGCCCCCGACCCGCACCGTCAGGGGCATCAGCAGGACCGTGCTGTCCATGGGCCAGTCCAGGTTCCACTGGGGCAGGGGCGGCATCCGAGCCATCAGGTGCCCCGTGGCCACGTCCAGATCGGCCTCCAGGTACAGCGCGAACCCGTGCGAGACGGCCGGGTCCCCGCCGACCAGCAGCGAGATGGGCAGGCCCGTTGAGAAGAGCAGCTGGACTGAGGCTCCCGCCAGAAAGACACTGAAAGGGCTGCCCGGGCTGTTGCGGGGTACCATCAGACTCTTGGGGCCCAGCAGGGTGAACTTGGATGTTGGCAGACACATCAGCTCGGGGTGCCCGTCCAGGTAGTTCATGCCCCCGTTCTGGTCGGAGGGGAAGAGAGGCGGGGGCGGGGCGGGGCGGGGCGGGGCGGTGAGAACGGAAGAAAGGACTGAACAAGGGAGCTGGCCGCAGGACACAGATGAAACACACGCAACCGCATACAGACAGATGGCACAGACAGGACAGACAGCACATGACAGACAACACATGACAGACAGCTCGTGACAGACAGCTCGTGACAGACAGGACAGGGCAGACAGGACAGGGCAGACAGGACAGGGCAGACAGGACAGGGCAGACAGGACAGGGCAGACAGGACAGGGCAGACAGGACAGGGCAGACAGGACAGGGCAGACAGGACAGGGCAGACAGGACAGGGCAGACAGCACAGGGCAGACGGACAGGACAGACACATCTTTGTAGACAGACAGCACAGACACACCCCGACACACCCACACAGCAGGCCGACATACGGACGATGGACAGCGAGACGGCGAAGCGGGCCGCGGGGGGCAGGCTGGTGGCCAGTGCGGTCTTCCAGACGATGCCCTCGGGGACCACCTCGAGCTGGGACTGGTCCACCTCGAAGGTTGTTGCCAGGCGGCGGCCCGGCGAGGGCGCGGCGGCCCCCGGGGCGGGCGAGGGGGACGTCAGGGTGGACGGGTCAGCGCGCAGGAGCAGGTGGGGCACGAGGCGCCGGCCCAGGTTGGCCACGAGGGTCTCCATTGTGGGCACCCCGAAGAGGACCCGCTCGGGGAGCCGGTCGAGACTCAGGACACCCGGGGCGGCCTCGCGCACCTGGACCCGGTCCTGGTTGTAGCAGGTCAGCAGGGCTGCCTCCCCGCCAGGGCCCTTGCGCAGGGCCAGCTTGTGCTCCTCGACCACCAGGGTCACCTCGATCGGCTGGGTGATGTGGTGCACGGCCAGGGGCAGGGCGGGGCACAGGAAGGTCACCGTGTTGGGGTCGGCCAGGGTCGCCTCAGCCTCGGCCAGCTGCTCGTCAACCTGCAGGGTCACCCGGACGTTGACCAGCTTGGCGCGCCGCTTGCCCTCACGGATCAGCTGGAAGGCCTCGTACAGGGCGGCAAAGTCCCCGTGCAGGGCGACCTCGGGCCCGCCCTTGGCAGGAACCACGGCAGGCACGACTGAGTCGAGCAGGGTCGGGACGGTGTAGTAGGCCAGGGGGCAGGGTGTCGAGATCCGGTTGGAGCCGCCCTTGGTGAAGGAGACCCCGGCCGTCAGGGCGCAGGCGGCCACGTCGGGGCGGGGGCACGGGGGCAGCGTGCACCGGACGCGGTAGTCGAAGGGCCCGCCCGGCGGGCAGTCCAGGCGCTCCAGAGTGGGGGCGGTGGTGCTCGCAATGGACTCGCCTGAGCTCAGCGCAAAGACGACGTCCACGGGGCAGTTGGCGGGCAGCGGGTTGCCCGTGCGCAGGCTCAGCTGCACCGGGGCGCCCGTCGAGGGGATCAGGAGCGGGCTGGCCGTGGCCATCGAGGGGGCATCGACAATGCTCAGTGTGCAGAGCGGCACCAGCATGTTCGGGGCCAGCCCGGCCACCAGGGTGCAGAATTGGCCCAGCGGGAATGCCTTGGGCACGTTCAACTGCACCCCAATCTCGGACTCGGACAGGCAGCGGCACTGGGGGGCCGCCGCGGCGGCCAGGGGCAGCGGGGCCCCGTCAGGGCCCAGGGCCGAGCAGGCCAGCTGGGGCACGTGGACGGGGAACCAGCGCCCGGGCACCGTGAACACCACCGGGTCGCGCGGATTCAGGGGCAGGGTCAGCTCGGGGGGCGTGAAGACCGGCTTGCGGTACATGGTGAAGACCAGGCCCATGGGGAAGTGGAACCCGCCCAGCCGCAGGCCCACCTGCAGGGTGACCGAGGGGCTGGCCGCATCGGGGAAGGGCCACTGGGGGTCGGCATACTTGGGCAGCAGGAATTCAAGCGCCTGGCCGTCGGGCTGCAGGGTGGCCTCGCTCTGCACCAGGAAGGGCGCCGACCCGCGGGTGGTGGGGCCCTGCAGGGTCACCAAGACCATCTCGCCGCGGACAAACAGCTCGCGCAGCCGGGCGGCCCGCAGGACCACGGGCAGGGTGGCCTCGGGGTTGGCCACGGCCCAGGTGGGCTCCAGGGGCTTGGCCGGGGTGGCCACGGGGCGCGGGATGCAGGTCAGCCGGGCCTCGCCATCCACGGGACCCTGGGCGTCCGTCAGACAGATGGTCATCCGGTACTGGCCCGTGGGCAGCTGGTCGGGGCGCCACTCCAACCCGGCCGGGGTGACGGCCAGCCGGTCGCGGATCTCGAGCGGGGCCGAGGGGGCCATCGCCCCATCGAGTGGCTCGGCGGCCGTCAGCTGCAGGCGTGGCTTGAGCAGGCTCGCGTAGGGCCCCAGGGTGCCCAGGCCCGACATGGCCACCCGAACCACGGGGGTCCACTCGAGGTGATCCACGCAGAGCATGCCCAGGTCGAGATTGCCCATGCGCACCATCCCCGAGTCGTAGCATGCCAAGGGGGCGTTGTCGCTCCGGGCCAGGGGCAGGGCGCGCCCGAAGACGTAGAGCGAGAGCTCCAGCGGTTGCACGCGGCCGTCCGGGGGCATGGGCAGGGCCGGGCAGGTGAAGCAGAGGTTGGATGCGTTCCGCAGGGCGGCCGCCACCATGACGGGCGGGTCGGGCCGGTCGGCGCCCACGTGGACGGCCACCTGGAGGGCCTCGGCCGCCTGGGCCTTCTCCTCGGGCCCCAGGTTGCCGAAGGACTGCAGCGCCTGCCAGAGCGAGCTGAACTCACCCAGACAGGTCACCTCGACCCCGCCCCGGGAGGGCACCAGGGGCGGGGTGATGGCGCCCAGGGGGCGAGGTTGCGAGTAGATATAGAGAGGCCGGGGGGCCTCGGCCGGCTGGGCAAAGCCCGTCAGCAGGGAGACCTGGACGGTGCACCGACGGGCACCCGTGGGCATGGGTGGCAGGGTCGCCTGGACGATGCAGCCCGGGGCAGGGGCCCCGCTCTCGAGGGGCAGGATGACGGCCTTGGTGGCCTTGAGCGGCTTGGCCCCCGGCAGGTCGGTCTGGAGGCGCATCGAGACGGGGCTGTCGGTGGGCGGGTCGCGGGCCTCGGCCGAGGTGGCCAGGAAGACCGCATCCACAGTCTGCCCGCCGAAGAGCACCAGGGGCGGGGTGACATGGTGCAGCAGGGGCAGGTCGACCAGCACCAGCGAGCCCACGGTGGCCGTGTTGTTGGGGGCGAAGGTGACGGCCAGGGGGTGCGGCTGGTTCGAGACGACCGCGCCGGGGTTCTGAAGGACGACCTCCACCTGGCTGGTGCTCACCCGGGTGGCCGTCAGGATGGCCGCGGGGCAGTCGGCCAGCCGGGCGATGTACTCCTCGCTGGCCGCGGGGAAGTCGCGCCCCTCGAGGGTCACCGCCAGCGAGCCCTGGCTGGGCCGGCCCAGGAAGAGGGTCTCCGAGAGGACCAAAGACGGGGTCCGCCAGAGCTGGAAGGATACCTTGGACGGGGGAATCTCATGGCGCAGGGCCCCGACTTGGACCACGACCCGCAGGGTGGCCAGCGGGGCGTCGCCGCCCTTGGAGCCCTCGTCGGCCGGCCCCAAGTCCTCCATGGAGACCCGCGGCCCGTTGACCAAGAAGTGGGTCCCGTCCCCATCCAGGACGGGTGTCTGCAGGGGGCTCGCCCAGACGGCCCCGCTCCGGGCGGCCCGGCCCGACCGGATCCAGCCGACCTGCACCGGGGCCGCCTCGCAGACCTCCCGCAGCAGGCGGCCAAGCATCTTCACCTGGAACTCCCCCGAGGACTGCAGCACGGCCCAGGCAGGCTCCAGGCCCGTCACCAAGGGACGCGGGGTGCAGAGCAGCTGCACCACCCCGGCGACGGGCTGGCCGGCCATCAGTTCGACCGTGATCGAGTACCGGCCGGGGCCTAGGGCCGCCGGGCGCCACTCCAGGCCGCGCTCGGTGACCTTGAGCTCGGGCGGTACAATGTCGCGCACCACGGGGCCCGAGGGACCCTGGCACTCGAGGTGCATCTTGGGGGCCATGTTCCCCCGGGCCGCCAGCAGGCCCTCCAGCGCCGTGACGCTGAGGCGGACCGACTCGGGGAGCTCCTCGGCACAGACGTGGGCCGGCTCGATGGCGCTGAGCCGGAGCTCGGAGGACATGTAACAGCCGAAGGCGGCCCCGGCGGCCCGCTGCAGGGGGTACGTCAGCCCACACAGGCGGACCGAGAGCCCGATGGACTGGGGGCCGGCGCCGGCCGGGAAACGGGGCAGCTCGGGGACGGTCAGCTGACACGAGTGGCCCTCGGGGTGCAGCTGGGCCTCGCAGGGGAGCGTCTTGGCCTCGGCCCCCTGGCCGATGGTCAGCAGCAGGGTCACGGCATGGCTGCCGGTCGTCGTGCGGTTGAGCAGCCCGCGGAGACCCTGGAAGTCGCCCTCGAGGGTGACCTGGGTGCCGCCCGTCGAGGGGACCAGGTTCGGGGTGGCCTTGTGGAGCAGGGTCGGCGGGTCGAAGATGACGAAGGATCCCTCGGCCGTGCGGACGGGGCCCACCCCGTGGCTGGCGTACGACAGGGCGAAGACGGGCGACAGGGGCCCGGCCGTCTTGATGGCGCTGACCATGGCCGGGGCGAGGGGCGGCAGGGCGAAGGACATGGTGTACTGGTCGCTCCGCCCGGGGATGGGCTCGAACCGGGGCGGCGGGCTGGAGAGGTCGACCGACAGGGCGTTGATGCCCCCAATGGACGGGGTCGAGAAGGTCAGGGTCACGGGGGCGCCCTCGGGAGGCATCACGCCGCGCAGGGTCATTCGCAGGGGCCCGCCGGCCACCCCGATCTGGGCCGGTTCGATGGACTCGATCAGCGGGGGTGCGTACAGGGTCAGCCGGCCCAGCTCGACCCGGGTCGGAGCCTCGGCCTCCGTCGACCGGGGCACAAGCAGGCCCACCGGGTATGCCCCCGGGGCCAGCGTGTCCAGGGCCTCCTGGGGCAGGCTCCACTGGGCCACATTCTGGCTGGCCAGGCCGGCCGTCAGGCGCACCTCGCCCACCGTCACCTGCCACGAGCCCGCGGGGGCCTCGGAGGCCACCAGGGCGGGCAGCTCGACGCCCAGAGCCGCCTCGGCCGCGATGGGCAACACCCGGTGGAGCAGCCGGAAGCCACTCACACCCGCGACTTCGAGTACGGGCAACTTGGCGGGCCGGGGCGTGACGTAAGCATCGCCCAGCCGCAGGCGGCACTGCAGCAGGGCCGGCAGCTGAGGCGGGAAGGTGGGCGGCAGGGTCACCTTGACCAGGGTACCGTCCTCGATCGCCTCGGCGGCCAGGTCCACCTCGGCCGGGGCAATCTCCTTGGATCCGGGCCCCTGGGGCAGGGCCTTGACCAGCGCCCGAATGACGGTGCTGCTGGCGGCCGGGGTGCTCATCCGGACCACCAGCGGGATGGGGTCGGCCCGGGGCCCGCCAGGCAGCATCAGCAGGCCCGGGGCGACGCCCACCAGGACGGGCGGCACGAAGATGGGCACCTTGAGGGCCCCCGCGAAGACGGCCAGGGCGGCCGGGCTGCCCGGGCCCACCAGCTGGTCGCCCGACATCACGGGCGAGATGGTCATCAGCACAAAGCGCGGGGTGCCTTCCTCGCCTGGGGCCGGGGCGGCCGCCGCCGCGGCCGGGCACAGTTTGCGATGGGCCACGGGCACCGTGAGCTCGACCACCATGCCCTCGGGCCGGGCGGCCCGGTCCTCCGTCGGCTGGGCCAGGATGGGCTCGGCGGCCGCCACCCAGCGCTGGTGCTGGCCGGCCGCGGCGGCAAGTTGGGGATCCTGGGCCGAGCCGATCCATGCGGGGTCCTTCAGCCGGGCCAGCAGTTCCAGGGCTGCCTGGGCCGCAGCCGGCCGGGCGGGCAGGGGCAGGGCCAGCGACGAGATGGTGCTCGACTGGGGGGTGGGCACGGCCGTCGGGTCGGCCACGGGCCGGGTGAACGGGGCCCAGCGGAGGGCCAGGCCCGTGGCGGGCAGGAAGAAGGGCCAGCTGGCCGCAAGGCGGAGCGAGACGGGCGCGTCGGGGTTGCCCGGGTCGGGCGAGACCGAGGGCAGAACCTGTTCCCCGGGGGTGAGGATGACAGCCCCCGGGACGGGATGGTGGGAGGGGAGAGAGGGCGGGGGAAGGGGCGCATGAGCGGGGGAAGAACGCGGAGATTTCACGCTGATCGGCTTACGACGGCAAGCAGCAACGTCTCAGCAGCATCGTCATCATTCAATCATCATCATCATCCAGTCATCATCATCACATTGTCTGTGACAGACATTGGGCTGGACGGCGATCACCCGTGGGGGCGGCGCCACGAGGGCCACGGGTGTCATACCGCCCCAAGCCTCGGCCGGGTCCTGCCGGGGGTCAGTCCCCAGCAACCGCATCCGGACCCAGGCACAGGCGGCTCGGGCCAGGGGGATACCCGCACGCAGCTGCACCCGGGGCGGCTCGGCCAGCCGGACACGGGCCGGCCCGGCCGCCTCGATGTTGATGATGGGGTTGAGCACGCGGTACGAGGGGTCGACACAGTCCACGGCCACGGCCCGGACGCACTTCGGGTCGATGCGGGCCCCGTACAGGAAGACGCCGTCCGGGGGGGCGGAGGTGGGAGCCGCCGCCCCGGCCCGGTCGTCCTCCAGCGAGGCAACGAGGCCGGTCGGCTCGAGGGCGAGCAGCAGGGGCGGCAGGGCAAACTGGAGTGCGAGAGGGGTCGCGACGAAGGGCGACCTGTGGGGAAGGGGGGGGGGGGGGGGGGGGGGATACAGATGATGAGGATCGGGCGGGTAGGTGGGGATGGAGACGACACAAAACGAAGTGTGCCGGCGGTGGGTCAACATGGGGGGATTGCCGGGCGTGCTATAATAAAATCATCCCGGCTTGGGCAGGGCGGCTGAGGCAGCGGGGCGGCGGACCCGTTGATGGAGCAGAGCAGCCGGGCCTCGAGGGTGTCCCCCTTGGCGCGGGAGGCCGCATCGAGGGCCACCTCATACGAGGGCAGTTCAACTGCCCAAACCAGCCACCAGCAGCAAAGAAACAGCACGCGCGGTGAGCCCGGGGCGGTGGGGGCAGTGCAGATATGTTCATGCCGGGGGTGAGATGGGTGGTGGCTGGGGGGCGGGGTACGCCGCAGACCCATGCAGGTCCGCTCGACCATATCCGAGGGGACGGCGTGGGCCATGGCCGCCTCGGCCCGCTCGGCATCGGGGTCCTCAAGGGGCGTCAGGGCGCACTCGCAGCTGGGCGGGGCCTGGGCCGGGCTCAGGGCGGGCAGGTCCACCCGGACGGCCAGGCTTCGCAGGCCCGAGCAGCGGACGGTCAGCAGGGCCGGTTCGCCGGCGGCGCTGATCATCTTGCCGCCGGCGGGCGGCACGTGAAGCGGGATTTTCCCGCGGGCGGCCAGGTCCATGGCCGGCAGGTCGTAGGCCAGCTCGCCCGCGACGGGGCTGTCCTCCGTGACCAGCCCAACGCGCATGGCGGCCCGCAGGGCAAACGGCTCGGCGAGCAGCTCGCGGGCGAGCGGGCTAGGCATGGCCACGCGGGTCACACGGCACTGCTCCTCGAAGAGCCGCCCGGCCATCTGCTGCCACTTGCGCAGGTGGGCCTCCTGCTCGGGGCCGCCCGTCATCCCGGCGAACTCCGCGCCGAAGCGGCGGTCGAGGTCGGCCAGCGGGCCCGGGCAGGCCACTTTCAGCTCCGTGTTGATGGTGGCCGGGAGGCTGCTGGTGCTGTTGGAGCGGGCGACCACCTCCAGCCGGAGGGATGTCAGTGGGGTCTTATACATGGGCTCTGCGCAGATGACCAGCTCCTCGGGTGGGTCGCACAGGCACACCTGCCGCTCGGCGAAGCGTGCGTTCTCAGGGACGGGGTGCAGGAAGAGCACGCAGCGCTGGGGGGCGCTCAGGCCGGGCAGGGACAGGCCCACAAGCAGGGGGACCACCTGGTTCTGGGCCACCAAGGGGGCGGCCTGCTGGGGAGTCATCTTGAGGGTGAAGGTGCCCTCGGCTGCGTTGACCATGTTGAGCGGGAAGGGTTCGGGGGCATCGGCGGGCACCAGGGGCCGGGGGTCGACCTGGATGCGACAATCGGCCGACCCGGTGGGCAGGTGCCGCCCAAAGATGGCGATCTTGATACCGCGCTGAAGCAGGGGAGCCGACAGGGGGATGGCCCAGGGCTCGACCCGGTCCAGGGTGGCCGGTTCGAGGTAGTTGAAGACCCCGGCCACCGGGACGTAGTCCTGCTCGCGTCCGGTGAGCGAGACAAACAGGGGCACGTTCTGGGCGGGCGGGGCCACCTCGCCCACCTGCTCGGGGGCCGGCGGGCAGGCCACGTCGATCATGTTGCGACCGGCCAGGACCCCCGAGGCCACCAGAGACGGGTAGGCCTGGGCCTGGGCGGCCGTGCCGAAGCGCACCTTGATGGCGCCCGTCTCGAAGAAGCCCGTGCCCATGACGCGCACGTGGGTGCCGCCCTTGATGTCCCCCTGGGCCGGCTCCACCCCGCGCGGCTTGGGCGGGGCGATGACGGTGATGGCCTGGGCGGTGCCCGGCCGTGTGATGGGCCGGTCATCGGCCGCAAAGAGGGTCAGCTTGGCCGGGGTCCCGCGCTCGGAGAGCTGCCGGTAGACGTCGAACGAGGGCAGCAAGGCCTCGCCAGGCATGGTCACGGAGACCGTGTCGCCCACCAGCGGGACTTTGGTCACCTTGGACCCGAACTGGCCCGGAATCTTGGGCTGGGTCGGGGTCTCGGCCGTCGTGATCAGCATCCAGATGTCCTGCGGCAGGGTGCCCTCGAAGCTCGGGGTCAGGCTGATGACGGGCTGGCCCGGGGGCATCGTCGGGTTCAGCTGGAGGAAGGCGTCCCGGGGCGGCTTGGCCAGGTGGACCCGGCCCAGGAGGGGGACCACCAGGGGCTGCGACCAGTGCTCCTGGTCGGTGGACAGGCTCACCAGGCACTCGCGCCGCGGGCAGGCGCTGCCCTCGAGGAGCGGGACTGGGATCTTGGGCACCTGCAGCCGGCATAACCACCAATGAAAACCCAACAGCACGGAAGGCGGGAAAGGGAGGGTCAAAATGGGGAGGAAGATGACTGCAGGGGACACAGCGCACAATCACAAGAGAAAACACACGAGGAACAGGCCCCCCTGGGGGAAACGGAGTGGAGCGGAGCGGGGGGAACAGGGATGGACCGGACCTTCACGGCGGAGCTGTTCGGGGTGACCTCCTCGCACCGGACCACAACCTCAGGCATGGGGCCGCCCGCGGCCGCGGCAGCCTGGTCCCGATTGCGCAGCTGCACGCGGCACCAGAGGGGACCCGCCGGGGCGGCCGGGGTGGCAGCCCCACGCCGGGTGGGCGCCGCGGGTGCGGCCGCGCTGGCGGGGCAGAAGTCCTGGCCCCGGAAGGTCAGCGCCGTGCCGCCCGTGACGTCAATCTCGCGGGGCATGACGGAGTGCAGCTCGGGGAGGGTCGCCCCGGGGGCGGCCTCCTCGGCGGGCTTCGGGGCGGCGGCCTTCTTCTTCAGGGCAAATTCAGACTGCATGGTGGGGTGACGGGTGATGGGGGGAGGGGATGGGGATGGGAAATGGGGATGGATGAGTCATCGGGAGATGAGAAATGGTGGATGAGTCATGGGGGATGGGAAGGCGCGTTCTCGAGGGCGGGTGGGATGGGGAGGCGGGGAGGCGGATGGGGGACGGACCAGCTCCTTGCTGTCGAAGAGCCCATCCGTGACGGCGTTCTCGTCCCGGACGGCCAGTGGGGGCTGCGCGCATGCACCGAGACGTACAGTTGTGGATACGGGGCACGGGGCACGGGGCACGGGATGGGGTGGGCGGGGAGTTCAAGACAGGGGCAGCAGCCACAACGTGCCGTGGCAGGCAGGCCAGGTCGTGATGGTGATGGGCCGTGGTGCCATAACATGAAGGCGATGATGACGTGGAGGTGATGATGACATGGGAGGTGATGATGACGCTGGGGGTGATGACGCGGGGGGTGATACTGACGCGGGGGTGATGATGACATGGGAGGTGATGATGACGCGGGGATGACGCGGGGGGTGATGGACACCTGCCGCGCGCAGACGGACCTCGCTGACGGCCAGCCGCAGCGGGATGCCCGTGTTGAACCACTGCTGCCCGTTGGGGCACACCCACATCTCGCCCAGCTCGCTGGGGGTCTTCTTCTCGGCCGCGTTGGGGTCCGGGATGAGCCCCGGGGGCAGGTCGGCCCGGGCGATGGCCATCTCCATGTCCTGCGACCCGTCCGAGTTGGGGGCACACAGGACGGGCTCGGGGCAGAGGGCCTCGCCAAGCCGCACCTGAGAAGAAGAAGAAGAAGAAGAAGAAGAAGAAGAAGAAGAAGAAGAAGAAGAAGAAGAAGAAGAAGAAAAAGAAGAAGAGAAACGAGATGCGGCGCGGGTGTGGGCGGAGCGAAGGGGATGATGAATCGGACAGGAAGGGGGTGTGCTGTGCTGGGGGGCGGGCTGGGCTGGCTGGGCGGGGTGCCCCACGGACGGCATCGACGCGCTGGTCGAGGGATTTCTCGATGGTGAACGGGAACCGGGCCCGCACCAGCACCCGGTCGCCCTCCTGGGCGCGCACCCACAGAGGCAGAGCCTCGTTGATGCCGTGCCGGGCGGCGTTGAAGAAGAAGCCCATCGTGTCGCGCCCGTTGAAGTATCGGAAGCAGAGCGAGGCGGGCGCCAGCCAGGCGCGCCCGTCGAAGGAGACCCGCAGCTGCATCGTGGCCTGGTCGTCGTTGGGCACGGGCACGGGGCCCACCTGTCGAGGGAGGGATGGAGTGGGGGGGACAGCGTGGCGGTGAGGCGGCGGAAGGAGAGCGAAGCATGTTCCACTCATCATCAGCACCATCACCATCATCATCAGCACCACCACTCATCAGCGCCATCATCATCATCAGCACCACCATCAAGGCGGACCCAGATCGATGACGGGGCCCGGTCCTTCGGGTGTCCCCGCCGCCTGCAGATGACATCCGGTGCGTCGAGGGAGGCCGGCAGCGGAGCCCCGGTCGACTGGGCCCAGTGGAAGTACACCGGCTGCATGGGGCTCGGCTCGGGGAGCCCGTTGCCCTCCAGGAATACCTCCGTCCGATTCTCAAAGGTCTCCACAAAGCTGGGCCACTTGCCGGCCTGGGGGCCGCCCAGGGCGGCGGCGGGGGGCACGGAGTCGGGCAGTGGGCCCAGGCCGGGGCAGAGGCTGGTGACGGTGGCCACGGGGGTGATCAGCAGGCGGGGGGCCGGCTGACCCGCAAGCTCCAGCGGCGGGCAGTCACGCACGCCCTGGGGGAGGAGGGAAGTGGGAAAAATTAACAATGATGATGATGACTGGATGATGGTGATGATGGTGATGATGGTGATGATCGGATGATGAGCAGGAAAAATCAGGAGAAAGATCCGAATGGCGCACAGTTCCTCCCCACACCTCTGCCCCTCCAAAGCTCTCCAAACATGGGCGGACCTTGGCCGTCTGGAGGCGGATCTGGAAGCTGGCCGCGGCGGGCAGGCCGCCCTCGAGGAAGGCCCGGGGCAACCCCGCCCCAGGCAGGGTGACCACGACCGCCTCCTGGGCCACATCGAGCCGCACATTGGCCGGGGGCACGGCCAGGCTGGCCGCCCCGCAGGTGATAGCCACTGCGGCCACCCCCGTGGGGCTGGCCGTGGCCAAGTTGACGCAGCGCAGGGTGACGGTGAGCCCCGGGTCGGCCCATGCGCCCGTCCCGCGCACGCTGACCACCCGCGGCTCGCAGGCGACCAGGGTCGGGGCGCTCGTGACCAGGTAGGACTGGGGGGCACCCAGGGCGGCCCCGTTCAGGCGCACCTCGACGGGCACCACGGCGCCTTCCGCCCCGCCGGGCATCCGAACCGACCACTGCCGGGTGGCCTGGTCATAGCCGGCCGGGACAGCGCTCCCCCCGACCAGCGCCTCCAGGGGGCACCCGAACTCGGCCAGCATCTGGGCAACGGCCGGGTCATTGTCCCGCAGCTCCTCGCCCGGGGCGCAGAGACCCAACAGCAGGGCCCGCGGCAGGCCGGCCGTGGGGCCACAGGGCGGGGCCAGTGCCCAGCGCAGGGCCTCGGGCGCGTAGTACAGGAGGGGAACACGCTCGGCGCTCCACAGGGAGCCCCCGTCGAGGCTCAGGGCCAGGGTGGCCCGCACCAGGGGGGCCGCGGGGGCGCTGGTCAGGGCGGACAGGGCCGGCAGGGCGGGGGCGTCGAAGCACAGGTCGGAGCCGCGGGGGGCGGGCTCCAGGACCCGCTCGAAGAGGACCTGCTCCTCCTGGGAGCGGTCCGCCACCGAGACGCGAAGGCGGAGCCGGACGACTGGCGGGGTGGGGGAGGCGGACGCGGTGTGGTGGGGGAGGGCGCGTGAGGAAGGGAGCGCGGCCCTGACACATAACGATCAAGATGCCAAAAAAATCGGGCAAACAACCCTGAAACATGCACACAAACGGATGCCGCTGCTCGTACCCAGGGAGGAGCACCAGTGACACATCCCGGCACCCGATGGACCCCCCTCCCGCTGGCACCCAGCTGAGACTCCCCCCAACAGACCAGCCTTGGGGCCCAGGGCGACCCCGCCCTTGAGGGGCACCGTGACGGGGCCGCCCGCGTAGGGGACGGCGCAGCGGGGCACCTCGAGGAGGCCCTGGTCGGGGAAGAGCAGCCCCGCCCCGGCCACCGGGACGAAGTCCTGCCCGTTGAGGGCGGCCTCGATCCGGACGGGCTGCTCCGAGCTGCCCACGCTGGGCGTGTCGCAGAACAGGGCAAGAGAGCCCTCCGCGATGGGGCCTGGGGGGGGGGGGGGGGGGGGGGGGGGGGGAGGAGGGAGGGAGGGGAGGGGGGGATATAGATGTGAATGACCACACTGGGGTAAGCACGACACGGGGGGTTGGGGTTGGGGCAAGTGGATGACATGGGGGGATGCACGCGACAGGGTGACAGGGATGAGCACGACAGGGGGTGAAGGGGTGAGCATGACATGGGGGGTGAGCATGACATGGGGGGCTAGAGAGCGCGGACTCTTCTCCGCCGTGGCGACTACGATCTCCTCGCCGCGTGTGATCCCCTCGCACCGGGTGGCCGGCCGTGGGGCCTCAAAGGCCCGAGCCCACTGCTGGGCCATTGCGAAGCGGATCTTGGGCTGACCGCCCGCCGGCTGCACCCGCAGCGCCTCGGCCAGCGCGGGCCCGTGCAGGCAGAGCCGGGTGCGGCCCTGGTCGGTGGTGAACAGGGCGCAGCCCACGGCCGTGCCGCCCAGGTCGGGGGCGGGCGCTGAGGTGTGGCGCAGGATGGGCTCGCCCGGCAGCCACTGCTGGCCGTTGGGGGACATGCTCAGGGTGTGCAGCGAGCCCTCGGGGGCCCCGGGCAGGTCGACTAGCCAGCCCGAACGGTCCGGGGCAGGGTGGGCCTCGATCACGGTCTTGCGAGGAGATGGAGGGAGGCGGGGAGTGAGTGGGTGATCGGCACAGCTCAAGTTCCCGCACATATGAGCAGGCCAAAAAGGGGAACGGGAAGCGGCACCCGATGCTGATGATGCTGATGCGGATGAGCTAATGCTGGCGGCGATGAGGCTGCTGCGATTACTGGCTGACGCTGATGCTGCTGATGCTGCTGATGCTGCTGATGCTGCTTGCTGGTGCTTGCTGCTGATGCTGCTGATGCTGCTGATGCCGATGCTGATGCCGATGCTGATGCCGATGCTGATGCCGATGCTGATGCCGATGCTGATGCTGATGCCGATGCCGATGCCGATGCTGATGCCGATGCTGATGAGGGTGCGCAGACCAGGCTCTTGTCTGCCCAAGCGCGCAGGCTCACCTTGACGGGGCCCGCTTGCTGTGCCGGGCCGGGCAGGGCGCCCGCGGTGGGGGCCTTGGCGTCTGCCAGCATCAGACCCAGCTGGACGGGGTCGGGCAGGCTCAGCTGCACTCCACGGAGACCTGCCGGACGAGACGAGGTTGTGTGATGAGCATGGAGTGTGATGAGCATGAAGGAGTGCTGGGAAGGGGACCCGCAAGGCCGTTGTATATCATCACCACCATCATCCAGTCACCATCTTCTAGTCATCCACATCATCAATTAATCATCCAGCCCTCATCATCTCCCTCATCACTCATCACTCATCATCGCCATCACCATCCAGTCATCCCCCTCCGATCGGCAGAGGGTGCGGACGGACCCTCGGGAGGCGCCGCGAGGCGGCTCATGGACCACTCGAGATCCTTGGGGAAGTACGCGAAGGGCTGCCGCTCGAGGGCGAAGCTGTGGCCCCCGTCCATCGAGACGGCCACGTTGGCCCGGCCGGGGGCGATCCCCTCGGGCAGGGCGGGGCTGGTGAAGGCCAGGGTGCGCGACTGGGCCGTCATGATGGGCCGTTCCATCAGCCGGCTGCAAGGGACGGGAGGCGGGTTGATATAAACGCATGAAGGCGGCATGGAACACCCTTCCCGACACACCGGGGGGGTGGATGGATGGAGGGAGGGAGGGGGGGGTGGTGGGGGGGGGGGGGTGGCGTGCTTCCGGACCTGTACAGGGCCACCTCGCGGCCTTGTTCGATCGTCTGTGTCATACGCATCTGCACCCGGGCCGCTACGAGAGGACCACCGCCATCAGACAGCGTCAGCAACAACAAGAGAGGAAGGGGTGAACTCGGGGACAGTGGACACATTCCACACCCATCGGTCAACCGAATCAGAAATCCGATACCCGGCAACCCCGCACACAACACATTCCACACATCATCACATAGAACCGGCCAACCCATCACATCACATCACATCCCATCCCATCCAGCCGCATCACGGACCGTGCGAGGGGGGCATGGCCAATGGCAGCGTGACCCATGCCGTGCAGGTGGCGTCCCCGGCGCTGGAGCTGCACCGGGGTTCGCACCGGACCAGGGTGGCCGCCCCGGGGAAGAGCAGCCCTGCCCCGCCCACCCGCTGGAAGGTGCGCCCGTCCAGGGCCAGAGCCACCAGGACGGGCGTCCGGCTGGATGCGAAGCTGGGGCAGGGAGCCATCAGGCAGCTGGCCGGGGCCTCAGTGGGCCCGCCGAAGCCCTCGGTGCCCCGGGGCAGGAATGGTTCCGACGTGCACTCGTACTCCTCGACCAGGGCAGAGGGCCGTGTGGGCTGCTTGTCAGGCTCGGCCAGGGGCCACGTGCAGGGGGCCATGAACCGCACCCGGGCGGTGGCCCCGGGGGGCGGGGTCATTCCCGGCCCGTAGATCCGCACACGTTTCTCGGCCCAGTGGCGGGTGGCCACGAGGGCGCCCGGGGCGGCCGGTTTCTGGTCGTCGACCAAGTCGATCCGGTTGGCGCTGGCCGTCAGGAGCCAGCGCTGGGGCAGGGGCTGCGACCCGTTGAGGAACAGTTCGGCCTGCAGCTGGACGCCTTCGGGGAGGGCGGGCAGGGTGCCCTGCCAGCCGCCCGCACTGCCCGCGAGACCCATGGCCTCGGGCTCGATGTGGGCCATCTCCACCCAGGCCGTCTTGCTGGCCTCCTCGGGTTTGGCTGGAGCAGCGCGGTCGGGGGGTAGCGGGGAGGGACCAGGAGGGGAAGGTGCGACAGCGATGATGATGTGCGGAGGTGTCGAGCGCACCACATCACCCCCCCCCATCAGATCAGCATCCACACTTTCCGTGGACTTTCATCGCCACCACATCCCCACCACCCACCTCATTCCATTGATGCGGAGTACGATGCCTCCGCGGTGGTGGGAGGCAGAGGATGGCGGAGCAAGGGGAAGGAAGGAGGAGGATCTTGGCTGGGTGTGTGACCTGAGCTGATTCGGACGCGGACGGGCCCGGCGAAGGTGGAGAGGACCCGCTGTTGGGTCCAGTCGCCCAGGTGGACGGTCAGGGGCCGCGGGGCCCCCGGGAGTACCGTCAGGCTGGTCGGCAGCCACTCGAGGGAACTCGGGTAGTAGTAGAGGCACACCCGCTCCAGCCCGAACTGAAAAATATGGGGGTGGGTGGGTGGATGGGGATGTGATGATGACGGGTAGTAGTAAAGGCACACCCGCTCCAGCCCGAACTGAAAAATATGGGGGGGAGGAGGAGGTGGGGGAGGTGACGTTAACAGAGGACAGACACACCCGATCCAGCCCCGAACTGCCCCGGGTGGAGAGCAACGGTCAGGGCGAGTGGGAACAGCAGCAGAAGAGGAACGGCCAAGCACGCATACCGCGCGTCAACATCCGATCACCCATCTCATCCACCCATCCGTCGTCGTCATTTCTCATCACCACCCAAACCATCCAATCTCTTGTCTCATCACGAGGAGGAGGGGGCCACGGGCGGACCTGCTTGCGGTCATCGACTGAGACGCTGATGATGGCCTTGGCGTAGCGATGCTCGGGGGCAGCGGGGCGGCACGAAGCTGACCAAGCCCGACTCGGGGTCGAAGGCCGGGTTGCGCAGGACACGGCTGAAGTCCACACGCTCCTTGCCCTTCGTGTTCACGGCCGAGATGCGAAGCCGAAGCACGAGAACTGCCCGAGGGAGGGAGGGAGGGGGGGTGGGGAGGAGGACGAGGAGAGGAGGACGAGGGATGAGATGTAGAGATGTGGCGTGGGAACATTGCGCAGGCGTGGGATGACATCATCATCATCATCATCATCATCATCATCATCATCATCCAATCATCATCCAATCATCATCCAATCATCATCCAATCATCATCATCCAGTCATCATCATCCAGTCATCATCATCCAGTCATCATCATCCAGTCATCATCATCCAGTCATCATCATCCAGTCATCATCATCCAGTCATCATCATCCAGTCATCATCATCCAGTCATCATCATGGGGTGGGCCGAACGGGAGGGGGGTACGGACCAGCCCCAGGGGGCAGCGGCCCGGCCATCTCCAGCCCGATGACGCACGTGACGCCCCCGAAGGTGGTCGTCGGCTGGGGGTTTGGCGAGCACGTCCGGGGGGTGATTCCTTCGAGGGCCGGGATCTCGGGGAACAGCAGGCCCTCGCCTCCGGCCGGAATCCACTGGCCCCCGTCGAAGGTCAGCTCGACTTTGGTCGGGGTCACGGCCGAGCCCCACGGAGGCAGCGGCCCGATGAGGCACGGTTCACCGTTGGGCCCCTGGATGCTGGGGTCGATCCACAGGGGGTACCGCTGGCTCATGCTGCCTGCGGCCTCGTCGCCCGAGGTTGCGCTGGCCGTGTAGCGGACCTGGGGGCACAGCTGGGTGATGGGCTGGCCGGATTCGGGCAGGGCAGGGGTGGCCATGGCAGCGGCCGAGCTGGCGGGCAGGGGGAACTTGGCCTCGAGGCCCGTGGCCCCGGGGGCGCTGGCCGGGTTGGGCAGCTTGGCCGTGACCCCGAGCAGCATCGGGGCCGTCAGCTTGGGCGACCACAGCTTCAGGCGCCGCTCGGGGTAGACGAAGGACGGGTCGGCGGAGATGATCTGGGCAGAGGGGGGAGGGGGAGGGGAGGGGAGGGGAGGGGTAGGAGAGGGTAGGGGAGAGTGAGTGAGTGGGGAGGGGAATTGGGCAGGAGGTCGCACCCTGGTGCGGGGGGTCCGGTGTGCTGCCATCGCGCGACCGACCTCGGCGAAGAACTCTGTGTACGTGTATGTGAAGCGCCGCTCGAGGTATTGCTGCCCGTTGAGGGACAGCTCCAGCGAGATGGTCGGGGTGCCCAGATCAGTCACCGGGGGCAGCTCCACCCGGAACCCGGCAGGCCCGCCCGGGGCCGCCGGGGGCAGCGGGGTCGCCTCGAGGACACGAAGCTCGCCGGGGCTGCGGATGGACAGGCGCACGGGGCCCGCCCACTCGGCCACCTCGGCCGTCTGGCGCTGGTCGAGGAGCCGCACCGTCAGCGGGCTCTCCGTCGGGGGGCCTGCGGGAGGGGTGGGGGTGGGTGTGGCAGAGGGTGGTATGGGTACGGGAAATGGGGGAGTGGGGATAGCCACCAGAAGGGTGATAGCCACCAGATGGGTGATAGCCACCAGATGGGTGATAGCCACCAGAAGGGTGATAGCCACCAGAAGGGTGATAGCCACCAGATGGGTGATAGCCACCAGAAGGGCGATAGCCACCAGATGTGGGGGTGGGGGTGGGGGGATAACCACCATCCGCGGACCGGCGAGGTGCTCGGGGAACCAGCGGAGGGACTCGTGGTAGTAGTGGAAGGCCTGGCGCTCCATCAGATAGTGGGCGCCCCCGTCGTACGAGAGCATCACCGTCGCACGGCCGTAGCGGAGCTGACCCGGGGGATGGGAGGGAGGGAGGGAGGGAGGGGATGATTAACATTGGTCAGGAGCGGATGGGGCAGGGGTGTGTATGTGTGCGATGTTGGCAGGGGTGAGGTTAGCGGGGGGTGAGGTTAGCAGGGGGTGATGTTGGCAATGGGGTGATGTTGGCAGGGGGGGTGATGCCGACCTGCTGGTGGAAGGGCAGGCTCTCGTCGGCGGGCAGGGGCGGCATGGCGAAGACGACGGTGGTCCGGTCGCGCAGGGCGAACTTGGGGGTCGCCTCGAAGCGGGTCTCCTCCTCGCCGTTCCGCAGCGCGCTCACCCGGACGCACAGCTGGAACTCTGCAGGGGCGGGCGGGGGGAAGGTGGGAGGGGAGGAGGGGGAGGGGGAGGAGGACGGAACGAGAAGCCAGATGAGTATGGGTGGGTGGGTCGGTGGTGGAGTAGTGGACGTGGAGGGAAGATCATCATCATCAGGAGCATCATCATCACCGCCAACATCAGGAGCATCATCATCATCATCATCATCATCATCATCATCATCAGCCACGGACTTGGTTCGAGGGCCTCGGGGAGCGGGGCCGACAGGGTCAGGGTGACGGCCGTGCCGCCCGTCGAGGGTCCGCACCGGGGGCTCAGGCTGGCCCCGACGGGCAGGGCCGGGGCGGCCTGGCCGGCGGGAGAGCCCTCGGGCGGGGGCAGTTCGAAGAACTGGGCCCCTTTGGACAGACAGAAGTCCACCCGGGTGGGCAGGTGGCTCAGCCAGGTGGGGGCGGGAGCCACGATGGAGGCTCCGCCCCGGCTCTGCGGGTCGAACGTACCCGGGTAGGTCTCGCAGAGGTAGTTCGTGGTGTCGTTGTTCGGGGGCGAGTTGACATGACCCAGTGTCTTAGCCGCCCAGGGGACCTCCGAGATGATGTACCGCACCGAGGGCGAGATCTTGGAGTAGTGCGCCGGGGGGATGGAGCTGATGCCCTTCCCCGAGATGCGGATGCCGCCTTCGGGGATGACTGCGTAGGTGAGAGGAACACTGACCCTCATCGGAGGCGGAAGGGGAGGGGCCATGGCGGGCCCGGCAGCACGGGCCGACCGGGGGGTCGCCGATGCACTGGGGGGCGGGACAGAAACAGGTGGTGACAGCGCTGGCGGTGGAGCAGAAGATACTTGAGGTGCCGAGACTTCGGCAGGTGGAGCGGCTGCGGGAGCAGCCGCGCCCGGACTTTGAGTTGTTGATGCAGCGGGGGGCGGGACTCTCGCACTCGCTTGGCGAGGAAGTACATGCGCTGAAGGGGAACGTGCTGGACCCGCTGGAGAGTCTGTTCCCGTTGGTTCGGGAGCGACTGGTGCGCCGGTGGGGGCAGGCGCAGCTGAATTGGAATCAGTTAGTCCTTTGGATGAACCCTTTCGGGTAACACCTCGTTGATTCGGTTTCATTGAGAGTGCCTTTCTTGGAAAGTCCCTTTCACCCAAAGATTGGGGGATGGGACCAAAACGGCACCGGTCACCCGAAAAAAAAAGGAGGACTCACACGCCCGCGGTTCTACAGGCTGTCTGCACTCGCCTCTGAAAGCACGCCGCTGCTCTCGATGGAGGCAGATGCAGAAGATACCTTGCCACCGCAGGTGAACCAAGAGAGTTCGTCCTCTCCCGCAGGTCCCAAGAGCAAGCCACCACCCCCGATGCTATCCAGCGATTCCCGGGTGGATTTATCACCAGTTGTCGCCGAGGCAACAGCGGGTGGTTCCTCTAAGTGGGGTGGTCTCAGAAAAGCACTCGTTGGCGAGCCTGCAGATACCGAGAAGCCGAACCCCGCTCTGGCACAGAAGCGCGCCGAGGGCCAACGTGTTCTGAAGCCAAACGGAGAGTTGTACCCTATGAACACCCCCCTCAAAAAACTCGGTTCGCATTGATGACATCTGATTTTTTTTTTTGCATGACACCATTCTCCCTCAGCCTTTTTGGGAGTGGGCGTCTACCTCTTGCTGCGATGGGATCTTGAGATGTTCTGGACTTTCATTGCGATCACTGTGGCCTATCTCCCGAATTTAATTCAAAATGTGGTGCTTCAAAAAGCCAATCCCATGGGGCCCTTCACCTTCTTCAGTGTTTCCCAACACGGCAGTCTGTCCTCTCTCTTCACACAAATCCACGAACCACAATTATTTTATTCAACCACAACAGCCGCTCAGGTGTCTCCCCTCCAGGGGGCATTCGACCTGGTTGCCGCCCTGCTGTACTTTGCCTCGCTGCTGATTGCCCGCTATCGGCTGCCCCGCATCGAGCAGTCGATCGACTCCCACTGGACCCAATCCAGCGATTTCTCGGTGATGATCAACGGGCTCCCGCCCAACGCCACCCCGGAGGGAGTCCGCACCGCCCCCCCCCCCCCCCCCCCCCCCCCCCCCCCTCCCCTCCTCCGAGGGAGTGGATGCACATATGTTGCTGTCTTGCTTCCCCCGGGGAGGCTGCGAGACAGTGGGGTGAGCGAGGGGAGTGATGTCCACCTCCCATGCGTTTTCCCCGGGGCTGGGGCTGTGACAGCCTTTTGATGCATACCTCCCCCCCCTCCCCCCCCCTGCCTCCCTCCCCCCAGGTTCGTCAGATGCTGGGCACGTACAAGGGGCAGGCGGTGCCCATCCGGCACGTGGCCCTGTCGCACGCCAACCGGGTGCTGGTGCTGGCCCTGCGCGATGCCAACGAGGCCAAGTTCGAGCTGGGCATCATGAAGGCACGCGCCAGTCTGTCGGGCCCTGGGCGGGCGGGCACGGGGGCTGAGGGGCACGGGTGGCCGACGAGCCATGAGCGGTGACTTGATCAGGGCCACGTTCACCGCCACCACCCGGGGCGGAGCAGCACAACCGGGGTCAGAGGCAGGGGTGACTCCACAACCCGGAGATGGCGATCGTCCTCCTCACCTGCATCGTCCGATCGCGTTTCTTGGTGGGGTGTCGCAGCCAAGCCCGCCGAGGTGGCCAAGCAGGAGGCCAAGGTCAACGCCCTCTTCGCCAAGGTCACCGAGCTGCGAAAGTCCGCAAACACAGCCGCCCCCGCCCCGCCCCCGCCCCGCCCCGCCCCTGCCCCGCCCCGCCCCCGCCCCGCCCCGCCCCCGCCCCCGCCCCCCGCCGCCCCCGCCCCGCCCCCGCCCCGCCCCCGCCCCCGCCCCCCGCCCCCCGCCAGGCATTGAGACGTCGAGTAGAATCAGATCGGGCGGCGTGCGGGCGATCTGGTCGAGCGCTTCCGGACCGCTGCTGGCGGTGAGTGGTTCGATGCCCACTTTGGCTAAATTCCGTTTGAGCAGCTCAACGTTGATGGGTTGGTCATCGACGATGAGTACTTTGGGCGGGTTCATCGGTGGGCGGGGTAATGCGGCGCGTATCAGGCCTGGGACTGACGGTGGGCCTTTACGGTGTTTTTCATCAACATGGCCACCGTCATCGGGCCGACCCGCCGGGGACGGGGTGATCTTGGCGGCGAGTGGTGCGACCGAGGGGGCGGACGTCGCCGGTGAGTCGGTATCCGGTTTTTGGTGGGATCGGGGACGCGGTTAATGCCCACGTCGATGATGACTGCGCCCCGCCCCCGCCCCCCGCCCCCGCCCCGCCCCCGCCCCCGCCCCCGCCCCCGCCCCCGCCCCGCCCCTGCCCCGCCCCGCCCCCGCCCCCGCCCGCCTACCTGCCCCATCCACCACACCACTCATCACACTATAACCACTATAACCACTCCATCCCCTCCTCTGCAGGTCGCGGTACCCTGCACGGGCCACGCCTTCTGCACGTTTGTCTACGAGAAGGACGCCGTCCAGTGCCGCCAGGAGCGCCAGACACCTATGTCCGCCCCCCCCCCCCCCCCCCCCCCCCCCTGAAAAGAGGGAAGAGAGACACCGCAAGAAATGTAGGCACAGTCCACGAGGGAAGCGCCATAGTCAAGCAGTGTCCACCAAGCCAACATACGCAAGCAGGCGGCAGCGAACAAGGGTCAGTCAACGGCAAAGCGCTCAGGCGGAAGAGCACGTCAACATCCGAGACCGGAAATCAGGACCCACAAGGGATCCGTCACATGGTGTGGATGGACAGCTCACGCTCTCACCACATCGCACGGCAGCAGCATGTGTCGCGCCAAAGGGGTCCCCGACACAGGCAAGACAAGGGGCAATCGGAGCATATGACACAGACCTTTTCGATTGGGTGTAGTAGAATGTCGATGGCGAGCATCGACGACGGACGGGACGGGCAACGAACGGGACGGGTCGGGACGGGACGGCGCACCAGGGACGGGACGTAGGGCAGCACGACCAGGACAGGCCGCACGCAGCACAGAGGGGCACGGTGAAGAACGGGACGGACGGGACGGGACGGGACGGGACGGGACGGGGCCGGGGTGTGGAGAGTGTGGGGGGAGCAGAAGTAGGGACAGGACGAAGAAAGAAACGGTCCATCCCCACGAGACGGGGAGTGGATCCGGAAAGTGTAGTGGCACCCAGAATGAGCCTACTGATCGGAGCGCTAGGGCAGTGCCACCACCTCCGGGGGATCCCCCCGGCCACACACCACCACGGGACGGGACGAGCAAAACAAAAGGACGGGACGAGCAAGGGGACGGGACAGGACAGGGGACAAGGGACACGGGTCAGGACAGGCAGCTGAGTTACAGATGGATCGCCCATGGGGTCCACACTTGGTCGCCCCGGGACAGGAAGATCCAGTAACTGCAGCGCAGGACAGTGTCAGAGATCGAGGTGGAGAGGGTTTTGGAGCCAATGCCCAGCAGCCGGGTCATGGCATGATAGGAACGTGTCAGGAACCCGATGGAGCCCACCTCGAAGGGGACCAGCTCCACCGTCCAGCCCTTCACCGCCAGGTCGCGGGTCAGGGCCAAATAGCGGGCTGTTTTACGCTCGTGTGCCGCACTCACATTGTGCTCCGAGGGGACTGTAAGTTCCAGGAGCACAATCTTTCAGTGTCTCCGAGCGCAGCACCAGGTCCGGGCGCTGCTGGGTGCCGGCACCCCAGTGCAGCATCCAGGGGAACACCATTCGGGAAATCGGGCAGGTCAACGTACATCACCCAGTCACGGGCCAGATCAAGTAAGCTCGGGGCGGCAGCAGCAGCAGGGACGGCAGCAGGGGCGGGGACAGGGACATGGGCGCGAGGGGCGGGAGCAGGCGGGACAGCTGGAGCAGCTGGGGCAGGAACAGGAGCAGGAGCAGGGACCGGGGGCTTTGGCTGCGGCCACAGCAGCAGCAGCTTTCACGAAGCGGACACAGGCACGGGTTCGAGCCGGAGCAGCCGCAGCAACAATAGCAGCAGCAAGTGGCAGGAGCAGGAGCAGGAGCAGGCAGGAGCAGGAGCAGGAGCAGGGGCAGGGGCAGGGACAGGGCAGCCGCAACAACAGCAGCGGCCTTGACAAAGCGGATGCCCCGCTTGACGGGGCCAGAGTGCGGGATTTCTCCACCTTGTCCCGGATCGCACCGGCAACCAGGGTCAAGACGTGATTGTGACGCCACGTGAATCGACCCTGCTCGAGTGCTTTCCCGCAGAAGCTCAAGATGTGAAAGAGCCCACAGTGCGCTTTCCCACACAGTGCGCAACGGTCATCCACCGTTTTCCGCCATCGGGTCAGGTTCAGAGGGAGGGACAGTGTCAAGGGTGGCATTCAGATAGAACTTGACAAGGGCCGGGGCATGTCATAGATGAGCCGGCTCCATGAGAGGTCCTGATGCATGCACTCATCCCAGTGCAGAAACCGGCCCTGCACAGCCAGCGAGCAGGTGTCTCCTGTGTGCCTCGTTCTGTTCCTGTTTCACCACCCCCAGGACCGCGTGCCGGTGCCCAGCCGCGTCCTCCTCGGGCTGGGGTCCGCTTCTTCTTGTCGGCCCCAGACCCGCCCTCCCCGTCTGCCCGAGCTCCGTCAGACGGTTCAGCTCGACAGTCCTCTCGGCCGTTTCCAGGGTGACGGTCGGGCGGAACTTCCGCTTTCGGTCACGGGACTCCACTCCCCGGATGTATGCATACAGGTCGTTGACACGCAGGTCCGAGGAGTGTTTCAGCAGGTGCGAGCGCACAGTGCCCATCGCACGCAAGTGATCGCCCAGATCCACACAGCCCAGCCCCTTCTGTGCCCGATCCAGGAACAGGATGTCAGGGAGGCACACTTGGACATGCCAAACCAGGCTTTCAGACGCTCCTTCACAGGGGCATGAGGGTCCGCTCCACAAATGACTGAGGGAACTCATAGATCATGAAAGGCCACGACATCCGTGGTGCGATGGCGTGGTTGTACAGCCAGGCCTTCTGGGGTCCTGACAGGGACAGGGCATCCACCTTTCCAGCATCCCCAAGTCACCAGACACCTTCTCACGGATCTTGTCATCCCTCAGGTTCACATAGATCAACCGGCCCAGGCATTTGAAGGGCTGCTCCCAGGAACGGGATCGGTTCGGGGCCAATGTGCAGGCGTGGGTCATACGGGCTGTACTCTGCGCTCGTGGTGGGGTGACAGTCCGCACCACCTTGACATCACGCCTGAACTTTTCATGCCGAACGTCAGGCACTTTTGGTCTTGGCCCGCAGACAGCGCGACCACCCAAAAGGCGTCCATTCCATCCAGGAGCATTTGGTTGTCTTTCTCATTTTGGGTCAGGAACTTTGTGTCATCTGCGTAGGGTCTCGCGGACCGTGATGGGGCCGTACCCTCGGGGACCTTGAACGCGTACCCCGGCACGTCCACACTCTTCAGCCACTCCACAAGGAGGTTGTAGGTTGCGTCAAAAGGATCGTGGACAGTGTGCAACCCTGGAACACCCCAGAGAGGAAGGGAATCCACCCCGTGGTCCACTCCCGTGTCTTCACACAGGCAGCCAGACCTTCGTAGTAGTGGTACACAAGGTCGGCAATAGGCTCAGGGACGTGATAGTACCACAGTGTGAACTGGATGAGGTTGTGTTTCAAGCAGCCATAGGCGTCCGTTTCGCAGATCGCCCGTTGGCTATCCTTGGCATTTCTCAGCGCCTTATAGGACAAGGTGCTGTGCTCCACACAACCCGCCATCCGAGGCAGGAAGGCCTTTTGGATCTTCGTGTCAATGAACTGGTTGTCCAGCAGGAACGCTGTGAAACGCTGGTTCACCAATGTGAAGAAGACCTTCCCGTCGGTGTTTCCCACGGCAATCGGGCGGAACATGCCCCCCACACACACACACACACACACACACACACACGGAGGCGCCACCGCCACCGCCATCGCCATCGCCACGCACCGCACATTTTTTTTTTTTCGACCCCTCTGCCTTTCCCCCCGTGACACAGACCGCGCATCCATCACCCCAACCACCACCACTATCACCACTGCCACTGCCACCACCACCACCAACCACAACCACCCTGCTCCACACAACCACCCACTCCACCACAGCCACAGCCACCCGTCCCACCTGCTCATCCCGTGGCGGGACGTGTCTCCTTTGCAGCGCCACGTCCCCTCGATGGCCTCCTCCCCGCCGCCCTCGCCCGATCTCTCGCGGCGCCACTCGGCCAGCCCGCTGGTCGCGGCCCCGTCCGCGGCCCCCGCCGCCTCGCCCGTGCCCACGCCCACCCCGCAGGAAGGCGACCCCTTGCTGCAGGTCGGCCGCCCCGCCGCCCCCGTATGCACACCTCAGACCTACACATCCCGGTCCCTCCTCCACCGCGCTCCCAAAACGCTGTGCTGCGCCCATCCACATCATCCTCTTTCTCGCTGGCCCCTCTCCTCCCTCCCCTCCTCCCCTCCCTTGGCAGGAGCCCATCGAGGTGACCATCAGCCGGCCCGGTGAGCCGTCGGACATCAATTGGCTCAACCTCGAGATCTCAGCCGGCACCCGGCGCCTCCGCGGGGTCCGCCTGCACCCCCCACGCCACCAGTCCAGACCCCTCAATGCCCAGCATCAGATCAACATCGTTTTCATTTCACGCCCGTCATCATCGGCCTCATCATCATCATTGGCATTGGCATCATCATTCTCTTCTACGTGGGTTTGACTGGCTGGCTGGGGTGCGGGTGCCGCAGTGGGGCAGCTCGCTGATCTGCCTGCTGCTTGTGCTCGTCTGCAGCGCCATCATCTCCTTCGTGGCCGACCCGGGGGTCTGTCCACACGCTGCCCATCCCCCTGCATCCACCCCTCCCCCCCTCCCCCCGCCCCCCCACAGCAGTGAATCTCATCGCCCCCGTCGCCCGTGCCCAAATCATCCCCCTTCCTTTCTGCGCCTCGTCATCACCATCACCCGCACCCCGCCGCCCCATCCGAGTGGATCATCTCGGCCCAACTCATGTCCCCCTCCGCCCCTGGTCCCACACACACCCCCGCACCCCTGGCCCCAGTGGATCATCTAACTCATGTCCCCCTCCGCCCCTGGTCCCACACACCCGCACACCCACGCCCCTGGCCCCAGTGGATCATCTCGCCCGTACCCAACCCGGCCTTCATCTCAAGCATCGGGGTGCAGCTGGGCTGCTCGGTCCTCTGCATCACATTCAACGTCATCACATTCTCCCTGGTCCCCGGTCCGTCAGCTGTCCCTGCCCCCCATCATCGTTTGAATCCTGCCACCCCTGCCCCGGCCACTGCCACTGCCACATCTGCCGTTTTCTCTGCTGCACCACCGTCAGCACCATCACCACCATCACCATCAGCATCACACCACCACCACTTTCATCACCACCTTCATCAGCATCATCATCCCCATCAGCATCATCCCCATCAGCATCAGCATCAGCATCATTATCAGCATCATCCCCATCATCATCAGCATCACCAACATCATCATCATCCCCATCAATCTCGGCTGTGGTGGCGGTGGCGGTCCAGTGCTGACCTCGAAGGAGGGCCACCCGTCCCGCACCACGGAGGAGGTCATGAACACGGCCCGGTTCATCTTCTTCCAGGTCCGATCCCTCCCTCCCCCCCTCCCTCCCCTCCCTCCCTCCTCCCTCCCTCCCTCCCTCCCTCCCTCCCTCCTCCCTCCCTCCCTCCCTCCCTCCCCCCTGCGTCCGTGTGTCTGGTATGCCCCCCCGCTGGGTGCGCGTCCTCTCGTCAGCCTTCGTGGCCCTCCTTCACACTCGCTCGTTCCCCGTGGGTCACGTCGACCGTGCCGCATTGCTCTACCGGGGGGGTTCGTGCCTGAACTCGATCGGTGCCCTGTGCATGTTCGCCTGGCACAGCAACACCCTCAGCGACAGCTGGTACGCGGCCTCGGCCCAGTCCCTGGTCCGTCCTCCTCCCCGCCACCTCCCCTCGCCACCCCGCCCCTCACTGCGGCGATATTGGATGAAAATGATGAAATCCCGAACCACAACGTGCATTGGCTGATGGTCCCGCACCTCCACCCACCCACCGCCATCCCGTTTCCCCGGGGGCAGCTGTTCGGTCTTGCGGGCGACTGCCTGGTGATGGTCTTCGGGCTCGAGTTCCTGCACCCCGACAAGCGGGTCGTCCGCTGGATCAGCCGCAAGAAGGCCAAGACCCAGCGGTCCGCAACAACCCACCCGCCCGCCCACCCGCCCACCCGCCCACCCGCCCACCCGCCCACCGCCCACCCGCCCACATCTTCCAGCCTGAGGGTCAGAGCCACGCAAAATTCGAACCCATTTGAAATCATCACCCATACCCATCTGATCATCATCCGAGCATCATCCGAGCATCGTCACCAGCCATTCATCATCATCATCCATCCATCATCATCATTCATTCATCCACTCAGCCACTCAGCCACTCAGCCAATCATCCATTCATCCATTCATCCATTCATCATCATCATTCATTCATCATTGGTCATCCTGTCCGATCGCAGGGAGATGTACTACGCCTACGAGTACGGCGACATCGGGCTGTGCTTCCGCTACCAGCAGTCGCTCAAGTTCCTGATCATGTCGATGCTCTTCTCGTGGGCCTTCCCCTGGATGCCCCTCTTCGGGGCCCTGTCCATGCTCCAGGCTTACTGGACCGACAAGTTCAACAGTCCGCTCCTTGCTTGCCTGCTGATGATGATTGGATGATGATTGGATGATGATTGGATGATGATTGGATGATGATTGGATGATGATTGGATGATGATTGGATGATGATTGATGATGATGATGATGATGATGATGATGATGATGATGATGATTGGATGATGATGATGATTGATGATGATGATGATGATGATGATGATGATGATGATGATGATGGGATGATGATGATGGGATGATGATGATGGGATGATGATTGGATGATGATGATGATGATGATCGGATGATGATGATGATCGGATGATTGGACGGTTGGATGATGATTGAATGGTTGGATGATGATTGGATGGTTGGATGATGATGATGACTGAGATGAGTGTCGATCTTGTTGTTTTGACACCACCGCACCACCACCTCCCTTCCCCCCTTCCTGTCCCCCCCGCCAGTTCTGCGGCAGTTCAAGCGGCCGCCCCAGTGGAACAGCATCCTGGCCCGGATTGTGCTGTGGTTCATCCAGCCCATCGGGCTGCTCATCCACCTGGGCGGCAGCCTCTTCCTCATCTGCACCCGCGACCGTCTCGTCTCCGGCACCGTCCGTCCCCCACCGTCCCACCTCTTTCTCGCTCCCTCGCCCCTCTCTGCTCCCATTCCGTTCCTCCCTCTGCACGGATTGGCTCGTCTCGGGCACCATCCCACCGCTCTTGCACTCTCCATCCCGCGGAACGCGGAACGCGGAACCGGACCGAACGGAAGTGGATGCTATCCCGACGACCGTTGGCTGATCTGTCTGCCGTGATGTGCTGCGGTGCTGGGGGTCTGTGTGTGTGTGTGTGGGGCGGCCAGTCCATCCTGCGGGACGCCAACTTCTGGCTGGAGATCGTGGCCATGGCCATCATCGGGGCCGTCACGGTCGCCCTCTGGGTCAAGGACTTCGTGCGCCTCTTCATCCTGCCCGTCCGTCGGCCCCCCCTGCCCCTCGCTCCCCCGCCACCACCACAGCCCCCTTCACTCACGTCACCTTCCTGCACACATCAATCTACGTGGATCACCCTGAATGACCCAACTTTCACTGCATGCGTTCTCTCACCCCGATTTTCATTCTTCAACTCACCCCCCCCCCCCCCCCCCCCCCATACTCCTCCACGACCCATGTCCAACCGTCGGTGATCGAGCCGGTATGCCCTCCGCTCATTCCCTCTCCTCCACCCACCCCAACCCCAACCACCCCTGCTTCCCAACCCCCCTCCCCCCCAATCCCAACCCCGCCAGCCGACCACCTACAAGCTGGACGGGTCGGACCTCCAGCTGGTGCCCTTCGACGAGGTGCAGGCCAAGTATTCGCTGGACCTCTACGTGCCGCCCCTGACCAAGGAGCTGGCCAAGCACACCATGGACTCGCACGCCCTCTCGACCACCGAGGTGCGCCAGCAGTCCCGCTTCAACACCCTGCGCACGGTGGAGCGCCTCCGGGGCACCAGCACCGTCACCATCCAGCCCGGGGAGGCCCTGCTGATGGAGGACGGCCAGGTGGCTACGGCCCCGGTGCAGGAGGGCGTGGCCCTGACCCAGGTGGGCACCGAGCGGGTGCTGGTCGAGTTCACCGCCGGGCCGGAGCAGCTCCAGCCCGCACCCGAATCCGTCTGCTGCTGGCTGCCGCCCTCGCCTCATGCCCCCCACACACACACACACACACACACACCTGGGGAGGAGCGGCACCACCGGACCCCCGCACCCACCCATCACACATCAATCACACAACATCCCGCATCATCCTCACTCATCAACCAGCACATCATAGCATCACCACATCGCATCATAGCATTACTCACACCACTCCCCGTCGTTCACTTCACTCACCTCTCACACCACTTCCATCACCCTCCCCCATCCCCTTCGCCTCCCCCTCCCCCTCGGCCGCGGCCCATCAGCACCCCGCGAAGGGCGATGCCCTGGGCAAGACCGCCCACCCGGGCCAGGCGGCCCCCCTGGGCTCGGGCCTGGTGGTGCTGACCAACGTGGAGGCGCTGCACCCCGCCGAGCTCGACCGCCGCATGCGCAAGCGGGCCGCCGTCAAGGAGCTCCTCCAGAAGATGCGCGCAATGGGTGCCGCCCAGCAGGCCCCCGCCACCTCCGCCCCCGCCCCCGCCACCACCGTCTCGGCCACCGCCCCCGCCACCGCCACCGCAACGACGGCCACGGCCACGGCTCCGAGTGCCACCGAGACTGGTGCCACCACGACTGCGGAGGCTGCAAGCGGGAGGTCAGTTTGTCCTGCGTTCGTGATGCGTGGTGTGGCGGTGGTCTGGGGGGCACGTGGCGACGCGGAAGTGGACCCTTGGCCTCCATGACCGCGTCTCGTGGGGATTTTGGGGATGGGCTCTGCTCGCCGCCGCCGCTTTCGTCATGATCCTCATTTCCCGCCCCATCCCCCACCCGACCGCATCCCCACCCCCACCCGACCCACCCACCCAGCAGCCCCTCCGCGCCTGCCGGCGAGGCCGCCCCAGCAGGGTCTCCACCCGCCGCCGCCGCCACCACTGCTCCCCCCCAGTAAGGCAGCCGACCAAAAACGAAACGTGTACGCTGTATGTGTCACCCCTCCCATCCATGCATCGCCTTCCGTCCCTTTCTTCCTTCCCCGATGTCGTGCTGTTGTTTATTGTTTTTGTTTTTGTTTTTCTTCCTCCTCCTTCTCGTCTTCTTTCGTCCTCGTCGTCGTCTTCTTCAGCATCACCATCACCATCATCACCATCATCATCATCATCATCATCCATCACCATCATCTCTTTTCGTCCGGATTCGGCTTACGGGGCACCCCCATATGGCGCATGGATCGCCGTGCGTCGGGGCCCCGGCGGCTTCGGTCTTGGGTCGGTTTGTTGCCAATGCGTGGCGTCCTGCAAGAGGACCTTCCCGTCGCCATCTCCTCCTCATGCGGTTTGCTGGAGGATCTCCGGTCTTCAGATCGGATTTCCTCGTTTGGGAGAGAGTGGGAAACGGATCAGGGCAGGTGGGGGGGGGGGGGGGGGGGGGGGGGGGGGGAGGAAGAAGCCCACCTGGCAGGCATGACGCGAAGCGGCCCGGAGGAGTGTGCAGCGCCAGTTTCGCCCCCTTTCTGGCCGAGTCGGCTGCACCGGGGTTCGGGCGCCGTCGGTGGACTGCCGTGCCCCAGATTAGTTCATCAATGGCCTGCTCGGCGCCCCCTGGAACTTTTTAGGGCGAGCATGTCATTCTCGAGAAGCGAGGCGATGTGGGTTTGCGGGAAGGTGGATTGGTCGCATGCCTCAGGGAAGCGGGGACACGGGTCGCGCCAGCTTGGTTCGGTGGGTATTGCTGCCTGACGCTCCCAAAGGCAGGTATATGCGATTCCTGGCATTCTGAGGCGACGAGATGCATCCGAGAAGGCAGGAGGATGACGGGGTGACCAATTCATGAGCGAGCTTTAATATTCGAAGTGCAGCCTGCACGTCCATCGGGTGGAGCACGCTAGAGTTTGGTTCTTTCGTCGTCGTCGAGCGAGAGTTGATGCTCAACGCCTACAGGGTCGTGATAGAATACGCGGGCCCCGGGTCCGGAGGCCCCAGTGCACCGTTCAAGCGGAAAACTATTGTGATTTCGACATGTCTGTGGGATGGTGGCTTTATGAAATTTTGATTGTGCTTGATGCACTTTGGGCACCATTTTCCGCGTGGTGGTGTTTTTTTGTTCTTCCGCGGTCACTTTGTAGTTGGTCCGGACACCCCGAGCGATGCTTTGGTTGACATCACTACCCTGAGACAACCTCGCCGAGAAGGGCACATTCCGCGCTGCCATCTCGGGGACGTGCCGAAAGAGGATGGCGCTCGCTATCTCAAAGAATACTTGGTCTGCTTCGTTATCTGTGTTTTGATTTTGTCGTGGTTCGAGCAAACGTCCTCAGAAATGGAATCAGAAAAAACCCATCACACACTCAAAACCCCGCACACACACACCCACAAAAAGGCCTCAGTCGGCGACCACCCCCACCTGTTTTTTATAAAAAAAAAAAATTTCACAGTTGATCAAACTCCTAGAATATTTTTAGTAGAAAAGAGAATGAAGCGGAATCAAGAAAAATAGCCAGACCATCATTTGGTTGTTTTTTTGTTCTTGTCTTGGACCTCATGATGATCGAATGATCAAACGCACTCACAAACAGCAGAGATGGGATTTTGACAAGGCCGCGCTGGACGAGACAGGAATCAGAAACACCACCTGGCACCCTTCTTGCTTGCTTTTTTCCGTGGTCGGGGTGCTGCTCATTTTCATGGTCTCTCAGCTCACCCAACCTCCCAACACGTACACACCGTGATTCGCATTGCAGGAGACCCAATCGGATTCTGACGGCCCGTCGGCCCCGTCGGCCCCACCGCCCCCTCCCTCTCCCTCGCCAGCACCAAATCGACCAGCACCGTCCGGTGACCATCCGCGCCTGTTCGTGGCCACCCTGGCCGGGGGGGGATCCACCCTGGACACAGAAGCCTTCCTCAGGGGGGGCGGTAAGCTGAAGCTGATCCCGATGGTGGGCGACCCCCCCCTCTATCGGCACCTGCCCGGGCCCAGCCTGCAGCAGAAGGCGCGCCCCGAGGACCCCGACATCATCGACCCGTACCACGTGCTGGGCGTGGGGTCCTTCGGGATCTCCTTCAAGCTGGGCGACACCCGGAAGGGCCAGGACGACGTGGCCCTGAAGGCCACCGCGACGACCCTGGAGCGGATGATGATCAACGAGCTACATCCCCGCCGCCGTGCACCACCCCAACGTCCTGCCGCGGGGCCCCCCCCCCCTCTCCCTCCCCCCTCCAAACACACACATACACGACACACAACATCTGACGCTGGCACATCTCGACTCACCTGTTCCCCCCCCCGTCCCGTCCCGTCCCCCCGTCCGTCCCCCCCCCCCCCCCCCCATCCCCATCCCCCGCATGAGCCTGGCGGGCCTGTGCTGCGGTGTCTGTTGACGCCCTTCTGCGAGGGGGGCGACCTGGACAAGGTCATCCGGCGCCATCTGCGTAGCCCCTCGGCCGACCCGGCCGCCGACCGGACGGAGCGCTGGTGGCTGCTGGTGGACATGGTGCGGGGCCTGGCCTACCTGCACGGCAAGCCCTTCGAGCAGAACGACCGCCGGGTGCTGCACAACGACATCAAGCCGGTCAACGTGCTGCTGCGCCACGACCGGGCCACGGGCCGCCTGATGGCCCTGCTGGCCGACCTGGGCATGGCCTGCGAGTACACGGGCGGCTCGGCCAACTACGGGATGCTCATCCGGGGCACGCCCGGCTTCATGGCGCCCGAGCTGTACGCGGGCACGGCCGAGGGGCAGGCCCTGCTGGCGGCCTCGGGGATGCGGGTCGGCAACACGCCCGCGACGGACGTCTACGCGATGGGCGTGACGCTGTTCTGCCTGTACACCCAGACGGACACGGCCCACAAGACCGAGGAGCGGCCCTCGGAGGAGGAGCTGCGGGAGGCCTTCGCCGAGGTGGGCGCCCTGGAGGCAGCGGCCGGCTGCCGGCCGGCGGTGGGGCTGGTGGGGCTGCTGGCGCGCATGTGCAGCGAGAACCCCACGGGCCGCCCTGACATGGCCCGCATCCGAGGGGCTGTCGAGGCCGTCGCCGCGGTCCGCAACCCCCCGCCTGCCCTGCGTTTTTTTGGGACCAGGGTCTTCCTGGTACCCCGAGATGTCCTGGCTGGCTGTCTGTCTGTCTGTGCTGGCTGTCTATCTGGCTGTTTGTGGTGTCTCTGGCTGGCTGGGGCTGGACTGGGGCTGGCTGGTGTCTGGCTGGGCTGGCTGGCTGTGTTGTCGAGCTGTCTGGCTCGAGGTGTGACGGCGGTTTTGGTTCGGACGCCTCGCTGGTTGGTTCCATGTTCAATGTTTGCTCCTTCCCCCAGGCCGTCGGGGGGGCGGCCCGCCGCAAGGCAGCCGAAGAGGAGGCAGCCCACCGCACGACAGTCGGAGAGGAGGCAGCTCACCACACGACAGTCGAGGCTGAGGTCTGGTGAATGTGCGGGCTGGGTGGCGGAGCGAAGGCGCATTTGCGGGGCCTCCGGTGGGCAACGTGCCCGTTGTTCCCACTCGACATTCATTTGGCGTCGCTCCCTCCCCCCCAGCGGGTGGCGACCGCGGAACGGAGCCTGACGAAGGACGAGCGGGCCGCCCTCGATTTGGCCCGCCGCTGCACGAAGACGGAGGTCTGCCCTGTGGTGGCTGGCGGCTGGCGGCCCGGGCTGTGGGGAGGGCGGGATACTCATCATCATCGCTGGTCGACGGGGGCGTCTGTTGATGGTTGTGGCGGCCCCAGCTGAAGCTCAGCTGCAATGCGGGCGCCGAGTTCATGGTGTGCCTGGCGGCCTGGCTGCAGACCAACCGCACCGTGACCAAGGTCTGCCTGCTGGCGATTCTCGCCCTTCGATGCATGCAGCAGGGTCCCGCCTTGGAGCGCAGGGAGTTGTGGCAGATCGATCGCATTCGGTCGTCAGAGTGTCGTGGGTAAGACAGGACAGTATTGAGGCAACTTCAGTCAACTTTTTGCAATGTCGGGCTCTGTTTCTTGTCCATGCCCTTGGACTGATCTGTCTTGTCCATGTCTTGTCGCGAATTATGACGTGAGGGAATGACATGACCTCCGAACTGAAAGTGGGCGAGTCGAAAATGACAGCCCCCACGGCCCGCCCACCCCCACCTGGGCCCACTCTGCTTTCCGCTCGCCCTCACCTCCATCACCGGTCGCACTTCGGTTTCGGCATCTCGACCGCTCCTCGGCTGCTGCTCTGCGGCCGTGGCACGGACGCACCTCACGGCACGGTGGTGGTCATCACCCATCGAAGCTCGACCTCGGCGGCAACGAGATTGGCGCCGAGGGGGCGCGTGCCCTTGCGGGGGCGCTGGAGCACAACACCAGCCTCCAGCAGGTCTGCTGGCCCGGCCCATGGAGAAAGGGGCCCTTCACACCGCCCGCCGACACCACCTGCGGCCACCCGCCCCGCCCTGCCTGGCATATCCGGGCTCCGCCTTGCCCCGTCGTTGTTGCAGGCCTTCGTTGTGCCAGCCCCCACGGCCCCACCTGGGCCCACTCTGCTTTCCGCTCGCTCTCACCTCCAACCGCTCGCACCCACTCGGTTTCGGCATCTCGGTCGCTCCTCGGCTGCTGCTCTGCGGCCGTGGCACGGACGCACCTCGCGGAACGGTGGTGGTCATCACCCACCTCAGCTCACCATCGGCGGCAAAGCGTTTGGCGCCGATGGGGCGCGTGCCCTTGCGGGGGCGCTGGAGCACAACACCAGCCTCCAGCAGGTCTGCTGGCCCAGCCCATGGAGAAAGGGTCCTCCCCACCGCCCGCCGACACCACCTGCGGCCACCCGCCCCGCCCTGCCTGGCACATGGAGCCCCGCTTGCCCTGTCGTTGTTGCAGGCCTTCGTTGTGCCAGCCCCCACGGCCCGCCCACCCCCATCTGGGCCCACTCTGCTTTCCGCTCGCCCTCACCTCCATCACCGGTCGCACCCACTTCGGTTTCGGCATCTCGGTCGCTCCTCGGCTGCTGCTCTGCGGCCGTGGCGTGGACACACCTCGCGGCCCCTCCCGGTGGTGGTCATCATCCATCTCAGCTCACCATCGGCGGCAAAGCGATTGGCGCCGAGGGGGCGCGTGCCCTTGCGGGGGCGCTGGAGCACAACACCAGCCTCCAGCAGGTCTGCTGGCCCAGCCCAGAGCCCCGTCGTTGTAGCTGGCCTTCGTTGTTACAGCCCCCACCGCCCGCCCACCCCACCTCGGGCCCACTCTGCTTTCTGCTCGCCCTCACCTCCATCACCGCTCGCGCCCACTCGGTTTCGGCATCTCGGTCGCTCCTTGGTTGCTGCTCTGCGGCCGTGGCACGGACGCACCTCGCGGCCCGCTGGTGGTCATCACCCATCTCAGCTCAACCTCTACGGCAACAAGATTGGCGCCGATGGGGCGCGTGCCCTTGCGGGGGCGCTGGAGCACAACACCAGCCTCCAGCAGGTCTGCTGGCCCAGCCCAGGGAGGAAGGGTCCCTCCCCACCGCCCGCCGACACCACCTGCAGCCACCCGCCCCGCCCGCCCTCACCTCCATCACCTTTCGCACCCACTTCGGTTTCGGCATCTCGGTCGCTCCTCGGCTGCTGCTCTGCGGCCGTGGCGCGGACGCACCTCGCGGCCCGGTGGTGGTCATCACCCATCTCAGCTCGACCTCGACCACAACGAGATTGGCGACGATGGGGCGCGTGCCCTTGCGGGGGCGCTGGAGCACAACACCAGCCTCAAGAAGGTCTGCTGGCCCAGCCCAGGGAGGAAGGGGCCCTTCCCACCGCCCGCCGACACCACCTGCGGCCACCCGCCCCGCCCTGCCTGGCACATGGAGCCCCGCTTGCCCTGTCGTTGTTGCAGGCCTTCGTTGTTACAGCCCCCACGGCCCGCCCACCCCCACCTGGGCCCACTCTGCTTTCCGCTCGCCCTCACCTCCATCACCTTTCGCACCCACTTCGGTTTCGGCATCTCGGTCGCTCCTCGGCTGCTGCTCTGCGGCCGTGCCACGGACGCACCTCGCGGCCCGGCTGTGGTCATTACCCATCTCAGCTCGACCTCTACAACAATAACATTGGCGCCGATGGGGCGCGTGCCCTTGCGGGGGCGCTGGAGCACAACACCAGCCTCAAGAAGGTCTGCTGGCCCAGCCCAGGGAGGAAGGGGCCCTTCCCACCGCCCGCCGACACCAGCCGCGGCCACCCGCCCCGCCCCGCCCTGCCTGGCATATCCGGACCGTCCGTCTTGCCCCGTCGTTGTTGCAGGCCTTCCTTGTTGCAGCCCCCACGGCCCACCCACCCCGCCTTGGCCCACTCTGCTTTCCGCTTGCCCTCACCTCCATCACCTTTCGCACCCACTCGGTTTCGGCATCTCGGCCGCTCCTCGGCTGCTGCTCTGCGGCCGTGGCGCGGACGCACCTCGCGGCCCGCTGGTGGTCATCACCCATCTCAGCTCCAACTCGGCGCCAACCAGATTGGCGCCGATGGGGCGCGTGCCCTTGCGGGGGCGCTGGAGCGCAACACCAGCCTCAAGGAGGTCTGCTGGCCCAGCCCAGGGAGGAAGTGCTTACCGCTCGCCCTCACCTCCATCACCGGTCGCACCCACTTCGGTTTCGGCATCCTCGGCTGCTGCTCTGCGGCCGTGGCACGGACGTACCTCGCGACCCGGTGGTGGTCATCACCCATCTCAGCTCTATCTCTCCAACAACTGGATGGGCGCCGATGGGGCATGTGCCCTTGCGGGGGCGCTGGAGCACAACACCAGCCTCAAGGAGGTCTGCTGGCCCGGCCCATGGAGAAAGGGGCCCTTCACACCGCCCGCCGACACCAGCCGCGGCCACCCGCCCCGCCCCGCCCTGCCTGGCATATCCGGACTCCGCCTTGCCCCGTCGTTGTAGCTGGCCTTCGTTGTTACAGCCCCCACCGCCCGCCCACCCCACCTCGGGCCCACTCTGCTTTCTGCTCGCCCTCACCTCCATCACCTTTTTTTACTGGTTTCGGCATCTCGGTCGCTCCTCGGCTGCTGCTCTGCGGCCGTGCCACGGACGCACCTCACGGCCCGCTGGTGGTCATCACACATCTCAGCTCGACCTCTACAACATTGGCGCCGATGCCGATGGGGCGCGTGCCCTTGCGGGGGCGCTGGAGCACAACACCAGCCTTCAGTGGGTCTGCTGGGAGGAAGGGGCCCTTCCCACCACCCGCCGACACCACCCGCGGCCACCCGCCTCTGTGGCGTGGAGCATTTCCGGACTCCGCCTCACCTTTTCGTCTTTCCCTTGCCCTTCTCCCTGCCCTCATGTCATCGTCTCTGCCGCTGCAGTTTGTTTTGGACAAAAAGATTGACGAACAAATTCAGCGCCTCTTCCCGCCAACCCGCGTGCGGTTCTTCTAGTCCTGCTCGCCGTTCCGGGGTTGCAATCCCTTTGCCTGCATCGGCCATTCCTTTCCGCCCGACCTTTCTTCCTCTTTCCCACTTTGCCCCCCCTTCGCACACCTTGAATCCCCTTCCCTGTCCACTGTCTCTGACCCTGTCCTTGCCTTTTCCATGGCCCAACACGAATGCAACTCAGTTCCGAGGGCAGGGGCTCGGGCGGACGTGGGCAGGGGACTGCGGCAGGTCGGCCTCCCTTGATCCGTGACGGTGTGGTATCGGGCCCAGCTGTCTGCCCGTCGCTCGTCGGGCGTTCGTGCCGCCCCTGGCCAGCCAAACCGCGTGGCCCCTCCAAGACAAACCACCAACAGAATGACCCCGCCAAGTCGCCCATACAGCTCAAACTACCAACGCACAGATTTCCCACCGGCGGCCAAGCCACTCCTGCAGCTCAAGCAAGACCGGACGAGCGTCGCCGTCTCATCGGGCGACCTCAACGGCAGATGATCGCCGCAGGAGTGGCTCAGCCCCCACAGAGACGGACCGTTGGTAGAGGAGGGATGTTTTGCGGCGGCGCATGGGCGTTCCCGCGGGTTCCCGTGGGCCAGGCTATTCTCAGAGATTCAATGCTCCCGCCTGCTTGGGCCACATGACCTCGTGTCGGTCCCTCGCCGTGAGGAGCCCCAGTTGGGAGTGGTCGAGAGGGGTGGGGTGGGATTGGGGGGGGGGGGGGGGGGGCGGAGTGACCCCGGAGATGGCCTGCAGTGTGACGACCCGGGAACCCCCGTGCCGAGAGGACAACCGGTGGTCTTCGAGATGGCCCGGCGAAGTCCCGCGGGGCCTTCCCTGCTGCCAGGGTCGGCCCCTGACTGCCACCCTGTGATGGCCATGTCCACGAGCCATCAAGCGCCCGCGAGCGCGACGACAGTCGAGCGGGGGGGACGGCAGGGTATGTCCGTCGGCAGGGTACGTCCACCTGATGGGTCATCACACAATGTCGCCTTTATTTTGGGTTTGACCAAACTTTTGAAAAATGTTTCAGTGTATTCTTCAACGGGTCGGGACAGAGGTCAGTGCGAGAAGGAGGAGCGGAGGAGAATCTTTTTGGCCCGGCCGGGGGGCCTTGCTGGGCGGCGCCCATTGCGCGCATCTTCTGGAGGAGCTCCTTGACGGCGGCCCGCTTGCGCATGCGGCGGTCGAGCTCGGCGGGGTGCAGCGCCTCCACGTTGGTCAACACCACCAGGCCCGAGCCCAGGGGGGCCGCCCCCAGGGCATCGGCCTTCGCGGGGTGCTGATGGGCCGAGGGCGAGGGGGAGGCGAAGCGGAGGGGGGAGGGTGATGGGAATGAGGTGAGTGGTTGGAGTGGTTGGAGTGAGGTGAGTGGTGGGAGTGGTATGAGTGCTGTCGATGTGGCAAATACTGTGAGCGCCAGTGATGATATGATGTGCTGTGACGAGTGATGATGTGTGATTGATGTGTAAGGGGCGGGTGCGGGGGATCCGGTGGTGGAGGAGCTTCCCTTCCCAGGCCGCTCTCACACAGCGGGCGGTGGTGGTGGTGGTGGTGGGGGGGCGAGACCATGCACCAGCCGGACGGGTGGTGGCGGTGGTGGTGGTGGTGGCGGCGGCGGCGGGGCCCGCGACGAAGATGTGCGGGGGGATGACAAGGCCCGAGGGCACGACCGGAACGGGGGCCTATGGGAGCGGCGGGGGGGCGGCCACGGGGCCTGGTGTCGGGACCCCGGTCAAGGTCGGGTACAGGTCTTGGAAGGTGAACCCTGGGGTGGTTGCGACGGCCTCCCCCGCGAGCTGTCCGGCAGTGAGGGCGAGGGCACTTGATCGGAGAGCAGCCATTGGGGTCAGGCAGCGGCCGTGGCCCCGGCAGCCTGGCCGTCCTCCATCAGCAGGGCCTCCCCGGGCTGGATGGTGACGGTGCTGGTGCCCCGGAGGCGCTCCACCGCGCGCAGGGTGTTGAAGCGGGACTGCTGGCGCACCATGGTGTGCTTGGCCAGCTCCTTGGTCAGGGGCGGCACGTAGAGGTCCAGCGAGTACTTGGCCTGCACCTCGTCGAAGGGCACTCGGCTGGCGGAGGGGGGGGTGGGGTTGGGAAGCGGGGGGGATTGTTGTTGTTGATGTGGTGGTGGTGGAATGGAGTGGAGAGGGACTGAGCGGGGGGGCACACCAGTGGATCACCAGAGCTTTGGCGGGCATCGGTGTGGAGGAGATGCGTGAAGAGGGTGGGTGGGTGGGTGGCGGAAGGAGGTCTTTGTGAAGGAGTGCGTTCAGGGTGATGCAGAAACATGGATGTGAGTGAAGGGGGGTGTGTGGTGGTGGTGGCGGGAGCGAGGGGCAGGGTGCAGGGGGCGGGTTGGGGGGGCCGACGGACGGGCAGGATGAAGAGGCGCACGAAGTCCTTGACCCAGAGGGCGACCGTGACGGCCCCGATGATGGCCATGGCCGCGATCTCCAGCCAGAAGTTGGCGTCCCGCAGGATGGACTGGCCGCCCCACATACACACGCAGTCCCCCAGCACATCGCAGCACATCACACACAGCATGACAGACAGATCAGCCAACGGTCGTGGGGATCGCCGATCGACATCCACCCCCGTTCCGATTCGGTTCGGTTCGGTTCGGTTCGGTTCGGTTCGGTTCGGTTCGGTTCGGTTCGGTTCGGTTCCGTGAGATGAGGAGGGAGAAGAAGAGAGGAAGGGATGCTGGATGCCGGGGCAGGTGGGACGGACGGTGCCCGAGACGAGCCATTCCGCGAGGGGGAACGGAATAGCAGAGGGGAGAGAGCGGGAAGGAACGAGAGCGGCGGGACGGTGGGGGACGGTGCCCGAGACGAGACGGTCGCGGGTGCAGCTGAGGAAGAGGCTGCCGCCCAGGTGGATGAGCGGCCCGATGGGCTGGATGAACCACAGCACAATCCGTGGAGAGAGAGAGGGGGAGGATCGGGCAGGGGAAGAAGCCCACTTGGCAGGCATGCCGCGCCACGGCCCTGAGGACTGTGCAGCGCCAGTTTTGCCCCCTTTCTGGCCGAGTCGGCGGCTCCGCGGGTTCGGGCGCCGCTGGACTGCCGTCCCCCAGTCAGGACGCACCCCGGAGGGGCGCATTCACTTCGCGGGTGGCGCGTCGGGCCTGAGCGAGAGCCCCGAAATCCCTGTTGGGCAGTTAATTGCCGGAAAGAGCGAAGAAAAACCGCGATGACCTCCGCAGCGGGCCCTGTCCGTCACTGGAGAGGCTCGCCAGGTCGCGGCACCATGTTGCATGACGCTCCCGAATGCGATCCCTGGCATGAATACGACAAGGTGATCAAGACTCAACCGCAGTCAAAAGTCTGACATAATCTCAAGATCCCCCGGTAAGCGTGCTCTCCCTGTGATGACTCATCCGGCAGTTTTGTTGATCCCGGGCACAGGCGGCTCTATTCTCAAGGTCAGAGAGAAATCCGGCAAAGAGATGGTTATTTGGCCCATCATACGGGGAGCCAACAAGACCATTGAACAGTACATGTGGTGCCGCACTCGGCCGGGGAGTTTCGAAATCGAAAACGTCACCCCTGACATTGAGGTTTTTGCCCCAGACGACAACTTCGGGCTTTGGTCGATCAGCGACATGTTGCCAGGTTTGCGAAATATTCTCATCGCAGCATCCCTCCAACGTCTCTTGTCCAGGAATGCCTTTGCCCGCCCAATTCACGGGTTACTACTTCGCTCTCATTGAGTTCCTCAAGAAGAACGGATACACACCCGGCAAAGAGTCTGTGCCTAACCGTCCGAAAAACCCGGCTCACCTTTTCCCCCGGCAGCTTATGGGGATGTCTGTCCTACTTTCTGTTTGGCTGCATCATCACTTTCGTGACTTGCCTTGTCTTTGATCTTCTGCTTGACCTGTTCCCTTGAAGATCCCTACGATTTTCGCCGGTGTTGCTCAGACAGCCGGACTCTTGAAGGCCTCCGAATGTCTGCTCCCTCACGACGTTTTTCACGCTCACGAGGCGTTTCTCGCAGGCGGATCGAGCAGGCATACGAATCCTGTGGCCGGCAGAAGATCGTCCTGATTTCGCACAGCATGGGCGGCCTCGTGGTTCGCTCCTTTCTGGCCCTGTACCCACACATCATCAGCCGATGTGTCGCCTCGTGGGTCTCCGTGTGTACGCCCTTCCAGGTCCGGCACTTGGCACCATCTTCGCCTCCATAACCCACCCCCCAGGGCACCTGCGGCAAAGTGGTGCAGGCGGCCATCTACGGGTATAACCTGCAGCTGCCCGAGTTCATCCTGGCCAACGAGAGCTTCCGCCAGATCGAATGCTCCTCGCCGGCCCTTTGGTGGATGATGTTCCCCAAGGGATTCCCCTACTCGCCCAAGATGGCCATCCGCCGCCCAGGTCTGCGCCGGGTCGCGGGGGAGGGGAGCAGTCATCATCACCCCGCCATCATCACCACCCGCCACCCGCCATCATCGCCCTGCCATCACCCCCCCCCCCCCCCCACATCATCATCATCATCACTGTCCTTCATCTGATCCCCCCGCTCTCCGGCCCGGGATGGGTGGCGCAGGGGTCGACGGCTACGAGTGGTACGGCACTCACATCGACACGGCCACGGGCCTGTCGCGGGACATGGAGGCGGCCAGCCCCGAGACCGTGAACGCCCTCCTCGACCAGACCGCCACCGGCGCCACCCCATCGGAGAGCCCCTCCGCGTTGCCTGCCCCACCCCGCTCGCCCGTTCGGAAGCCATATTTGGTGATGGTGGCTCCGCCCCGGTCCAGCCGGAGGTCCTCGAGGACGTGGTGCGGCACGAGGCCCTCGAGATGGTCCCCATGTCCCGGGATGGGGAGCCCCTCGCACCGCCCCAGAAGGAAGACGAGGAGAAGGAGAAGGAGAGCGAGAAGGAGCCGCCCGCGCTTGCGGCACGCCGGCTGAGGTTCGACGATGTCGCCAACGGGTCTGACACTCCCCTCCACCCACCACCCACCACCACCACCACCATCCCCCTCCACCCCTCACATGAGCTCATCCGTGCTGTCTGCCCCCCCCCCCCCCCCCCCCCCCCCCCCACAGGTCGCCCGCGCCATCCCCTCCTCGGATTCACACCCCGCCCCGCGGCGCCCACCCCATCGTCCGCCCCTCACCCGGCGGCGGCGCCCCTGCCCGCGCTTGTCGTCCAACCGCGCCCGTCGCTCTTCAAGATCGCCCTCGAGCCGCTCTCGGAGCACCCCCTCTACGCCCGGACCTCCCTCACCAGCCGCATCGAGGTGCGGCTCCCCTTGGGCGACATCCCCCTGCCCCTGTCCATGCCCCAGGAGGCCGGCCACCCCGCGGACCAATGCCCACCCGCCGTGCCTGCCCCCAACCAGATCCTGACCATGTCCCGGCCCCAGGAGGACGCCCACGCCCCGCCGACCCTTGCTGGCGGCGATGATGTTGTATCGCTTGTCCCGCACCCTGCGGCGGCGGCGGTGCCGAACGTGGAGGCTGTCGCTTCTTCGGCCGTGCCCGTTGCTGCCCCGGCCATGGCCACCGCCACGGCCACCCCCGGCCCGGTGGTGGCCGATGTTCGCCCGCCGACTGAGGCCACTCTTCCTGCCGCCGCCCCTACCGTTGCCACGTCCACCACTCCGACTGTCGCCACTGCGACCACCACCGCCGGCGACGTCATTCCCAGCAGCGCGGAGGACGAGCCCTCTGTCCCGCTCGAGTTTGTCACGACCACCCTCCGCGAGACGCCCCTCACCGGCTCCCCGCCCCTGGGCGCTCGGACAGGCAGTTGCCGGACGTCACCCCCGCAGTCCCCGTCCCCTTCTTCGCCGCCCCCAGCCTATGTCCCCGCCGAGCACTGCGTCCTGACGGGCCCCATGGGCGAACACGACATGCGCCATCTGCCCACCCTGCTCACCCCCGTGCTCCTCCAGAAGGCGCCCGGGCCCTCGCCGCCGGCCGCGGCCCCGGAGGCCGCCACCTCGCGGCCCAGCAGTCGGGCATCGAGCCGGGGCCGCGACCGAGCCGGCTCCTTCCCGACGCCCCTCCTGGGCCTGGGCGGCGCCGCGTCCTCCAGCGCCACCGACTCCGCCGCCGCCGCCGCCGCCGCCGCCCGGCCGAAGTCGGCCACCCGATCCCGCCCCCACTCACCCACCGACGGCTCGCCCGCTCCCACCAGCAGCAGCCCGCTCCCGCCGGCGCCGTCACCATCATCATCCGGGTGGGGCCTGCCCTTCGGGCTCTCCACCAGCGCCCTCAACTTCTCGCTGCCCTCCATCCCCAACGCCCTCTGGGAGCGCTTCTGGGCGGCGACGCCCCGGAAGAAGCCCGAGGGTGGCGCTGCCTCGCCCGCGGCGACCCCCGGGGATGCCCCCAAGCCGGCCCCGACAGCCGAGGAGTTCGTGATGGTCGAACGGAGCGTCTCCGAGAAGCCCACCCCCGAGGAGATGGCCTCCTCGCCCCCCTCGTCCGCGTCCTCGCACCTCAGCACGACCCCCAGCCCTGCCGCCCCCGCCGCCGCCGCCTCCCCGCCGCCCCCGGCCGAGACCTCATCATCGGCCCTGGAGGAAGCGGTCCCCCTTGCCGATCCCACCCCTCCCTCCCTGGCCCCGTCGCCCGAGGGCCCCGCCCCTGCCAGCTTTGAGGAGGCCCCCCTGCGGGCCACGGTCGAGCGGCTCCTCTCCACCAGCAAGGGCAGCCTGTCCCTGCTGAAGAGCAACCCCTCGTGGGCCCAGCAGATGGTCGAGAAGGTCCTGGCCACCCAGATGCTGGACAACTCGCAGTACAGCCCGCCCCCCCAGCAGAAGAACCTGCTCGATGTGGTGCGCAAGGTCTGGCCGCACACCCCCGCCGCCCCGCCCCGCCCCGCCCTCGTCGCTCGACAGCATTGGCTCTTGGGGGGAACGGGAAAGTCATGGTGGTGGAGGGCAGGGGGCGCAAAAAAGTCTCCGAACTGTAGCTGTCATCACCATTCACCCCCCTCCCTTTTGTTGTGGATGGAGCAGCTTGCCCGGCTGCACCGGCACCACTACTTCGACCTGAACCTGACCCACTGGGCCCACGTGGAGCACATCCGCAACATGCCCCTCCGCCTGCCGGCCGACTTCCGGGTGTACAACATCTACGGGGTGGGTGTGCCCACGCCCTGGCACCTGGTCTTCGACACCCCCGTCGCCGACGACCCCGAGCTGCTCACCCCGGCAATGCGCGGACGCGGCCGCTGGACGTCGGTCGATGGCGACGGTCCGCTGGCAGGGAGGGAGAGCGCAAGGGGGAGGTGCAGGGTGCAGGGTGCGGGGTGCGGGGTGCGGGGTGCGGGGTGCGGGGTGCGGGGTGCAGGGTGCAGGGTGCAGGGTGCAGGGTGCAGGGTGCAGGGTGCAGGGTACAGGGTGCGGGGTGCAGGAGCAAGGGTGAGAGCAAGGGTGAGAGCAAGGGTGAGAGCAAGGGTGAGAGCAAGGGTGAGAGCAAGGGTGAGAGCAAGGGTGAGAGCAAGGGTGAGAGCAAGGGTGAGAGCAAGGATGAGGAGCTGGAGCTGGAGCTGGGGGGGGGGGGGGGGGGTGGGGGTGGGTTCACGTGGCCGGATGGTTTCGGCTCGGTCAGCAACCAGGCGAGGCGAGGCATGCAGGGGATCATCACACGCGGATCTTTCTTCTCTTCTCTGGTCCTCTTTGGGGGCAGGGACGGTGGCCTCGATCAGCGCCCAGTGCGACCGGATCCCCAACGCCCAGCGCTTCGAGCTGAAACGTCCGTGGGGGGGGGGGGGGGGGGGGGGGGCCATGGCCCACCAGCCCCGATCCACAATCCTCCGCATGCCCTCCCACCCCTTTACCTCGTCACCGGGGCTGGGCCACACGGAGATCTCACACCACCCCCGACCATCCATCCATCCCTTTCCCTCCCCCCCCCCCCCCTCCAGAGCTTGGCCACATGGAGATCCTGGCCGACCCGCAGCTGTTCAACATCCTGGCGGGCATCCTGGACATGCCCCTGCCCCGGGCCCCCTTCCCACTGCCCGCCCTGCCCGAGCGGTCCCTGCCCCCGGAGGTCATGCAGACCGTCTGCAGCCCGCAGTCCCTCGGCCAGCCCTCCACCGCCCCGCAGCAGCAGCAGCAGCAGGAGCAGCCCGGAGGCGCCGCCCCAGACCCGGGTCTCATCGCCAAGCTGCTGCGGCCCTTCATGAAATCGCCCGTCACGAGCCCGGCCGCCAGCACCCCGGGTCCCGTCCCTGCCTTGGCCCTGTCTCCCCCGCCCCTGTCTCCACCGCCCCTGGTGGCGTCCGCCGCAGCCGCAGCCGCCCATGCGCTGGGGGAGACCGTGGCCCTCGCCACTGGAACCGCCGCCGCTCTGGCAGCGGGTGCTGTGGCGACCGCCACTGCCGCTGCCACCGCCGCTGCCACCGCCGCTGCAACCGCCGCCGCTGCGACCGCCGCTCCCGTCACCACTGCTACTACCGCCGCCGCCACTGCCACTGTCACCACTGCCACCACGGCCACGGCCACGGCCACCACTGCCCAGGCCGCCCTGGCTGTCCCCGCCAAGGCCTTGGAAAGCCTGACCCACTTCCTGGGGGAGGGGCTCGCTCGCTGGACGGGCAACAGCCCAAAGCCCTCCAAGCAGTGATGAACGGGGGAATATTTGGGTGATGATGATGATGATTGATGACTTGTTTGCTGCTGTGGACGGGGGGCGCTTTGTGCGCCGACCGGGGACGAAAAAGTGAACTATCTTTGCGTTGCGTGCTGCTTCTGTGTGTGTGCGCGCGTGCATGCCTCTTTCCTTTTGCACTGAGGCGATCTCTTTTTTCTCTTTTGGGTCAAGATAATTTGAGGCATAAAAACGCTAGGGCCGGGGATTGAACCCGGGTCTCTTGCGTGACAGGCAAGAATTCTGCCACTATACTACCCCAGCTTGTTGATGCGAACTTATCAGCCAACGATTGACCCGATTGGGGTGGGTGGGTGGGTGGGTGGGTGTGGGTGGTAAAAACTAGAACCAACAATAACAAGAACAATAGCGCGGGAAACGCCCGCAGACAACACCAAACAACAGACAGACAGACAGACAAACAAACAGGAACATCTCCAACTCCGAAAAAAGAGAGACGTGAGAGAACGCATGTCGCTGAGCCGATAAAAAAAGAGTCGCGAACAACGAAAACCAATCCCATCCCTACCCCGAAACATCATGTTGGGGGGGGCCACGCGGCGGCGGGTGCCGGGGCTCTGGCGGAGGTCCGGGCTGCTTGCTGTAGAGGGAAGAGTATAGCTGCAGGACCTGGCGCTCCTCGATGGAGAAGACTGCCCGGGTGAGCAGCTCCAGGCTGCGCCGAACCATGATCTGCTCGTCCTCGGGCTGCGGTGGGTGGTGCGTGGGTGAAGGGGACGATGAATGACGACGATGATTGAACGACGATGATTGAACGACGATGATTGGATGATGATCGGCAGTGATGATGATCGGCAGTGATGATGATCGGCAGTGATGATGATCGGCAGTGATGATGATGATCGGCAGTGATGATGATGATGATGATGATGATGATGATGATGATGATGATGATGATGATGATGATGATGATGATGATGATGATTGGAATGGTGGCAATGCCGGCTGACCTGGAGGGATGTGATCTGGTCACACATATCCCGGGCTGCCCTGTTGAGGCGCTCCTCGGGCCCCAGGCCCACGAGCTCGTCGGGGACCTGGTCGCCCTCGGGGCTCACCATGGCCGCGCAGATCCCCATGAAGTTGGCGAATTCGCCCTCCCCCAGCCGGGCCCGGCCCGGCCGGACGGCCCGGTAGAGGGTGTAGAAGAGAAAGCCTGGGTGGGGGATGGAGACGGAGATGGTTGATGACGATGCTTGAAGAACGTAGGTTAGCCAGGGCGACGATGGTTGGCGATGATGATGTTGCTGCTGACGATGCTGATGATGCTGGCGATGGTGGTGGCGATGGTGGTGGCGATGATGAGGGGTGCATGATGAGGGGTGCATGATGAGGGGTGATGATGATGAGGGGTGATGATGATGAGGGGTGATGATGATGATGATAATGATAATGACAAGTCAGGTGAGCTCGCTTCGTTACGCTTTCAATCGGGTGACTATCTCCCCGAGGAAGGGTTGACCTGGAGTCGACCGCGACCACCCTGCGGGGATATGGCAGGGTGGCCGGAACGACTGGTGAGGTCGCCGTCCTTCCCCGACCCATTTGAAATTTCGACCTTGGTGGCTATCCCCCCGGGGAAGGGCTGATCGGCGGCCGGTCCCGACCACGGTTCGCTGGATTTATGGGTCCCTCCAGCGAACAGTGAGGTCGCCGTGCTTCCCCGACCTGTTTGAAATTTTGACCTTGGTGGCTATCCCCCCGGGGAAGGGTTGACCTGGGGGCCACCACGACCACGGTTCGCTGGATTTATGGGTCCCTCCAGCGAACGGTAAGGTCGCCATCCTTCCCCGACCCGTTTGAGCCTGTTTGAAATTTTGACCTTGGCGGCTATCCCCCCGGGGAAGGGTTGACCTGGAGTCGATCGCGACCACCCTGCGATGATAGGGCAAGGTGGTCCGAACGACTGGTGAGGTCGCCATCCTTCCCCGACCCGTTTGAGCCTGTTTGAATTTTCGACCTTGGTGGCTATCCCCCCGGGGAAGGGTTGCCCTGGGGCCACCACGACCCCGCTTCTAAACATATGTTGGGGTCCCCGACCGACTGGTGAGGTCGCCATCCTTCTCCGACCATTTTGAAATTTGACATGATCCCATAATATTTTTGGATCGTGTCCCACAATTTTGGGAGTGCCTCCCAAGTAGGGTATATAAGGGCCACCCCCCTTGGGGGACTTGTGAAGATGGGATTGGAGGGGCCGAAGGGCCGAAAAGCCGAAATGCCGCAAGACACAGTAGGCTTAGTAGACCTGGTAGGCTCTCATGCGCCTGTGGCGCCCAGGCTGCGTCCGGCCCCACCTTCAGGTGCGATCGTTGTCCGGACAACACTGTTGCGAAAATGTTGCGAAATCGTTGCGAAATCGGTGCGAAACATGGTAGCGCTCTCTGGCCTCTGCCCTTGATGCCAAGCCCGCAGCCGCCCGAACCCGCTTGGAGACCCGAAGCACAATGGCCCGCCCGGTCAAGGTTGGCGATCCCCCCCTGATGAATGCCCCTACCATCCCGGCCTTGCGACGGGTTCTCTCGGGTGCTGGTCCACGGTGACCTGGACCGCTCGGACAGCTGGCCGGACCCCACTCCAACAACACGGTGCGCTCTCCAGGATACCACTGTGGCCTGTGGACGTCCCCGCAGTGCTGCGGTAAGCCGGTCCCGAACACATAGGGTGTGATGACGGCTGCACTCTCCCCCTGGCAAATGGCGTGTTGCCCCTAAGTTGGCAAAAGTCCGACGGCATGAGGACTAAAAATACCAACTGCCTTTGGGTCGGGTCGGTGCCGGGGGGAGAGCCCTGGGATTTTACAGATTTTTGGAAGGCCGCCCTCAGTTCCTTCCCCCGAAAAGTCGTCCCTGTTTTTCGGTATTTATATATGTAGAATGATGCTGATGATGCGGATGCCGGTCCCAGACCGGCAGCCACCAGGATGTACACCGCGAGAATGGCCACCAGGGTCCAGGCCAGCACCCCCGCCTCGGGGCTCTCATTGGATGAGCCCGACGAGGCGAAGTGCAGGCCGCACAGCAGGAGCGAGAGGGTGGCCACCAGGCCCAGCTGCTCGTGGAGGTTGTTGATGTTGTACCGGAAGGGGCGCAGGTTGACTTGCAACAGGAGGGAGATCAGCACGCCGACCGCCGCGATGCCCAGCTGCTGCATTGGGTGGGCGCTGCGGGCGCCGACGACGAAGCCCAGGGCCGCCTGTGCACGTGACGCCAAGGACGATGACGATGACGATAGGGGGAGTGGGGGTGGGGGGATGGGAGTGGGAGTGGGAGTGGGAGTGGGATGAGATGATGGCGATAATGACGAGGACGACGATGATGATGGTGAAGTATTGAATGATGTTTGGATTGGATGATTGATGACTCGATGGCTGGCTGATGATTGTGCGATGCAGATGATTGATGCTAGCGACGGGATGATGCTGGCGCTGGGGCTGATGCCGGTTGTGCCTCCCAAAGAGCCGAACCACCGGGGGGGCGGACAGGCCTTGCGTCCGATGAGGACGATCTCCCAGTAGAACAGATGCGGCTTGTACTTGCGGAACAGGAAGGACCCGGCCTCCAGCACCCCGTCCCGCTGCCCGGCCACCGCCTCTGCGGCAGCAGCCGCGGCCGCCCCGGGGCCGGCCGCCCTGCCCCGGGCCCGGGCCGTGGCTGCGACCAGGGCGGGCAGCGTGGGTTCGGCGTCGGGCGGGCAGGCGGCCAGGGCGGCCCGGGTGCCCTCGGGGCCGGGGCTGGCGGCCCCCGGGTCGGGCGAGGTCCCCACGGGCAGAAAGAGCGCGCGCTGGGCGGGCGGGTCGAGGGCGGCGCCGTCTGGGGGGAGGGCCATTGGGTGGTGCGCGGGCGTGGTGGGGGTGATGGGTCGGTCATGTGATGCCAACGACGGGCGCGCGCGCGCAGGCATCCCCAGCCACAGAGACGTCCCCTTCGCACAGCCCGAGCACAAAGATCGGGATTCGGGAAATGCCGATCCGATAAAAAAAAACGGCACAGCGGCACAGCGGCACAACGGCACAGCGGCACAGCGGCACAGCGGCACAGCGGCACAGCGGCACAGCGGCACAGCGGCACAGCGGCACAACGGCACAACGGCAAACGAGGAACAAGGGCACGAATTTCACACAGGAACGCCCACTCGCGTGCATGGACACCGCTGTCTGCATCACTCCGCCAGCAGTCGACATCGACATCGCCACAGACCCGTCGGCGGCGCGGACGCGGCCCGGTCCGAACCTGGCTCCTCCTCCTCGGGCAGAGAGCCCAGGGGCGCCTCGGCCCGGGTCGGGTTGCCCGCCAGCAGGTTGGCGGCCAGGATGGACGTCTCGGCCAGCGAGAGGCTCGTCCCCGGGATGGCGAGGGGCGCCGGGGGCGGCGGCGGGGGGATGGCGGCGGGGATGGACAGCCCGGTCACGGCCGAGGTGGCCGCCGAGGTGGTCTCGTCATCGTCGCTGCCGCTGCCGCCGCCGGTTGGGATCTCGAGGGACGGGGCCAGGGCGCGGCGGGGCAGGGCGAGGAGGGGTATATGCCGACGGGGCGGGCCGGTTGGGATGGTGGTCGTGGCGGCGCCGGGGGGCGGGGACGGGGACAGGCTGGAGGAGACTGACGACGAGGAGGAGGAGAGGTCCCCGGACGACGCCTGCAAAAAAAACCAGAGAGGGGTGGGATCAGTCTACTGATTGCGGCCAGCTCTTCCCCCAAGACTTGCCGTGGAGTTCATGACCATGACCATGACCATGACCATGACCATGACCATGACCATATGTGAACGGGGCCAATAGAAACCACGCGCACGCCCCTCCTATAGAAAACTGCACCGACCCCGTCGGTAAGGCCCCCAGGGGGCCCCCTGGGGCCTGGGTCTGGGGTGCCTATGGGGTAGTGGGGCAGGGCCCAGCCCGGTGCTACTGGTCTGGCGGGCCCAGGTGGACCCCCGGGTCGGGGGGCAGACCCGGGGGGGTGACATGTCGAAGAGGCCTGCATGTGGGGAACTGAGGCACGAGGACCGGGCTTGTGGGCAGTGTACAGGGGGCCCCTTGGCCACTCTGGGGCGGGCAGCAGACCCGGTCTCGGACGCATCGGGCTGAGTGGGTGTGATGAAGTGTACCTGTCCGGACCCCCCCCTTTCGTCTTCCGGTCATGGTTGTTGGTGATGGGGGTGGATGTGGACGGCAAACCGCTAGTGCCGCGTAATCTACACTCCACGGGGTCTCTGCAAATGTATGCAGATCGGGCCGCCTGGCCCAGGGTTGGGTGCAGAGAGACCCGAAATGTCAGCCCTCACTTTGACCCTGATTCGGATGCTCACCCACACCCAACCGTGCGTCAACGGCCGGATCTGCATACATTCGCAGAGACCCCATGGAGTGTAGATTATGCGGCACGAGCGGTTTGCCGTCCACATCCACCCCATCACCAACAACCATGACCGGAAGACGAAAGTACACTTTCACCCACTCACCCGGGCCCGGTCTGCCGCCAGAGTGGCCAAAGTACAAGCCCGGTCCTCGTGCCTCAGTTCCCCACATGCAGGCCTCTTCGACATGTCACCCCCTGCCCGACCCGCTCGCCCGCACCGGGCTGCTTTCCAGAAGGGGCTGCGTGGTTTCTATTGGCCCCGCTCACATATGACCATATGACCATGACCATCTGACCATATGACCATGACCATATGACCATGACCATATGACCATATGACCATGACCATGACCATCCACGCCCATTCATGACCCTGAGACCCGCTGGTCCTCTGAACACGATCCGCGACATGTGGATGGTGGGTGTGTGGATGGGTGCGGTACGAACCGCGGAGGGGATGGCAGAGGGAACCCGCGACGGGGCCTCATTGACACCGTCCCAGGCATCGCGGACACCTTGGGACCACTTGGTGCCGCTTGGTGCCGCTTGGTGCCACTTGGGCCCTTTGCTGCCGGATGCACCCGCGGAATTCGGCGAGCAGTCGGCCGCCCCCACGAGGCCCGCCGCGAGTTGGGAGTGGAATTCCTGTGATATGTGTATGTCAAGACAGAGAGTTGGGAGTGGCATTCCTGTGATATGTGTATGTCAAGACAGAGAGGGTGTGTCAACACCAAGTGTGTGTGCGTGTGCTCCTGTGATATGTGTATGTCAAGACAGAGAGGGTATGTGTCGCGAGCGGATGCTGCTGGTGCTGCTGATGATGTCGGGAAGGTAAGGTGTGATGCTGGTGCTCGAGTGCTTTTGACGACGATGATGATGCTTGGATAGTGCTTGGATAGTGCTTGGATAGTGCTTGGATAGTGCTTGGATAGTGCTTGGATAGTGCTTGGATGATGATGATGATGATTGGATGATTGGATGATGATGATGATGATGATGATGATGATGATGATGATGATGATGATGATGATGATGATGATGATGATGATGATGATGATGCTTTTGACGATGGGCGGTGATGTGTGTGGCCTTGCGGACCCCTTGGCGCCTCTGGAGGCGCCTGTGGAAGCGGACGAAGCGGATCATGACGGAGCCCACCCAGACGGGCAGCCCCACCAGGTAGATGACCAGGCTGACCAGGCTCCAGCTCAGGTACGACCGGAACCAGTCTGCAGGACAGGGGGGGGGAGCCGGAGGGGAGGATGACGAGGGTGAGGATGACGAGGGTGCGGAAGGGGAGATATCGTATTTGGATCCGCTTGGCGAACCCCCCGGCCCGCCCGCCCGCCCGGCCCGGCGCTACTCATTGCGTTGGCGCATGGCACTCACTGAACAGGGGATGGGACCAGATTCAAAAAAATCCCTCCTCCCTCCCCTCCCTCCCCTCCCCCTCCCCTCCCCTCCCCTCCCCTCCCTCCCCTCCCCTCCCTCTCCTCCCCTCCCCGTCCCGGGATGGGGGATGAGGGGGTGGTGGTGGTGGTTGCAAACCCCCGGAGTAGCACCGGACGGCGGGGTTCTGGGCCAGGGAGCTTGTCCCGTCGGGTTGGTCGTAGCACGAGAAGACCCCGAAGGCGGCCGTGGTCTCGACCATGAACATGAACAGCAGCGAGGTCCCCTGCCACAACAGATGATGATGATGATGGGCGATGAAGGGTGATGGGTAATGGGTGATGATGATGATGATGATGATGATGATGATGATGATGATGATGATGATGATGATGATGATGATGATGAGGATGATGATGATGATGATGATGATGATGAGGATGAACATGAACAGCAGCGAGGTCCCCTGCCACAACAGATGATGACCGGATGCCCGGATGCCCGGATGACCGGATGACCGGATGACCGGATGGCCGGATGATTGGATGATGATGATCAACCAGATGATGAACGGCGCTGGCCGGATGGCAGATGAACGGCAGGGACGTCCCCTGCCACCACAGACGATGCCCGGATGGACACGAACAGCACGACCGGATGGGATGACCCGCCAACAGGTGATGACCACCGGATGTGATGCTGATGACCTGCCAACAGATGATGACCACCGGATGGACACGAATGGAACATGACAACAGCAGGGACGTTCCCTGACTGGGCAGCAGGCGACACGAGAGCGCAGTGAGGGCAGGGGGCACTGGAGGATCTGGCGGCCTGTGTGTGTGTGTGTGTGTGGGGGGAGGAGGAGGAGGAGGAAGGATGAGACATGATGATGAGCCCAGACCAGGACTGGGCCCCTTGCGGTTGATCATCTGGCGAGCCTGGCGGAGCGTCGCCGTGACGAAGCCTGAGCCCTGAGGCTGGGATCCCGCCGTGCCACCCCGGGGCCTGTCAGGCACCCCGGGCCTGCCGACCCCGCGGCGCGCCTGGCCACCACCACGATCAGGTAGGTCAGAGCCATGGAAAACCGATGGTCAGGGCGATGGCGGGGTGGCCAGGCGAGGATGGAGAGCAATGTTGGGCACCCGCGGAAGATGACTGGATGATGACACGGATGATGACTGATGATGACTGAGTGATGACTGGATGATGACTGGATGATGACTGGATGATGACTGGATGATGACTGGATGATGACTGGATGTGATGACTGGATGATGACTGGATGATGACACGGATGATGACTGGATGATGACTGGATGATGACTGGATGATGACTGGATGATGACTGGATGATGACTGGATGATGACTGATGATGATGGGACTGGATGACTGGATGATGACTGGATGATGACTGGATGATGACTGATGATGACTGGATGATGACTGGATGATGACTGGATGATGACTGGATGATGACTGGATGATGACTGGATGATGACTGGATGAGAGTGACTGGATGATGACTGGATGATGACTGGATGATGACTGGATGATGACTGGATGATGACTGGATGATGACTGGATGATGACTGGATGATGACTGGATGATGACTGGATGATGACTGGATGATGACTGGATGATGACTGGATGATGACTGGATGATGACTGGATGATGACTGGATGATGACTGGATGATGACTGGATGATGACTGGATGATGACTGGATGATGACTGGATGATGACTGGATGATGACTGGATGATGACTGGATGATGACTGGATGATGACTGGATGATGACTGGATGATGACTGGATGATGACTGGATGATGACTGGATGATGACTGGATGATGACTGGATGATGACTGGATGATGACTGGATGATGACTGGATGATGACTGGATGATGACTGGATGATGACTGGATGATGACTGGATGATGACTGGATGATGACTGGATGATGACTGGATGATGACTGGATGATGACTGGATGATGACTGGATGATGACTGGATGATGACTGGATGATGACTGGATGATGACTGGATGATGACTGGATGATGACTGGATGATGACTGGATGATGACTGGATGATGACTGGATGATGACTGGATGATGACTGGATGATGACTGGATGATGACTGGATGATGACTGGATGATGACTGGATGATGACTGGATGATGACTGGATGATGACTGGATGATGACTGGATGATGACTGGATGATGACTGGATGATGACTGGATGATGACTGGATGATGACTGGATGATGATGACTGGATGATGACTGGATGATGACTGGATGATGCCTGGATGATGACTGGATGATGACTGGATGATGACTGGATGATGACTGGATGATGACTGGATGATGACTGGATGATGACTGGATGATGCCTGGATGATGACTGGATGATGACTGGATGATGACTGGATGATGACTGGATGATGACTGGATGATGACTGGATGATGACTGGATGATGACTGGATGATGACTGGATGATGACTGGATGATGACTGGATGATGACTGGATGATGACTGGATGATGACTGGATGATGACTGGATGATGACTGGATGATGACTGGATGATGACTGGATGATGACTGGATGATGACTGGATGATGCCTGGATGATGACTGGATGATGACTGGATGATGACTGGATGATGACTGGATGATGACTGGATGATGACTGGATGATGCCTGGATGATGACTGGCGGTGGCAGTGGAAATGGGGAGTGTCAGACCTCGCAGTGGCTGCAGAGCTCATCCCCGAAGTGGGCCCCACAGCGGCCCACGGCATTCCTGTTTGGTATAACACCGTGATGATGATCACCACCACCCCGTAGCGCCAGAGTCAGTCTCCCAGAGATGGAAATCACGTTTGTGGGGCCAGTGCGAGGGCCGCTCGATCGTGGCAGGGAGCAGCCGGACAGACCCGGGACAGGCGGTTTCGGACGCGCACCGTAGGAAGAGCAGCGGGGTCGCGGGGGCCGCCCACCACCCCGGGAGGGGCACGGGGAGCAGGTTGAGCATGGTGCTGTTGTCGGGGCCCCCGCAGAAGCCCCCCGTGGGGCAGGCGACGCAGGGTACACCGCCAGCTACGGGTATGAAGATGCAGATGGAAATGGGAGTGTGTTGGTGTCAAGACAGGGGTCGAAATGACATAAAAAAAAAACAAACCGTGTTGGTGTCAAGACAGGGGTCGAAATGACATGAAAAAAAATCAAACCGTGTTGGTGTCAAGACGGGGAAGATAGGACGGGAAAAACCAAAAAAGTGAGCGAATTGGTGTCAAGCCAGGGGAAGTAAATAAGCACAGAGATGTCGTGCGGTGGTGGATTTGACAGGGATTGGGTGCGCCAAGACGGACAGGGAAATCAAGCACAGAGAGGTCGTCTGGAGGCACACGGACCGATGGCCGAGGACCCGCTGGCGTTGGATGCTGCCGGATAGAACCCGGGGAGGCAGAGGCACTGCTCGAGTCCCGAGGCGCCCAGGTACGGGGCGGCCGAGTTGGCCGGGCAGGGCAGACACTTGGCGTCGGCAATCCCCAGGGGAGTGTACCATCCCACGGGGCACGGGGCACATTGGGTCGTGCCGGCCGTCGGGGCCACTGAGCCCGGCACGCAGCGCATGCACTCGCTGCTCCCGCGATAGGCGGCGAATGTTCCCGGCTGGGCGTGACGACGGGTGGGTGGTGGTGAGAGGAGGGACGCTGATGCGCGGCTGATGAATGGGACCCGCCCCCCCACGCACTTCTCACACGGCTCATCAGAGCAGACCGGGCACAGCTCGCAGGACCCGGGGCCAGCATTGGGCTTTCTCGTCCCTCCCGGACAAAACTGGCAGCTGCGTGGTGCCGGATGGATGCGAGTGAGTGACCGGGGGTGATGATGACCACCGACCTGCTCTGACCCTCGGTGTCTGTGTACGTCCCCTCGGGGCACGGTTGACACACAACGGAGTTGTTGAGGAGCGAGAAGGAACCCACCGGGCACGGACGACAGGTCCCATTGGTGGGGAGGAGGTAGGTACCCTGGGGGCATGTGGGCTGCTCCTGATCGACGAATAGGAATCGATCGAGAAGGGGCACATAGTCGGCTCCGTTCATGGCCAATTCCATCGTGGTCACGATCGAGCCGTGGGCGGTACTTGTGAGTGGCCGGGCGGTGAAGGTCAAGTTGGCTGGGCGGATGAAGCCCGGGGATTTGAGTCGAGTCACAGAAATAGGACAGACCACCCATTCTCACAGGAAGAATATCGGCGATTCCCAGGGTGGCATTACAAATTCTCACTCGGACCAGGTTGGAGGAAAAGTAGCAATTTGGCATCATTGTGATGGAGACCAGATCGCCACCGACCAACGAGACAGCATGCGGCGTGACAGTCGCGGTTGTTACCACACTCGGGCGATAGAAGGTGAACGGAATCCACCCCATCCAAGTGGAGTTATCAATGCTGTATTGTACGGAACCCAAGAAATGGGGGACGGCCGCAAGTACTGACGAATCGGTGGCTGGAATTTGGAGAATATGGGAAGAGTCCGCATCCGAATAGACCCAATAGAGCCGCCGTGAGAGCACGGGAGATCGTGGAACCCAGCGAACAAAAACAATGTTCGGAAAATCTTCGCCTTCGACAACCACTTCGGTGGCGCTGCCCACTGGAGCACAATCCGGAACGAGGTCGGAAATGAAGAGCGCCGAGGCGAAGTGAAAAAGCGCAAAAACGAAGAACAGGGCAACAAAGCTGAATTAGCGGAGAGTGCTCAGGTGACCGAGACATGCCGGGTGAATCAAATGAGCACGATGTCCGACTGGGGGGATTGATTCGACGGCAAGTTCGAGGAGGATGTTTCGAGCGCGGGGATGGATGCCTTTGCAGGAGGTGATATTGCCGAGGAGGGGGCGTGGGCCCTCCGCACGATGTTCGATTCGATGTTAACAAAAAAATCCTATTGCTTGGGGTTGAGGGAAACACCATTCCGCGTCAAAATTGCTCGGATAATCTCCAAAATTAGGGTGGGAGTGATGGCCGATGGCCAATCGGGGGTCAGGGGCAGCACCGTCCCGCCATCGCACTCGAAGAGCAAAACGTGCTCTGTCGCCGCCGCCGCCGATGGGTTTGCGACAATGGCTGTCGGTGAGGAAACGGAAGGCCGATCGCACCGGATGTTCACCTGGAGGTTGGTTCGCAGCGGGGTCTACGGGAGAAGAAAAAAAGTTCAAACGCCACGAATGATTCGAAGCACAGACCGATCGGTGGAGCCAGCGGACAGTGCAGTGGGGGTGTAACTGCCGCAGGCCCGACTCAAACTCCGTGAGGAGCGCGCAGTGCTCTACCAGAGCAGTTAGTGGCCCGCTCGGGTTCCTGATGGGATTGGGTCGAATGGGCACAGGTTATGGCAAGGAGATTACCGCGTCCCACATGGTGGCAATGATCCCCGGCACAACTGACCTGTGGTCCTTGACAGCGGTCAGGAGGCACACTTCAGCCAGCCGGCTGACCAGGGGAGGCTGATCAGGCAGGACAAGTCGCTGTGCCCCACCCCCCGATCAGAGCCAAAAGGCGAACGGGTGAGGCAATCCAGCGACAGAGCTGGCGGCTTGCCCTCCTGTCCTCCGGCAGGCAGACGTTTCCCCAGATGCGACAGATGCCCGTCAGATGCCCGCCAGACGCCCGCCAGACGCCCGCCAGACGCAGACGCCCACCAGACTCCCACCAGACGCCCACCAGATGCCCCCAGTCGCCCCCCGGTCATCATCGTACATGACCAACCTGGTCTTGTCTCTGGACACGCAGGGGGCTGGACAGTAGGGGATGCACAAGCACCACCTCCTTGGGGCTGGCCTGCAGCACGTGGAACGGGGCTGGCGCTTCGGCGAGCTGTCCCCCGCAGCGCAAAATCGACATAACAAGAAAAAATCGGGGAAGGAATTCGTGAGCCATGACTGTTGTTGTGATGAGTCGGAGGAGGGGCCATTCTGGGGCCGTGACGGGAGGTACGGACCCCCGACATGGCGTCCTGGGCCCATTGGGAGGCCTGGGCCGCGATGGCTCGTTGGGTCTGCTCTTCGACTGAATCCTCGGCCGTCACGGGCTGCGATCGCTTCAGGTCGCGCCCTGGGCCAACCACGCCGGGGGGGGGGGGGGGGGGGGGGGGATACGCGCGGGGAATGAGCGACGGGCGGGGTAATGATGACAACCAGCGACATTTCCTCCAGGGGAAGATCATCGTGCCGTCCGACAGACCGTTCAAGGGGGCGTTACCGAAGCCCCTGGAACCCCAGACGATGTGGGCACGCTTGTTGATGCGCCGCAGGACCCACCGCTTGCGCAACTCGCGGACGTTTTCCTGTCGGATCTGAAAAAAACGCGGGGTCGGATCAGATGCAACTCAGTCGGGTCGCCGGCAGACTCGGTCCACGCGAAGGGCCTCACGAAGGGAGGCGGCATGGTCCTCCAGGAAGGTGGCTGTTGCCTTCAGGTTCTATGGCGCAAGATGATTGATATTGTTGATCAAACCACAGACCTCGCACCGTTCGACCAACGCGGAGCCGCTCTGCATGAGGCGCATTGTGTCCAGCTGGAATCGGCGCCCTTCATCGGACGGGGGTTCCTCCACGGGGCGAGCCTCAAAAAGCTTCTCCCCTTTCCCCCCGATTTCCTCGGCTATTGTCGCACATGGGAACAGGAGGTTACTCATTTCACTACAGTAGGAAGGCGTTCAACAGAAAGCCGAGAAAGACGGCATCAACCTCAGGTGATGTGCTGTATCGCAAAAAAAGGTCGAGAGATCGGTCTCGGTTGACTCTTTTTCCTTGGGTGGCAGAGGGTTGAAGGGGGGGAAGAGAATGAGCGACTGTGCGGCCAGTTTCTCGGAAGATGATGGCTTCCTGTCGACCAGGGGATCGAAGTGTTTCAATCTTCGAAAAAACAATAACCAGACTTTTTACATGTTTCATCGCCCGTGTCCGTGATTTCATAAGTCCGGGGCGAGAAGTCCGGCACCACGTGCAGCATCGCCGAGAGAGCAAGACACGACGAGGTTCTTGATGAGTTCCGGCATTTTTACCCCGAGAGCGTTTTCCTGATTTGTTTCGCTTTAGGTTTGTACGAAGATCTCCCAATAGGAAAGGCGGACGATTTGTTCATTGATGACGCGCCCGAAGGAGGCGCCGCGAAACACTCGTCGACCGCATCTACTTCCACAGCAGCCACAACAACAGCCGCAAAACCACCTGGTCTGCCGGCAGCCGTTTCAAACTGTGCCGCTTGATTTGTCATTGAACCTAGCCTGGAAACCACCGTCTCTTTCTCTGATGGCGCCGACTTCACTCCGGCGCCCACCGCCCGCCATCGGCCGTGGGGCTGCGAAGCCAATCGGGCGAGGGCGCGGCGCCGCCAAACCAACACCATCACCGCCTCAGCCTGCCCCACCACCAGTCTCAGCGCTTGAGGATGATGACGACGACGACGACGACGAGCGCTTCCCCACGGACCTCGAGGACCCATACGACCCCGAGAAGCCCAACGACTACCAGCAGTTCTGCTTGGAGAGGCTCCAACGCGAAAACGCCGAGCGGCTCAAAGCCGGTCTGTCCTCCCCTTCTTCTCACAATAATTCCCATCCGTACCCGCCCCCCACCTTTGCCAGAGTTGGAGGCTGCCGAGAAGAAACGCGAAGAAGTGCGCCTCGAGCGGGAGAAGGCCGAACGGGAAAATGGTCTGCTCCACCCCGGGTTAGGATGATGTTCGTCATCCCAGCGCTCTCTCCAGCGGCCGACCTGAGCGGAGACGAGGTCTACCGGCGGCGGATGATGATGTCTCAGGGCGGCGCCGGCACCGGCGGAGAGGATATTACCGGGGACGAGGCCTACAAGCGCCGCTTGGCCATGTCCCAGGGCGGGGCGGCTCGGGAGGACATCTCCGGGGACGAGGCCTACAGGCGGCGGGCCGCGCTGTCCGCCGCCGAGCCGGACGAGTCTGTGGTTGACCGGCATCCTGACAGCCTCATCTGTCTTCTCCTTTGTCTATGTCACCCTCCTGCGACTAGCGGCCTGACCCCCGTGGCAAGGCGGATGATGTCCAAGATGGGCTGGACGGAGGGTGCTGGTCTGTCTTTGTTCAAGCCCCCGGGACGCCACAGCCGCCTCACCGACTCCTGTTCATTGATGTTCCTCTGCGATCATGTCATGCCGCCCCCAGGGCTGGGCCGGCACGGGCAGGGCATGGTGGCCCCGATCGAGCTCAAGAAGACGGGCGGCAATGCAGGCGTCATCGTCAACCTGCCACAGCTGCCACCCTCCAGTCCGCACCTTCCCCCCCAGTCCCTCCGTTGTTTCCGTCGGCCTTCTTTCATCCCTCTCCCCCCGCCGCCCGCTCATGGTGCTCTCTTCGGTCGGTGTGCGCTTCCTTCCCACCAGCACCCAAACGGGCTGCCCCGCCACTGACCAGCCGCGTTGTTCTCCTTCAGGTCCGTCTCGCTCGTTTGCCCCCATTTCATCCATCTCTGTGCGCTGCTCGCTGCTGGTTCCCCATTCCCTTCCCCCAGAACCTTGTGGGCCCGGGCGAGGTTGATGAACAATTAGAGGGAGAGACCAAAGAAGAATGCGCCAAGTACGGCGAGGTCCGCCGCGTAGTCGTCCACCAGGTCTGTCCTTCCAGCTGGCGGGAGCTTGGTCGGGTTCAGGGGGCCGTGGCTCGTGGCTGGCCGGGGGCCCTTTCGTTTGCTAAGATTCCCTTCCTTGTTTTCCTCACCTCAGCGGAAGGGCACTTCCCCAGAGGAGTCTGTCCGGGTCTTTGTGGAGTACTTCCGCCCCGAGTCGGCAATCAAAGGTCTGCATGTCGCCGCCATTTCTGCCTGTGTTTGTCTGTCTGTCTGTTCGTGTTTCATCGGGTTCGCTCTTTTTCTCCTTCCGTTGCAGCGCGTGTGGCCCTGGATGGTCGCTTTTTCGGCGGGCGGAGTGTACGGGCGCAGCTTTACGACGAATCAATGTTTGGCCATGAGGATTACAATCAATAAGTTTGTAAAAGAGGAAATTCGCTTCTCGTCAGTGGAAAAAAAAAAAATCACGAATCGTCCTTGGTCTCCTTTTCGCATTTGCCTTCTTCCCCCCTCCTTCTTCCTACTTCCCGGCAATTTGCCACGGGCCAACACGCTTCACACTTGCAGGTCGCTCTCCGTCGTGGCTACAGCACCCTTGGGGACTGACAGGCAACACACCAAAATGACGACTCCTTCCCGCGCCGAAAAGATCTGCTGCCTTGGTGCCGGCTATGTTGGCGGGCCCACGATGTGCGTGATCGCCAAGAAGGTCCATTTTGGAGTCTTTCAGGAGGTGGTTCGTCTAATCCTCCTCATAGTGCCCTGAGTGCAAGGTTACTGTGGCCGATCCTTTCGCCGACAAGATTGCTCAGTGGCACGATCCCGACCATCTGCCGATTTTCGAGCCTGGTCTCGCGGAACTCGTTCGCGAAACCATCGGCAAGAATCTCTTCTTCACCACTGACCTGGAGGCCGCCATCCAAGAGGCCGATATTATTTTTGTTGCTGTTGGTACTCCCACTAAGACTGTTGGTATTGGCTCTGGTCATGCTGCCAACCTTTGGTCTGAACTTCTTTTTCCCCTCCCTCGACGAATCTGGTTCGTTTTGAAATCCAGCTATCTCGAGTCTGCCGCACGTATGATTGCTCGCGTGGCGACGACCCCCAAGATCATTGTCGAGAAGGTCTGTGTTGTGGCCGCTTTAACCAGATTTCTTCATCTGCTCTTTTTTTTACTTTGTTTTTTGCGGGGTTTTAGAGCACCGTCCCCGTGCGGAATGCCGAGACCCTGATGCGCATCTTCACCACCAACCCTGAATCCGCTCGCCTCTTCCAAGTGGTGAACAACCCTGAGTTCCTGGCCGAGGGTACTGCCATTCCTGTCTGTGTCGACAAAAGTCACACACAGTTACGATTTTTACATACACAATCAGGATCTGCTCCGCCCTGACCGTGTCCTGATCGGTGGGCAAACCACCCCCGCGGGTCACGAGGCCGTCCGTCGGCTGGCCGATGTGTACGCGCACTGGGTGCCCCGTGAGCGGATCATCACCACCAACCTGTGGTCGTCGGAGTGCTCGAAGCTGGTCGCCAACGCCTTCCTGGCCCAGCGCATCTCCTCGATCAACTCCATCTCGGAGCTCTGCGAGGCCACCGGCGCCGATGTCGACGAAGTCGCCCGGGTCTGCAAAGAGCTCCCTGATCACGATTTCTTGATTTCATGTCTCCATGACCCCCCCCCCCAGGCCATTGGTATGGACAGCCGTATCGGTGCCAAGTTCCTGAAGACCTCTGTGGGCTTCGGTGGCTCGTGCTTCCAGAAGGATATCCTCAACCTCGTCTACCTGGCCTCCTCCCTCGGCCTCCAGCAGGTCTGCCTTCCCCAGGCCGCACCACCCATCATCGACTCACCCGTCTGCTTGTGCTTCTCTCTTCTCCCATACAGGTCGCGGACTACTGGGAGCAGGTGATCACCATCAACCAGCACCAGAAGGCCCGCTTCACGGAGCGCATCGTGCACAGCATGTTCCACACCATCGCCGGCAAGAAGATCGCCATCCTCGGGTTCGCCTTCAAGAAGGACACCGGTCCGTCCCCCACCGCCACCGCTTGCCCCGACTCAGAGCGTGTCATGTCCGACTCAACCCCGGTCAGAGCCACCCTCATCCACCACCCTCAATCGTCGCCTTCATCACCATCATCACCATCGCCTTCATCATCATCATTGTTGCCTTCATGGTCTTCATCATCCAGGTGACACGCGCGAGACTCCCGCCCTGGACATCATGTACAAGCTCCTCGAGGAGGGCGCCAACATGGCCGTCTATGACCCCAAGGTCCCGGACGAGCTGCTCTGGGACGACCTGACCCACGGCCCCTCGCTGGCCCCCAAGAATGCCCGGCCGCTGCCCCTCCGGGAGCGGATCACCCACGTGACGGACCCCTACCAGGCCATGGAGGGCGCCCACGCCATCATCATCTGCACCGAGTGGGACGAGTTCAAGGTCCGGCCCCCCCTGTCCCACCTCAAACACCCCGTGCGGACCGATTCCGGACCGTGCTCATGTTCCGTTCCCCCCGCACACACTCCCTGCACACGCAGACCTATGATTACCAGCGGATCTACAACGGGATGGTCAAGCCGGCCTTCATCTTCGACGGCCGCAACCTGCTCGACCACCAGCGCCTCTTCGACATGGGCTTCGAGGTGCACTCCCTCGGCCGCCGCCCCCTGACCCACTTCCCCCAGGGCCTTTAAACCCCCAGGTGCATATCTCTCTCTCCGGGGGAGAGTACACTCTTCCGGACATGTTTTTATTTTTAACATGCATATTTTTGGCAAAGCTCAGGGTGGTGGCTCCCGCCTTTCGGGCAGGGGAGGCAGTCAGGCCGCACCTTTTTCGGCGTGATGCAAGTACCTCTGATCCTCGCGTCCACCTCGCCCCGCCGGCAGCGCCTCCTCGAAGAGTACCATCCAATCGTCTTTGCAGCCCAGCACCCCTCGACGGAAGATCATCCTCAATCGGGATTACTCGATGAGGTTCGGAGAGTCGTACTTCACAATGCCCAGACGAAATGTCGTGATGCATGCCGAGAAATTCAAGAAAGTGGCCGATGGACAGAGGGCGTGGTCCTCGGCGCCGATACCTTGGTCACCGATGGGCATCGAACTTACGGAAAACCGAAATCCATCGAGGAAGCTGTCGAATTTATCCAGGCCCTCACTGCAAACCCCCATCAAGTAATCACCGGTCTGCTGCTGTTTCGAGCTGCTTCTGCCCACCACCACGATCGCGTGCCGCCAGGGGTGTGCCTCTACAACCTCCGGACAGGCCAGCAGCGCACTTTCCACGACGCGACCACCGTCACCCTTGTCCGGCTTTCCGACGCTGGTATCGGGGAGCTCTTTGGGCGGGTGAACCCCTTGGATAAGGCCGGCGCGTACAACGTCGAGGAAAGCCCCGAGCTGGTGGCCAACCTCGCGGGGTCCCGCACCAACGTCGTCGGGCTCCCCATGGAGCGGCTGGCTGCCGAGTTGCCCCTCATCATGTGACCGTCAAACCACGGATTGCATATCCCGCCTGAATGAGATCTTCGCGAGCGACGTTGCCTGTCGACTTAGGGTCGCCGTCCCGGTCGGCCCCTCCCGCATCGTCCTCCTCCGCTGATGTGCGAGGTCGCCCCCGGCGGGCAGTGCCCTTCGGCTTCGCGCCCGCCGCCGCTCCGTCGTCGCCCCTGGCGGCCGTGGCCGGCTCATCAGCGCCGGCCTCCCGCATCCGCTTGCGTACCTCTGCCCATCCCGTGGGGGGCGTGCCGTCGCAGGTTGGTGTGGGTGCCACGCGGTGGAGTGAGGTCGTGGTGACGTGACGGGCCCCGATCTGAGGCAGGTCTGGGCAAACCCTTGTGGAGCACGGGGTTCGCCTTATTGCGTGGTCCGCCTCACCCGGGAGGAGCAGGCCGGAGAACGCCAACCCCCTGCCGCCCCCCCGCCAGCCCACAGACCGCGCCGCTCGGCAGGGGACTTCTTCTTGAACTGGTTCAGGAAATCGAACAGCACGGGCCGGCTGGCCTGCAGGTCAGTCAGCGTCATCACGGCCTTGGCCAGGGCGGGCGCGTGGGCCCCCATGCTCTCGGCACTCAGCAGCGGGTTGTGTGTGTCGGGCGGCCCGGGGGGAGGCTGCGGATGGAGAGGGGCGGCGGCGGCGGTGGTGGTGGTCTGCCGGACGAAGGCGGCCGGGCACGGGAAGGAGCCCAACAGGGGCGGCGGCCGGCCGACGGCGGGATGCATCGGGACGGGCAAACGGCGGGCGGGGACCGTGGGCGGCGCCGAGAAGGGGACGGCGGCGGTCTGGGCGGGGCGGCCCTTCGGCTGGTCGTCATCATCGTCATCATCGAGAATGACCGCCCGGGGTGCTGGAACTGGTGCCGGCGTCCGGGTCACTGGCGGCCGGGTCGGCCTTCCCACGGAGACGAGTGGTGGCGGAGTCCGGGGCGGGGCGGCGCTCAGGGGTGGACGGTGCCCCGGAGGGGCCGGCTGGTCCGGCTGCTCCTCCTCCGTCGTGTCGTCGTCGTCCAGCAGCACAGGGGGGCGCGACCGGGGCTGCGGCTGTGGGTGCTGGGGCGTCACCGCCATCTGTGCGGGTGGTCGGTCAGAGGCTGGAGGAATGGGTCTCTCCGGCTCGGGCGATGGTGGCTCCAACCCACGGGGTAGTGGCTCCAATCCATGAGGCAGTGGTGGCTCCAACCCTCCATCCTGGTCAGGCGGCGGCTCTTCTTCGTCTTGTGTGGCGTCCTCATCGATGTCCGGCTGTGGCGCCGCCGCGGCGCCTTGGGCAACGTGGACGGAGGACGATGGGGCCTGCTGGCCCTGCGACTGGGAAACCAGCAGGACGATGCCCTCCTCGAGGCTGTCGGCCAGGGGCGGCGGCGGGCCGGGCGCCTCCTCCTCGTCGTCGTCGGGGGTGAGGGGGGAAACCTCGGAGGTCGGGCGGGCCGCCTCGTCCGCCAGATCGAGAGACCCCCCTCTACAACAGAGCGACAGACAGTGGGCGTGAAAATGATGAGGTGAGGGCGCCAACGGAAACAGACTCGACGTCGGTCGCGGCGGCAGCGGAATGGCGATCGCTTGGCGATCCGAGCTGGACAGCCGACGTGACCCTCCCGGCTCCTTGTGAGCTGCATGCGTCCCAGACCGGGCCTGCCGAGGTGGAGGAAGCCGCCGGCGAGAAGAGTCTGCCGAACCGGGGGTCCAGACCCGGCGGGGGACCCGTAGGACCCGGGTTCTGGACCGTTGCTGGCCCGTCCGTCGGATCGGAAAGGTCATCATCCAAGATCGGGTCATCTTCGTCAAGATCCACAACCTCTGGTGGCGATGAGATGCCAGAGGCGGTGGCGCGTGTGGGGTTTGCCGGGGGGGCGGAGCGAGCGACGGCCGCCAGGGAGGCGCTGGGAGGAGGCGTCCGGAAAAAAGGAAGTCGCATTTGTTTCAGTCGAACATCTTTAGAGCGGCCGGTGGACGGCGAGGAGCGCCGCACGGAAGGGGCGGTAGGGGGAGTCTTCGGGGGGGGGAGGGGCGGTGGGACCAATCTGTTGGTGTGCGTGAGAAATTTCGACTGCCGAAGAACCTGCTGTGATCTTGCTATGGGTGGAGACCGAGGGGTCGAAACAGCGGGGATCGGCTGAAGACGCTCGGGGAAGACATCATCAGCATCGATAATATCCTCGTCCAAATTAATCAAATTTCCTTCACCCGGCGTGGTACTGTCCATGGAGCATTGTGGCCGCATCGGCTGCTGCGTGGACATGAGCCGGGCTTGGACGTGTCAAAAAAGAAGACAGCGAAGTGTTCTGCGGTTCCACCGACTGATCCATGCCTCGCGGCAAAAAAAGAACTCAACCAGAGGAGGTCCCAGAACGAAAAAGGCGAACAACACGACGGACAAAACGTGCAATTGAGGAAGATGAGGCCGAAGAGGAAGCTCCCGAGGAGCCTTTCGTCCCCCCCACCCGGCCCATGGTTGATCACAGGCCATTACCAGTACTGTCCCCGGTTGCTCAAAGGAGATTAATGAAAGAGCTTGAATCTTTGGTGAAGAATCCTGTGGAATTCGCCACGATAGATGCTAAGGTCATCTTTCCCCTCCTCCTCATGCTGCATGCCGCTTTCAGGACGATAACCTTGCCAGAATGATTGCCAACCTCACAGGTCCCGCGGGGACAATTTATGCAGGCGAACATTTCGTTCTCCAGGTTTGCCCGCTCATCGACTGCCGTGCCCACGATCTTGCGTGTAGTTTACGTTCCCGGCGACCTACCCGATCGACAGCCCCGAAGTTGTTTTCCTTCCTCCCCACGTACCAATGCACAAGCACATCTATTCTGTCGGGCATATCGTCTGTCTCCACTCCCCGGCACTGTCAACGAACTCACCTCCCCCAAGTGTCTTTCCTCACTCTACGACCAGTGGAGCCCAACCTTGGGGATCCGGGGTGTACTCCTTTCGATTATCAGCATGCTTGCCAGCTCCCCGCGCAAGGTTCGCCTCCATCTCCGTCCCGCCCGATGTCTCAACTGCCCTCCAACCCAATCCCACACAACAGGAGCGGCCTGCGGATGACGCCGACTACGCCCGGGAATGCACACTCAACCCAAAGGACACCAGTCTGTCCCACTCCGCGCAGCTGCCATCAGCTCGCTTTGTCCGCCGTTTCGACATCCCTCCACTCATTTCCTGCCCTTTCTCGCGGCTGACGGGGGGCGGGGGACCCAGGCTGGGCGTTCCACGACGACCGGTGCTGATCGGCTCCTCCAGCTCGTTCGTGGCTGTTGTTTTTATCGCCTTCCCAGGATTTGGGTGACCCTCTTCTGCTCTCCTCCTCCTCCTCCTCCTCTCCTGCCACCCCTCGCCTCCCATCTGGGGCACCACCCGCCCAGGCCCAAAAGCACTGAGCCGCCCGAACGATCCGCACGTTCTTGCCCCACCCCCGGGAGCCAGAGAAGAGAAAGATTGGGATGGGAGCAGAGGCAGAGGCAGAAGCAGAAGCAGAAGCAGAAAGCACGGGGGCTTCCACAGAGAAGAAGCCTCCGGGCACGCGAGCCGTGAGAGACGGAAAGGAGGATTCGGGTGGCGGCGGAGGCGAGGGGTGTGGCTGGCTGGCTGGATGGGGTCATGTACGCACTCAATCGCTCTTGGAGGACGAGCAGGTGAACGGGGCGGGGCAGGGCGACGAGGCTGCCGGGGGGGTAGCCACCGAGGCGGCGGGTGCGTCTGCAGGGGCCGGGACCGGGGCCGGGACCGGGGTGGGCGAGCAGGAGCGGGCGAGGCCCCGCTTGGTCGAGGCGCGGATGGCGTCGTACCGCTCGACGGCCTCCTGGTACGCGGCCGTGAATGTCCTGCCCCGGGGATAGCGACATCACCACCCATGAGGCCCAGCGTCTGTGTGTCTGTGTTGCCCCTGCTGCTGCTCATTGATGGGCGTGCCGGGCTGTGTGGGTGGTGGGGACACGAACAGGGTGCACGACTGGTGGAAGGCTGTGTGATGGTGATGGCGGTGGCGGTGATCGGGCGCACGGACAGGGTGCATGACTGGTGGAAGGCCTCCCAGGTGGGGAAGTCCTTGGGATGCACAATCCGGGCGAAGTTGACCACGTAGGGCCGCCCCGAGCGGTCCAGCAGGTATCGCGACTCGTCGATGATGTACTGTCCACGTGGGGGAGAGGTGAGCGCGTGGAGTGCGCGAGGGGAGGAGGGGAGGTGGATGGGACGGGAGGCCGACCTGGGATCCTTCCGCCGGGGCGAGTAGGACGGGGATCTGGAACTGGAAGCAGATACGGAAGATGCCCGTCCTAATAGAGGCGTCGGTCGGGTGTGTGTGTGTGGGGGGGGAGGGGGGGGGAGGGAGGGGGGGAGGAGGCATTGAGACAGCGGGTTGATGAGATGATGGAGTCATTCACCCCCACCGTCAGGCAGGCCGGGGGTTGGACAGACGGACCGGAGGGGAAGTAGCCCTCGCTCGTGGTTCCGGTGGCCCTCTGGGAAAACCAGAAGCCGCGGGTTGCTGTGGATGTGCCCCCAGGCCAAAGCCGCACCGGTGTGAGGACTCCTCCGGAGGACGGACGACAGACCGTTTGGCGAGATAGTCGCAGATGCGAACGCCGAGGGGATGTCCCCCGTTGGGAGCCGGAGATGCAGCAGGAGATGCTGACCCCTTTTTCGGTGTTGGGGAGCTGCGCCGGAAAACGAGGAAGTTCCCCGAAAGAGTGGCCAGCAAAAATGCCGCCGGGCAACAGATCGCCACCATCAGCCGGCTCAGCGATGCCGGGAGGCCGAAATAATTGTTAATACAAAAGTCAAACCAACCTGTTATGGCGATGGCGTGTGGGTCGTGGAACGGTGTCGCTGCCAGACCTTTGTGGGTGGTGAAGACCACCCCGCGGAACTCCTGGACCTGCTTTTGATCAATGGGACCCATGAAATGTGGGCGGGCTCGCATACACCACGTCAGATATGAAAAGTTCCATCGAATGGCACGTCGGGCAGTGACAAATGGGGCCAGGAGGAGGAAGAAGATTGGGGTGATCATAAAATAAAACAAGATCTGAATCGTAAAGAAGAAGATCTTAAGTGCCTTAAGGACTGGCCGCAGTGCGTCCCTGATCGAAGCCATTCGCGGGGACTGGATCCGCAAATCGCGATGATAGCCGCGCCGAACCCGGTTGAACACCCATGTCTACCCCAGCCACCGCTGCTGCTGCGGCAGCCGCTCCCGCTGCGCCCGTTGAGGCGGCCCCTGCTCCCGCTCCTGCTGCCATCCCCGCTGGTCGGCTTTTTTTTTTCTGGTGAAACCTTCAACACCGACTATCGTTCCCCATCCTTACCTCCTGATCACCACCCCGGTCGTCGTGTAGATGCTCCTTTTGTGGCGATTGGCGATCTTTCCCCGGCCATGAACGAGCAAACCGTCATTGTTCGCGGTCATGTTCACGACACTCGTGTGAAGGGCAAGAAGTTCGGTTTCATGGTCCTTCGCAAGACCTACGACACCGTCCAGGTCGTTGTCGGGGCCGACCTTGTGCCCACCGTCCAGGGGTCCGCACACATGCCTTTCGCCTTCTCGTGCCCGCGCCTTCCATCATCCGTCCCTCATCATCTTCCGTTGTTCGTGCCGCTGTCTCTCGTTCTCTTCGACACAGCCTCACTCGTGAGACCATGGTTGATGTCGTCGCCAAGGTTTCCGTTCCCCCAAACCCTGTTCGCGGCACCACCTCCCCCATCGAGCTGCATGCCACTCAGATCATTGTCCTCGGCGCTGCCATTCGGACACCATTCGTTATGACTGATGCCATGCGCTCGGACAAGGAGATCACCGAGAACCCGGTTTGTTTGTTTTTATTTTCGCATCTCGTTGATATATTCATGTCAATTCAGTCTATTCCCCACGTCGAGCTGCCCATCCGTCTGGACAACCGTGTCCTCGACCTTCGCGTCTGCATCCTCTTGTTTTCGAAAGCGTCGAATCGGCTCATTTTTTTCAACATCGCTGGTACTATAGACCCCCGCCAACATCGCCATCTTCCGCGTTCGGGCCGCCATTGCCCAGTACTTCCGCGAGTACATGGTGGCCAACAGCTTCCACGAGATCAACACCCCCAAGCTGCTGTCGGGCTCCTCCGAGGGCGGCTCCAGCGTCTTCACCCTGAAGTACTTCGAGCGGCCCTGCTCGCTGGCCCAGTCCCCCCAGCTGTACAAGCAGATGGCCATCTGCGGCGGCGAGGAGCGCGTCTTCGAGGTGGGCCCAGTCTTCCGGGCCGAGGCCTCGGACACCCACCGGCACCTGTGCGAGTTCACCGGGCTGGACTTCGAGATGGAGATCCAGCGCGACTACCACGAGGTCGGCATCACCCCGGCAGCATACCCCCCACACACACAGCAGCTGTCCTTCATCCACATCTCGCCTCTGCCCGGTGTGATAGTCGCCATCCTAAATCGTCCCCCTCTGCTCCCTCCCCATGCAGCTGACGACGACCCTGTACAAGATGTTTGTCTACGTCTTCGACAACCTGGCCGCCAAGAACCACAAGGAGCTTGAGATCATCAACGGCCAGCACCCCTTCGAGCCCCTCGTCTACGCCCGCGAGCCCGTCATCATCCCCTGGGAGGAGGGCGTCCGGCTGGTGCGCGAGATGGGCGGCCGCATGGGTGACGACGACGATCTCTGGTCTGTGGCCATGCCCATAGGGCCCTAGGTGGTTGTTACCCCGGGGCCTATACTCATCTGATTTCCTGCCTGTTGCGCCGCAGCTCGGACAACGAGAAGCTCCTCGGGAAGGCCATCCGGCAGCAGTACAACACCGATATCTTCATCCTGGACGGCTTCCCCACCGCCGTGCGGCCCTTCTACACCATGTCCCGTCCGGAGAACCCCCGCTACGCCCGGGCCTTCGACTGCTTCCTCCGCGGCGAGGAGATCACCTCGGGTGCCCAGCGTGTCCACGACGCCGTCCTGCTCGAGTCCAAGGCCCGCGCCGCCGGGGTTGAGCTGCCCCAGGCCTACCTGGACGGGTTCCGCTTCGGCGCGCCCCCCCACGGCGGCGCTGGCGTGGGCCTGGAGCGGGTGGCCATGCTCTACCTGAACCTGGGCAACGTCCGCAAGACGTCGATGTTCCCCCGCGACCCCAACCGGCTCGCCCCCTAGACGCGGCTCGGCTTGTTAAATCGGCTGTTGTTATCGGACCATCATCATCCCTCCCTCCTCCTTCCCCCTCCCCCTTCTCTCGTTGCGTTTCGGTGAGACGCGAAAGATGTCGTTGCTTTGTTCTCTCTTGGGGTGGGCCTCTCTCTTGGGGGTGGGCAGACGTGTTCCGGGCTGTTCGACCCGGTTTCTTCCTCCATGGGATCCACCCTGAGACCGAACGTGTCCAGGGGTCCCCAGATCCATCAGCACATGCTGTGGCTTGGGATTGTCCTTGCTCTCCCGACAGGAGGGATGAACCGACCGCAGGTTTTGTCGACCCGAGCAACAACTCACGAAAGGTCGATGGTCTCCCCGTGGTGGTTCCCAGACTTCAGAAGCCAAAGTGAAACAGGGAGGGAAGGACGTGTTGGCCGGGCTGCGGGAAGCCGGGGAAGGGGAGAAAAATCCACAAGATAAAAAAAAACTCGCCTGAGTCCAGCGGCTGCTGGCCGGCCACGGGGTGAGCCCGTCCGTATCAGTAAGTACAAGAGAGGATTCCGGTCATCAGCTGCTTCGGGGCGCGTCGCACATGGGGGAAGGAGCGGGGGAGGAGGGGAGAGAGACGAATGAGCACACTGCGCCGGTTCTCGGGGGAGGGCGCGCACACCGTGCGGGGACCGCAGGCACAGTCCGGGCCCAGCGAAGAAGACAGGAAGGAAGGAAGATGGAAGGAAGACAGGAAGGGAAGACAGACGCCCAGGGGATGGCGGTCGGTGGAAACCGACCCTCTTAGTCGGAATTCGGCTAGACGCGGCGATAGAAGCCGCACGAAGGACCGGCGCTGGTGTCGAGAAAGGGCATGAGAGTCGCGAGAAAGAGTCGGCATGAGTGAAGAGACAGAGCACGTACGCGAGGGAAGTGGATTCGTTGGGAGGTGGCGGTGGTGGTGGGCGCGGCGCACAGACGTCCAGTCGCGGCGACTCCCCTCGGGGCACGTGTGCTTGAACCAGCCGTTGGTGTTGAAACCCTGCGAGGTCATGCCAGGGCGGAGCGGGGCGTGGTGAGGTGAGGGGACAGATCCTTCCCATCCCTCACCAGGGCCTGGATGGATGGGTGACAGACCACGCAGTTGGGCAGCGTCAGGGCGTGGGCCTTCAGGGCCTCGACGTTGTCGCGCAGGTCGGGGCTGTGGGGGAGAGCGATCCAATAGACATTGATTGAGGTGAATGTGTGTGTGTGTGTGGGGGGGGGGGGGGGGGGGGGGGTTATGCGCACGGACCGGTGGCAGATGTCGGAGCCGTCAAAGTCGATGCCCTGAAGGAATTCCCAGGGATGCACGCGGCGATAGAAGCCGCGCGAGGGTTTGTTGCTGTGTCGTGGGGAAGAAAAGGGAAGGGGGGAGTGAAGTGAGGACGTGCGGCTGTGAGAAGATTTGGAGGAGGCAGTGCAGACGTCCATTGCTGGCGACGGCTTTCGTTGCAGTCGGACTTGAACCATCCGTTGGTGTTGAAGCCCTGCGAGGAGGCAACACCAGGGGCGGAGAGGCGGAGGGGGCGTGGTGAGGCGAAGGGACGAGGAGACGAGGAAGGGAGGGCGGCGGCGGTGGTGGTGGTGGTGGCAGACAGACCACACAGTTGGGCAGCGTCAGGGCGTGTGCCTTCAGGCCCTCGACGTTGTCGCGGAGGTCGGAGCTGCGTGGGGCGGGAGAACAACGATATCGATCGCACATGTAGATGTGAGGAGGAGCGGGTCAAAAATGATGCGCACGGACCGCTGGCAGATGTCGGAGTCGGCATAGTCGATACCCTGAATAAATTCCCACACGGCCGCGAGCCGATAGAAACCGCTCGAGGGATTTTCGCTGCATGGTCGAGAAAGGGTGGCAGGTTAGGACGGAGGACAGGGGCCCGGCGACGATGGGGCAATTACCGAGGAGAACGAAGGATGGCAGGGGGGGAGGAAGGGGAGGCGGTGCAGACGTCCAATGATTGCGGCGGCTTTCGTCGCAGGCGAACTTGAACCAGCCATTGGTGTTGAAGCCCTGCGAGGAGGCCACACCAGGGGCGGAGGAGAGGCGGAATCGAAGGAGATCATCACTGATGAGCCAATGCCGCCAAGGTGGGGGCGGCAGACCACACAGTTGGGCAGCGTCAGGGCGTGTGCCTTCAGGGCCTCCACGTTGTCGCGCAGGTCGGGGCTGCGAGGGGAAAACAATAAATCAGACTGTTGTTGCCCACGAAATGATGCGCGCAGACCGCTCGCAGATGTCAGAGCCGTCAAAGTCAACGCCCTGAATAAATTCCCACACAGCGGAAAACCGATCGGTACTCATTTGCGCTTCGATGTGACGACGACGAGGAAAATGCGCCAGTCTGGGGTTCTGGGGGCCGGTCACGGGTCTGCCGTGCCCCCAAAAGGACAGACAACGACGCGGAATTTGACTTTTTCCGGACGGAGGGCCGGGAGGGGCCGGAAATGTCCCTTCCTCTGGCGGCGCCGGAGTATTCGGTGTTTTCTGAAATAGATATCGATTCAGCTTCTTTTGACGACGCAAGCAGTCTTTGTTGGAGATATGTCCGGACTATCGTTCTCTTGACCTTTTCACCAGATCCCCGACCACTTCAGCCGCTTCCTTTCGTTAAAATGCCACTAAAGATACTTTTACTCCCAATCCCCAACCATCGCTTGGTCACTGGGCCGCCACGTGCGGGCCGCCACGAGCAAGGCAGGAAACGGAAAGAGCGACGACCTACTCCACCGGCCTATGAGACGAACTGACCGACTCCGAGGCTGCGAGAGGAATCTTTTTGACCCGGCTGCGCAGGTGCGAGACGGATGCTTAGTGAATAGTTCCTCGGGATCACAAGACTCGTCTCTTGGGTTTTGTTTTGCGTTGTTGACTCGCCCAAGATGTCACAACGGGTCACAATCATCTCTGACAAACCTCCCACTCCATTAGACTTGGAATGTACCGGGAAAATGGTTCAGTTTATGCAGGACCAGAAACTGTTTGAATCAATGGAAGGCTCACAGTTGCGCGAGCAGGCTCTGGCTCAATTAAGTGATATTGTAAGAGCATGGGCGAAGAAAGTGGGCACAGAAAAGGTTCGTTTTCTTGCCACACCCCTGTCACGGGTACATTCCACCATAGGGTTATACTGAAGATAAGGGCTATGAGGCGAACGCTCGAATATTTACTTTCGGCTCGTACAGGCTTGGCGTCCACGGGCCTGGTGGCGATATTGATACACTTTGCGTGGGTCCTAACTATCTCGATCGGGACACCGATTTTTTTGTAACCCTCCTCGAAATGCTGGAAGAGGCACCTGGTGTCACAGAAGTCCAGGTCTGACGACCCGTTTTGTTTCCATACAGGGGCGACCTTCGTCGTCCAGGCCGTCCCTGAAGCCTACGTGCCCATCATCTCGCTCCACATTCTCGGGATTGATATGGATCTTTCCTATGCGCAACTACAAGTCTCCAATATTTCGGACGAACTGGACATTTTTGATGACAATCTCCTTCGCCAACTGGACGAGAAGAGCGTCCGTGCCCTTGGCGGTGTCCGCATCGTGAACTCGATCCTGCACCTGGTCCCGGACATGGACACCTTCCGGACCAGCCTTCGCATGATTAAGTTTTGGTCGAAGCGTCGCGCCGTCCAGTCGAACAAGCTCGGTTTTCTTGGGGGTATCTCCTGGGCACTGTTGACTGCCCGGATCTGCCAGCACTACCCCAAGGCGGCCCCGAGTTTTGTCGTGTGGCGGTTTTTTAAGATGTGGTCCATCTGGGATTGGGTCTCGTCCCCCGTGACGTTGTGCCCTGTGATCGATATTCACCTCGGATATGATGTGTGGATTCCCCAGGTCTGTCAGGCCCTCCCCCCTCCCCCTTCCCCGCCCGCGCCGTCTCGTTTCCGCTCATTTTGCTCTCTCCTTCTCTCTTCCCCTCACCATCCACCCCCCGGGCAGGGCGAGATGATGTCCATCATTACCCCGAACTACCCCTCCATCAACAGCACGTACAACGTGTCCCACTCGACCCTGGAGATCATCAAGAGCGAGCTGCAGCGGGGCCTGGAGATCTGTGAGGCCATTGAGCGCAAGTCTGCTGGTGGTTCGTTGCCATGTGGTGGGGGGGGATTCGGCGGGAACGGCGGTGTCGTGCGTGCGTTTGTCTGTCTGCGTGTCTGGCTGTCTGGCTGTCTGTGTGTCTGTGTCTGTCTGCGTGTCTGGCTGTCTGTGTGTCTGTGTCTGTCTGCGTGCATGGCTGTCTGGCTGTCTGGCTGGCTCTTTCAAATGCATGTATTTTCAATGTGCGCTCCCCGCGGCACATGCGCCTGTCCCGCCACTGTCTGCCGCCCCTGCCTGCCGCCCCTGCCTGCCGCCCTCCCTTTCCCCCAGAGAGAAGACCTGGGCCGATCTGGTGGAGCCTGTCGACTTCTTCGGGAATTACGTCCACTTCCTGGAAGTCTCCTTCTCGGCCTGCGGGGAGGTCGAGCACCGCAAGTGGTCTGCACGCCCGGCTGCTCCAACCCCCGTTGTTCCTCCCTTCACCCCGTCAACTTCGCCCGACCCTCCTCCGCCCCCCGCCCCCGCCCCCTCCCCCTCCCTCCCCCTCCCCTCCCCCTCCCCTCCCTCCCTCCCCTCCCCTCCCCTCCCCTCCCCTCCCCTCCCCTCCCTCCCCTCCCCTCCCCTCCCCTCCCCTCCCCTCCCCTCCCCCTCCCTCCCCTCCCCTCCCCTCCCCTCCCTCCCCCATCGCCCTCAACATCACACCACGCTCGCCTGCTCATTTTCTGGGGGTCCGCCCCCCTGACCACCACCTCCTCCTCCCCCTCCTCCTCCCCCCTCCTCCTCCTCCTCCTCCTCCCCCCCCCCCCCCCCCCCCCCCCTAGGATCGGCTTTTCCGAGTCGCGTCTTCGCTTTCTGGTGATGAACCTCGAGCGGAGGCCCGGCATCCAGTATGTGCACCCCTGGCCCAAGGGTTTCGACCACCCCCCGCCCACGGCCAGCGCCGGGGCCTCCACCACCACCACCACCACCACCCCGGTGGCCACAAGCAGCCCCTCGGCAACCAAGATGACCACCTCGTACTACCTGGGGCTGCGCATCTCGGCCGAGGCGCTCCAGGTGGCGGGCGGGGTGCTCGACATCCAGCCGGCCGTCGATGACTGGAGCCTGAAGCGGCTCGCCCTGATGGGCCGCACCCCCACCATGACCGTCGACTGCCAGATTTGCAGGCGGTCTGTCTGACGGGCCGGGCGTGTATGGCATGGGCATGGGCATGGGCATGGGCATGGGCATGGGCATGGGCATGGGCATGGGCATGGGCATGGGCATGGGCATGGGCATGGGCATGGACATGGGCATGGACATGGACATGGGCACGGACATGGGCATGGGCATGGGCATGGGCATGGGCATGCAGGATGCGGGGCTCCCAGCCTTGTGTCTTGGCTTTCACTCTCCCTCCACCTCGATTTCGTCCCTCCTCCCACCCACCCGCCCGCCCTCCCACGCGCGCAGCTCGCAACTGCCCAAGTTTGTCTACAACGCCCCTAAAAAGACCATCCGACGCAAGCGGCCCCTGCCGCCCCCTCCGCCACCCCCACGCCCGAGCCCTCGCCGACGCCCCTCGGCACCCCCTCCGGCTCGGCTCTGCAGACGACCAAAGTCGCCCGGGCGGACCCGACCCCCGACCCCCCCGCCGCCACCGGCCCCGTCGCCGCCCCGGGATCCCCCGTGCCCCAAGGGGGCCGCCACCCGGACGCGAGCTCGGTGCTTTCCCCCCCGGGGACAGCCACCCGGCACGTCCTGGTGCCTGTATCCCCCCGGGGGTCTCCACCCCCCGTCCCATCGGCCGCCCAGAGGCGCACCGTGACCCTGTCCCTCTCCTCGCCCGTGAGTGCTGCCCCTGTCCCTGCCCCTGCCCCTGTCTTCGCACCTGTCCCTGTCCCTGTCCCTGTCCCTGTCCCTGTCCCTGTCCCTGTCCCTGCCTCCGCCCCTGCGCCAAAGTGAAAACGAAAGGCGTGATGCCGCCCGCCCCCCTGGGCGATCCAAAAACGATCGCCGGTGGGCGGGGTCGACACAGGAGAAAACCCGCTTTTGGCCAAACGGCCGTTCCCCCCACTAACCCGTCCGCCTTTCTTCCAGCAACGGCCCCACCCCACGTCCGAACCGACTCGGCACTGGGCCGGCAGTAAGGAAAGTGGCACCCGTCGGCCGTTTGCCGAAGGCTGCACGTACACGTAGTTGAGGGCGCGCCCGGGACGCCTCCGAACCGCCCGCCCCCGTCGGCCCGTTTTCGGTGGTTCAGTGTTGGAAACCCCTAAAAAAAACAGGATGAGCGCTTTTTTCCGGACGTCCCCTTGCTATGGAGGAGGGAGGGAGAGAGAGAGGGGGGGGGGGGGTTCTAGCCGCCCTCTCTTCCCCACCTCCTCGTCCCTTCGCCTCGCCACGCCCCTCTCCGCCTCATTGCCGCCTCTGGTGCGGCCTCGCAGGGCTTCAACACCAACGGCTGGTTCAAGATCGCGACGAGCGCCACCACAATTCACGTCTGCACCGCCTCCCCCCAAATCTTTTCACCGCCGCAACGTCCTCCCCCTTTCCCCACACACACACACACTCGCATCAATCAATGTCTATTGGATTGCTCTCCCCCGGCCCGTGCCCTTTCTCTCGACTCATGCCGGCCCATTCTCTCGACTCGTGCCCTTTTTTCGACGCCAGCGGGGGGTCGGTTCCACCTCCACCGACCGCCATCCCCTGGGCGTCTGTCTTCCACCGCGGGCGGCAGCGGTATTCCTGGATCGGACGCTGACCCCACCACCAGCCTGACCGCCCTCCGCCCCTGTCCGGCCACTCAACCTCCTCCAGGGCAGCTCGTCCCGTCCCTCGGCCCGCCGACCACTGCCCTCGGACCAGCTGCCCCCGGGCTCCGCCCTTTGGTTCCGCGGCCAATCCGACTGGGTCACGCGGCCCTGGGTCAGTTCCTGCTGGCCCACCTCAGCTGAACATCAGCAAAGCCCCGAAGACATGCAGGACTTGCATGGACACAGGCGACGGCGGATTCATGAAAGAAAGATGCGTCGCGTCTTCCACTCCGGGGGTGGGGGTGGGGGGGGGGGGGGGGGGGGGTCATTAGGCCCATCGGAACGTGTCCCGCGCAACGCGAAGGCGGGAGGAACGTTTCTCTTCGCCTTGCGTCCTAGCAAGGATACAGCAAGGCTTGAGATTCGTCCCAGTCCAGGTTGGGGGCAGGCACGGCCAACTGCGCATGACCAAAGCAGCCATGTTCCCACTCCAGCAGGGGACAGGCCAGCACTACCTTTTGGTCCTTGCCCACCCCGTCCAGTTTTAGAATGCGCAGCTGGGGGGAGGCCAGCAGCAGGGACGGCGGCGCGTTGCTGATGTTCAGCTGGAGGTTGGCCAGCCGGGGCAACCCGCCCAGGGCCGCCGCCAGCTGGGGCCAGTCACTCGCCGCCTCTGGGGCGTACAGCAAGACACGGTGCAGGCGGGCTCCGTGCCGGCCCAGCAAATCCAGCAGGCTGGCAGTCTGGCAGTGGCCCTCGATGGCCAGCCTGCGAAGCCGGGCCCGTTCGTCCAATTCCAGTGCGGCGATCCGACACCAAGACTCCGTGTTGGTCGTGGACTGATCATACACGGGACTCGCGCAGATGAAAGCCGCGAGGACGGGGCATCGCAACCGCAACCGATGAAGGTCGACATTGGAGCCCAAGGGAATCTGCAGGCGGCGGAGCCCCGGGGCCTCCACCGACAGGTCGAGCGGTGTTCCGGCATTGTTCAGCTCCAGCTGCAGGGTCTCGAGACGCCCCGGCAGCCGCAGGACGAGCGGGTTGGGCAGTTGGGCCACGTCCAGCTCGAGAGCGAGATCGACCAGCGAATCACAGGCGCACAGCACGGACAGCAGGTCAGGGCTGGTCAGCCTGATCACGGGCAGGTTTCGCAGCCGCGTCGAACCGGCAAGCAGCCCCGGCAGCCAGGCCGGGTCCCAGGCCTGGGCATGCAGGATCTCCAGATCGGGCAGCAATCCCGAGAACCAATTGCTCACCGCCGCGATGTCGAGCACCCGAAGCCGAGGGCACTTCAGGGCCAGGGTGGTCACCTCAGCAGGCAGGCACAACTCGACCAGGGCGGGGCAGTCAAGCGTGAGAGCCGCCACACGGCCCAGTCGCTGGAGGTTCAGGTGCTTCATCCGGTGGCTGCCGATGTGCAGGGGCGGCCCGGATGGCAGGACTACTCCTCTGGGGAGGGTGAGGCGCTCCAATCGGTTGCAGATTCCGGCGGGCAGGAGGGCCGTGATGTCCGTGCCTGGCGGAACGTACCCCGTGAGCTCGAGATGGGTCAGCTGGAGCATGGCATCCAAGGATGTGTGAAGAACCACGAGGTCGGCAGTCGTCAGTTCCTGAAGCTCCAGCTTGAGACGCTGCAGGGTGCCTCGATTTGCATTCAACAGCTCGGCCAGGCGGGGCGAAAAGGGGACGCTGTCCAAGGTAAGGCGTTCCAGTCGGGAGAGCCATGCGCCTGGCAGGTTTGCAGGGTCCCACTCCGCAGTGATCCGGGTCATGCTGACTCGGGTCAGGTGGGAGGCAAACGGCATGAGGTTGTCAGTTTGGAAGACGCTGAGATCGAGCCTCCCAATGCCCGTCAGGTTGCTCAAGCGGTGAAGGCCCCGCCCATAGAAGATTACTTGAGCGCGCAGTGTCCGGAGGTCGACCAGGGGTGCCAGTGCCTCGGGATCCAATTCATCGCAGGTATCATGACACTCGCAGCGAAGGGACTGCAGGCGGGGACAGGAGCGGGCGATGGCGGCCATCAAGTCAGCAGAGATATAATTCTCCACACCCAGGCGCAGTTCCAACAGGCCGGGCAGATGTGGCAGGATGCGCTCGATGACGGGCTCAAAAAATGTCGGCAGGTGCTCCAGAATCGCCAGCCTGTCGTGTCCGCCAAAGGCCTCATCCACCCAGCCGGCATAGGCGGCCTTGGTGCGACCGCAGCCGTACGTTGCGAGGTCCGGTGGATCGTCAAGTCCAATATCAACAGAGCGGAAGGAAAGTTTGACAAGGCCCTTGCACGGGCCAATGAGGGCAGCAAGGACATCAGCGGTCAGGGGCTCATCGCCTAGATCAAACGAGAGTTCACGAGGCGTGCCACGAAAAATCAAGCGAATCCCATGAGAAAGGCTCAGCAGTTGCACATAGGTAATAAGCGGGTGATCTGAGGCCCCCACGATACCAGGGAGGAGATCGCGTGGAAGCGTGGCAAAAAGATCGCCGAGTGACACAGGAGTCTGGATAAAACCAAGGAACAGATAGGAGTTAGCATGAACAGAAATGCGGATACCACCTGCGATGACGGTTCGATGTGGGATTTACAAGATTTTTGCATCAGAGGAGAGTCGATGTTGTGCCTCGGGCTCCATCCGCACGGCCGGCAATGAGACTTGTGCTTGAATCTTGCAAGACCCCCCTCTTAAGAGGTCTGACCTCTGCCACGAGTTTTCTTTATTCTCTCTCTCGTGGGTTTTCTCTCTCCCTGTCCGGCTTCCCCGCTGCCCGGCCAAGCAATACGTCCTTCCCCTTGTCTTTACTGAAGTCTGGGGACCATCAGGGGAGAGAGGGGAAAGATCGACCCGTCCGAGGTCACCCACCAGCTGGGTGCCGCAGATCGAATGGGATCGTATGCGGACCGGGTTCCGCTGGGCGGCACGACGAGCCACGGACGGGTGGGCCCCGCCATCTCGGTGCCCATCTGGCGCCGCGCCGCTCTACCAGGGCGTGGAGCCAGGGAGGCCGACCTGCCCCCGCCTTCCTGCCCCCCTCGTCCTCCCTGTTCAGGAAACTGACTGCGTTCCTGTTGCGCCAATGGAAGGGTCACAATACTTAATACAGGGAAGGGATTGGGGAAGGGATTGGGATTTTCGGATGAGCAGAGGAGGGGAAATGGGGAAGGGGAATCGGTCTGGCCGGAGGGGAACATGGGGGGCTGCAACACTGTCACCCCGGTCTGGCTGTCACCCCGGTCTGGCAGGCGGGGTTTAGAGATCCACTCGGGTGGGCGGGAAGAGGTGCTGAACCTCGGCGGGAGGCGTTGCGATGTCGCGCATGACCAGCTGCAGAGTAGAGCCGAGGAATGGCCGAGGGGAAGGGCACAACGGGGAACGATAAGGTGAGATGGACGCCGGGGATCCTCCTTGTCGGGCGGTGGTGTGGAAGGGACTGAATCGGACAGTGTGTGTGGGGGGAGAGCAGACCTGCTGGAGGCTGGTGTTGTGCTCCAGCGCGGCCGCAAGGGCACGCGCCCCGTCGTCGCCAATCTGGTTGCCGTCGAGGTTGAGCTGAGATGGGCGATGACCACAACCGGGCCGCGAGCGAGCGATGATGGCGATGAGAGCGGAAAGCAGAGGGGAGTGGGAGGGGCGCAACAACGAAGGCCTCCATGACTTCAACAGACCAGCTGGAGGCTGGTGTTGTGCCCCAGCGCGGCCCCAAAGGCCTGCGCCCCGACGTCGCCAAACTTGTTGTAGCCGAAGACGAGCTGCAGATGAAGATGGATGAGGATGGATGAGGATGGATGAGGATGGATGAGGATGGTCACCAAGTTGTGCCGCCGCCCGCCGAGGTCGCAGCCAAAGGAGCGACCGAGATGCCGAAACCGAGTGGGTGCGACGGAGATGATGAGAGCGGAAGGCAGAGTGGGGGCTGCAACGACAAGGGGCTCCCTGCCAGGCGATGGCTCCATCCCCCCGGGGCTGGGGCCTTGCCCTTCAACCGACCTGCTGGAGGCTGGTGTTGTGCGCCAGCGCGTCCGCAAGGGCACGCGCCCCCTCGTCGCCAATGATGCCTTCGCGGAAGTCGAGCTGAGATGGGCGATGGCCAGCGTCCGCGCCGCCGCCAGCGGATCCGCACAGCAGCCGAGGCATGCCGAAACCGAGTGGGTGCGATGATGGGTGAGAGAGGAAAGCAGAGCGGGGGGTGCGACAAAGGGGGATGGCTGCGGGCTTGCGGGGGGCGTTCCTCCTGGGCTGGGCCAAGCAGACCTGCTGGAGGCTGGTGTTGTGCTCCAGCGCCTCCGCAAAGGCACGCGCCCCCTCGTCGCCAATGTTGTTGCCGCCGAGGTTGAGCTGAGATGGGTGATGACCACCGGGCCGCCAGTGCGTCCGTGCCACGGCCACAGAGCAGCAGCCGCGACCGATGCCGAAACCGAGTGGGTGCGGTGGGTGAGAAGGGCAACAGAGGGTGCAAAGAAGGCAGTGGGTGGTGGTGGCCGCGGGTCTGCGGGGGAGGCTTCCTCCGGGGCTGGGGCCTTGCCTTCAGCAGACCTGCTGGAGGCTGGTGTTGTCCACCAGCGCGGCCGCAATGACACACGCCCCCTCGTCGCCAACCTTGTTGCTGCGGAGGTTGAGCTGGGACGGATGATGGCCAGCGGACAGCAGCAGCCGAGGAAACAGAGTGGGTGCGATGATGATGGATGATGAGGGCTGAGAGGAAGAGTGGGGGGTGCAACGAAGGGGTAGAAGGCGGGCTCTATGCCAGGCGGGGGGGAAGGCGGGGTCCTTCTTCTCGGCCAGCAGACCTGCTGGAGGCTGGTGCTGTGCTCCAGCGCCGCCGCAAGGGCACGCGCCCCGTCTGGGCCAATCCCGTTACTGCTGAGGTCGAGCTGAGATGCCGCAGGGACCGAGATGCCGAAACCGAGTGAGTGCGATGACGGAGATGAGAGAGGGAACGGCAACGAATGGGGAAGCCCAGGCGGTGGTGGTGGTGGTGGTGGTGGTGGTGGTGGTGGTGGTGGTGGTGGTGGTGGTGGTGGTGGTGGTGGTGGTGGTGGTGGTGGTGGTGGTGGTGGTGGTGGTGGTGGTGGTGGTGGTGGTGGGTGGTGGGTGGTGGTGGTGGGGCCAGCAGACCTGCTGGAGGCTGGTGTTGTGCTCCAGCGCGGGCGCAAAGGCACATGCCCCCTCGTCGCCAAGGTTGTTTTCGCTGAGGTCGAGCTGAGATGGGCGACGTGCCGCCGCAGGGCAGCAGCAGAGGACCGAGGAGATGCCGAGACCGAGTGGGTTGCCATGGCGATGAGAGCGGAAGGGGGCAACGAAGGGGGGAGGCGGTGGACCATTCCTCAGCAGACCTGCTGGAGGCTGGTGCTGTGCTCCAGCGCGGCCGCAAGGGCACGCGCCCCCTCGGCACCCATCCTGCTGCCGCAGAGGTTGAGCTGCGGATGTCCAGCGCCGCCCGCCGAGGCCACAGAGCAGCAGCAGCAGTCGAAGGAGCGACCGAGACACGGAAACGAGTGGGTGCGGGAAGGTTGCATCGAAGGGGAAGGCGGGCTTCCTTGCCAGGCGGTGGCCCCCTCCCCCCGGGGCTGGGCCTTGCCCTTCAGCAGACCTGCTGGAGGCTGGTGTTGTGCTCCAGCGCGGACGCGATGGCACGCGCCCCGTCGTCGCCAATCTTGCAATAGCCGAACCAGAGCTGAGATGGGCGATGACCACCGGGCCAGGTGCGTCCGTGTCACGGCCGCGCAGGACAGCAGCCGATACCGAAACCGAGTGGGTGCGGTGATGGGGTGCAACGGGAAGGTGAAGGCGAGGCACTCACTTCAGCCCGTACTGGCTTGCGCAAGAAATTCGAGAAATTCGCTCGAAATGTGATCGGCCCGCCAGCTCACTCCGATGGTGCCAGGCGGGGGCATGGATGGAGGCGAGGGGTCGCCAGTAGGCAGACCGTGGTGACGGTGCGGTTGGTCCGCAGCCAGGCCGCCAGGCACACCAGGAACTCGGCGCCCCCGCTGCACTCGAGCCTCAGCTGAGGCCGCCCCGATCCCATCAGCACCCCCGTCGGACCAGCAATGATGATGATGAGCCTCACCCGCCGCCATCCCGCCCTTCCCGCCACAGCCCCGGTCATCAGCCTTCATCAGACCTCTGTCCCCGTGCAGCGGCGGGCTTCATCGAGGAGGGCACGTTCGTCCTCCGTCAGGCTCCGTTCCGCGGTCGCCACCCGCTGGGGGGGGGGGGGGGGGGGGTGGAGGGATCGCCGCCGACAAGATGAACGCCGAGCCGATGCGGCAGTGGGAACGCCGGGGCGCATTGGCAGATGGTGGGCGGGGGTGGCATAGCAATCTGGTGGTGTGGCAGACCTCTTCCTCTTCCTCGGCTGCCCTGTGGCGGACCTCCTTGGATGTCTTGCGGGGGGCCTCATCTTCGAATGTCTTGCGGGGGGCCTTCTCCTCGATGGACTGAGGGAAGGAACAGACCATCGAATATCGAACATTCCAGCAAAACAGTGAACATTGGCCAGCCGCGAGGCGCCCACACGGACACAAACCAGCCACCCACTTCGAGTCAAGCATGGACAGCTCGACAAGACAGCCCGTGCAGACAGCCCGTGCAGACAGTCAGTCGAACCGGCGGCAAGTAACCAGGGCAGGCGGGGGCTGCGGACCGCAGCGATGGCCTCGACGGCCCCCCGGATGCGGGCCATGTCGGGGCGGCCCGTGGGGTTCTCGCTGCACATGCGCACCAGCAGCCCCACCAGCCCCACCTGGCAGCCGGCCGCTGCCTCCAGGTCGCTCAGCTCGGCGAAGGCCTCCCGCAGCTCCTCCTCCGAGGGCCGCTCCTCGGTCTTGTGGGCCGTGTCCGTCTGGGTGTACAGGCAGAACAGCGTCACGCCCATCGCGTAGACGTCCGTCGCGGGCGTGTTGCCGACCCGCATCCCCGAGGCCGCCAGCAGGGCCTGCCCCTCGGCCGTGCCCGCGTACAGCTCGGGCGCCATGAAGCCGGGCGTGCCCCGGATGAGCATCCCGTAGTTGGCCGAGCCGCCCGTGTACTCGCAGGCCATGCCCAGGTCGGCCAGCAGGGCCATCAGGCGGCCCGTGGCCCGGTCGTGGCGCAGCAGCACGTTGGCCGGCTTGATGTCGTTGTGCAGCACCCGGCGGTCGTTCTGCTCGAAGGGCTTGCCGTGCAGGTAGGCCAGGCCCCGCACCATGTCCACCAGCAGCCACCAGCGCTCCGTCCGGTCGGCGGCCGGGTCGGCCGAGGGGCTGCGCAGGTGGCGCCGGATGACCTTGTCCAGGTCGCCCCCCTCGCAGAAGGGCGTCAACAGACACCGCAGCACCGGCCCGCCAGGCTCGAGCTAAGCGGGGATGGGGATGGGGGGACGGGACGGGGGGGGGGACGGGACGGGACGGGACGGGACGGGGGGGGGGGGGGGGGGGGAACAGGTGAGTCGAGATGTGCCAGCGTCAGATGTTGTGTGTGTGTGTGTGTGTGTGTTTGGGGGGGAGGGGGGGGGGCAGCAAGCGGACCTGCACCTCCATGGGGGGCCCCGCGGCGGGCAGGACGTTGGGGTGGTGCACGGCGGCGGGGATGTAGCTCTCGTTGTTGATCATCATCCGCTCCAGGGTCGTCTGGGGGGCCGCGGTGGCCTTCAGGGCCACGTCGTCCTGGCCCTTCCGGGTGTCGCCCAGCTTGAAGGAGATCCCGAAGGCCCCCGCCCCCAGCACGTGGTACGGGTCGATGATGTCGGGGTCCTCGGGGCGCGCCTTCTGCTGCATGCTGGGTCCGGGCAGGTGCCGGTAGAGGTCGCCCACCACCGGGATCAGCTCCAGCTTGCCTCCATCCTTGAGGAAGGCCACCGTGTCCAGGGTGGATCTCCCCCCGGCCGTCACGAACAGGCGCGGATGGCAACCGGACGGTGCCTGTCTGTCTGTTGCCCCTGGCGATGGCGCCGCTGGGCCGCTGCCCTCCTCGGAATCGGATTGGGTCTCCTGCGGTGCGAATCCCCCGAAAGAAGAAGAAGGAAACCGAGGTTGGCGTGTGTGCGTCGTCTGTGTCTGTGTGCGTGTGCTGTGCGATCCCTCTCTGCAGAGTGTGTTTGATCAACGGAAAAAAAGGAAATTAAAAGGAACAAGGAAGCAGACCACATATTCTTTGAGATAGCGAGCACCATCTTCTTCAGGCACGTTCCCGAGAAAGGAGCGCGGAATGCGCCCTTCTCGCCGAGGTGGGCGCAGGGGAGTGATGTCAACCAAAGCGTCACCCGGGAGGGCAGGATCAACTACGGTGAGAACAGGAAAAGAGCAAAGCACAATCAAAATCTCATGAAAGCCTCCAATCACACAGACATGCCGCCATCACAATAGTTTTCCGCTTGAACGAGGTAACCCCAGACCCAGAGCTCGGGTAATCCATCACGACCTTGTAGGCCTTGAGCATCATCTGAGCTTTTTGAGTTGAGTCGACGAACGTGTTTCTCCCCCCCGCGTGACGTCGCCACGTGACCGAGTCGGGTCAGTCAGTGGTAACTCGGGTTGGAAAATGGGCGGAAAAATCCTTGAACCCTATTGCGACTTTCTAGTTCGCTCCTAGAGGCTGCATTACCTCATCTTCGCGAACGATCACTTCATCCCCAGCCACCCCCACCCCAGCGCCCAGCGCTTGAGGCCCAGCATCAGGCCCCCGACGTAGCTCCGCTGGTCAGTGCCGCCATCCTGGCCAGGAGGGAAGAGTAGACAGGAAAACAGCGACCTCCTCCCTCCTCCTGCAGGTTTTGAGGACGAGCCCACCCGGCAAGCCTGACGCTGCCGTCGTCCACCCGCAAGGGAGAGGGGTTCAGTCCATTGAGGATGCCTCGTAGTGGTGGCCACTAGTCTGCTGGATGGGCACAGCAGGCAGCCGTCTCCGCCGTGGCCGTGATGCAGCCTCCCGCCGGTCGCCGGCCACTCGCGGTGATCCAGCCCGCCGCTCCCGGAGCAGTTGAAGCCGGAGCGTATGGGCCTGAGCCAGGAAGTCCCCCGCGATCATATTGACGGCCCTCTGGTCGGGCGCCCCAGCCTGCCGCGGGCCATCCTTTCTTTCTTTCTCGTGTTAGTGCATCCGATCATGATCTGCCACTTGTCAGCCGGCCTCCAGCCGGGCCCAGTCCGGGCCTCCAAAGCGGCATGGAGGCGTCCCAGGCCTTCTTGTGCAGCTCCTCGTATGCCCTTCCAGGTTCGGAGCGAGGTACATCCCTGCGCAGTTCCCCTTAATGTGCCTAAGGTTTTGAAAAATTCAAAATTTTGACAGGGTTGCGTCCGCCGTTCGCCGGTGTGAAGAGGTCGGGAAGGAAATTTCTCTTGGCATCCGGACGTCCTCGTGGTCTTCTCGAACGGACATAAGGTGAAATTGATCTGCAGTGATCGAGTCCGACCCGCGACCACACAAGACATCGATGGCCGATATCAGGTTTTGACCTCGAAGCGGCTCGGGCGCTTTGCCAGGGAGCCCAAACACCATCAGAGCGTTGAGGGAAGGCACCTTCGCTACATTATTGCGAGACAAGACCATTGACTTCCCGGCCCCCGCTGTAGGGCTCCTCAAGTTGCTTACCGGTGTCAGACCGCCGGGTCGTCCGGTGGGTGTCGGTCATCCCCCGGCCCACCTCCTGGCCCGCTGCGCCCGGCGCCACGCCCCCAAGTCGTCGCAGTCACTAGAGACTCTCCTCCCCTCGGCGCCCCGGGGAAGCCCGGCCTCCCTGCCCGCGCCCCCTGGCTGGCCCGGGCCTCGCTTCCCCCGTCAACTTTTTCACACCCTCTGCCCCATCGTCACGACCCTGTCCGGGTTAGTGAAGGATGCAATCTGCCACTGATCCTCCGGCAGGGTCTCGGGGCTGGGCTCACGAGAGCGACGGTTGAAAGAGGCGGCCCGCTCCGGATCCCACCCATCGAGAGGTTCGCATCAGGGGGAGGTGGCCGCCCGGGGGGTCACAGGGTGAATCGACTGGAAACGCAACACCCTGCCAAGTGGCAGACCCAACTCGCCTTGCGTTCGGCACACCACACCTCCTCCCCCCTGGCCCCCCGGCCCCCGTCGACCCGACGGCTGCATCCCCCCATCTTGTGACGGACCTAACCCAAGTAGCACCCGTGCTACTTGACCCCTCGATGTTTCGGTGCAGTGTCACCATCCCCCCGACCCCCCCTTGAGGGAACCCAAGATATCAGTGTGTAGCCCCACTCAGCCTCTTCATACTGCGCAATTCAGGTCGGGCCTCCGGTGGACGGGTGGGAGGTGGTGGAGACCGGAAGGGCGTCAAAAACGGGTTTTCCAAATTCTTAAGTACATTAAGGGGGTTGGGCCGCAATTCGGTCGATCTCACGAAATACAAGGGAGACATCGCGGGTCCGCGATTCTGGAGGACAGACTTACGGAGAGGCTCGGATGACTCGTAGAATATTTGAGGGTGAATTTCCGAATGCAGTCGGCGCGTCAGTATCGTGTAGCTCACGTGAGGCTAATTAAGAATTCCAAGAAAGTAATAATCTTCCGATCCCCACCACATCATCCCTCGAAGAGAGTCCCAGGTCACGCAGGGTATAGTGAGAATGCGCCCTCCCCCTCCCACAGCGCCGGTGAACGCTCTGAACGCCAAAAGGAGCGAAAAGACTGTCTTGCAAGGAATTTCGGCCCCTCCCGGACCTGCGGAAAAAGGCCTTTTCCGTTGTCTGTCCTTTTGACTGGGGCATGGCAGGCCCGTGACCGGGCCACGGAACCCCAGACTCGCGCATTTTCCGTCGTCGTCAGGCAGCCACAACCTCGTGGCGTCATCGAATCAATGAGTACCAACCAGCTTTCCTTTGAGTGGGAATTTATTCAGGGCGCTGACTTTGACGGCTCTGAAATCTGCGAGCGGTCTGTGAGCATCAATCATTTTCGATATTATCCCCAGGCTCGACTCAGCGACAACATCAGGTTTCAGCCCATCCTGATTCCTGATTTCTTCCACCACCCTTCGTTCTTCTCATTGCCCCATCGTCCGCCCACACGTTTTCCCTTCGTTCCCCGCCTCTCCGCCCCTGGTGTGGCCTCGCAGGGCTTCAACACCAACGGCTTGTTCAGGTCCACCTGCGACGAGGGCTGTCGCATTTACTGGAGGTCTGCACCGCCTCCCCACATCCCCCACCGCCGCCGCAACGTCCTCACCGGACCCCCCTCTCTTCTCCACGGCACAGCGCCAACCCCACGCATGGCTTCTATCGCCGCGTGCTGCCACCTGCCCCGGTCTCCGCTGAGTGGGAATTCCTTCAGGGCATCGACTTTGACGGCTCTGACATCTGCCTCCGGTCCGTGCACAGCACCCCTTGACCCACCTCACGTATTCACTTTCCGATATCATTGTCCCACCACCACCACCCCTCCGCAGCTCCGACCTCTGTGACAACGTCGAGGCCCTGAAGGCCCACGCCCTGACGCTGCCCAACTGTGTGGTCTGTCTGTCACCACCCATCCCCAACCTTCCCCTTCCCCGCCCCATCATATCCACTTTCTTCTGTTCCCCCTCCTCGGACAATTTGCCACCCATCTTGGCCCTTCCATTTTTGATGGAGGGGGCATCTCGCCCCCACGCCTCATCTCCTCCGCCCTTGGTGTGGCCTCCTCGCAGGGTTTCAACACCAACGGCTGGTTCAAGTCCGCCTGCGACGAAAGCCGTCGCCAGCATTGGACGTCTGCCCCGCCTCCCCGTCGGACGCCCTCACCGGCCCCCCCTTTCTTCTCGACGGCACAGCTCCAACCCCGCGCGCGGCTTCTATCGCCGCCTCGGGCAGCCGCAAGAGCAGCCATCTGTCCCGGTCTCCCGCGATGACGAGGAGTGGGAATTCCTCCAGGGCGTCGACTTTGGCGGCTCTGACATCAGCCACCGGTCCGTGCACATCACCCCTTGACCCACCCACCCACCACCACCCACCCACCACCAGGTCCGACCTCAGCGACAACGTCGAGGCCCTGAAGGCCCACGCCCTGACGCTGCCCAACTGCGTGGTCTGTCTGTCACCACCCATCCCCAACCTTCCCCTTCCCCGCCCCATCATATCCACTTTCTTCTGTTCCCCCTCCTCGGACAATTTGCCACCCATCTTGGCCCTTCCATTTTTGATGGAGGGGGCATCTCGCCCCCACGCCTCATCTCCTCCGCCCCTGGTGTGGCCTCCTCGCAGGGTTTCAACACCAACGGCTGGTTCAAGTCCGCCTGCGACGAAAGCCGTCGCCAGCATTGGACGTCTGCCCCCCGCAGGCCCTTCTCTTCCCCACCCTCCCCACCCTTCTTCTCCGGCAATCGCCCCATCGTCCCCGGGCCAACACGTTTCACCCCCTTTCCACTCCATGCCCTCACCTGCCCCCCTTTCTCTTTCTCTACTAACACAGCAACAATCCCTCGCGCGGCTTCTATCGCCGCGTGCAACCGAATTCTGACTAAGGGGGTCGGTTCCATCGCCGCCATCCCCTGGGCGTCTGTCTTCGCTTCGCTTCCCTTCCTTCCTGTCTTCTTGGCCGGACTGTTTGCCTGTGCGCGCCGTCCCCCATGAACCAGCCCCGCGCTCATCCCTCCCCCGCTCCCCCGCTCCCAGCTGGCGACCAGATCCTCGCTTGTACTTGTACGGATGTACGGGCTCACTCTGGGGCCGACAGCAGCCGGCTGATTTCAGGCGAGTTCTCCCCCCCCCCCCCCCCCCCCTTGTGGATTTTCCTTCTCCCTGTCCGCGGCCAACATGCCCTTCCCCTGTCGCTCGTTGTCTTTGTCTTGGGAATGAGCATCCGTTGTATTCTCGACACCAGACAAGGGTGGTGGTGGTGGGGGGGGGGGGGGTGGCTGCTGGCCAGGATCGAATGACACGGGGTCGTGGTGCGGCCCTCGGGCCTCGTGGGCCTGTTTGGGTGGTGGCCGAGCGACCGGGGGCAGCGTTGGATTGCGTCTTGCGGCCATGAGTGGGCCTGTTAGGGTGGGCCAGCGTTGGATCGCGTCTTGTGGCCATATGGGGCACGGCGCCCTGTCCTCCATCTCCAGCCCCGCGAGCTGGCGCATGAGCGCCTGGAGTGCTGGGCCCACCCTTCCCCTGGCCGGGGCAGATGCGAACCCGATGCCCTTCTGGAACCCTGGGCCGCGATCCGGATCCAAAGACCGGCGGGACCACCTTGCACGGCTGGCCTGTGGTGGCCAGGGCCTCGGCAGCTGCCGCCTGGGGCGGGGGCTGGGGCGAGTCGGTGGCGGGGATCTCGGTGGCGGAGATCTCGGTGGCGGGGCTCTCGGTGGCGGCGGCTGCCCGAGTGGACGGCCTAGGGTGCAGCTGCTTTGTCACGCTTCGTTCGACCCCCTGAGGCCTGGAGCACTCCGTCGTGGGTGGATGTCCCACAGTTCCGCGGGCAGGGATGAGGGGGTGGATACCGGCCTGCGGTTGGCGCCGACGATGTGGTTTGTCTTCGCGGCTGACACCGGCCGACCCCCCTGCCGCGCGAACCGACCTCCAGCGGGCCCTCTCCTCCGTCTCGACCCTCCTGGTTCGGGACGCCCTTGCGCTCATGACCATGCGCAACGGCGCTGCTGCCGCGGCGGGCCCCGCGCCCTGGCCACGCCGTAGCGGCCGCCCAGGCCCACGACCCGCCCCACCCGCCCCTGAGCACCCCTCCCCATCACCCACACCCATCACTGGGCGGCCCCGCCACCAGGCGGGCCCCCGGCCGGGAGGAGCCACCATACGGGTCATTTGGCCCGGCCCCCCCCGGAGTGTAACGCATGGCGCGAAGGCGCGAGTAACCTTTCTTCTTGAACTTGTCGCCTGCGCCCTCGCAAATACACAGCATGTTCTCTCTCTGTCTCTGGGCATGTGCGATGGTGCTGGTGCTGGTGCTGGTGCTGGTGCTGGTGCTTGCTTTGGTGCTGATGCTGGTGCTTGGTGCTTGGTGCTTGGTGCTTGGTGCTTGGTGCTTGGTGCTGGTGCTGGTGCTTGGTGCTGGTGCTGATGGCCGGCAGGCGATGCTGATGTCTCGTCGCCTGGGGTGCGTGTCTGAACAGGGGGCATGGCACGGGCTGTTGGTGCGCCTCTTTGGGACAGACCAGTTCACGCAGTGGAGGCCCCGGACCAGTCGGTCGTGGCGAGCGGCGTAGGACAGGGGCACAGTCACTGAGGAGCGCGAGTCCGTTTGGAGATATCGACCAATTTCAGCGCCGTGCCCGGGCGTTCCCAAAAAATTCAAGGAGACATTATTGCGGATCCGCGTCATTCGATGACCGAGAAATTGCAGTCTGCGTGCCGTTTGAGGTTGATGAACACGCTCTCCCCCTGATGAACAGGCATTTTCCCCCGGACCTGCGGAAAAAGATGGCGACGATTCCGCATCTGTCCTTTTGACTGGGGGCATGGCAGGCCCGTGACCGGGTCCCAGAACCCCAGACTCGCGCATTTTCCTGTCGTCACATCGAAGCGCAAATGACCGCCCAGCTTACATCTGAGTTTTATTTTCTTCCGTGCACTGACTTTGAAGGCTCTGACATCTGCGAGCGGTTTGTGAGCATCATTTTCGTGGGCAACATAGTAGTACTAATTATTTATCATTCTCCCCCGCAGCCCCGACCTCCACGACAACATCGAGGCCCTGAAGGCGTTCGCCCTGACGCTGCCCAACTGTGTGGTCTGTCTACCACGGAGAAGGAATCTCGTTCATCTTTGCTTCACATTTCTCTCTCCCCGCCTCCCTGGTGTGGCCTCGCAGGGCTTCAACACCAGAGGCGGTTTCAAGTCCGCCTGCGACGATGAAAAACGCTTTGGGTGGACGTCTGCACTGCCCCTTTCCGCTGCACGTCCTCACCGACCCCCTTCACGCGACACAGCGAGGACACCTCGTGTGGTTTCTATCGCCGCGCGGCCCTGGATGACGGTGAGTGGGAATTCCTTCAGGGCATCGACTATCCCGGCTATGACGTGTTCGAGCGGTCTGGACATCACTCTTGTCCCCTCATTCCGACCGATATTGTTATTCCCCCCCCCCCCCCCCCCCCCCTCCCCCGCAGCCCCGAACTCGCCGACGACATCGACGCCCTGAAGGCGTTCGCTCTGACGGTGTCCCACTGTGTGGTCTGCCACCGTGGCAGTGGTGGTGGCAGTGGCAGTGGCGGCGGCGGGAGTAGTAGCGGCGGTAGCGGTGGCGGCGGTGGCAGCGGTTGCAGCGGCAGCACCACCACCACCACCACCACGGGGATCCTCTCTGTCCATTCGCCTCACCACGCCTCTCCGCCCCCCCGGCGTGGCCTCGCAGGGTTTCAATACCCTCGGCGTGTTCAAGTGCGACTGGGGCGAAACCGAACCCAAGCATTGGACGTCTGCATGCCCCCGCCGTTCGTCCTCACCGACCCCCCCCCCCCCCCCCCCCCCCCTGCTCATCGTCACAGCGACGATCCCTCGCGCGGCTTCTATCGCCGCCGTGGCCAGCCGAAGTCAGAGTAAGGGCGTCGGGAACCGACCGCCATCCCCTGGGCGTCTGTCTTCTCTTCCTTCCTTCCTTCCTGTCTTCTTCGATGGGCCCACTGCGCGCGCCGTCCCCCGAGAACCGTTCATTCACTCTCTCCCCTCGCTCCCCCCATGTGCCCCGAAGCGCAGCTGGCGACCGGATCCTCGCTTATACTTGTACTTACACGGACGGGCTCACCCTGGGGCCGGCCAGCAGTCGCTGAATTCAGGCGGTTGTTTTTTTATCTCTCGTGGATTTTTTTTTTCTCCCTCCCCGGCTTCCCTCCCCGCCCTTTGGCTTTGGCTTTGCTGCGGCAACATCCGATCGCCCGGAATCGCGTTGGACGTCCTCTCTTCCTCTCGACGGCAGCGGCTCAACATGAGGGCGGATCAAAAGGATGAAATCATCTGAAATCCTGCCATATTCCTGGATGGGAGAGGGCCTCCAGGCAGGTGAGGCTGCTCTGGGTGATTCGGTGGCGGTCAGGCGGCGTGGTGGGCGCCCTCATTCATCCCATGAATGGGTCGGGTGGGGATCATCACCACCACCAACAACAACATCAGCACCAAGTTCTTGCTTATTCAATGGAGAGTTCGATCAGCTCCCCTGTCTGCCCCGGTCTTCCCGACATTCACCCCGTCATTGCCGTCTATCCGCAAGCTCGTCTATACAACCACATGATGATGACGGGGAAGGGGGGGGGGGGGGGGATGTCGGTTGGCCAAAGGTTGTCAGCTCATGGGGGGGGGGGGGGTTATCCACCGCACGGCAGGCGGGTCGGGTCAAGCGCCCCGGTTGGCGAAGAACCCCAGGAGCTCGTCGAGCCGGGGCTGCTCGAGCAGGGCCCGCAGCTGGGGCACCCGGTGCTCCATCGAGACTCCCAGGAATTTGGCCCGGTCCGTGAAGAGGTCCACCACCATCCCTGTGTGTGTGTGTGTGGGGGGGGGGGGGGGGGTAGAACGGTCAGATGAGGGCGAGGTCGGCCAGGTGGTGCCGATATCAGGCTATGTGTGCGTGATCAGGATGGTGGTGATGGTGGTGATGGTGGTGGTGATGGTGGTGGTGGTGGTGGTGGTGGTGGTGGTGGTGGTGGTGGTGGTGGTGGTGGTGGTGGTGGTGATGATGATGATGATGATGACTGGATGATGATGATTGGATGATGGCGATGATTGGATGATGGCGATGATTGGATGATGATGATGATTGGATGATGATGATTGGATGATGATGATTGGATGATGATGATTGGATGATGATGATTGGATGATGATGATTGGATGATGATGATTGGATGATGATGGATGATGATGATGATTGGATGATGATTGGATGATGATGATTGGATGATGATGATTGGATGATGATGATTGGATGATGATGATTGGATGATGATGATTGGATGATGATGATTGGATGATGATGATTGGATGATGATGATTGGATGATGATGATTGGATGATGATGATTGGATGATGATGATGATGATGATGATGATGATGATGATGATGATGATGATGATGATGATGATGATGATGATGATGATGATGATGATTGGATGATGATGATTGGATGATGATTGGATGATGATGATTGGATGATGATGATTGGATGATGATGATTGGATGATGATGATTGGATGATGATGATTGGATGATGATGATGATGATTGGATGATGATGATGATGATGATGATTTATGATGATGATGGTGTGGGCATGTGCGCGGGTTGGAGGTAGTGGAGATGGGGGGCAGAGGCGGGGGCAGGGCGGACCTCTGAGGTACGTGAGCAGCTGGGCCTGGGTCTTGCTCTGCATGACGAGCCCCTCGGGGTCCTTCAGGGCGTTGCGGTACTCCTCGGGCAGGAAGCTGATGTCCTCCTCCTGCATCTTGATCTCCTGCAGTGGTGCAACCCCGATGATGATTGGGGGATGATTGGATGATGACGATGACGATGACGATGATGATGATGATGGTGGTGGGTGGTGGTGGGTGGTGGTGGGTGGTGGTGGGTGGTGGTGGGTGGTGGTGGGTGGTGGTGGGTGGTGGTGGGTGGTGGTGGGTGGTGGTGGGTGGTGGTGGGTGGTGGTGATGATGATGGCTGGATGATCGCGTGATGGCGGTGGTGGTGGTGGTGGTTGGGCATGGGAGGAGGGGGGCCGGGACCTTGAGGGCCTCGATGAGGTCGGCATGGCGGGCGATGGTCACCTGCTGGGACATACGCGGGTGCAGGATCCGCAGCACGGCCTCGGTGCTCTCCTCGCGGACGTCTGTATCACCCCGGTGGTGGCGGTGGGGCAGAACATGGCATTGCCAACCAGAAGCATCATGAGCGGGGAAGGCGGTTTGGACTTCCCCCTGACGATCGTGCGTGGACGGGACATGAAGGAAACCCGCTCCCCGGGAGGAGCGGACTGCTTCGGTGAGTAGGCGCTGAAACAATGAAGAAGTCGGCGGAGATCGAATTATTTCCGTCTCTGAGGGGCGTTTGGCCCAGGACGCGTGTCAGGGAAGCCTGTCTTTGTGTGAGGGTGAATGCGCAGGCTTACCCTCTGGTAGTTTCAGGAATCCCGCTCAAGAAAGGCTCGCGCCGGGCGCCCCCGCCCAAACAAGGCTCAAGTGCGGTATGGATCGGGTGAGGGCCCTGTATTCCCAGCTGAGGACCCAGAACTCTTGGGAACTTTCAGAAAGGAACCGATAAAAAAAATGGAGTGGAGAGAGTCAGTTGGGTTGTGGCGGCCTCTGCGTAACAAAGGATCTGAGGTGGTCCGCCTGTCTCCATTGATTTTGGAGCAATACCCGTTCATCATCTGTTTTGAACCAGAAGGAACAAAACACTCAAAGTTCCTCGACCGACCTTGGCCCTCTTGAGGGAGGTCAGCAGTTCACAAATTTATGGGACGGTCAGAAAAATAATTCGATGAGGTCTTCGAAACTCACTCATCAGAAGGGGTCTTCTTTCGGTGGTTCGTGGTTTTTTCCTGTCTTTTTCAGTTTTCTCAGATTCTTCTTTTCGAGCATTCAACAGAGGCACTTACATTTTGGACTTCATCATCATGGGATTGAGATTTCACGTTACGAATCGAAGACTCATTCGTTCAATTGCAATATGCAGTTTTGTGCTATTGTTGGCAGACCGCACGACACGGAGATGCGCGCCTTGCGCGAGGTTGCCTCCTTGGTGATGCAGTCCTTCATCACGGCCACAGTGCTCAGGCAATCCGACCGGATGACGCACTCGCCTTGCCTAAATATAAAATAAAACACGCGTCAACCACCAACCGGTGAACTCGACCATCACCAGACCGGTAGGTGCACATGAGGGTCGTCCCCAGGAAGGCATTGCGGAACTCGAGGAAGGCCCGGTCGCGGTCGGCGGGGAACCGCTGTGGGACGTCGGGCAGACACTGCTGCATCCAGGCGTGGGCCTCCAGCAGCCCAAACTCGCCCGTGATGCGCTTTGGGGGGTAGGGGAGGCGAGGAGGAGGAGGAGGAGGAGGAGGGGGGGGGGGGGGAGGATGGAGGAGCCAATGAGAATCGAACCCTGGGGTGAGATCGACAGTGACGGGAAGCGTCGGCGGTTCTACGAAAGAAAGTGGACTGCTCACTGCAAAAACCGCGCGCAAAGCGAGTGTGCAAAGCCGTGTGTGCAAATCTGTGTGTGCAAATCTGTGTGTGCAAACCCAAACCCGCGTCGCCACGACCCCCATTGCTGACCGCGCTCCCACCCCAGCCAAGCAGACCATCTCATTGAGCCCGGGCCGGGACCATGAGGCCGGGAGCGACTCGCTGGACATGGAGACGGGGGCCCGCCTGTGGAGGGCCAGGGGCCTGATCTCGTGGCTGACCACGTGGGCCGTCTTGATCAGGGCCCGGGGGAGCACCAGCACGTGGAGGGTGCCCCGGCGGCCCTCCTGAAGGCGCATGCGGATCTCCAGCCGGGTGACGGACTCCTGGCACCGGTACGTGGCCAGCAGCTCCATCCCGGGCTGGGAGGCGGGGATGGGAAATGGGATGGGTGATGGGCGAAGGGGGGATGATGGTGATGGGGGTGATGATGGTGTTGGTGATGGTGGTGGTAATGATGGCGCTGGTGATGATGATGGTGGTGGTGATGCTGACGGTGGCGGTGATGATGCGATGATTGGATGATCGGATCGGATGATTGGATGGCGATGATTGGATGGCGATGATTGGATGGCGATGATTGGATGGCGATGATTGGATAGCGATGATTGGATAGCGATGATTGGATGGCGATGATTGGATGGCGATGATTGGATGGCGATGATGGTGATGCTGTGGAGACCCATCTTGGGAGGTGGTGGCCGAGGGGGTGCGGACCGCATAGATGGGCATGGCGGGGGTGCGGGAGCAGATGGCGGTGGCGGGCGGGTCTTCGAGCTCGACGGGGATGTCGCACTGGCCCCCCGGAGCCCCGACAGGCGCCCAGCCGAACGAGCAGATGAACGACGGGGCGGATGGCGGAATGGGGCTGGCGGACGTGGTGTCGCTGGGACTCGACCACCAACACGTGGGCTCCAGCACACAAACACACAGCCAGACAGACACAGCCAGACAGACAGCCAGACAGAGCCAGCCCAGCCACCATACCGACCTGCAGGCACACGACGTCCATGGGGGCCTGCGACTCGACCACCAGCACGTGGACGGGCTCGTCGGGGTGCAGGCTGAAGGTCGACTGGATCCGGGCGGCGTCCTGGACGGCGATCATCTTCTTGCTGCGCTTCTGGAAGCTCTCCTGGGCCTTGGCCAGCCGCTCCCGCAGCCGCTTGATCTCCTCCTGCAGCGAAGCAACCCGCTTCTGGTCGGCCTCCCGGCGGCGCTGCGCGGGCATGCGGCCAGGAGATGATGATGATGATGATGATGATGATGATGATGATGATGATGATGATGATGATGATGATGATGATGATGATGATGATGATGATGATGATGATGATGATGATGATGATGATGATGATGATGATGATGATGATGATGATGATGATGATGATGATGATGATGATGATGATGATGATGATGATGATGATGATGATGATGATGATGATGATGCTGGCAATGATGATGATGGTGATGATGGTTGTGGTTGTGGGGATGATGATGATGCCGCGCGTGCGCGTCTGCGAATCACGCACGATAGTGGTGTGCCTGTGCCAATCATATCATGTGCCATGTGTGCCATGCGCGGCTTGTGCCTGCACAATATGGGCGGCGTGGCGTGTCAGGGGGGGCGGGTGCGCGCGTTTTACGGACGGCGACGGCCTCGGCGGCGGCCTTTGCGGAGATCATGGCCTCCTGCCGCTTCCGGATGATTTCCTCGGGATCCGCCTGCAACCCACGGCCCGCCCGCGCGCCCCCCACACAACAGAGCACGCGAGTTAGGAGATGATGATGATGATGATGATGATGATGATGATGACGACGACGACGACGACGATAATGATGATGACGACGACGACAGTGATGGTGATTGTTGGGAGTGGGATGTGATGGGTGATGGGTGTGGGGTTGTGGGAGGCGGGGGGGGGGGGATGGAGACCTGGGCCGGCTGGGCTGCAGGGCCGGCAGGCTGGTCGCGGGCTCTTCGTGGTCTGTCGACGGGGCGCCGGGGCAGCAGGCGCCGTCACGGCCGATGACGGGGCGGCCGGGGGTCGGGGCCGGAGTCGGGCGGCCGGGGCCGGGGCCGATGGGGGCAGGTGGGGCGGGGAATCACGGGAAGCTGCCCAGAAGGGGGGGGGGGGGGGGGGTGGAGATGATGCGGCGTGCATGGCGGGGGGGGTGTAGATGATGGCGAGACGACGATGGTGCGCATGGCGGGGGGGGTGTGGCTGGGTGTGCGTGAGGCGGGCGGGCGCGTGAGGCCTGGCGGACCACCTGGTCGGCGACCGGCTCGGTGGTGAAGCAGAGCACCTTGCCCGTGTAGGTGGCGATGACCACCTCGTCGTATGGCGGGGTCGTGACCACACCTGGACGCCGCCCGGGGAGAGGAGTTGGGGGGAAAGGAGACAGGGCGCGAGGGTTGGTGAGACGGGGATCGGCACAGGAGGTGCGGGGACGACATGGGACATAGGGTCGTAGGGTCATGGGACAGATGGTCACATATGGTCAGAGGGTCATACGGGTCGGTCATAGGGGCATATGGCCACAGATGGTCACATATGGTCAGAGGGTCATACGGGTCGGTCATAGGACATATGGGGGGATGAGGCGCGCAGGGGGAGGGGGGACCTGCATCGATGGATGTGATGCTCTCGTTGAGGGACCGCTCGAAGAGCAGCCGCGGATTGTGCAGCGTGTCGAAGCCGTACGCCTGGACGTTACTGGGGGAGGTCGACGGGGCGGCGGAAGGGGGGGGGGGTCGACGGGGTGAAGGAGACGCCCGTCCAAAAAGGGGGGAGTGGGTGGGAGGGGAGGGCCCGGACCCGTTGTCGCGGCCCACGAGGACGTCCACGACACCGTCCCGGAGCAGGTCGTATGTGCTCAGGCAGGTCACACCGCCCGGGGCCTGCGGGCACCAGCAGCGGAGCGGGGGGGACGCACGCAAGAGCGGAAGGTGTGGGAACGTGATCGGGGGCGGTGAGGATCATGACTGGCTGTCGATGTGAAGATGGATGCTGGGGCTGGGGCGGGGCAGGCGGACCCTGAACGACCAGCCGCGGCGGCAAGAATCTGAGGCCATCAGCATCTGCCCCACGTAGCCGTTGCTCGTCCCGTACAGGGTGAACCTGCCGCCGACCACCAGCCCACACAACCACCGCGCCATGGTCATGATGAGCGGCAGGGCGGTGCGGTGCGGGGGGTGGTGCGGGGGGCAGTGCGGGGGCGGTGCGGGGGCGGTGCGGTGCGGTGGGTGTGGGCGGGGGGTGAGGCGAGGCGAGGGCAAGGCGGGGCAAGGCGTGGCGGGGGCGGCGGGTGCCTTGTGACGTTGATGGAGGAGGGAGGGAGGGCGGGGCAGACCTCTCCTGGTCGCGCGAGCCGACCGTGACCAGGGTGCCCGAGTGCGGCTGGTACCTGCGGTGGTGGTGGTGGGGGGGACGATCCGATCAGATTCAAAGGAGCGGCGGGGGGTCGTGGGTGGGAGATTGGATGAGGGTGGTGGATGAGTGGTGGATGGGTGGAATGGGTGGAATGGGGGTGGGGGATGGTGGGCGGGGAAGCAGGCATCCGGGGGAGGAGCAGACGGCTCGAGCTTGGTGATGGGACCTCACGCCGAACTCGTAGTGCAGGTTGTTCTCCAGACGCAGCCCCCATGCCAGTGCATTGGACATCCAGGCAGGAGGTGAGGCAGGGCGGGCGACACCCTCGGGGGGGGGGGGGGGGGGGTGAGGATGGCCGACCTGGATGACCCGGAGGAAGCTGTCCTGGCAGCCGAGGATGGCGTCCATACTGCCGGGGATGAGATCCGATCGACGGCGACCGAGTTGATTCGATCTGGTCGGCGAGTGGGGCGGGGGGGGGGGGGGGGGGCGGTGAGACAGGGGAAGCAGGGGGGATGAGACCTTCGGCCATGTAGAAGTTGGCCTCATTCTGGTTGACAAAGTGGTTGTACACGTACTCACCGCCAATCCACAGGTGGTCTCTTTGGATGCAGAAGGAGGTGATCGGCTCCGTCAGGTTGGTATCGAACGAGTAGAAGTTTTTACCCTGGGCATGGCGTTGCAGCCTCAGAAAAGGAGGAAAATCAGACCTTTTTGGAAAACCCATGAATGGTCTGTCGACTCGCAGTGAAAATCTTCATCTTCTGATGGGGCCCTGCCTCGGCAAGAGTGAGACAAGCAATTTCTTCGGCCACTTTGTTTTGCCAAGCAAGCTGTCGTCGGGAGGTGAAAAATCGTCCCACCGAAGGAATCAACAGACAGCAGTTTCGCGCTTCTTGGTCCCGAAGCAACTCAGCATCCCACTGTTATCACCCACAACAACACGCTGTTGCTTCTCCTTTGATCCAAGTGGGAGAACCTTAAGACACGATCGATTTGTTGCCCCTACTTGCAAGAAATCGAACCGGGAGACGTCTAATGTGGCGCTGGACAGCATCGAGGGAGGAAACAGGAAAACGAGCCGAGTTTTTGCTCCCCCGGTTTATCTGCCAATAGAGCAGCCCCTTCCCTTTCCATGCAGCCGCCACCTCCAATGACCATGATTCCCGATCCGGCGGATGCTCGAAATGCCACTTTTGTTTTTCTGCAGGAAGATCACACTCTGGGGAACGCTCTGCGTTACATGCTCATAAAACAGTCTGTGAGTGTGCCCCCACCCACGGGTTGCATTGAGTTCATTGCCCTTCCACCACCGTAGCCCCAAGACCCACTTTTGTGGCTATTCCATCCCCCACCCTTCGGAAGCCAAGATGCACTTCAGATTGCAGTCTTCGGGTCTGGTTCTTGCACCCCCCACGACGTCACGTCGTCGCTGTTCTCCACCAGATCCGGAACTCTCCGCAAAGGACCTTCTTCACGAGGGTGTTGACAGCCTGAAGGAGATGCTCCATCACATCGATTCCGAGTTCACCAAGGAGCTCGCCCGCTTCCAGGCGGCCCAGCCCACACAGACGGGACCAGCCTCCCAGTCGCAAAGTGCGCCGATCGATAAGGAATAAGGATGAGGAGGGGCTGTCGTATTCTCTTTTGGGGCGCCGCCCCACCTTTGCGGGGCCTCTGCATCCCGTTCCCATCTGTCTTCTTCTTCACCTGGGTTTCTCCCATTCGCGGCCCGTTGCTGCCAGTGGAGGGAGGTGACTGGCAGCTAGCCCTCTTCTTCCTCCTCCCTCCGGCACAAGCAGGCATCTCACGCCACACGTCACTACCCCCGGGGAGATGAGGGCATACAGATGGGAGATGGGGCATGAAGGAGCTGTTTGAGAGGAGGGCCGCACCCAAAAAACAAAAAACAAAAACTGCCACCAACCCCGGACACCGGGGGGAGGGGGGGGGGGGGGGAGGAAGAGGAAACACCAGAAGAGGGCGGAGGGGAGGCGATGGAAGGGGATGGGGAGGAGGGAGGGCGCAAGAAGACGCTCCACTCGAGTCCTCAAAGCACACGCACACAGATCGGGAGGATGGGATGGGGATGGGGATGGGGATGGGGATGGGGATGGGGATGGAGATGGGGGGGGGGGAATCCCTACATGCCTTCTGTAGTGGCAGGGGCCGGGGCCGGGGCCGGGGCCGGGGCCGGGGCCGGGGCCGGGGCCGGGGCGGCATCCATGGGTGGGGATGCAGGCTCGGCATGCAGGACGGGGGCGGGCGGAGTGGCCATGGGGGCGACTGGGTCGGCCTCTGGGGGCGGGGGCGGGGGTGGCGGGGGAGACGCCGGTGGGCACTCCGCCTCTGGGGGCGGAGCGACCGCCGGTGGGGGGATGTCGCCGTCCGGGACCAGGGTCATGTCGTACCCGCCCTCCTCGGCGGCCGTGGCGAGGGCGGCCCCCAGTGCGCTCTTCTTCTTCTTCTTCTTCTTCTTGTGGACCACCGTCGGGGTCAGCTCCGCCCCGCCCATGGTGATCGGGGCCGCCAGGGCCGAGTCGGGCGCACCCGAGGCCGGGGCCGCCTCCTCCGGGGTGGTGGTGGGGGGCGGGGGCGGTGGGGCCTCGCCCTCGCTGCCTACTGGTGGGGCGGGCGGGGGTGAGGGTGGCGGGGTGATGTCAGCAGGGGGCGCGCCGCTGGTTGGGGTGGCGACACCCTCGGCCGAGAGGGGCATGGCGCCTGCCGCATCGCTCAGGGGCGCCGGGGCCGCGGCTCGCTTCTTCTTCTTCTTCTTGGGCGCGTGCATGGGCGGGGCCTCGCCGGGGGCGGCGGGCGGAGCATCGGCCGTGATGGTGGCCATGCCCCCTTCGGAGGCGTCGGGTGGGGGGGTGAGGCTGCTCTCGGGGGGTGGGGTGGGTGAACGCGACCGAGGGGAGGCGGGAGCGGGGGCGGTCGCGTCGGCCGGGGGGGTAGCCGCCGATGGGGGCGGTGGGGCTCCCTCCCCGGTGGGTGTCGCCGGCTCGGGGGCGGCAGCGGCGGCCCGCTTCTTCTTCTTCTTCTTCTTCTTGGCGGCCCCGTCGCCACCCTCGATGGCCGGGGCGGCGCCGGTGACCATCTCGGGCCCGACGGCCGGGTGCTCGAGGGCCGGGCGGTGCGGGTGGGCGGCGGGCTTCTTGGGGTGCTTCTCCTCGTCGGCCGCGGCCCCGTCGGCCTCGTGGTCGCTCTCCTCGCTGACCATCTCGTCCAGCAGCAGCGGCCCGTCGACCACCTCGATCCCCAGCCCCGCCGCCGCGTCCAGGGCCACCGTGGGGCCCCCGAAGGCCGAGACGGGCCCCGAGGGGGCGGGCGGGGCGGGCGGGTTCGTGTCGAGCACGTCGGGGATGGCGTCCAGTGCCGCAAACTCGTCCTCGAAGGCCTCGGCCGGCTGTCCCGAGGCGGGCACCGCGAGGGGCCCCGGGGGCAGCGAGAGCGGGGAGGGGGGCACGGGCTGGCCGGGGGCCGGCTTGGGCGGGGTCTCGGCGATGGTGGGCAGCTCGTCCAGGGCCGACATGTCCGCAGTGTCGTCCGAGTTTGCAGGCGCCTGCGCGGGCCCGGGTTGATAAAGGGGTGGGAGGGAGAGACCAGTCAGGGGAGGGTCCAAGGGGCGGTGGTGATGGTGATGAGGAAGACTGGATGTCTGGATGATGACAGGTTGACAGGATGATGATGATGACGATGATGACGATGACGATGACGATGACGATGATGACGATTGGATGATGGTGGTGATGGTGGTGATTGGATGATGACGGTGATTGGATGATGACGGTGATTGGATGATGACGGTGATTGGACGACGATGACGATTTGGACGATAGTGGTGGGATGGTGGGGAGAGAGTGAGATGATGATGCGGATGCGGACCACCACTGTGAGGGTGGGCTTCGATGCGGCGGCCATCTTCATGATCTCGGCCGGCGTGATGAGCCGCATGCCGGGGTTGCCCTGGGGGGGCCGCAGGGTCTGCATCATCGAGAGCGACCCTTGGCGGGCGTGCCCGGGACCCTCCGCCGGGGCTGTTGTTGTTGCTGCTGCTGCTGCTGCCAGGGTGGCGATGGCTGCGGCGGGGGTGGAGGGGAAGTCTCCGGAGGGCATGGCGGGGGCGGGCGTCTCGCTGGTCGAGGGGGCGGGCGAGGGTGCCGAGAGGGAGGAGTCCATCCCCGAGGGCGGGTTGCCCAGGCCCAGGCTGGCGGCGCTGCTGGCGGTCGAGAGGGGCGGCCGGGGCGAGACCGAGGGCGAGGTTGGGGCCCCCACGGAGGGGACGGCAAGGCTGGTGGACGAGGGCCCAGACGAGGCCAGGTGGGCACCCGCCGGGCTCGCCGGTCGGCCGCCGGTGGGCTGTGGAGCGGGGGAGACGGTGGGTGGGGGGACGAGGACGGCGGGGGCGGGCGGCATCCGGAGGAGGGGCACCACGTTCGAGGGCTCGCGGCGGTGGTACTGCGAGGGCGGCGGGAAGAGCGCCACGGGGCGCGGGGGCGTGTCCAGGGGGGTGGGTACGGCCACCACCGGCACCACGGGGGCCGGGATGACCAGGGGTACCAGAGGAGAGGTCGGCTCGGGCTTGGGCGGCTTGGGCGGAGTCGCCAGGGCGGGGCCGATGGGGCTGCCGGGCCGCGGGGTGGCCCGCTGGGAGGGCGAGGGCAGCATGGCTCCGGCGAAGGGCCCGCCCACCGAGTAGGAGGGGGAGGGGACCGGGGACGGGGTGGACGAGCCCGGGTGCAGGGGTACGGCAGACACCCGGGCCGAGGGAGGCGGCAGGGAGCCGCCCGGCGGGGTGGCGGGGCCGGAGCGGGCTACCAGGCCCCCCGCCGGGCTGCCGGGGCGGCCGGCGGAGCCCGGGGCGACAACGGGGGTGGCGCTGAGGGACCGGCGAAGCGGGTTGAGCTGCATCAGGTCCGACCGCAGCACGCTCTTGGCCGAGGAGTGGCGCAGGGGCACACGACCGGCCTCGCGCAGAGGTCGGCAGACAAACACCTGGAAGGGGCGTCGGGGCGGGGCGGGGGCGAAGGCGGCATATGAAAAAGGGGGCGGGGTGGTTGAATGAGCGCGCGGGATTCGCGGGAAGCCCCGCCAAGGCGCATGCAGCAGGATGGTGCGCTGGGCCGACCCAGATGGTGCAGCTGGAGGCCAGCGAGGCCATGATGGACAGGCAGGCGGGCACCAGGGTGTACAGCAGGATCTCGGCCAGGTTCTCGGCAGAGTCCAGGTCCAGGAAGAAGGGCGCCTGCGAGTAGACCACGCACAGCCCCATGTAGAGGCACAGCAGCGTCGTCTCGCCGTACTGTGCGTGTGTGTGTGTGTGTGTGTGGGGGGGGGGGGGGGGGGGACGGGCGTTGAAGCACAGGGGATGAGATGGATGACGGAGGCTGAAAGGCCTGACCCCCGGGAACGCACGTGGGGACAAACCTGCCAAGTTGTCAACAGCTTGGCCAGCCTGTTATTCTTGAGGACCTTCCGGAAGCGATGGGCCACGATGTCTGCCGCACCCCGGCATGGTCAGCAATCCAAAAGAGAGCGAGGGGGGGGACAGACTCATGGCAATAGTGTAGAACAGGAGAAGCGCCGTCACCGGGATGACCTCCCAGATGGCAATGCAGGTGGAGGGAGACATCTTGATCTGAACCAGCTGGGTGATCAGCAGGAAGAGAGTCCCCGGGGCGGTGAAGACGAGGACGAAGAGGAAAGTGCGGAGATTTCGCCCCATTTCACCAAGGTGTGATCTATGGGAAAAAATGACCGGGCCCACGGAAAGTGGGAGGACAGACTTGCGAAGATGCTGTACCATCATCAGCGGGGTGATGAGCACATAACCCAGCTGGAAAGTCGAGGAAACACCCACAGTAAAAACCCAGCAAAAGACGCGCTTAGCCACTTGATAAATCTGGTTCCCCAAGAAGAGTTCGGGGATGAGAATGGCCATCGTTCCTGACTAGAAGAGGACCATCCGATGCGGGAAGGTTGGCAAAGGTCTCGTTAAAATAAAAGACAGACCGTCCAAAGGAATGTCACCAGGAGAAGACAGAGACGAATCTTCCAGAAACGGTTAAAATGCAATCTGCAATGTCGCAACGACAGCCAAACGCCGTAAAGTATAAAACAAAGGTCGATCAGATAAAAAATAGAAGCTCCAAAGAAGGTGATCACGCGAATCGCGTGTCCCCAAGCCATCAGAAGATCGCAGGCGGCTTGGTGGCACGAACAGCGGAATAGTTTCTCAAGGCGGGGCGAAACCAACTATCACTATAGATTGAGACTTGGTCCTCTCCGCCTCTGCAGGGGCGTTGACCAAGAATGAATCATCCCTTTCTGCGCCTAAATATCGCCGAACAAAAATACATCACCACCATCGAAGAAACTGCCCTTCCAGATCATGCTGATCGAAAGGTCGAACCGCCACCGCCACCGCCCCCAAAGACCAGCATGGTCAGCCTGCTCCAAAACGCCTGCGACGATCTTGGTGTTTTTGAAAAACAATTTCCGCCAAAACGCAGGTTGGTTCTGCATTTTTCCTCTCTCTGACGCTGGCTTCCTTCCTCTAGCCGTGCGCGAGTCGTTTCTGATATTACCCACGCAGAGGTCCACGATTTTTTGCTGAAACAGGCCGCCAATTTTAAGGAGATGGATCATTCTCTCCGGACCCCGGAGCTTCAGGCCCAGCTGAAAACCGCCATGCGTCAGCTGGATCCGCCCGGATTGCAAGATGATGGCACCCTTCCACCTCGATCCAATTTCCTGGCCTTGCGCCTCTCCCCCCCCGGTGAAACCGTTCCGTCGCCGCTCATGCCGCCCCAACCGGCGGCTCGCTCCCCACCCCCGGCGGCCCACTTCCAAAAGGCCCGACAACCCCCTGTCGTCCCACAGCTCACGCCCCAGCAAATCCTGCTGCAGCACGGTGGGACCCCACTCCGGCAGGAGGACGAGGACATCCCCCTGGCCATCTCCCAGATCCGGCTGGCCGCATCCACCGGCAGTCTGCACAGCGGGGGCCGCTCCTCGCCCAGCCTTCGGGCGAGCCCCTCCGCCAAGATGCTCGCGGGCCCTCGGTCGCCATCGCCCAGCTGGCCAGGGGCCGGGGGGGACTATCCACCCCCACCCGCCACCCCGAATTCCGCTGCATCTGCCGAGCTCGCCGCGACGCCCCCCCTCCTACGCCCATCGCCCTCCGCCCGCACGGCATCGCCCCTCAGAGCCGGCCAGCAGCACCAAGAGGCGGATGACGCCCGGACCCTGTCCCAGCAGGCATCCGGCGCCTACCTGCCCCCGGGAACCGCCGCCGCCGCCACCACCACCACCCCGCCCGTGACCCCATCCACCCCGGCCACCGCCTTCTTCAGCGCCCCCATCGACGCCCCGCCCGCCCCGGGCCCCCAGCCCCAACCCCCGCCTACGAGCCCCCGCCCCGCCCTTGGGCAGCAGACCTCTCCCACCCTCCCGCACCACCCACAGCAGCCCCACCCGCCAGCATCCCCCACATCCCCCGCCGGCCCACCGCGCCAGGGCCGCTCCCCCCACGGCCGCCCATCGCCGGCCCACTCCCCCCTCCTGGTGGTTCCCCCCCGGCGACCCATCGCCGGGAGCAGCTTCCCCGCGGGCGGGTTCGCCACCCACGACGCCATCATCCACCAGATGCTCAACAATGCCACCCGCCCGCAGCCCCAGCCCCAGGACGGCGGCGGGGAGATGCTCAGGGTGCGGGCCCTGTCCCCCGCCAAGGAGCCGCCCCCGACCCCCGACCCGGACTCCCCACGGGCCTCGGCCGGACGGCCGGCGCCCGGACGCCCCGTTCCGGGATCAAGACCGGCCTCGCGGCCCCGGCGACGTGCCCCCGGCTGGGCGGCGGCCGGACGGCCGGAGGAAGCGCGGATGTCCCCGCCCCGAACGGCGGCCCGCTGAGCCCGCGGCCTGGCGAGGGCTCGCCCGAGGGCACCAGCCCCGGGCCCATGGCCCTGCGCGGCCTCGGCGCATCGGGCCGCGCCTTCCGCAGCCAGAGCGAGTGTGGCGTCCGTAGTCAACGACTGGGCCCTCGCGTGCGTTGGTGTCGGGCTGGTGGGCGCGGGGGGGGGGGGGGGGGGGGGGGGGGTGAGAGTGGGGAGGAGGGTCGACCGAGTCTCACCCGACTTCTTTCCTCGCTGCTTCGGCTGCGGTGGCGCCTGCTGGTCTGGGGGGCTTTGGGGGGGCTTTGGGGGGGCTTTGGGGGGTGGTGTCTGGGTGGGCGGCTCTCCCCGGGTGATGCACCCCTGGCTGCGGTGGCGGCTGGGAGCAGTTCCGGCAGGAAGCGAGCGATCCCTCCGGCGGCGAGGTCTGGCCATCCTGCCCCGCAATAGTGCACACCCAGCACACACACAGAGTGGGGGGGGGGGGGGGGGGGGGGGGGGGGAGTGGGGAAGGGAGAGGAGGTGTGGCTCGACTTGATCTTTTCCCGCTCACGTTCTCACAGCCCCTGCGTGCTGCCCTCCTGTCGTCTCTCTCCCCCCACGCTGCTGCTGCTGCCGCCGCCGCCACCCCCCGCCTCCTGCTGCCGGCCCCTGGCGCCTCCTGCTGCTGTCCGCCGGGGCCGCCCACCGACCGCTCGTCGGGCTCGCCTGTCCCGCCGCCCCGCCCTGCACCTCGCCGGCCTCCTTCCTGATGGGCGACTCGGCGTCCTTCGTCCTGCCCGTCCTGACCCCCCCCCCCCCCCCCCCCCCCGCTGCGTGTGGTGGCCGCCACGCCACGCGCACCCCCCACGTCCCGCCGCCCGCCCGCCCACCGACCTCCGCTCGCCCATGTCCCCGTCCCCGTCCCCGGGCCCCTGGCATCCCCTCCTGCCGCTGGTGGATCCGCCCCCGGGTACGCCTCGCCCGGCCACCGTCACCGGGGCGCTGCTCATGGGGCTGCACACGGCGCGCACCCTGACCTCGCCCCCCGGCTGGCGCTATCCGCCCATGACCTCGGGATCCCCCCAACCGCCCTGCAACTTCTGGGCGACCCGCCGCTCGTCCGCTGGGACTCCGCCGTCCCCCGTCCCGTCCGCACCATCCCCCCCACCGGCCGCCGCCATCCCCCCGAACATTCTGCTCGCCCCCGGGGTTCTCGACCCGTCCTCGCCCCCGCCCGGCCCCGTGCTGACCGTCCAACGGATCTCGGCCCACTCGGCCGCCCTGGGCACCTCGCCCTCCGCCGCCCTGCTGCTCGGGCCCCTCCGACGTGTGGTCACCCCGCCCGCCCCAACCCGCCGCCCGCCCGCCGCCCGCCGCCCGCCCTCGCCGCCCGCCCTGCCCATCCCCGCGGCAATCGCCCTTGCCATTGCCGACGCAGAGCGGACCCCTGGCGAGTCTCTTGCGGCACTCCGCCTTGTCCCGCTCCTCCATCCAGGCCCTGCCGGCCCAGGGGCAGGGGCAGGGGGGGCAGGGACAGGGACAGGGGGCTCGCCCACCCACCGTGGGGGGTCGCGCACCGCTCCCACCCGACCAGCCCCGCCCCGCGCCCGCCCCGGACCCGGCAGCCCGCTGCGGGGCGGCGGACGGGCTGACCGGGACCCGACTCGGGGGCTCCTCCAGGCCGGCGGCAGCCCCCGGCGCCCGGAATACAACCCTGAAAATCTGGTGTCGCCCTGGGGGACCGGGCCTGAGCCCGCCACCGCACCCGCCGCACCCGGGGATGGCGGCGGCCGGCCGGCCCTCGGGGGCCGCGGGCCGGGCTGAGCCGAGCACCCCCGTGACCCCCCCGGGGACCTTCGCCTCGGCCGCCTTCTCGGGGTCGGAGGAAGTCGGCCCGCGGTGCCCCTCGGCCTCGGCGGGGGGCAGCCTGTGCCCCAGCCTGACCTCCTTCGCGGCGCCCCTCTCGACCCGGGCCCCCCCGCCCGAGCGCTCGCCCCTACCGCCCGCCCCGCCCTCGCCCTACAGCCAGCTGCCGCCCCCGCTCCGGTCCTCGCTCTCTCGGCTCGCGGCCCCCCTGCCGCCCCTGCCCAGCCCCTACTGTGCCACCCCGGGGCCGGGCCTGGGCCTGGACGTGCCCCCGGCGACGGTCTCGCTGGCCCAGCTGCTCAGCGGGGTGGGCCAGCACAAGCGGCCCGCGTACAGTTCCCGGATGGCCCTCAGGCTCTCGACGCCCCTCGTGGGCATCCAGGCGGCGGGTCGCCGGCGGGGGGGCGCGCCGCGCCACGAGGAGGTGGCAGCTTCTGAGGACGTCTGCGAGCCCACGTCCTCTGCCTCTTGCCTCTTGCCTCTTGCCTCTTGCCTTCTGCCTCTTGCCTCTTCTTGCCTTCTGCCCTCTCTGGTGGTGATGCATGTTGTTCTTGCGCATCCTCACTAATTCCGCCTCGTGATTTTCTGTCTCTGTGTGTGGCCGTGCAGCCCGCCTCACCGGGCGGTGGTTCCGGCCTGCTGAGCGAGTCCCTGCCCCTGCCCTCCACCCCCACCGGCCTCGCCGCATCTGCGGCCAACCCGGGTGCCTTCCGGCCCACCCGCTCGTCCACCTCGGGGTCGCCCCTCTCCCCACCGGCCCTCTGCCGCTACCGGCGGACCCGCTCCCCACCCCCCAGCCGCCAGGAGGGCCGCCGGCGAGGCCCCGCCCGCCAGCCCCCAGCCGCCCCCAGCCGCCCCGGGTCACGCGACTCGACCGTCTTCAGGCAGTTCGACCCGCTGCTCGTCTTCCTGGAGCCGCCAGCGCCCCGGCCGCCACCGCCGCCACCGCCACCACCGCCGCCCCCTCTGGGAAGCGCGGCGCCCCCCCTCGCCATTCCACCGCCATTTTCGGATCGAAACGACGACGACGACGACGACGACGAGCGAGACGGGGCCGGGGATGCGCAGGCATGGTCCCTGCCCGTCCCGGCCGCCCCCGATCATGCTGCCCCCGAGACCCCAACCAGCACCGGCAGCGGCAGCCCGGAGGCCCCCCACCTTCTTCCGGCGGCCGAGTGGGAGGCGGCGGCTGCGGTCCCCGCTTCGCCGCACCTCACAGCAGCAGCCCCCGGCCGAGTGCCGCCACCCCACCTGGTGCCCCCCGCCGATGGCCAGCTCCTCCGCGCCTCGTTGGCCTCCCAGTCGAGCGAGTTGTCCCTCTCGCCGCGCCCCTCGGAGGCCACCCGGCACCCGTCCCCGGCCCGCTCTCGGCGCAGCTGCTGCGAGGAGGGCGACCCCGAACACGATCACGAACCAGCCGGGGGCCTGGACGCCTCGCCACCCACCGCGGCCCCGACGCCTGCTCGGCCCTCGTACCCCCAGCTGCAGCGGCGCCCTGCGGGGACGCCACCACCACCGCCGCCGCCCCACCCGGTCCTGCTGCGGGGCTTCTCGACCAGCCTCTCCGTCCGGCCCGCCAGCAGGGCCCGGCCCGCCACGGGGGCCAGCAGCAGCGCCGGGGGTGCCCCCGAGCCCTGGGACACCACCCTGGGGGAGGTCGTCCCCGTCCCGCTGATGGCGGCCGGGGGGCACGGGGCGGACGCCGCCCCGGCCACATCCACCCCGCCAGACTCGCCCACCCTGGTCGGAGCGGCAGGCGACTCGTTCGACGACGTCCAGTGACCGCCCAGCGGTGTCACCGTCCCCCTCCGCCTTCCCCTCCCCTCTCCTTCCGCTTCCCCCCAAGTGTTTTTTGGGGAGCGAGGTTGTATTTTTCGTCGCGTCTCTCGCGGCCCTCGTCGGGGGCTGCTGTTGCTGCTCGGTGGTGCCTCATCTGCCCAGCCCGCCCACCTTGCCCCCCACCCACCCGCTCCACACTCTGCGTGGGTTGGGCTCGCTCCCCCGCACCGCCCCTCCTGATCGCGGGTTTCCCACGCCCCCACACACCATCCTGCTGCCCTGAGGGGTATGCCGCCCTGGGGAAGATGGGCACCGCCTGCCTGGCAAGTCAGCGCGTCCGGGGGGGGGGGGGGGGGGGAGGGGGCGACGGGGCAATACACACCACCGGTGATATTCCCCTGCTCTTCACGCAGACACGCAGCAGACACACCGAGACACACTCTTCCCCTCCCCACCCCACCCCACCCCACCCCACCCCCTCCCCGCTCAAGCGGTCCACTGGGTGAAGGGGTCCAGGGGCGTCCGGTAGAGGACCACGGGGAAGTTCTCCGAGACCAGGGTCTGGTCCTGGAAGAGCACGGCCAGGTTCAGCTCGTAGTCGACCCCGAACAGGGCGCTCTTGACGGTGGGCGAGGTGAACAGGCGCGGGAAGATCATGTGGATGGGGATGGCCTGGCCCCGGGGCACGTCCCCCTCGGCCAGCTGGATGTTCTGGATCTCCGTGGCTGGAACCCGGAATCCGGGGTGAGGATGACGATCGGGAGGGAGGGAGGGGGGCGATGCCGACCTTCGGGTGGGTCCTCCTTGCCCACAGCCTCCACCCGGACCAGCTGGATCTCGATGCTCTTGATGGTGCTGCTCGACGAGACGACCGTCAGCTCGCCTGTCGACATCACCCACGGGGGCACGAGGCCGCCGCGCCGGCAAGAGGGAAACGGGGGGGGATGAGGGGGAGACAGAAGGACGGGCGGTGAGACCCAGCGCCAATCTTGCCGTCGGCCGGGGAGAGAATGGGGGGTGCGGGCGGAGGGAGTCACGGAGGGGCGCGGGGGAGCAGGATGAGCCGGACCCGTGAATGGCTCGAGGATGTTGCAGAGGCGCGAGTGGAGGCGCCCCGTGATGCGGAACTCGGGCACGCTGCGCGACTGCTCGGCGCTGATGTTCTTGATGGAGCGGGGCGTGATCTCGAACTCGTAGGGCTTCACGGGGTACCGGGTCTCATTCTGTTGGGGTACGCCAGGAAATGATCGGGGTGTATCGGGGTGTGTGTGACCGGGGGCCAGACCGGCATGGTAATGATAAACTCCACACCGGCGTTCAGAGGCTTGGCAAGCCGGCCCCGACCGAGAGTTGAAGACAGCACGTACTGGATATTGACGTACACGCCGTGATAGGTCTCAAAGAGGGACGAGTCATCGCTGGGGGGAGTCAGTGGGAATTCAAACGGAAGTTCTGTGATTCCATCGGGGAATCTGCCCGCAGGGGCGATCTCCATAGCAAGCTGGAGGATGACGATGGGATCCTTTGCCGTGATGAGCGAGTCAAAGAGGCCATCCTTGCGCACATTCTTCGAGAGGGTGATCGAGCCTTCGATATTCAGAGAAATACCTGTATGTTGAAGGGGTCCTTTGGTGGTGATGACCAGAACCCCTGAAACGGTTTCCTACAGGCCCCAACAATCGACTCACAAAACCCGTGGGAGAAAAACTGCGGACCCCGGGTCTATAAATGCGATCGCTGCGTTTCAAGCGGACTTCAAGAGACATGGGACTAAATTCCCGTGAGAAGGGTGCCTCTTCAAAAAAGAAAAAACAAACCGAGAGAGAAAGGGTCGAGTACCCCGCGACTGCCGGCTATTTTCTCGCCAAACTTTGGGGACTCTTTCTCTTTGTTTCCGTCACCACGCAATCTCCAAAGCTCTTCTTTCTGGGCCCGAGCCATGCCGGGAAGTCCAGCATTCATTCCGTAATATTTCAGAAAATGTCTCCGAATCAGACCACTGCGCTGGAGCCCACCGAAGCCGTGCTTCTTCTAGGTCTGTCGGGATACTTTTGGTTCAGTAGTTTGTATGATTGTTTTGGCCAGATGTGAGCAGCAGCTCATTCACAAAGTTTCAGATCTGGGATTTTCCAGGGCTCTTCGAGTTTTCGGACGAATCAATGCAGTATTTCAAAGACTGCAGCGCCATAGTCTACGTTCTTGACGCTCAAGTCTGTCAGCTTGCTGACGCTCGTGCCGATTTCTTTTGCCTCTCCATCAGGACGAGTACATTGACCAATGGATGGAGAATCTTCAGTCGGTTGTACAAAAGGCTCTTCAAGTGCGCGATAAGATCGAATTGAATATATTTATACACAAAGCCGACCAGATCCCGGCCGCCTCTCTATCGGCCTGCAAGGACGATGTCTCCCAGCGCATCCTGCGCGGTCTTCGGGAGTGCAGCCCCCTGGCGGACGACGACGAGGACGACTACGAGTTCCCCTCAAGGGCTGCAGACCCGAGCACATACAGCGGCATGGGCACTGAGTCGACCACGATGGGTGCCGCCCCGTCCACCAGCACCCACCCGGTTGTCCACGTGGCTCCCACCCGTGGGGGACAGCCACCCGCCGACAACCTGCTGGACCGGGTCATGCCCCACTTCTACGTGACCTCAATCTACGACCACAGCATCTTCCAGGCGCTGTCGGACGTGGCCAGGCGGCTGGTGCCCCAGCAGGCGCTCCTCGAGCACATGGTCACCGGGTTCGCCGAGGTCCGCCCTGCGGTCATCCTTCCCGGGGGGTTATACCCGCATGCCTGGGGAGGCGAGGTTGGTTGGCGAGGAGCACCGTTTGACGTTGGGTGGAAAACCCTCTCCGCACCTGCTGTGGACGCGCAGCACTGCGAACTGCCCACGGTGTACCTGTTCGACGTCATGACCAAGATGCTGCTGGCCTCGTGCATCCGGGGGCCGGTCGACGTGCCCGACCCAAGTCGCGACTCGTTCGGCATCTGCTCCGACGCCATCGACTTTGTCATCGACGTCTCGTTCGTCTACAGGCCTGTCCGCCTCCTTCCCGCCCAACGGGCCGCTCACACCCCTGCTTCCACAGCCAGCAGAGTACCCCCGGCGGGGCAAAGGACCCGCACGACAGCAACCAGAGCTGCCTCATCAAGCTGAGCGACGGCTACGTGCTCTCCGTCCGCAAGGTGGACAAGTCTGTCCCCCCCCCCCCCCCCCCCCCCCCCCCCCCAGGATCATCACCGATGGGCGACCGTCTCTCTTCCCTTTCATGGACAGGTTTCTCGCCCTGGTGGCGCTGGGGAAGCGCGCCCAGTTCGAGAAGCACGGCCTGATCGCGTACAACTTTGAGACGCTGCGCAAGGCGGTGCTGGAGCTGGAGCAGACCCCGGGCGCCCCCACCCTCAGCGCCCAGGCGCTCTCCGCCCTGGCAGAGCGGGTCATCCGGACCATGCCCCTCGTCCCGGCACCGCTGCCACCGCCGCCCCGGCCGCAGCAGCAGGAGGTTGCTCCGACCGGGGCGATCTACTCCTCGGCCCCGCTCCCCGATCAGGCGGGCAAGGGCGAGACTTCAGATGCCTCCCATCGGCACAGCTCGCATCGCCACCACCATCGCACAGCAACCTCCTCGCACCATCACAGCCACAGCCGCAGCCATCGCCGCTCTTCGGGTTCGCCCAAGGGAGAGGACGCAGCTGCGCTGGTCGGAACGGTACCGGACCTCGGGGCGAGCTACCTGGCCACCCCGGGAACGGCATTCCCACCAGCCATGAGCGTCCCCGCGTCGGTTGGGTTTTTGGGGACCTCAGTGCTTCCTTCGGCCGGGACGCTGACCAGCTCGGTGGAGGGTACCTTGGCCCCTGGAGTTCGGAAAACCGAGGCGGCCCCCCTTCCCTCCCTTTCTTCTGCCGTATCGATTCCAACAACAACACGACGCTAAATATCTTGACTGCGTTCGTTCTATTGAGGAAGAAGAGAAAGGTCGGGGGAAAAAGTGGCGGTCACCCAGGAAATGCGAAGACGTCATCTTCCTCAAAAAGATCGGAGTTTCGTGGCGGCGACAGTCTGCGGGATTTCTTTGTCTGTGGGTGGCAGGCAAAAGATAGCGAAGGCAGTTCGCGTGAATTCAAAGAACAGACTGTTTTCGGTGTCGAGGCAGTTTGCCTTTGGTGGTGCGCTCCGAGGGACCGGTGGAGGGATTTGGCGGGTGGGGTTTGCTTCGCGATCTTGGAGGTCGGATTCGCCGATGGGACTCGGGATTTGTCGGACGATCCGCCAGGGGGAGGCTTCCCAGGGTCGGGTTTTGTAACTCCGGGCTCTTTTCGGCGGGAGAACGACCTTGCGGGTTTTGGTGGTGGTGGGCTGTCCTTCGGACTCGTGAAAGGTTCGTCCGGAGGCGATTCGCCAGGAGAGAGAGACGGAGGAGATGGGGGTGGTACTGGAAGGGAAGCAGTTGCGGTTGCATCTGGGTGCGGGGCGGGAAGATTGCGCAGCTTCTCCAGCTCAGACATGGAGGCGGCCAAATTGGAGTTCAGCTTCTTGATTTCCGCATCTTTCGCTGCAACTTCGTCCTGAGAGAGTTTGGCTTCTTTCTTCATTTGGTCCTCGAGTTCATGCAGTTGCCGAGCTGTGCGTGCTGCGCTATCGATGGCGGACGCCTGGTCAGCTTCAAGCGTATTGAACCGGTGGCGGAGGTTCTCCAATTTCTCGAGTGTTTCACGCCTGTCTTGCTCGAGAATGCCCTTCTCCTGTGAGGAACGATCCTTTTCCTGGAGCAAGTTGCTGAGCGTGAACTCGGAGGAACCACAGACTTCTGACCGCTCCCGACGGACGGACTCGAGTTGCGAGGTGAGAGCTCCAATTTCTTCTGTCGCCAAAGCAAGTTGTTTCGCTTCTTGGGCCGCGGCATCCTATGAGTGATGTGGGTGGGTGGGTGGTGGGTGGGTGGGGCGAGCGGTCGAACGACAAACGATCAGGGTGGGAGACCTGAGCGACGAGAAGATCTGCTTTCATGTGCACAACCTCCTCGGCGACTGGTGTGGAGTGGGCGGCCTCCTCCAGGGCCAACTTCGTCTTGTTCTTGGCTTCTTCGATCTCACATTGCTTTGCAGCGAGCTGCTCTTGTGTGCTGAGAAGGTTCTCGTGGGTTTGGTGAAGCTCCGCGTGCGATCTCTGGAGCTCTTCTTGGACATGGCGAAGCTCCTCCCGGACTTGGCTGAGGTCACGCTGGGCTAATTGCAGTTGATCCGAGACTGGGGCTGCATCGGCGATCGCTTTGGCGAATTGTTCGCGTTCCGCCTTTCGGAGAGCATCAAGGGAAGAAAGCTCGTCGCGCTGTGAAGTGCGACAAAAAAAACAACAACGGGCAGGTGGTCGTATGTGGGCGTGACTGGCTGGAAGCGGTTTGAACAGACAGCTTTGAGGAGGGCCTCCCGGTCGGATCCCTGCTGAGAGTGGAGAAGGGACAGAGTCTGTTCCAAACGCGCTTTTTCGGTGGCGATGGTGCGACACTCCCCACGGATACGTTCGAGGTCCTGAAGCAACGAGCTGTTGGCGGACACCAACCTGGCGCGATCTTCTTGGACTGCCGACATATTCTAAAAACGGAATCAGAACAATTCAGAGGCGAGCACAAACCAAAGAGAGCTCCTCGCATTTTCGTTTGTGAACTTCGGCGGAGTCCAGCGCCTCCTTGGCGGCGTCCTTCAGCTTTGTCACCTTCATTTTGTGTGCCTCTTTCAACACACTCAGTTGGTTGCCGGCCTCTTGTTCGCGGTGCTTTGAAGCCAATAAATTTGGAGGCAAAGGGTAACACAGACTTGGGCTGCCTGGGCTGCCTGCTCTGCGGCTGCGAGCTTCAACTGAAGCTGTTGCGTCTGCCCCTTTGCTCGAAGCAACTCTTCATCGAGTTCTGACTTTGCCCGTTGGAGATCCGAATTGCTCTTCAATTGTGTCTGGAGTTGTTCACGGGCCGACTCAGTGAGACTCTGTGCGGTGGCCTTGGCCTCACGGATGACCTCCAGTTCGCTTCGGCTCTTGGCGAGGTCCAGTAAAACCTTTTGAAAGTCAGCCTCTCGGGACTGAATTCTAAGGGAGGAAGGCGGAGCGCAATGTGCTGAAGTTGGGCAGGTGCGTTGGGCAGGTGCGTTGGGCAGGTGCGTTGGGCAGGTGCGTTGGGCAGGTGCGTTGGGCAGGTGCGTTGGGCAGGTGCGTTGGGCAGGTGCGTTGGGCAGGTGCGTTGGGCAGGTGCGTTGGGCAGGTGCGTTGGGCAGGTGCGTTGGGCAGGTGCGTTGGGCAGTGGTGCGGTGTCAGAGGTGTGTGCAGAACAGAGATGCTGTGCGTGCGAAGGAACATAAAGCAGAACACACCTCATGTTGAGTTCTTTTGACCTCCTCTCGGTTTCTTCGAATTCAGCCGTTTTTGCTGCGAGTTGAGCATCCAGGCGGCCCGAGGAGGCTCTTTCGCGCTCTAACTCGTCGCGAACGGTCTGAACCGTCTTCTCGGCGGCTTCTTTGTCGCGCAGAACAGCGGCGAGGCGCTCGTTCGTGGCGCTGAGAGATTTCTCGACTTTGTCCTGGGACAAAAAATATGGCAACAAAACGAAAGGGAGAAGACGCCCACCTTGCGTTGAGTGAGGTCAGTCACCTGGCTCTCGGCTCTCTTGAGCTTCTCTTCGAAGTCTGCGAGCTCTTTGGTCGACCTAGCAACAGAGTGCAACAGGCACACAATCCGAGACAGACCTCTTGTACGACTCAAGGTTCTTCGTGAATTCCTCTTGCACCGATCGGGTGGATTCCTTGAGCTGGCCGTTCTCACGTTCGAGAGTACTGACCGACTCGCACTTCTCGGCGAGCTGCTTGGCGAGGCTCTCCTTTTCTTGGACCAGAGAAGCGATTCCCTTTTTTGCTGCAAAATAGATTGAGAGGAGAAGTGAGGCACTGGCGCAATCGTGACCCGCAGACCTTCATCGGTTTCTTGCAATAATCGCTTCTTCTCTGTTTGAGTTTCTTCGAGGCTGTTTCCCAACTCTGTGACACCTTGTGACTGTTGGGAGATTTGCGTTTCAAGTTCCGCCTTGTGCCCCAGTGAAGCCGACAACACGTAATTGAGGATTGAGCACAAACCTTCTGCTTCTCCGTCTCTGCGATCTTCTGTTCGAGGTCCCGGACGAACTCTCGAAGCTTTTCGCAAAGAAGCCTAGTTTCAGAGACATTATACTGGTGCAGTGGTGGTGAGTTTACCCCTCTCGTGCTGATGCAAACCTCCACCTGAGTGAGCCGGCCAGCCTCGGTTTCGTGAATTTGCTCCATCTTCGTTTTTTCGGTACTTAGCTCGTGGAGTTGAGCCTCCAATTGCTGAATTCTGTGCTGTTGCTCTGAGATTTTCAAAGCCTTTCGGTGAATTAGACAATGCGCGAGGAAATTGACAAACCGCTGCCTTAGCATCAGCACGTGTCGTGTGTTGTTGTAACATGAGCTTCTCGGCGGTCTTTTTGAGCTGATCATAACGATTCAGCGGTGCTGGTGCAGCAAAAATGGATTTGGAGGCTGCTGCAACTTTGGTCTCACTCTTTGTTCGAAGCTGAAGCAAGTTTAACTGGAGATGCAATGAGGTGAAGGGACACCAGGACAAGGGAACTTTTCCGGATCATCATGTGCACCTTGGATAATCCAGCAATCTTTCGGCCGTTTTGCTGATGGAGATCGGCGAAGACCTTCCCGACTCCGAACAGGGCGATCAATCTTCCCGCCAACAAGGAGACTTGAACCCACAATACGAGTTCAACGGCGAGCAAAGCCATCCCGAAGACGCCGAAAATGCACATGCTCAGACGAGGATTCATCCTCCGCCTGTCCCTGTTGATTGTTGGAACAGAAATTTCCAATTGAAAAGAGAGCCGAAGCCCATTCCAAAATATCCAAAAATGGTGATTCGGCCACAGCCTCGGTCAGCAGCACTCCAACAGATTCCCACTTCCATCACTTCACTCTTAGTACGATTGCCAACAATCCAGAGGCTACTCTTCCTCCTCTCGATTTCTCTTTCCTCCATATACCCACCCTCGAATGTCCGTCCTTCATTCCCTCTTTGGCCCATAACCGCTGTAATAGCGATCCTCTACGAGGACCCTCGCAGCGGAGCACTCGCACCAGAACAGCCTGCGTCCCCACCACCACCACCACCCTCAACCCTCAACCCCCAGAGACGAGGCCGCGATGAGCCTGAAGTCTGCCAACCCTCCCCGGTCGGGTCCGCACCATGCATTTCCCCGATAGGTGGCTGAGAAGCCGCTCCCCAAGGTCTACATGGCCACCGTCCTCCGGCTGCAGAACAACGAGATCCCGTCGGTGGAGCCCCTCCCCCAGGTTCTCTCCTTCATCCTGGTCAACCCGGCCGCGCTGACCTGGCTCGACCTCAGTTTTAACGCGCTCACCACCCTGGACGAGGAGGTCTGCATTGTTCCACGTTCCCACCCGCACCCGCCCCATCCCTCACTCCCACACAAGACGGAACGACCATGACAATCATCTCCACGCCCCGCCCCGCCCCGCCCCGCCCCGCCCCCTCTATAGGCCTTCCTGTGCCTGCCCTCGCTGCGCACGCTGAACCTGCACTGCAACAAGATCGCCGACTACCTGGAATTGCTCAAGTTGCAGCGGCTGCCGCCCCTGCACACCCTGACGCTGCACGGGAACCCCATCGAGCAGCTGCGTTTCTACCGGACCTTCGTGGTGGCCCTGCTGCAGACCCGAAACCTGGACTTCTCCCTGGTCAGCAACCAGGTCCGCTGTCCCTCCCCCACCCACACCTTCATTCTCATTGGTCATCAACCAGGGGTCCGGGTCCCCGCTAGCTCTCATTCGCTTCCCACCTACCCCCTTCATTCTCTGCCGCATCATCATCACGGCTCACCACTCCAACCGGTCCCGCCTATTCTCGCTCTCCCCCCGTCTACCCCCCCCCCCCCCCCCCCCCCCCGGGGCACACCAGGAGCGTGAGAAGGCCAAGACCTGGGGGCGGATCCACGGCCTGACCGACACGGCTATCGACCTGCGCAGCCTGCAGCCCGTCATGGCCCAGCGGCTCACCCAGGACGACCCCAGGGAGGCCGCTGCCAAGCCCGTCCGTGCGCCGCCCCCCTTCACCTGACCTCCCCCAGGCATCGAGGCGAGACGGCTCACCGTTCGACCTTACCCTCTCTCCCCCAGGCTGCGGCCCGCCCCAAGGGGCGCTGAGGGCCGGGCGGGCTCGAACAGATCGTGCAGACGCGGCGTGAACAGGTGGGGGTTGCGTGCCTCCGGTGGGCACCGAGTGAGGCGGGTGGGGCGAGCGGCTGTGGGCGGGTTGCCGAGGTTCTTTTCCCTTCGTCCGGCAAACAGTGCGAAAGTGGCCCGAAGGACACAAAATGAGAGGAAGAGATAGCCACGACGGTGGGAAGAGATAGCCACGACGGTGGGAAGAGATAGCCACGACGGTGGGAAGAGACAGCCACGGCGCAGGGGGACCGCCCGCTGCGGTGGGGTGGCCACCCCACATGGGAGAAGCCCAGAGAAACCAACCAACGAAGCAACAAAGACCGTGGTGATGGAGGGGGATGGGTGGACTCAACCCGGGGAGGGAGACAGGGAGAATGGATGGGATACAAACAGAGGAGGAACGCACACCGAAACAACGCGTGTCACAAAGCCGACCAAACTGGGCGGAAACGAAGAGAAGCCTTGCGGCACAGACCACAAGAGTGGGGGATAAGCCACTTATTGCCCCTCCATGAGGAGGGCATCGTGGTTGGTGGACTCGCCGGGGCCCGCGGGCCGTGTGGTGGTGAGCAGCATGATGACCAGGACCAGCGCCTGGAGAAACTCGAGTCCGTGGAAGAGGCTGTACCAGGGCAGTCCCAGCGGGGCAGCGGGAACAGGTCCACGATCATCTCGGCGGCGACCATCCCGCAGTAGACCAGCTGTGGGGTGCGACAGCCCCCACAAAGGTCGTGAGCCAAGCGGGACAAAACAAGGGCTCATAAGGCCCCCAAGCTGCTCCGTCGCACCGACCCACTCCCCACCTGCGCACATGCGCAAAGATGCGACACGCATGCATGCAGACCAGCAAAACCAGTGCAATGATGCCCCAAAAGAGAATCTGGGGGCAGAGCAGAAGGGGGGGCGGAGATTGCGTGGAGAATCAGAAATGAGTCCCCACCAGACCGAAGAACGTGTGTGTGGCGTGTGGCGTGTGGCGCGAGTGGCGTGTGGGACGGGGCGTGGGGCGTGGGGCGTGGGGCGTGGGGCGTGGGGCGTGGCGGGGCGGCGGGCGGGGCTGGGCAGGGGCTGGGCGGGGCGTGGCGGCGGCGTTGGGTATTGGGGTGTGGCGTGTCGTGCCGGGGTCAGTGAGGCGCGCCGACCCTTCGGAAGAGCTTCTTCATGTAGCCCATGGCCAGGAAGTACGGCGCCCGGACCCGGAAATACCGCCAGATGCGCACAGCCACCACCACGGCCGTCGTCACAAAGAAGATCTCAAACAACACCAACAGGGCGTTGTCACAGGCGTTGATCTGGAGGGGAGTGAGGAGCAGCAGAGCAGCAGAGCAGACCCAGTAGATCACCTGGGGATAGTCGGCTTCTGCCGCCATCATGAATTCGATGATGAACAAGCCGATCCATACGGCGACGTTCATTCCAATTAGAAGAGCCCGGAGGCACTTGAAAGCAAGTTTCTTCTCCACTACCATGGAGAACCAGTGAAACATCATCATGGTATAGAGGACTTGGAGCAGGAGAACAGGGAGATAGAAGAGGCAGGAAAATAAAAAGCGGCCCCAAGTCGTTCGCTCGAATGTATCGTTGAATACTTGTACAAGAACGGCGGCTAGGAAGGGTGTGATAATGCGCATGAAGTCGCTGCAGGATGCAGACAGCCATTGGCTCCGGCAAAAATGGGGAGAATAATAGCACCAGCAATCAATAGCCTTCTTCTTGTCCGATTTGGCCCGACATTCGCAGATGATGGGTCGAGCAACGAAGGGACTTTGTTGCGTTCTTCTCGCAGTGAAATGCACAGGCTCACGATCATACATATCAATGAAATACCACCTTGAGCAAAAAATAAGCTGCTAAATCCGTAGGCATACACATAATCGATGGTCGTGAGGGTGTCTGTGTCGTTGCCCGCAGCCATCGTGATAGTTTATCCACCCTCTTGGTGAAACTCGCTCGGCCGTCAACATGCACTTCCGTTTGAGGATTCGGGACGCCGACCAAATCGTTCGTGTGGCTTGCCATAATGAGCGAAACAAGCGCACCCAGGAGGAAATGAATGATTTGTGTATTCTCGAGCACGGTACCATCATTGTGGGTGACGATGGTAAGATTGCCTTTGTTGGAACGGAAGCCGAGGCCAGCACTGACCCTCGCTTCGCGGGTGCTACCTTTGACCGAGATCTCAACGGCCACGGCCTTTCTATTGTCCCTGGTCTTGTTGATGCGCACACCCACCCCATCTGGGCCGGCGACCGCGTCAACGAATTTGCGATGAAGTTGGCTGGCGCGACCTACATGGACATCCACAAGGCTGGTTTGTTTGCTTTGTTTGCTCTTTCGGCCTCATCACCCCACAAGGCGGTGGGATCGGCTTCACTGTCGAGCATACCCGCCGCGCGTCCCCCGAGGAGCTGAAGACGCTCCTTGAAGCACGCCTGTCCCGGATGCTTCGTGCGGGAACCACTCTTGCCGAGACCAAGTCCGGCTATGGGCTCGACTTGGAGACGGAGGTGAAACTGCTGAAGGTCGGCGCAACCTGCCCTTCCTCGGCCTGCTCACCGTGTTTTTTAGGTTCTGCACGAGGTTTCCAAGACCCACCCCATCGGCATGGTGACCACCTATCTGGGGGCCCACTCGGTCCCCAAGGGCACAACCGCCGACGCGCACACCCGCGACATTGTCGAACGGCATCTGCCCGAGCTGAAGCGCCTCGAGGCTCAAGGTCGACATTCCCCCCCCCCCCCCCACTTCAACCACCACCACCACAACCACAACCACAACCCACCCGCACACCCGCACACCCGCACACACATTTTCGACACTCTACAGGCGAACTGCACGTGGACAATGTGGACCTGTTCCTGGAGCGGGGCATCTTCGAGCTGGGCCACGCCCGGGAGATTCTCGTGGCGGCCCAGCAGCGCGGCTACGCGCTGAACTTCCACGGAGACGAGATGCACGACATGCACGGGGCCCAGCTGGCCGCCGAGCTCAAGGCCCTGGCCATCTCCCACCTTGAGTCGGTCTGTCCGCGGCGCCCGCCTGTTTCCGACGTCCCTCACCCGCACTGGGGGTGATGCAGGCGAGCCCGGAGGGCATCGAGGCCATGGGTCAGGCAGGCACGCACGCCGTCCTGCTGCCGACCTGCCCCTACGTCCTGAAGAAGTCGAACCTGCCCTACCCCAATGCCCGCGCCATGATCGCCGCACACGTCCGTCGCTGTGGTTTCCCACACTGACAACTGGCTTTCCGCAGGTTCCCATTGTCGTGGCGTCGGACTACAACCCCAACGCACACTGCTTGGCCATGCCCGTGGTGATGAACCTGGCGTGCATCCAGATGGGGCTCACCATGCCCGAGGTCCTGGTGGCTTCAACCCTCAACGCGGCTGCCTCCCTGGGACGGGCCGATCGGTCTGTGCCTGCGCCATTCCTCGGTCCCTTGGTTTCATCATGCCCCATCAGGTACGGCTCGCTGGAAGTGGGCAAGGAGGGCGACCTGGTGGTGGTTGGCGCCTCCCGGTGGGAGCACCTCGTCTACGAACTGGGCGACCCCCCAGTGGCCGGCGTCTACAAGGCCGGCCGGTGCGTCGCGTAAAATAACACCGAACAATAGCAACAAGACCGCAAAGCCGGTGGGAGGAGAGATGAGGATCTCGAATCAAAAGGATGACAATCACGCCGCTGACAAAATGAGCGCGCATGTAGCCTTGAGTTCCCGGGGGCCCACTCCACCGATGACGGAATCTCTTCCGCCACTAAGTTCGCTCCTAAAGCACCTTGAGACAGAGGCCTCGGTGATGCAACTCACAAAAGATAAACTGACCGAACAATTGCAAAAGCTTCAGCGGGAGGAGGCTCAGCTTGTGCGAAAACTCGAGCTCCTGGGGACCGCAACTCAACAACCATCGTCTGCTCCTGAGAACCCAGTTCCAGCACCAGACGCAGTTAAACCTCAAGCACCTCTGTCGCAAGACGGATCCCAAACGACTTGAGTCTGCCCGGCATGTTGGCGCCAACCCTGACTCCGCTTGCTAGGCACACGAACAATGACTCTTCGGATTCGTATACATAGAAGATAAAGCCGTCAGCATCGCCGGATGAGGCAAGGCTGGAATGGGCCCATTCGACCGGTGATCAATGGGAGGAAAAACAAATCGAACAAGGGATCCGGGCAATGCGTCGTTGCCACTGGAGGGAAGGGGAAAGAAAAATACACAACTCGGTACTCGGGCCTGATGGGGGGATGGAGACGGGGGGATGGTGAAGGAGGAGAGTGAAGAGGCACCTTGGTCCAACGCACGGGGGGAAGCACAACAAACCAACCGACTGGGCCGGGGGGGGGGGGGGGGGGGGGGGGGGCACTTTTAAAGACAGGGAGGGAGGAGGAGGAGGAGGAGGGGGGGGAATATGTCTCAGTCATCGTCGTCCACGGTCAGGTCGACGTGTGTGCAGGACTCGCCGTCGTCATCGTCCTGGCCGGTCCCCCCGATCATGGCCGGCCGCCCCTCGGGCTCATCCCCGGCCGGGGATCGCCGGGAGCCGGGCGTCAACCCCCCGCGCCGTGGGTTAGGCGGGGGCTGCTCAGCGGGGGCCAGGACGGTGTTTTTCAGGGGCGATCCGCTGCGCAGGGGCCGAGGCGGCGAGGGCCGGCCGGGCCTGTGGGCCGAGGCCAGGATGTGTGCGGCCGTGTCGGCCAGGCGTGGGGGCCGGATGGAGGGGGCCCGCAGGAGGGGCGGCGGTTGCACGGAGGCGGAGGATGAGGACCCCAGTGAGCTCCCGCCCGAGCATCGAGCCAGGGGGGACGAAGTCGCCGGGGCATACGAGACCACCGCCGGTACGGCCCGGGGTGAGTCGACCCGCATGAGGGGCGCCAGGGGCGGCGAGGCTTCGGGTGAAGGCGGCGAGGAGGGCCTCGGGGCGGCCGGGGTCGGGTCGGGCGGCGAGGGCGGCGAGGGCGAGGGTGATGGGGCGGGGGGCGGGGTTGACGAGGCCATCCGGAGGAAGGAGGGCTGCGGAGGGAGGGGCGACGGGGGGAACGGTGGCTGGTGAGGACAGGCGGAAGGGTGGAGTCGGGCATGGCGGATGGGGGGTGGGGCATCGTACCCCCCATGGACCTGAGGCGAGGCCGCGGAGCCGCGGGCGGCCAGGTCGACATCCCCCCGGGCATCCGAGACCCCGGGCCTGGGGGATGCCGACAATGTCCCCCGTCCGGGAGACGGCGACCGCCTGCCCCCCACCGGGGATGTCCGAGGGGGTGATGTCGACCGGACCCCGGCAGCGGATGCGGCTCCCTCCCTGCGCATGGACACCCGGATCGGCCCGGGCATGGCGAGGGCCTCAGCGGCCAGGAGCTGCATCAGCCGCTGCTGGTGGGACAGTGAGGCCTCGGCCGCGGCCAGGGCCCGGTCCAGGTCGTGGGCCAGGCCGGTCGGGATCACGGAAGGGACGGGGGAGGAGGAGGCGGTGAGGCGCGGCGAGGACCCATGAGGGCCTGGGGCCGGGGGTGGCGATGAAGAAGCCGGTGGCGAGGGCGAGGAGGGCGGCTGGAGGGCGGGGGGTGGCGATCGTGCGGCCGCAGGGGCGGCCGGGACCGGAATGGGCAGCGAGGCAGCGACAGGGACCCGCGGGGAGGCCTGTGATGGGTGGAGGCGAGGCGGCGATCCCGGGGGGCGCAGCAGGCGTCCCGGGCCCCGGGGCGGGCTGACGTGGGAGGGCGGGGGCGTGGGACCCAAGGCCTGGTCGGCGAGGAGGCCGCCGGGGCCCCAGCCCGACAGGGAGGCCGACAGGCCCTGATCGGGCAGGGTCGGCGAGACGGTGGGCAGCGCCCGGCTGGGCGAGGCGGCCCGCTGCTGGGCACGCCGGGAGGGGCGCCGGGGCAGGGCGGGCGAGGAGGTGGGGGTGACCCGGGGCGGGGCGTGCGGCGAGGACCCGGGCTCTTGTTCGGTGGCGGCCGCCGCGACGCATGGGGCGCAGGTGAGGGTGGTGGTGGTGATGGCCACTGCCTCATCGATGAGGGCGGACATCACCCCGGGTGGGCTGCCGGCATCGACTTCGGAGGTGGATGTCCCCCGGGTGATAGCCACCGCTCCTGTCGTCCCCCCGGTGTTGACGGCTGCCGTGTCCTCCCGGGGTGGCGGAACTGGGGCTTGCGGTGGAGGAGACTCCTCGCGAGGCTGCCCAAACCCAGGGGTTGGAGCCACTGCGTCATCATCCCCGGGTAGTGGAGGTGGGAGGGAAGGAGTAGCGTCTGGGGGAGCGGAGGGCGCTGCCGGCTCCGACCCGAAGGAGAGTCCGACAGCCGGCTGGCGAGACTCGGCGGGGGGAGGCGACGATGGCCCGTCACGAGGCGACGAGGCGGACAGCGGGCCCAGCCGGGGCAAGGGCGGGAAGGGGTTCCGGGCGAGGAGCGGATCGTACCCCGGGCTCGGAGCTGGACGCGGCTCCCGCCCCGGGGGGCCACTCGACTGGGTCCGGGGTGGGGGAGACCGCAACCGACGGGGACTCCCAGCGGACACCGCGGAGTGGGCCAGCCGGGGGCCGTTGCTCGACAGGGCCGGCGGGGGGAGGGGCGGCGAGGGGGGCGGGGGCGCCGCCGCGGGCGATGCCGGCAGGACCCCGGGCAGGAAGAGCGAATCCGCCAGCGGGTCGGCGGCCTGCCGAGGCGGCGGGGCCGACGGAGGCGGGGCAGCGGACGTGGACGGCGGGGGCGACCCGGGCGCGAGCGGCAGCATCAGACAGCGGGTCTGCGGAAGGCGCGCTGGGGGAGCGAGAGAAGCAGAGACCAGGGTGGTGGGCAAGTGAGGGGGCGGTGGCGTTCGCGTCCTGCCGGACCGGTTTGGTGGCGTCCCAGGGCCGACCAGGCCCGGCGGCGCTTCTCCTCGATCTCCACCACCCGGGGCGAGGGCCGCAGGACGCTCGGAACGGCAGTCAGGCGCAGCGGGCCTCCTGGTGGATGGGGTGACCCAAGGGGAACCAGGGTGGGTGATGGCGTAAAAATGAAACCGGGTGGGGGTCAGGACAAGGGACGGGTGGACGGCGTGCGAGCGGACCGCCTGGGAAGCCGGCGGAAGAGTTGCAGACGGGTAGCTGCAGAGGTGACGGAGGTGGGGAGGGCGAACGGGGCGGCGGCTGCAGCCGAGTGGCTGTGACGTTCGGTATGCGTATTGGGGAGCGGGGGGGAGGAGGAGGGAGGAGGGAGATGGTAGAGTGAGCGGGAGGTGGTTGTGGGGGTGGTGATTGGGTGATGACGATGCTGATGGTGACGGGGATGCAGGAAAGCAGCAAGGAGGGGCGGAGAGGACCGTTTCGCGGGGTTGGGTGGGGCCGTGTGGCTGCGCCCCATCCGACCGGCGGGACGGCGCAATCTCCCCGGGCGTTCGCAAAGGGACATGGCGTGGGCAGCGGAGGAAGATCGTCAGGGGTCGACTCCGCGCGAAGGTGGGGAGACGATGACTGGGCGATTAGGATTCCGCTGGGGGCAAAGGCCGGGTAGGAATATGGGCGTTCGGTTGTTGGGGGCAGATCATAAATTTCGAGAGGAGGAAGAGTCTGCGCTCCCGAAAGATGTGGCCGCGGCGATCGGACCACAGGTGGCGGCGAGGGCTTTCGTGGGGTTAGAGTCCGACCTGATCCACAAAAAAAGGTAAAAAAAAGAGCTAGATGGCGACAAAGGCGAACCAAAGTCGCTTGTGCTTGATGGAGCGAGAACCTTCGAGTGGGAAGAGAGGCGGGGTGTCACGACGGGTGTCACAACAGGTATGGGTGGCTCCTGATCCAAGAGGGGCGTAATCAGATGAGGTGAAGAGATTGGAGGGATATGGGTACGGGGGCTACGCCCATCGAATTTCATCTCTGCTCCGTTCTCAAGTAAAAAGGAAAAGGAAAAAAACGGTTCGAAAAAAGATAGCGAAACTCACCAGTGGGGTCCAGTTCGCAATGTCGCAGATGCGAACCAAAAGTCAGCAACGCTGCGATCCGTGGTCGAAGCGATTATTCTCACTCGCAACTCGCCAAAGCAATACCACTTAATTTATCAATGCCCAACCCACGAATTTTTTTCCAATTTCGTTCGCCCGATCATGCAACCCGGGTTGAATTGTGCGGATCCTTCACGAACTGGAAAGATCATGTACCAATGAGCTCAATTGGCAACCACATGTGGGGCGTTCAACTGGAGATCATCCCCGGAGAGCACCAGTACAAATACATCCTGAACGGAAATGACTGGGTGATCAATCCATCGGCACCTTTTCATGATGACGGACACGGGAACTTGAACAACGTCTGAAGGCAATTTTCCGGCTCCCACCGAAAATCCATCTCCATGTCTTTAGGTTCTGAAATTCAAGGCTCCTCCCCCACCACCACCCCTGCCTGCCGTTGATCCCGCTGCTGGAATTGGACGTACTCACTCGCCGCGGCCGATGCACTCTCTCCGCGGCGTCTGGGCCCAAAGAAAATCTCTTCAGGTTCCGCCCCTCCGAATCGACCATGATGACGATGAAGAGTACGTCCCCAAAGAGCCTACCACACCACCCTCAAACACTCCTCGGGCCGATGACTTGACCCCACGCCCTCGTGATCCAAGTCTGGATGAAGGTGATCAAGGTTGTTGGGTCTGTCACCGCTTTGCGGTTTCTGTGTCATCTCCATCTTCTTAGTACTCCGGACAATTCTTCGTGTGCCCGTCGCCCGCCTCGCCTGATGTCTGGACTCCCTTGTGCCCTGCCCAATATTCCTCTTTCTCTCTTTCTCTCTCTTTTAGTCCGATCCTCTTGATGGATCTCCCGGCCGCATGGAAGAGCGGTCTCTTCCCGACGTTCTGACTCACGTCTGCCCTCGACCCATTTCCATTCTCCTCTCACTTCGGCGGCCAACCAGACTTTCCTGGACACGTTCCAATGGGGCGACATTCCCAAACTCTTCCGGACCTCGCGGAAGGAGCTTGTGGGAATCCCTTGGGATGTTCAACTCCCCAAGAAAGATGCACCCTTCCCTCCACCAGCTGCCCGCCTGTCCCGGAGGCGCCCTTCTGTCGTGGAGGGCAAGAAAAAGCGACCCCAGAAGAAGGGCCATGTTCCTGAGCGGCATCGCCGTGATTCGGTTCCTTTCCCACTGGTGCGGCCATCTGTCATGATTTGCCGCCGAATTCAGGGAACCGATCGCATTCGCGAGCACTTCGCCTTCTACCAGGGACCTCACTGAACGCTCCCGTTCGCGCTAAGACATGTAACTCCGCTCTCCTCTCCGGCTTTCTCTCTGCCCCCGGTTCTCTCCGCTCTTCCCCCCTGCTGCTCTTCCCTATTCCTCCCCCGAACCATGGGCTGCTGCGGTTACAAGAGGAAAAAAATGTCTCCTGAGGACACTTTGAAGCTGTCTGTTCCGATCCTTTGGAAGAAAGGGATGATTTCTTCTTCTGTTAGCACGCCCTGGCAGAAGTGTCGTATCTATGGGCGTTTCCCGTACAAATTTCTCTTTCAGTCTGAACTCTTTTAGCTTCTTTTGGACGACCAACTCTCTTCAGCGTCCTTCTTTGCATTTTTTCTCTGACGCAAGTGCTGCTCCCCAGGTCTCCAGTCGTTCAGTTTGAGGCGTCCTTCACAGTTTACTTAGCATTTCGCAACGTTCTTTCGTTTCTTCGAACAAACGGGCCTTCCAATCTCTCTTCTTCCCCGGCGATGCCCGTGGAGAGGATCTCTTCGACGGGTCCGTTTCTTGCGCCTCTTATTTGTCTATTTTCATATTTTTCCTAGCAACAAAGAACGTGTCTATTATTTGTGCACCCTGGATGATGCTTTGGATAGCATCAAGCAAGCAACTAATGCTTACTTCAAGATCGATGATATTGCCCTGCAAAGCTACACGTCTGTACCACTTCTCACATCATCGCGCTTACCCCCGAGATAGCTACCTGGAGAGTCCCAATGCCACTCTCGAATATCGACACTACCTCGCCCCAGGTTTATCGGGCAATGCCAGCACAGTCACAGACTGGTACACGCTCACCCCGGACGATCCCATGGGCCCCCTGGACGACCTCTCCCAGGAGGAGGCAAAGGACTTCTTCGACCGGCTTGACAAGCTGCGGCTGTACTTCCTGCTGGCCAGCGAGGAGATTGAGAGCATTGTGGGTGTCACCCGGGCGGGGTGGTCCGTTGTCCTGACGTACGACTTCGAGGGGCGCGGCTGCATTGGCCTCTCGATCGACACGGATACCCGCTTCGACCCGTTCACCCTGCGGGCCGCCGCGGTCCAGTTTGCGGTGGACATCCTGATCATCATCACCTCGGCCGTGTCCATCCTGCTGGGCATCAAGGCCCTGCTGAACAGCTTCTCGCTCTTCAACCTGGCCAAGCGCTCCCGCAACCGGATCACGGTGCCCTGGGAGGAGCTTCCCTTCCGGAGCAAGATTCGCTTCTTCGACCTGTGGTTCTTCTTCACCTTCTTCAGCGGCATCATCAACATCTGCGGGGCCGTCTTCGACCTGGTGATCCTCTTCACGCCCCAGTCGCGCTCCATCTGGTCGGACCTGCTTAACGGCGTCGGCAGCGCGCTGGCCATGGTCAACTTGATCCGCTACCTCGAGGTCGGCAATCCTGCCTTGACACCCCTTCCCAGCTCCTCCTCCCCTCCTCCTCCCCCCCCCCCCCCCCCCTCCCCTCCTTCCCTCCCCCTCCTTCCCTCCCCCCCCGTCGGTGGAGATCATGGTCACTCACTTCCACCCACCTCACCCGTCCATCCACCCACACACCGGACCTCTACCCCGGCCGCTATTCCCTCGGCTACACCTCTGATGCCTACAGTACTCGAAGAAGTTCAACATCCTGGTGTACACCCTGCGGCACAGCTTCCCCAATGTGGTGCGCTTCTTCATCACGGCCTTCCCGGTCTTCTTCGCCTTCGCGGTGGTGGGGCTGGCCCTGTTCTCGGAGGATTGCCCCAAGTTCACCGACATCGGGACCTCCTGCGTGACCCTGTTCGCCATCCTCAACGGTGACGAGGTCCGTCCCCCCGCGCCCCCGGGCCGTCGTCCCCGCCAGCCATCCGGCCGCCCGTCCATCTCCGTGATTTCACTCGAATTTCCCTCCGGCGGGGCGCAGATCCGCGACACGATGGACCAGATCTACCAAGTCAACCCGTGGCTGTCCCGGATCTACATGTACACCTTCGTGCTGTTCTTCATCACGGTCATCCTGAACATCTTCATCCAGATCATCCAGGAGGGCTACTTCGTGGCCTCGTCCCGCCTGCAGGACGACGAGGAGGGCAAGTCCGAGTACGACTACTACACCGAGGGTCCGTCCGCAGGGGGGGGGGGGGGGGGGGGGGGGGGGGTCCCGACCGGAGATATGGCACACTTTGCGACACCTGCTCCACTCCTGACACAACAAACAGCATCCACGAAAAGGTGGGGGGGCAAAAAGCATCAGGTGATCCTGCAACGATGGAGGGACGGGACGGGACGGGACGAAGCCCAGGAACTCCGCGTCTTTCGAGGGCCAACCTTTTCCTCCTCCTTCCGCACCCCCGCAGACCTCTTCCAGCATATCCTGAACGACCTCTCCGACGAGAAGCGCGAGCAGGAACGCGAGGCCCATGAGCAGGACGCGACCCCTGCGAACCCGGCTGCCGGCGCCGGTGCGGCCCCGGGTGAGAGCGGCGCCCCCAAGTCGGAGAGCATGCGCATCCCGCTGCTGGGCTCGGAGGCGGACGGCAGCACGTCCTCCACCACCCTGGTACCAGCCACCCCGGTGCCATCCACCCCGCGCCCCGTCTCGGCCAGCATCAACACCACCGAGGCCGGATACACCCCCCCGCTGCTGCACCCGCACCCAACCCTGCCGCGCACCGGGTCGAGCTCGTCGATGGCCTCCCTGGCTGCGCCTCCATCGATCGGGGGCGGGCTGGACCACCCCGCAATCGCGACGCCCAGCGGCTCCAACCCCCTGCTGCTCCGGCTCCAGCCCTCGCCATCCCAACCGGCTCTGCTCCATGGGCCGGCCGGCTCGTCGCGACCCAGCCGCGGGGGGCCGCCCTCCAGGAGGTCCGCCGCCCCGACCATTTCTCGAGGACAACACCTCATATTTCTTCTCCTCTCGTGCCGCAGGCCGCCCGTTGCCCCCGGGGGCGATTCGCAGCAGCTCCAGCAACTCCTGGCCGAGTACGTCGTCCAGCAGCAGCGCTGGAAGGCCGAGCTGATGGGCACCCTGCAGCAGTGGAAGGACGAGATGACCCACCTCGTGGACACGCGTGTGGAGTCCCTCCTGCGCGAGCGTGGCATCCAGGGATTCGCTCGCGGTCCGACCCAGCGGGCCCTTCCCCCCGAAGAGGCTCCGCCATCGTTGTTTGCGGTGCCTCAAACTCCTCCATCTGCGGCGGCGTTCCCCCTTTCTGCCATTGGGACGCCAACGCCTCATTCTCCATCTCCGCCTCATTCTCCATCTCCGCTCGCCCGGAGCCAAAGAGGGATCGATGAATAATAACCTGTTTTCGTTTTTGTTTTTAAATCTTTGTCGATCCCATTTTCTACCATCCTCTCTCTCTTTTCATCCGAGTAATTTGGCTTTGTGCTGCGTGCGTCGCACCATCACAAAGCAACATCATGCAGAGTTGGCGACACTCTCGTACTAAATTCCTTTCCAACGCTGAGGTCGCAGTCAATAGGGTAAACCTAATCTATCGGCAGTTCAGTGGTGAATCCAACACTGAACAGGCTCACTTTTATGGGGCATAAATTAGCAAGCCGGGGCACTTATGTCGTATCGGTTTGTTTCGCTCTGCCCTCACAGCACTCGTAACCGAGCACCCGACTCTGATAAATGTGCTTCTTACATATTCACAATGTAGTTCGGAGATCGATCGGTTAAAAAAGCGGTTGGCTGCGTTGAACCAGCTGACCATGACGGAGGCCGAGAAGGAGGGAGCGAAGAGAAACAAGTTTCAGAACCAGCGCAAAGAGGTTATCAAATACCTCTCTGATCTGCGCGATGTCTGCATTTCATGCCTCCTTGCGCACACGTCCTCGTTCCCAGCTCATCCGGGATCGTGATCAAATCCTGGCAGCGAGTCATGCTCCAACTCCCGAGTCTATTAAGATGAACGCCCAAATTCGCTCGAAAAAGGTGAAAGTCCGGGATTGTATGCAGGACATCGAAAAAGAGATCCGAGATGCGGCCAATAAAAATCCGGTCCGTCCGAATTGGTTCTCCCTCACCCTTGTTCACTCCATCCACTTTAGGGCAAGAAGCAGTTGGAAGTTCTCAAGGCCAAGGCCGATTTCCTCCATCTGCTCAGAGAGTCTGTGGGCCTCCCGGGGGCCAGCAGTTCTCATTGTCCTTCGGGTTCATAGGCAATATCAGTGTGTCGAAGAGATGGATGCGGCGCACCGTGTCGATGCCTCCAGCGATGCGCATGATGAGCTCACGGCTGGTGGGGTGGCCCCTACTACGGCCGGTCCGCCCCCACTCCCCGCACACCCGAGCAAAACCCCTCTTTCTCCTGTAGCGGCTCGGTCGTCGGGTTCTCTGACGGGTGCCCTGGGTGGTGCCGTCCCTGGAAGGGGCGGACGCAGCACCGACGTGGGGCTGGATCGACCCGGGTCGGGTGGGATGCCCTCGCGCGGCTTCTCTGCCGCCATGGAGGTCGACGCTGGGGGCGACCAGGCCTGGCAAGAACTGATTGACAAGGACCAGCACTTCGTCTGTGGCACACTTCCCGCTCGCTCCCGCATTGACAGGCCTCTTCTTTGGCTCTGCCGGCTCCAGGATGAACTTCTGGACCAAATCGAGGCTGGTGTGGCCCAGCTGATGAATATCGCCCTGAGCTTCAAGGCCGAATTGAAGAAGCAGGACGCCTTGCTTGATCTGATTTCCACCAAGATCGACAAGACCACCAAAGGAGTCGAGGAGGTCAACGCCAAGACAGAGAAGGCCCTCCAATTGGTCTGTGGCTCTCCCGCCTCCCGTGCCCATGCCACATCACGCGCATGGCACCCGCCACACCCTCATGTCTCGCTCCCCGGGGGGATCCTCCTCCACAGACCAAGTCGAGCAGCTGGTGCCTTCGGATCGTTCTTCTGATGGTTGCACTGGCCATTGTCGGCTATATTCTGCAGGCATTTGTTTTCAAGTGAAAACTTGTAGTTCTCCACCCTCCTCCCCCTCCTGTTCTCTTTTCTTTCGCCTCCTTATTGATCAGTTTGCGCTTGTTGAGCATTTGTGCGACGTTTGGCTGGATGAAATATTGAATGTGGTGCAAGCCTGATCCCCAAGAACAGTTGACGAGAGATTGGTTGTTGGAGGGTAATATTCAGAGGAGTGTGTGGAAGAAAAAGAAAACGCCGGGGATGCCACATACAAAGCCCAAACGTAAAAAACACCGCTCGATGGGGATGGCCCCTCAAGGGGTTTCAAGCGCTGGGGCCGACAATGACGTTGTTGATAGGGATGAAAACCAGCTTGATGGCGAAGCCCACGAAACCAAGAACACCGAAGCCAATGCTCGTAGCAATGGCAATTTTGGAAAGCTCTATAAACCACAGAGAAAGGCAAATCCAAACGGGGGAAATGGTTGAATGAGAGGGTTTCTAGTTCGACACGCGGCGCTCCAGACCCTTAGTATCGGGCTTAGTGCACCGAGCCACAAAACGATAGCTCTCCGCGGCGAACTGCTTGGTCGGAACCACGATGGCGTTGACGAGCTTCTCCATGCTTCCTTTGCGACGTGGGGTCTGGCAGAACGGGGTGCGGACGACTATAACGAGTCAACGACGCGACTGTTCCCAAATTGATGCCACTAGGACGGACTACCCTTCTCTTTGTTGTCCTGCTCCTCATTGCTGGATCTCTCGGCTTTTTTTGGGCCATCACATTGGCTGCTCCGATAATTGGGACGGCTCCAGACAGAAAGGTGGTCATCATACCACCTCCTCATCCGGGATTCTCTCCTCCAACTCCCTCCCCCTCTTCTCCTCATCCAACACCAACTCCTTCTCCATCCGCAACGCCTCCTCCGCCAATACCACAAACCCAAACTCCGACCCCAACTCCGCCGCCGACACCGGCATCGACGCCCCCACCACCTCCCCCTCCCCCTCCGGTCGCTCCAGTTCCCTCTATCGTTCCTGTTTCCACGCCGCTCCCTCCTGCCACAGATCCGCTCCTGTTGGTGTTTTCGTCGACCCGCGACCCGCCCACCAACAGCGAACTCTTGGCGGTCGATTCGTGGGACGCGCTCCGCGGTGGCTATCACCGGCGGGCTGGTCTCCGAATCCCGAAGACCCGCATCGAAGCCCTGCTCTTCACGGACTCGGCCAGCCTGATGAGCACCCTCGATGCCGCCGACATCCCCCGGATCAGCAAGTTCGACACCAAATGCCAGGTCCCCTTCCTGAAGAGCGTCTTCCAGCTCTCGGAGGAGTACCGGGCGAAGCGCATCCCCAACACGCCGCTGCTGATGTACACCAACGGTGACGAGATGTACTTCCAGGATCTGCTGCTCACGGCCCAAGCTGCCCTGAGTTTCGCACGGGCCCAGGGCAAGGGCCTTGTGCTGACCGGCCGCCGGTACAACTTCGACGAGGGCCACCTGGCGCCCCACGACCCGCCCCAGATCGGCGGCAAGACTCCGCCCAAGTCGCTGGCCTGGTACATGGACCGCCATACCGCCCAGGTGCTCCGCTCCCAGGGGAGTCTCTTCCAGGGCGACGCCCAGGTCTGGCCTCCTCCTCCGGGGCGGTCGGGAGAGGACCGGGATGGTTCTGACCATTGCGGATTTGTTCACATCATCCGGTCTTCTCCTCTTGTCTCTTCCACCCGCCCACTCACCCACCCACCCACCCCACCACCCCCCCCGGCCGGCGGTTCTGTCGACTTCTCCAGGATTACTTCATGTTCACGCCGGGTGCCTGGGATTATTCGGTCTGCCCGGGGTGAGGAGGTGAGCTGAGGGAAGAAGGCGGAGGGCGGGGTGCGGCTCCACGGCTCCAGCTCACTCGCATCTTCTCATTCCTTTGCCCTCGGACCACCAGCAAATCCCGGACTTCCTCCTCGGCCGGGTGGCCTTTGACAACTGGCTGACGGCCTTCGCCCAGCTGTCACCCGACAAGTTGGTCGTCATAGACGCCAGCCAGACCCTCTCGGCCATTCACGTGAACCACGACGGAGGCGACCGCTTCAAATCGCACAAAAAGGTCGATTTTCTGATGCTTGGCAATCATCCAATCATTTACTGTAGCCCTGTAACGATCACAACCGGCAATTGTACTACAAGTACCAGTTGCGTCCGTCAACGTGGACTGACGCCCTTCCCTATTACACCACTTGGAAGAGCAACGACCCCGCAACTGGAGTCGTGGAGATCAAAAAACGATGAATAAGCGGTGCCTCCAATTCTACCCTTTGGTTTAATCTCTATTTTGTGTCCTCATCCCCCCCTTTTTTTTGCGTTTGTGTTAACCGACGCACGAGAGCTTGCCTTTTATCCTCTTCTGGCTTAGGAGATCCCACCCGAAAGGATGGAAAGTCTAGGTGATTATGCGGACGACGGAGACGGCGACGAAGGGAGTGACGATCAGCAGACCAATGCTCCAACATCAAATGCACAAGGCAAAAGCGCTGTCATTCTTTTAGGGGAGTACGCTGCTCATTCCGCAAGCGCAGAAGAGAATATGCCGTTCGAGGAGGTTTGAGATTTTCTGTACGTTGCCGGCGTTAACACGGTTGCAGCCACCAGAAGGTTCACATCTACAAGAAGAGGCAGAACCCTCTCCTGGTGTGCGACTGCCTTCTTCGGTTCCAGCCTCTCCCTCGACAGCTCCTCCAACGCCCTCCCACCCATCCGCAGAAACGGCAGCAATATCTCCGGATCCTTCCCTAATACAGTCTTTTGCTGATATTCCCGAAGCAGAGCGCCCGTTTGATTGGGACCTACCGCCTGAGCCAACGGGGCCCTGCGAACCGGCACGTGAGGTCACATTCCTATCCGTGTCGGTGTCGTGACCATGCCCTCCATTAGGAAAAAGTTCTCCACTATATTTCTCTCGTCCGACGTGGCCAATCGATACCACAGAAGCTTCGGGTCTCTAAGGCCTTCAGGAACCCCGAGATCATGCAGAAGCTGGTTGATTTTTGCCGGCTCGACCAGTACGGAAGCAACTTTGACCCCTCCCGGTATAACCCAAAGGGGTTTATGGCCGATGAGTACTACAACGTGCTCGGTCCGCTCTTGTCCCCGCTCTCCATCTCCACCCCCCCCCCCCCCCCCCACCCACCCACACACACACACCTGACCCACGCTTTCGTCCCGCCCTTTGCCCGCGAGCAGCGGTGAAACAGGAGGACGCGCGACGACAACGCGACCATCGGCAGCTTCAGCACAACCGGACTTTCATCGAGTTTGTTCCCCCCATCTCGGCAAACGGGGGCGCCTCAGGCATCCCGGCGGTCCCTCCCGCCACCGCCCCGCCGGGTCTACTTCGCATCCCGGCGCCTCCACTCCCCCCCATGGCGCCACCACCGCCACCGCCACCTTCACCTCCATCATCCGCGCCTCTCCCGGTCAATTCCATCATCACGCCTGCTGTGCTGGCGGCCGTTCAGAGGGCGCAGGGTCTGTGGACTTTGGCTTCCCCCCGAGCTCACGCCCAGTTGTCTGGCTGCTTGGTAGCATTGGTCAAGAGCGTCCGTGGCGGCCCGACCCCTCCGTCTGGGCCAAAGGCAGGGAAGTAATGGCGATGTATGTATGCCCTGAATGGACCGACGGGTTGTTGTTGTTGTTGTTGTTTTTTTTTTTTTGAAAATTCGACTTTGACGGGGTTGGGTCCGCCGTTCTGCCGGCTTGAAGGGCGAACGACGAGCAGAAGAAGGCCCGAGTTCGCGGATGCTCAGAGGCCCACCGAGGAGGAGGCGGCAACAGGCGGCGGAGCCGGTCGCCATTTGGCTTCAGGTGGTTCTGGGAGTCACATAGCCGGCCTGGGTGCACTGACACTCCAGCCGCGCCGACCGGCCCCGCGACACAGCATCCGTCTGGCAACCAGAGCAAACTCAACGCAATAATGACGTAGGTTCCTTCCCTTGCACCGCTGGTGACCGGGCCGGACCGGATCTCCCTGACCCTCCCATGCTGGGTGCCGCCATCCCCCCGGAGAGAACCCAAAAGAAAAGTGGATCGCCCCTCAGCCTTTCCATACTAGGCAAATCCTGGTTGTTGGGCCTTCGATGGATGTGAGGCGTGAGGAAGGGCGTGAACCATACAACGCATTTTCAATCCTTCGGGTGGGTACATTTCGCGAACGTGGTCGACCTCGCTCCGTTCAATCTCAAAGATACGCCGGCAGATACGGTCACAAGGTGAAGATACGCCGGGACTACCGGGTCACAAAATGGGCAACAATGCCGCCCAGATTTCGGTCTTCATCCCCACCGGTAAATCAGACCGAAGAAACACATCATCCAGATGTCGAAGGTTGTTGTTGGCAAGGAGGTTCCGATGTTCAAGGCCAAGGCCGTTGTCGGTGGCCAAGTCGTCGACTTCGATCTGGCCCAGTGGCGCGGGAAGTGGGGCCTTCTCTTCTTCTATCCGCGGGACTTCACCTTTGTGTGCCCCACCGAGATTATCGCTTTCAGTGAGCGGGTCCAAGAATTCCGGGCTCTCAACTGCGAAGTCGCCGCCATTTCGACGGATAGCGAAGACGTGCATCTCCAGTATGTCAACACTGCTCGTCGTGAGGGTGGCCTTGGTCCCATGAATATCCCCGTTATTGCTGATCCTTCCCACCGCATTTCGCGCGACTTTGGAGTTCTCGTCGAGGAGGAGGGCTGCGATCTGCGGTCGGTACATTCCCTTTCATCTCCGCGTGCTTATCCGTTCTCTTTTCTAGTGGCCTTTTCCTCTGGAATCAGTCTGGTGTCCTGAAGCACATCACCATTAATGATATGCCGGTCGGCCGATCGGTCGATGAGGCCCTCCGTGTTCTGCAAGCCTTCCAATGGGTCGAGGCTCACGGGACTGTTTGCCCGGCCAACTGGTCTGTTGGCATGGTCCTGATGTTCTTCATTTTCTTCTTCCTCCGCAGGCATCCCGGTGCAAAGACCATGGTCCCGACCCCGGAGGGTCTGAAAGCCTTCCAATCCAACCAATAAGCTCGGTTCCAATGGTGCTCTAATGCCTTGTTGAAGCTCCGCCTCCGGAGTTCCCTGATGTATAGACCCCCCCCCCCCTCCTCTTTTTTTGTTTTCTTGAGAAGAAACTGTAAAGCTCACAGTGTTATTTGGAGAAGTGGAGTGGAGGCAGAAAAAATGTTTGACCGTAATTAGATGTGGGCTCGCCGGAGAAATGTACTGGGGATCCCCGTCCCCATTGTCACGGGCGGTTTCCCGATCAAAACGACGACTCGGTGCCAGTACAAACTCTCATCCTCGTCCAGATAGGAGACCGGTTGTTGGGTGGCGGCTGCCTCGGCTTCGGGCGGCTGGGCGGCTTTGCTGTACTGGACCAGCAGCGGCACCAGGACGGAATCGGGAAGCGGGGCGCTCGCACGCACCCCCATGCGGCCCATGTACGCGCGGAAGGAGGCTCCATCCGAGGAACTAAACTGGCCAAGCCAAAGCATGGGTGACTGTTCATCGGTGGGCCCCCAAAACCGCAAGGCATGCAGGACCGGGGTTCGAGCCGCAGGCCACTGGGATTTGATCGCCGAGAGGACCTCTTGCAGACTGGGATCCACGGCGGGGATCAAGATTTCGAGGGGGATGTCCTCATCGTCGCCGGGTGAGCCAGGAGGTGGGAGAGCGGGGAGCTGGGAGAGGGCAGGTGCCTGTCGGGGGTCGAAGGACCAGCGTGGCGGAGGGCAGGTGGGGTGGGCCACCAGGCACAGCTGGTGCAGGATGGCCAACGAGGCCAACACACTGACGGTGGTCGAGGGAAGCGGCGGGGCGACTCCGAAAAGCACCTGGCGGGGACAGAGAGGGAAGGGAAGGGATGACAATGACACGAACAGGCGCTCACTGACCTCGCGGATCCACACGTGGTCGCCCAACTCGCCGCGCACCTCGGGCACCTCGAACTGCTGCGCGCGCAGCCGAGCCGCCGCCCCGAGGAAATCCAGGTGCAGCTGCGAGTAGGCATCCAGGGTGACGGGGCTCAGGGTCAGCGTCGGCCGGTGGCCCTCAACCCCCGGCTGCTGCTGCTGCTGCTGCTGCTGCTGCCCAAAGGCCAGCACCATGGCGGGCAGGTTCTTCAGCAGGCTGAGCATCTGCTCGTACCGAGCCGAGTGCTCCTCCCGGCGGGGAGTCGAGGGTGCCAGCGGGGGCCGGCGCCCCACGGCCCGGCGCGGGGGCTGGCTGGGTGGCGACTGGGGCGCCGATCCGGCAGGGGTCTGCTGCGAATGGTCCGCCGCCCATTCGGCGCAGGCCGCAAAAGACCACGTCGGCTCGTCCGCCAGGCCGTAGAGGGTGGCCCGCAGTCGGGCGGCACACCAGAGGAAGCCGCAGTGCGCGGGGTGCGTCGGAGCGAAGACGACTCCGCGGGGAGTGCGTCTGATGTCGGTCTGCCAGGTGCGGGGCTCGCGCGTCCCCAGCCGCTCGGCGCCCGGTTCGGCCGTGGGGCCGAAATACCGTTCAAAGACCCGCCGGGCCCACGCTAGGCAGTCGGCAAAGCAATGGGGCACGTCGTAGAGGGAGTTCTGGAGCACCGTGCTGAAATCGGCGAACTCGGGGGCGTCCTGCATGGTGAGGTGGGCCTCACGGTAGTCGTGGGGGTGGCCGAGGGCGTTCTGGACGGCAGCCGGCTCGTTGTAGAAGAGTCGGCCAAAGAGAGCCCGTGCCCAGAGCAGGGCGTGGTGTGGGAGGTATGGCCAGAAGCCCTCCGAGCCCAGCCTGGCCAGAGGGTCCGGTAACTGGGGCACCCGGCGGGGGCGGCCACTGGGCGCCTCGTGGCAGAGAAATCCGGCCTCGCTGGTGGGTCCGCTGGGGGCAGGGCAGGGCCATGACCAAAGTTGGGTGCGCTCCGCCGTGGGGCACGAGGCGGCGCAGCATGCTGGGGCCACCGTGCGATCCACCGGGTCGCACTGCACGCACAGGAACCTGTGGACGGCGCACTGATACTCGACCCATGCGACCATATCGGGCGCCGTGCCGCAGCACAGGCAGACGTCGATCTCTCGCAGGGAGGCGTGGGGCGTGGTTGGAACCCCGGCAATGATGAGGCCGGTGGACGGCGAACCACCAGAGGCGGCCGCCGTCTCGGCGACCAGGGTCATGGCGGAGACACATCCAGCGGCGCCCCGGCGCCACCGGCGGATGTGGGTCTGGGCGAGGTCGCTGGTGGGCAGCCGATCGGGGGGGCGGGTGGTCACCAGCGGGCTGTCCATGTCGCTGACGGGGACGATCCAGGGGCGGGCGGGCGCCAGGCGCTGCTGGCTCGGCAAAGACGCCAGCCGGGGCAGCGAGCGGGAGGACGACGCGACCCGACTCAAGGAAGGTGCCGGCGAGGAGGACGTTCGGGTGACTTGGAAAATGACCGGGTCGGGCTGGGGGGAGAGCGTCGGGGTGATATCGGCATCGGGGAGGAGCGTCGCCTGGGCGAGAGCGGGTGGCGCGGGCGCGGGGACGGTCACGATCGCCAAATGCCCCTCGTCCGAGCAGCCGGCACCCATCCAGCCCCAGCACCGCAGGATCTCCGACACGATGGGGTCCTGAGGCCGGCCCACCACCATACACCGCAGATCGCCCACGCTGCGCTTGCTCGGCCGGGATGCGGCGGCCGATGCGGCGGTTGCTGCTGCTGCTGCTGCTGCTGTCGCGGAGGATCGCCCGAGTAGGGCTGCCAGAAGACGGGTAGGGCCTGGAGACGGAGGCGGGGGCAGTGATGGGGGCAGGAGGACGGGGTCCGCCCGGCACCGCTCGAAGCTCAGGAAATGGAGCTGGGCCGGGGAGGGCGGTGGCCGGTAGGTGCCCGTCAGGACTTGGATGGCCTCGTGGGCCAGCAAGGCCCCCGTGAGGGTCACCTGCGTCACGAAAAGCGAGAGTGTGAGGGATGATTTGGATGAACGCCATCAACCCGCAGACCAGAGGGACCAGGTGTCCCCGTGCCCGCGGGCCAAACCACTCCAGAAAGGCATCCAGGTGGGGCAGCAGGTCGGGTGGCACGATTTCCATGGCGCTTTGGGTGAGCATGGCGGGGGCGATGTCGACGTCGGTCGCATCTGTGAGAAGCAAAGAGTCCGTGAAGGGTGCATGGAGAGGAGGCGGCATCCAGACCCCTTGGCAGTGGAGCCTCCCGTTCGGAGCGGTCCCTTTTGGCGGGTTTCTCTTTGTCCTGCTTGGCAGCCTCGGGAGGGGCCGAGAGGGTGCGCCGGATGGCGCGGTCGATGGCCCGGCAACCCACGTGCAGCAAACCACGCCGTGCTGGGAGATCGCATTCTTCCGCCAACCCCTTGACGTGCTCGAGGACAGGCCAACTTTGGTTCAAATGCTCTGTTGGGTCGAGGAGCACCTCAGCGAGGGTCTGGTGGGTGACGGTGGCCTGCTCAGGTTCGATGAGCGCATAACCGCTTCCTTCGACATAATCCGTCCAGGGGATATGGTCGGCAGGGCTCGGGGCGATGATATTGGCCTCATTAGGACCCGTGACCACGACGCAAAGTGGAGGGAGGTTGTTCAGATCGGGGTTCCCCTGACATCCCACCAGACGGATCATACCCCTGCCGGAGGGGAGGAGGAGACCCAACGGCGGCCAAAACGTCTCCGGGCCACGGAGGGTGGGTGGCTCGCCGGGTGTCAGAAACATTACAGGATACAATAGTGGCTAACATTCCAGGAGCGTGAAAGGGTGCGGGGATCGGGGCAGACCTCTGGCCGGCTCGTGAAGGAGCGGCACCCAAGATCTTCAAAGAATCTCGCGAATAATCCGTAACTGTCAGCCATGAGAAATGGAACACCGTGCGAATGACACCAACGATCGAGCTGGAAGGAGGCACCTTCATCAAAAAGACCGGAAGCTATGATCAGATGAGGCGCGGGAGACATCTTATCGAGAAGGGGTTGTGATAATGGGACCCCGCACTCTGAAGAGAGAGAAACTTTTCCAAAACGGTTTCGGCGCCCGAAATAGTGGAGGAGAGCGATTCCGGCATCCTCGTCGTCGCTCAAGCCGGCCTGGCCTTCCAAAATCTCGTCCAATAGGGATCTCCGATTTCGGGGGTGAGGCAGGTGCATGTGTAATGTGACGGTGCACCCGCTCCGGAGGAGATGATCCACGACTTCGCAGAGAATCCCGTGTTGAAAGTTTCCCTGGGATGAATTATGCGCGATCAGCACACGGTTTTTAGTCACTACAGACGGTCACCAGAATATTGGCCTGTGAGAGGGCATCCACTCCAACGTCACCATACAATGCCGACAAAGGCTCTAAGGCCCGTCTTCGAAGCGACGAGCGCTGTAAGATCGCCCGCGACAACCCGAAAGAGGTTTCGGCGACATTGATCAGGGTATTCACATTGAGTTGAGCAAAGATCTGTGAGAGGACAGGGGCCGGAAGCAAATTGAGCATCAAGCCACACCGGGCAAGCAGACTGAAGACGGCAGAAAAGAAAGCACGAGACAACGGTGCGATCATATTAAAAAAGAGAACGCCGTTCGGTCGGAAGACCAAAACTTAACAGGAACCAACAACAAGCAGGAGGAGACGCAAAAAGAAGTGACAAGGATAGCTTGTCCAACCTCAACAGAACAACACAACACCTCCATCGACTACTCAAATTGCAACTCTCTCATTGAGGGCATTGGACCCTCCTCCGGAAGCATCCCCTGAACAAGCCATGGTGGCATCTTACCCACCTGGGTGCTGCTGGTCCGACTCTCGGTGTCGTCTGTATAACCCGTGGAGATGGAGATGTTTGGGAGGGTGCTCGCCGAGGCCGACGGTTGGAGCGCAGGAGGCTGGGGCTGCCCGAGCAGCGAGGGAGTGGGAGACGTGGCTGGGGGACTGGCGGTGCTGGCATGAGGGAGTTGCGCAGCCTTTTTGAGCCGATCCTCCTCGGCCAGGGCGACGCAGTCCTGCAGGGCACTGTCTAGCTGGTCGGGAGTCAGCAGGAACTTGCGGAAGTAAAGGGGCGGCTTGAGGGCCTCCTCGAAGATCATCAACTACCCCAGCAGTGGGTGAGTGGGTGGAGCACACGGTGAGGCGAGAGTGAGGATGACATCATGCGATGCTGGATGGGCAGGCCTCACCCCACCCCACCCCAGCTGGGCGGCACCGATGACGGACGCACTGGTTGGTGTGCTCTTTGATGCTGTGGTTGCGCTTTGCGCGAAGCATCTCAGCCAGGTACTCGCCTTTGATCGCGCTGTGGCCGGTGAAGGGCGGGATTGGGTGAGCTTGGAGATGGGGGGAGTGGTCTGCGCCAGCAGAGGTTCCCATGGGCGGGGGCAGACTCTGGGATCCTCGGGGGTTCCTTGAAGTCGAGCCGCCGCGGGGGCACCTTGCCCCGCTTGATGTATTGCTGGGGAGACAGGGCTCGTGAGCCCGGATAAAGCAGGCCCCACCTCCGCCGCCTTCCCCCCCCCCCCCCCCCCGAAAGCACACGCACTACTGCGCGGAAGTTGGCAGCAGGAGGCGGACCTCGTCCTGGGCGGCCTGGGCCTCTTCCCTGTGGAGGCGGAAGGAACAAAGTGGTGGGGTTGTGGTCACGGCTGTGGGGGGGGGAGCCAGGGTGATGCCGAGCGGGTGATGCCAGGAGGGGCATCGAACGGTGATATGGCCCCCGCCCGCAGACGAGGAACGAGCGTGCCATTCTGCCTCGGCCCGGATCACTGGGCGAGGACGCAGAGAGCAGGAAATCCGGTCTACGATCCTGTGGCAAGGAGGGGCCAACCGAGCGGACCGGAGAAGCGGTACCTGCGCAGGGATGTGATCATGTGTCCGGTCTTCTTGATGTGCCGCAGGAACTCGAGCATCACCCCCGCCGCGGCCGCCTTCACATCGTGCCGCTGGCCGACCATGAACTGCAGCAGCTGCCTGAAGGGATGGAGGAGGAGGAGGAGGAGGAGGAGGGGGGTACAGAAATGAGGATATTACCCAGAGTCCATGAACTGCAGCAGCTGCCTGAAGTGGGCGGGGCTGTGGGGACGGAATGCTCAGAGATGAGGACATCACCCAGAGGCATGGGCGCGCCGCCATGCGACGGCATGCGGACCTGTTGAGGGCCTCTTGGGCGGCCTGCGGGGTGAGCAGCTCCGCCTCGACCTGCAGCCGCCACTCGACGGGGGCCGTCAGGCGCCCGTGGGTTCGCAGCTCTCCCAGGCGCCGCTTGGCCCGATGTTTCTGTGGCCGCGGCGGCGGCACAAAAGAGAAGAGAAGGGCGCCGATGGCCGGATGGGACGGGGGTTCGCCAATCATCTAATCATCATCGGGGGGCAGCAGGGCGATTGCATCAAGGGGCGGGCCGGAGGGGGCGCAGGATCGGTGGGCAGCGGGGACCTTTACCTCTGCCAGCAGGTACTGCGTCCGGGAGAAGGTGTACACCAGCGAGGCCCATGTCCGGTAGCGGGTCACGTGACGGAAGAGGTACGCGTCCTTCTTCAACCGGGCCACTTCCTGGAGCGGGGGGTGGACGGGGGGGCGAGGAAGAATGAGCCTTGGAGGGACGGGATGGGACGAGCGGGGCCGCCTGCTGATGCTGCCTGGCGGACCTCGGCCTCGACGATGCGTCTGCGGGTGACCTCCCAGCGGGCCTCGTCCGCGTGCTGCTGGCGGGCCTCCGACGAGGCGCGCTTCTTCTTGGCCTGCTCCAGCCGGGCCAGCCGGGCCTGGGCCTGCAACGAACACGCGAGGCAGGGCCGGACGGGGCCGGACGGGGCGGGACGGGGCGGTCAGATGAAAAAATCCAACAACAGGCGGGGCGGGGAGCGGGGATGGAGTTGTGGATGGAGGTGTGGATGGAGGTGTGGAGTGTGGGTGGAAGGCTGCCCATGCGGACCGCCCGGTTGATATGCTCCTGTCTGGCGCCGGGGTTGCTGATGATCGGCACGGGCGATGGGGTCCGCCGATGGCGTTCCTGCTCGGCTTCCTCTGCCCGGGCGGGGAGAAGAAAGGCGTGTGGTCAGCCTTGTCGGGGGGTGATCGAGGCGTGCGGTGAGGGTGCGGGGGTGATGGGGGAGAGGCGACGGACGGGCTTGCTTCAAGAAAGACTCTTTGACGGAGCTGCTGCTGCGCACGAATGCGATCTTGCCCTGGACGATCTCGTGGCTGTCAGAAGTGGATGGCAGGGTGGAGTGAAGAGGCGCTCGCCCAGCCACAGACATTTTCGATGGCCTGGTGAGAAATTGCTCGGGGTGGGCCGCCTTGGGCACGGGGGAACTCTTTTTCTCGGACTGGTCGGGGGACGATTGGGTGGTCGACAGAACCTGGGCGGTGCGCTGAGATGGGCGAGTCCGCGGGGCGACTTCGGATTTCTTTTCCTTTTCTGGCTCGTCTGCCTTGCCATCTTTCGACAAAGCAGATGAAAACTTGATGTGATGATGAACAAACCAATCAAGGACATTATATTCCTGATGCCCTGTTCGACAGCTTGCTGGTTCTGACTTGTGACTTCGGAGAGAAATGTTCCCCGGGAACGGAGCTCTTCCCACGAGGTCCCGGCGTCGCGTCGTTGCGGCGTGTGCTCCTTTAACAGCCTTGTGGCATGCTCGTTGAGACAGACAAATTCTTCGACAACAAAGCTTTCGTCCCTGTAATCAGGTGAACGAGACCGCGAGCGTGTGATCTCTGGCGGGGGCGTTGGAGAGCTCTCGAACGAAGTTGAAGAAAAGGTCGAGTCGACAGAGGTGGAATGAGGGATAGGACGAGCCGGAGAGCGTCTCTGTGCGAGAAAAGGCGAGGGAGAGGGGCTTGGGGGTTTTCTGCTGTCCAAGCTGTCAAACGCGAGGCGAAGGAACTAGTTGAGTTATCCCAAAGGCTCTGAACGCAGTTACCGCGATCTTGGCCTTGCGTTTCTTCGTTATTTATGCTGTTTTCTAAAGCGCAACTCATCCAAAGAGTTGGACCTGTCGATCAGATCAAGAATTTGGACCTGAAAAACGCGAATATTCGCAGTTTCACTGATGACATCGTAGCCCCTGAACTGCGGAAACTTGATCTTTCCAACAACCAGATATCCGACCTCAATGTTGGTGTGATTTCTAGGGTGACCGGTCCTGTGACCTGGCTCTCTGTTGCCAATAATCAGATCGTCTGTGGCTTCTTCCGAGGTAGTTTTCTGCATTCTGACTGTCCCCTTTGTGGTTAGGCATCAATGGATGGTTTGTCGAAGTATCGGCGAACGATCACCACTTTCAATGCGACTGGGAACAAGATTGTTGCCATTCCAGTCCTGGAGGGCTTCTCGAAATTGGGGGCGCTCATTCTGGCGGGCAACAAGATCACTGAGATCACCGAAAAATCTCTCGAGTCGTGCGAGTCTTTGAACACCCTGGTCCTATCGCAGGTCTCTTCCGCCCCGGTCCTCTTCCCGAGTTTTTCTTGCTTCCCTTGTCATCATAGAACCTGCTGGAATCGGTCCGCCTGCGGGTGTCCACGCTAACCAAGGTTCGTTTGCCTTGTTAAACTCGGCACGCTCACCTTCTCCACCCGCTCCCTTTCCGGGAAGATCTCCCTGAGCAACAACAACCTCACCGTCTTCCCGGACTTCACCCGGTGCCCCCTGCTGGCCGAGATCCGCCTGGCCCACAACCAGATCTCGGCGCTGCCCCTGAAGAAGATCCTCTCCACCAACCTGCGGCACCTGGTCATGCTGGACATGGGCCACAACCAAGTCTCCGACGTGAAGATGATCCAGCGGCTGGCCGTGCTGCCCAACATGTACCAGGTCAACTTCGCCGGAAACCCGGTGGCCGAGGCGCCCGATTACCGCCAGGAGGTCAGTACCACGACCTGGGGGCATGCGGTGAGAATGACCCCTTCTCACCATCCTTGTTCCTTCCCATCGGATCGGGGTGGCGGTGCACAGATCTTCAAGACGCTTCCCAACCTGCGTGTCCTCGACTCCCGCAAGCTGCCCAAGGTCCGCCGCGGTGCCACAACCGCCCCGCTCCGTCTCGGCTTCCACCTCCCCCGCGCCTCTCTGATTCCGACCCACCGGGCTGCCTGATCGGACAGACCGGCCCGCCCACCACCCCCGAGCGGGCAGCCCGGGCCCAGCGATTCATGGCCGAGGGGCCCAGGACACCGCCCGGCCCCGGGCGGGCCGCAGGGGCGCACGCAGGGGCCAAGCACCGCGGCCCAAGTAAGGAGGAGAGCGGCGCTGAGGATGAGTCTGATGACCAGGTCCGCCGGCCCCCGCCTCGCACGCACCTTTTTTGAAAATCGAACATCCCCCCCCACCGACCTGTCCCCCCTTCATACTGACATCGACCACGTCCTGTCGTTGCTCTTCCAGGGAGCCCAGGGGGACGAGTATCTGGGGGCCCGGTCTCCCCTGAAGCGGCGCGCCATGGGGCCATCCCCGAGCCCCGACCCCGATGATGACCAGGCCCGCCAGATGGAAGAGGTCCGCGGCTGGCGTCCTCGTTCGACCGGTGTCTGCCCGTGCTTCTGCGATTCCCGCGCTTGGGTGGCGGTTCTGGTACTCGAGCGGGTGTCTTCATCCCCCCGGTTGGCCCGATCCTCTCTGTCTGTCTGTCCGTCTGGCCCGGCGGTCGGGCGGCGCAGGCAGCCGAGCGGCACACCAAGCGGGCCGAGCTCCAGCGGCAGCGGGCCCGGCTGGCGACCTGCTTCGCGCCCGACCCCGAGCTGGGCCCGGGCGCAGAAGACGCCGAGTCCTCAGCCGACGAGGCCGACCGGGGGGAGGAGCCGCATCCCGCTCCGGCCCGCCGGCGCCCGGCCTCGGCCAAGTCGGAGCCGTCACCCTCCCCCCGACCCGCCGCTCGGCCCGCGGCCAAGGCGTCACGGCCACCCAAAGCGGCCCATGATGACGGCGAGGAGGCTGACGACGACGCGGCCGAGGCGGCGCCGCGCGCGCAGGTGATTCGCAAACTGCCCCCCCGAGCTGCCAGTGCCGCCCGGCGGGCCCCAGCGGCCGACCTCAGTGCCCGCAGTGCCCCCGGCAGGCGAAGCGTGGCGGCGACCCGGTCCTCCGCGGAGGGCGCCCTGCCCGCCAAGGAGAAGCGGATCCCACCACCACCCGGCCCGCCGAAGGGCCGGCCGCAGTCCAGCCGGCCGGCACCATCCAAGGCAAAGGGGCGCCCCGGTCCGGACTCCCCACCCAAGCACCCATCCCCTCGGCTCTGGGCTCGCTCATCGAGTGTTTTCGGATTCTCATCTCCCCGCCGTCCCGCCCGCAGCCATCCCGGAGTCGCCCAGTGGGCCCCTGGCCTCGGCCCTCTCGCGGGTGCAGCTCGGCACCCCCGGCGCGGCTGCCCCCACGGCCACGGCCACGCGCCGGCCGGGGGCACCCCGGGTCTTGCCGCACCTGCCCGCCGCCCAGCAGTCCGAGGCGGCCCTCAGGCGCAGCATCGCAGGGACGGGGGCCATCGAGGCTGCGGCTGCGGCGGGCCTGACGGGGGCACGCGGCTCGAAGCTGCCGCCCCTGCGGGGGTCGAAGGCCAAGCGGCCGGCCAGGGACGCCCCCGTGGACAAGGACGAGCCCCAGCGGCAGCCGGGGGCCCCCGTCCAGTGGCAGCCCATGGCCCAGGAGGTCCGCCGTCCCGTCACCCCAAGCGGCGTGCTCATGGCGCTTCTTCGTTGGTCGGGCGCAGGTTGGCCTGGGGGCTGCGGCCGGGGCCACCGCCTGGGACTGAGTGCCGCCGCCCCGCCGGGCCCTTCCCGCCAGCAACCACCAACTGGGGCCAGCGCCCCATTCGTTCGAAGGGTGCTTGGGACCCGCATTGCCGCCCGCTATCCCCCGTGCCGCTCGGCAGGGGCTCAGGGAGTCGCCGCCTCGATGCCGCAGGCGGTGGCGAAATACTCCGACATGCCGGCCGATTGGAGGGCAGCCTTGAGAGCCTCCGGCGTCCCCTGGTCCAAACGATCGGACAAAGGGAACAGGAGTGGTGACGACCCGTCCCATCATCGCTTCGTGTCAAGGCGGCGGCGGCGGGGGGGGGGGGGGGGGGGGGGGGGGGGGGGGGGGATCGACAGGGCAAGCAAGGAAGACCTCGATTTCATGGTAGTCGGGGCGGAGCCGGTGGGGAGGCGGCTTGGCGAAGGTCTCATCGCTGCGGATGGTCATCCGCTTCCAGGGCAGCGCCTGGCGGACGGTGGCGGCGATACGGTGACGGTGGCGATGGTGAGGGAGGATTCCAACGGCTGGGCGGCACGACCGACCTTCGTCCTGACCAGGAAGTCCTGCAACGCGGCGCAGTCCCCCTCGACAATGAGAACCCCCGGCCAGCCGGGCTTCGCAATCCCTGCAATTTTTTTTTTTTAAGTGAGCGACTCCTCGCACCGGGTGGGGGGTGGGGTGGGGGTGGGGTGGGGGTGGGGGGTGGGGGGCAGGCAGACCCGCGAGATGGCCCTCGGTGGCCCATTGGAGCATCATCTGCCGCTTCTTACGGCCGACCATGTGATGGAACTGCACAACCACCCGCCGGAATGGCGATTCCTCCGGGGTTGGGGGCACAGCGATGCCCTCGGCCTGGCGGGGCGGAGGAGCAGCTGGCGGGGGGATGTTGTCTCTCACCCACTGCACGACCTCGAAGGCCGATTCCCGTCCTGCCCGTTCTTTGAGAAAGGCGGTTAAAGCCTCGTTACGGGCGGTCCTCTCTTGGCGAGAGAAGTTTGGGCTGGTCAGGACCACTCCGAGAAATGCCTCCGAGGTGGTGGGGTACAGCTTCGGCATAGTGAAAATAGCCTCCACATCTATGGACGTCAATGAGGGTTCTGGCTATGACAAAGAACAGACTCAAATCGAGAAAATGAATCGTGAAAGAGAGGCAGTGAAGTTCGGCAAAAAGGCATTCCTCGAATTGTGAGGCAACCATGGCTTTCAACAGGTCGTAGGTTTCGGCTGTGTCCAGGTGGAACTCTCGAGAGCCAGAGAAAACAGCCATCAGTGCTTCAATCTCATCGATCTGTCTTTTGACAGCCTCCAGCTGGAAATGTTGTCCAAAAATTGAATCGAGTGCGCTTAGCCGAATGATCCCTCGGAAATCGAACATATGAGGACTTCCGTTCTCTGCCTTCTGTTCGCCGCAGTCTTTGCGACTGAGCTCTATCCTCAGCCCAACTTCGTCCGTTATCGTTTCCTATTTGAAAAATTCGAGCTCACATTCGCATGAACCTCTCTACCTCACACACAGCATCGCACCATTCACCCCCTTGACGTTTACACCAACGGTTTCTGCCTGGTTTGTTCGATCTATTTCGATGGCAGTTGATTGACCCCCAATCAGGAAAGCGGGGCTCCTGGCACTGCCCAAGGTGTTGGCTCCCAGCAGTACGTTGCCGTTCAGCCTTGCCGCTATGGCCAAATTGTGAGCAACTGGGATGGGCAGAAGGTCCGAATCCGAACCAATCACGTCTTGATTTTCCAACACGAGCAGATGACCCTTGGTCTCGGAGCGATTGGTGGCGTTGCCGCTGCTGTCGTCACTGTTGGTGACATGCAGGACATCCGCCAGAAGTATGGCCTCACTTCCAACATTAACGATCAGACCGCTTATCTTTCGATCCATTTCGACGAGGCCAAGAGCAAGATGGTGATCGTCGGCAAGGTCCGTTTATCACGTACTTTGGTCGAATACCATTCCCTCCCTCCTTCAATCACAGGACGCCACCTCCTCCAAGATGACCTTCCAGGATATGATCACTCCCGGTCTGTTTTGTTCTTTTTTTCTGCGACTCATCTTTTGCCATTCACGCAGACTCCGCCCCTCTGATGACCACCAAGTCGGGCAGCGTCAACTTCGAGCCCAAGGCCGGATTCGTCTACATTGGCCGTCTGACCCCGGAGCCCGTCTCCAACTCGTGGGAGGACACCACCCTCTTCTTCAAGCTGCTCGTTCTTGAGGACGGCAACGGTGCGACCGATCCCGAGGCTCTCGAGGTCCGTGTCCCCTCCCTCCCTCCCCCCCCTCCCCTGCAGAGCTAGTTCTCACCCCCGGGTTGATCTGGCCCCCGGCACCACCCGCAGGTCCGCTGGGACATCTTCTCGGTTGGCTCGGGCGTCTCGATCCCCACCCTCCCCGACGACCTCTGCTCCTCGGCCCTCAGCGCTGCTGCTGGGGCCAACACCACCGGTCCGCATCATCTCATCCCACGATCTGGTCCCTCCTGCGTAGGCCTTCTCGCACTCACGCTCGCTCTCCCACCCGCACGCCACGCCACGCACACACAGGCGCGGTCGGTGTCGTCATGTCCATCCTGGCGCTGATGGGTGTCATTGCCATCCCCATCCTCTTCTTCATCTTCCGCCGCCGGCTCATTGCCTTCACCTCGGTGTAAGCTATGCGATTCCTCCCCGTCGTGGAGCGAGAATTGCATTCCATTCAATATCTTTTCTTTTTCGCCTGTGTGGCTCTCTCGGGATCTGTAAGTCTTGTTGTCTTTTTTTGCTGACTTGCAAACATGGCCCCGGTCGGCTTTTCCCGCGCTGGGGGGGGGGGGGGGGGGGGGGGGGGGTTAGGGGGTGCAGGAGAAAGGAGAGCCTTCGGATGAAAGAGAACTTTCTCGGAATCGTGCGGAGATGCTCTCGGGCTAACCGGTGGTGAAGAACTCCTGGATGGACGAGCTGGCGGTCCCGTCCAGGAGCGGCTTGGGCGCCTTCTTCTTCTTCCTCGGGGCCTTGGCCTGGCCGGGCTCGGTGGCGGTGGCGGTGGCGGCCCCGCTTTCGGGGAGTGACCGGCTGGGTCGGTGGCCGCGCCGCACAAATGCCTCCCACTGACGGCGAAACTGGCGGTAGAGCGCCATGGCAGCCTGGGCGTCTTGGATCTGCGGGCGGATGAGAAGGCGGCAACGGGGGGGGAAGGGTCGGCAGACCGAATCGTGCTCTCCGTCTTGGATCTGTAGGTGAAGATGCCGCTCCGCGAGGACCTTCAGCCCCAAGGTCCGCCCGTTTTCACGGAAGGACGGGAAAGTGGCGCAGTCCCGAATCTGCGAGCGCGGATGGTCGAGCATCAAGGCCTATCATGAACTTGTGTGGGGACCGAGGATATGGAACTGATCAAAAAAACCTTTAAGTCATGTCGAAGCGTGTGACCAACGAGCACGCGCCCATTGAGAAGCCGAGCGACGTCCCCCTGAACAACCGCGAAATCGGGTGCATCACGAAGCGAGGTCGGGGTGATGCCGGAAACATGTGTGCGAAAATCGGTGATTCGTTCGGGAACTCGTACAAAGCTGTCATAAATTTTGTTTCCGTGATAGTTGACCATGCTAACACGGGCGAGGACCGAACGATCATCGGATCCGCAGCCGACCATTTCACAGTCGAGTGAGATCAGGTTAGTAGGTTCAGTCCTGATATAAAAGACATGTTAGTGAGTGGAACAACATCCGATTGGTCAGACTTGGTACCCGCGACCAAAGATTCAACACGCGGCGTCTTTGAGTGTTTCTTCTCCATCCTCGGGCGAGGAGGAACACGTGACGTTGAAGTGTCTGATGTGTCGGGACGCGCTCGCTTTCGAAAAGACTCCCAATTGTTCATTGTGAAACACCGGCACCCAATGACAGAACAACCTCTGGGAACATTCGCAGAATTTTTTCCAGTCTCCGTTGCCCATTTTTACCTCTGGGCGCCTGAGAGCAGATGGAGGGCCTCCGTGGCAGACTCGGCCAACTGGGCAAAAGACTTGTCCTGGGCGAGCGGGGTCAGCCCTGACACACATGCTTGCAGCTCGGCACGACCCTGGGGGTTTATGGCCAGATTTGCGATGCTCTTGACCACAGTCACCTTGAGGATGGGATTGAGCGAGTCGAAACCGGCCAGCAGCGTTGCCAGTTGACCTACAGACGGAGAAGAAGAAGAGGAGAATGATGACCGGGCGACCACCCGATTGACAGACCACAGGCGCCCGCCTGAACGGCCTGCGTCTGGCCATCCAGGGTCGTGGTGATGTTCAGCAGAGCTTCGCTGCAGGCCATCCTGCGATGAGCAAAGCCCAAAACAGCATGAGCAACAGGCACCCCGGGCCGGGCCGGGAAGGCAGCAGACAGCATCTCCAGCTGGGGAGTGGCGAGCAACTCCACCAGGCGTGGAATGGCCCCGCACGTCACGGCAGCGTTTTTCCCGTCTGGGTTGGTGCTGCAGCATGGTCCACGGGCCCAGAGAGAGAATCGCAATCGCAATCAGAATCAGAATCAGAATCGGTCCAGAAGGGAGGGGGAGGAGGTGGCAGAGGAAGGGCAAGCGGACGTGATGGCCGAGAGGAGCGAGCCGGCCTTCTCGACCACCTCGCTGTTCTCCGAGCGGAGCAGATTGACCAGGACCGGCATCGCCCCTACCCCCCACCCACCCACCCAGACAAACGAAGTCGAAGTCGAAATGAAATCGGGCCCGGTTCGGCCAGTGATGGTGTCTGCGCCGCCTGTTTCTGAGCACCCAACTGCAGTTGCACCTGCGTCTGCCTGTGTGCCTGCCTGTGTGCCTGCCTGTGCGCCTGCCTGTGCGCCTGCCTGTGCGCCTGCCTGTGCGCCTGCCTGTGCGCCTGCCTGTGCGCCTGCCTGTGTGCCTGCGTCGTCTGTGCCTGAGTCGTCTGTGCCTGGGCTGTGTGAGGATCAATGCCTGCGTTTCTGGGATCCTGTCGCAGTTGGGCTCCGGCAAGAGCAGACCCTCATCCAGCGACTGGTGCAGGGCCCCTTCGATACGCTCGGCGCAATAGTACAGGGTGTCCAGGGCCAGAACCTTGATGGGGTCGATATCCCCGGCAACGGAGCGGACCAAGACGGGGACAATACTATGGTTGGGTCACATTCGGAGGATAGGCAGTGTAAATATAGCGTTGTGCCGGAGAATTGCGAGGAGGCTGGCAGTGAACGGCGGACCCCTTTTTGACAGCATCCCCCACCTGCAGGCCGCTGCACATATTACACAGGGCAATGTGGATGGTCTGTCGGACGTCGGCATCGGCGTCGGTCGTCTGATTTGCGAACAAAGAGGGTAAAACAAACGTGCGATGGAAAGCGAAGCGGGGCCAGACCACAGTGAGGAAGGCCGGGAAGGCCGTCGGGTGGGCATACAGGGCCGCACGGCCAGCGTAGATGGCTGGGGGCATGCTGTGTGTGAGCGAAAGTGGTCCATCGTTCAAACCTGCGGTGCGTGCGAGAACAGCGGCTGCTCTTTGCCTGGCCAGTGCGTCGCCGTCCGAGAGGAGGGCGACGAGGAAAGTAATACCATCTATGGTGGATGTCAGACAAAGAGTCGGGAAGTCAGTTGGCAACAAACCGTTGTGAATAAGCTTAATAATATTTTCGTGTTTGCTGATGTGGTTGTATAGAAGGGGAAGAGTGGCAAGCCGGGTTTCCAGAGAGGGATGTTTGAGAAGACGCACCTGAAAGAAGAATTCAAGCCACGACGAGACTGAGGAAACGAACAGACAAATTTAGTGATGGCACGGTCCTCGAAAGCAACAGTGACCGCGTCGGGTTGAATGGGTGCTATGACATTTTAGACCGCCGTTCCAAACAGAGCGACATCTCGGACCAGGATTTGGCCGAATTGCAAAAGAGGCGAATTGGTCATTCAGCCTCACCATCCGAGCAGTCTGGCCCTGCTCAATAATTTTGAAACGGGTCGTTGGATCCATTTTCTATTACCCCCTGGAAGGTAGACGTCATTCTCTTTTCAAAAAAATGAAATTTGGAAGGACACTGCGCGGTGACACACACCCCACCGTCCATGGCCCGCCTCCGGGAGATCATCCGGATACAGTCGTAATTATTACGATGTGGCGGGCCCCTTGACTGAACCCCGCAAGGAGAACTCTTGGTTGCCTATTAAGGAGGGAGGACGCTCCTGAGGATTCTTCACGTGGAAAAGACTGAAGCAGCAAAAAGAGGGGAAACCAAAGAAGAATGGATACACATGCAGTGAAAAAAAAAACAGAAAAAGGAACACCGAGCCGGAAGACAACAACGGAGAGGACACGACACAAGGCATCTCAACGCGAAGAAATTCAAAACTGACCGTAAGGCCGAGACGGGTTGGTGGTAGGGAACGCGGTGTGGAGTTGGGGGGTGGGGGGGGGGGGGATAACCCATTTGCGAATATCTCTCCTTTGGAAAATTCCGGGAGCCTCCCACGGAGGCTGCGCACACGAGACCGTCGTAATGGCGACAAGCCCCCGGGATGATATCACCCGGCACCTACCGAAGAATTTCGGCGGGCAAAGGGGATGGCCAGCCGTCCGCTGCTGCCTTCTGAGCCCCCCAGCAAAGGTGCCGTGTCTGATGTTGGCGCCGTGGCTTCGGCAGCGACCACCAGGAGCTCGCTCGCCAGGGCGGACCCAGGCAGGGCCCTGGGCGAGATGCTGGGCTCCAGACTCCGCCCCTCTGCCGCCAGCACATGAACCTCGATCGCCTGCTGGCTGCCGGTTCCGCTGTCGACAACTCTGGGCGAAGCGGCTTCTTCGGCAACTCCCACCGTCCGTTCCGGGCTGTCGGGCCTGGGGGCTGATGGCGCCCGGACCCAGGGATGGACCCGGGCGCGGCGGACGCGATGTTGGCGAAGGACCAGGAACAGGACCACCGCCACGAGGAGACCCAGGGGCACCAGGGTCGAGATGAGCACGATTCCGGTCGTGCTCAGCGGGGCCGCCACTGGTTCGGGGAAAGAGAAAAGGTCAGCAAGACCCACCGTGGGGCGGCGGGGGCGGCGGGCGGCACGGACCGAAGACGATCCCGGTGCGGCCCTCGAAGCCCGCCGTCCCGTTGCAGTTGCCGGCCAGGTCGCAGATGGCCCCCGTCACGACGAAGCCCAGCTCGCCGCTCTCGGTGCCGTCCAGCTGCACCCGGGCGCCCACGACATCGGCCGCCACCTGCACGAGGGCCGGGTGGCCGGCCAGGGTGACCGCGGGTGGCCGGGCGGGGTCCAGGGGCTCGCTGGCGGTCAGGTTGAGGGCCACCCAGTCGCCCGGCTGGGCCTGGCGGCGCGAGGGGTTGCTGGAGGTGGTCACGTGATACTTGAAGTAGGGCGCGACCAGGTCGCGGACTGCAGGGTGCGACACAGGGAGACGGACACAGTCACGTGAGCAGAGTGATGGCAGACGATGAAGGTGTGAAGGCGAATGGAGGGGCAGAGGCGGACCGGGGGCTGGGCAGCGAGCGCCAGGGCGGCCACCACATCGCGAACGGCGCGTCGGGGGGAGGCAGAGCAGACCACCCCAGGCCCCCATGCGCACCCAAGACGGATCAGGAGAGGAGGGGACGGTGAGAGCGCAGTCGGTGTGGCGCGGGCCTCAGGGGGCGGGGCACCGCGGGGGGCATCCGGACCAAAGAGGACGCCCGTCTGGCCGCTGGCATCGAGCTGCATGTCGCAGTTGCCCAGGGCATCGCAGGCGCTGCCGGCGAGGTTGAACCGAACCCACCCGTCGGGGGCGCTGAGGGTCACCGCCAGCGCGCCCGAGACGTACGGCCCGGTGATGGTGGCCGGGACGGGCTGGCCGGCCACCGTCAGCACCAGCCTCGAGGTCGCCGGGTCGATGGCTTCCGACAGGGTGATGCTGACCGTGACCGTGTCCCCGACCGCGACCCGAGTCCGGTTGCGGCCGTTCGAGGAGACCGCCCCCGCCGAGACGAAGTACGGGGCCACGTCATCTGGCCAGAGGGGGGCGGTGGCGGCAATGCGAATTGAGGAGGGCGATGAGGGGGAATGCGATCGAAGCCCCAAAAAATGGGACGGATTTTTTAGGGCAGGGGGGGAGGTGGGAAAAGGGAGTGGCGAGGTGGCGAGGGGAGGAGCAGCAGTCGTGGAGTGCTGGGGGGACGGACCCAGGTACTGGAAGGTTGTGTCGACGGTGTCGCTCCAGTCCCAGTTGATGACCCGCACCCCCACGGCTCCCCCCGTGGGCAGGCGCGGCCCCACGCACTGCAGCAGTGACGCGTTGGCGGACACGAGGGGGCAGGGCACCCCGCCCACGGTCACGGTACAGTTGCGAAAGCCCGAGCCGTTCAGGGTGAGCAGAGTTCCCCCATGGGAGGGAGCCGTGGCCGGGGTGATGTCGTCAACCGCGGGCGCGGTCCCTGTATGTGTGTGGGGGGGGGGGGGGGGGGGGGCATGCACACGGTGAGCGATGAGAGGGGTGAGGGGAAGGTGGGGTGTCCCAGCGGGCGGGGCGGGGGGCCCAACGGGCCTTGGCTCATGACCGAGCGCCTGTCGTGGGCGCACGCGCCGCGCCGGTTCCAGAGCATCACATCGATCGGGCCCACGGGGAGCCCCGGCGGGACGATGCAGTCCACCTGGGCGTCGGTCGAGCGGGTGACGTTGCACCGGACCCAGGCAGGGTCGTCGAGGTGCGCAAAGAGGGCAGCGGGCGGCGGGGGGTCGAGGAAGATGGTGGGCGCACTGAAGAAGGTGCCCCGCAGATGCAGGACGCATCCCGTGGCGGTGGGGCATCCGGGCGGGGTGACCGAGACCAGCGCCGAGGGGAGGCCTGTGAAGACGATACGACGACGGCGGCGAGGATGTGATTGGGTGATGATGATGACTGGATGCTGATGATGATGGGAATGATGATGATCTGGGTGATGACTGGATGACGACTGGATGACGACTGGATGATGACTGGATGACGACTGGATGACGACTGGATGACGACTGGATGACGACTGGATGACGACTGGATGACGACTGGATGACGACTGGATGACGACTGGATGACGACTGGATGACGACTGGATGACGACTGGATGACGACTGGATGACGACTGGATGACGACTGGATGACGACTGGATGACGACTGGATGACGACTGGATGACGACTGGATGACGACTGGATGAGGATGCGGGACTCTGCAAGCCGGCACCCTGCAGACCGACGCCCTCGATGGAAGACTGGCCGCTCGGGGTGGCCCGGTCGGCGCAGTTGCCGGCCAGGTCACACAGCTCCAGGATGCTGCTCCAGGTGATGGCCGGGCCCACGTCGCAGAGCATGGTCCCCAGGGTGGCGAGAACCCCGGTCGGAGTGACGACCGTGGTCCGGGGGGCCCGCCCGTTCATGATCAGGTAGACGAGGCTCCTGCCGGGGTCAATGGGTTCGCTCAGGGTCACGTTCAGGCCCAGATCCTCCCCCACGGAGACGAAGACGGGGCACGAGGGATCTGGGAAGACCAGCCGGGCACGGACAAAGGCGGGCGGGGTCTTGTCTGTGCGTGCGGTGTGTGATTGAGGGGGGAGGATGGGGGGGGGGGGGGGGGGTGATGTGGGTCGTGGGGTGATAGCAGCGGACCAAAGACAATGGGTAATATTCCCGAAACAGTCGGGCTCACGCTCCCGTCCCCGGAGACCATGCCCCAAACTGTGTAATTCACGGGCCCTTCGCAGTCGTGAATGCTCATATTCCAGCGAGCCGTAAAAGTGTTGTCATCCGTGAAAGAAGCCACAACCTGGTGACCCGCAAGGGTCACGTTGGGTAATCGAGAGCGATCCAGTGGAATGGTCGCAGTGAAAGTCGCAGTAACAACATCGCCGGGTTTTGCAAATTGAGCGGGACGATTGGCATTTGTCGAGACAGCCGCCACAGACTACAATAGGGGCGCGCCAATGAGACCAAAAAAAGTTGGACTGCAGGCCAATGACGATCCGAAGACAGAATAAAGATGATCAATGGGAGTAGCACAACAATTTTGGAACACCCCCACCAGTACCAAAGCGACGGTCAGCCAGAAAGGAGCACGCATTTGAATGCGTGTCCCTCTGACACAACAGCCCTCACCCTCAGGTTCTGAAAACTCTTCGCCGAAAAACTGAGCCTGAACAGTCGTCAAGGGAGGCGTTATCGGAGCCCTCCCAGGAAACCACCACCATTCTCCACCTTTACGCATGCACCATTCACGCCGAGCTACTGTGTGGCTCGGTCGGGCTCACCAAATCTGATCTTGCGAGCATTGGATCTTGTTGACCCGGAGACGGAGATGATCAATCGTTCTCGGCTCCACGCGTTCAGGCAAACTGCTCTTCTTTCTGGAGAAGGAACCGGCCCGAAAAAGCGGCAAGAACTCGTCCGTCCATCGGTTCTCCTGCACCGAGGTTTTTTTTTTCCTTTCACAGCCCGAGATCCGCGGACCGCTCCCACCTCCACCCCACTCTCCACCCCGCACTCTTCCGCACAACATTGTCTGTTCGTCAGCATTCTGGCACACTCACCCATCTCCACCAGCAACACTACGACATTTTCCGGCCGATCCATCCGCCGCTCCCGCTCCAGGGATCAGCAGAAGGTGTCCGCAACTCTGTGCACCTGCTGCCCCGGGCCTTGCTGGACCTTCCCACCGGGGCCCAGTTTGCCCAGCAGACACACCTGCAGGACCGGCTCCTGACCGAGCATACCTACTTCCGCTCGTGCCGCACGCCCTTACCCACGGGCGACGAAGGGGCCCAGCAGTGGCTGCTCGATGTACATATCCCGGTATATCAGCGGCTCTCGCTGCGCTCGTCGCAAGAACCTCGGGAGCGTCGTCTGTCTCATTCCCCGGCGTGTTGTTCATTTTCTTTCTTCCCAGCGACCCCGCTCGTCCGCCGGAGTGTTTCGGTCACCCCAGGGGTCTGACGACTCGGCCCTGGCCGACAAGCTTACCCATTTTCCCTCCGCCCTGCAGCCACGCTCTCGGTCGGCGGCCTCGCCACCACGAACACGAGGCCGAGGGAGGTGACGGTGCTCTTCCCGTGCTGCACAGGCTCGACCGTTCGTTCTTGCGCTTCTCTTGATTCTCTCCACCATCTCAACGTATTATGCTCGTTCCTTTGCGATAATTGTATCGTTTATCGTTAGCTCAAAGAAACCGCGCCATTCGGGCTGGAGGGGTGCGGAAAATTAACTGTACATGAAATTTGGGTTCAATGGCACCCGGGCGCTCCGATGGCTTGCGCGAGGCCTGCCTGAGTCAATCGAGCCCGAACAACGCAAAGCTCTTGGCGGTCGTGGAGGGTGTGGGTGATGCCGATCTCCAGACGCGGGTCACCATCGCACACGGTCACCAGGCTACCTTCGCTGGTGGACTGCGCGCCAAGACCATCACCAGACGAGACTTTGTGTTCTGTTTGTTGCGAGGCTGCCCGTTCGATGGTGGCCGCAGGGATTGTCGTGTTGAAGAGAACCACTCGGGTGCCGGGCTGCTGCTTTTTGACAGCAGAAAGTTCAATGCGAACATCCCTCCATATTGGAGCTGAACCACCGGAAGGCCGGAGCCGGCCCGTTGATTCGCGGGACCACAAATTCACACCTCCGCGTGTCGCCGATCCGTAAGTAAAAGATCCCCAAACAGCAGTATAAACACCATCTGATAGAGCTGCGGTTGTGAAAGGGATATCGCCGCGTTCGCTGGCGGTGGTAATCACGCAACGAAGGTCGTCGAGTTCAACCGCCGTCATAGTGGAGAGAGTCCAGGGGATATGCTGTTTTCCGGCATTTCCGCCTTTTTTGTTCGGTGCCCCACTTCCCTCAAAAAGGAATTTTGCGAGCACGGCGGGAAAATAATTCGAAAACTCGCGCAGAGTTGCTACTTGGTCTTGGATGCTCTCTCAAAAGAAGCCGCCGAAAGTGATTTGCTCGTCCAAGCCCGCACACTTGGCGCAATTATTGTCGGACCAAAATACATTCAAATGTGTCTGCTCTTTTTTTATTTCGTTTTTGCCTTGCTGATTGCCCGCAAAGGCCTCCAGCATAATCGGATGCTCCCCATTTGTGAGTTCGCTGCTGGTCTTTTCGATCCCATTGATCCATCCCTGCCTTCTTTCACTCATCCGGCATACGAACTTTCGTCCCTCTTTGGCCCAGCCCCTGATACAGCCCGTGAAGAAGAGGAGGTCCCTCAGACTTTTGGTGATTTTTTGAGGGACGACCGGGACCCTCCTCCGCCCCCTTCGCGTCGTGCTTTCGGCCTCTATCCGTTGGGAAACCTCCACCCTGCGACGGTTACGATCAACTCGACGACGGTCAATGTGCCGCCACCCACCATCGAAGAGATCTCCGAATACCTGGTGGCGTTTTTTGCTGGCTGGGCGGTGCGCCTTCAACCCACGGTCACCATGATTGCGGCCGACGAACCCATCTCTCGACAGCGAACTCGAAAGGTTTCCATTCCCACGGTCAGCTTGGTCTTCCCCGCGGACGACTGCTCCTTTCCTTTGGCAACACGACCTCTGCACCGGCATCGCACGACGCCCCGGTTCCTCCCGCAAAGCTGCCTCCTCCGGCGACTGAATGGTATGCATATTCTCCGAGTCCTGACTGAAAAAATTCCGCGGGGATGCATGACGGCCATCGGGGTAACGGCGCATGACCTTTACGAATTGGAGGCCGGAGATAACGAGGATGATGCCGGGGTGCGTTGGACCGACCAGGACTCTGAGAAGAAGAGGGGAAGGAAAAAGGCGGCGCGCACCCGCAGCCGTCGTGCGCAATCGCCGAGCAGTAGCGATGGAAGCAACGACGAAGAAGAGGACACTGGAGATGGCACTCTCACCGTGATGGGTCGGGCAACGGGTGACCACGTGTGTGTCTGTTCGGTGTACCAGTTCGCCCCAGTTCCGCACATCCGCCCTGCCGGAGAGGCCACTTCCTCGTTGGCCACCACTCATGGATCGCCCGCTGCTCCTCGCTCTCCCGCCCCCACACCCACCGCGACTTCTGGCCTGCTCCACCGCCGCTGGCTCATCCGGGTTCTCCAAACGCTTTGCCACGAGCTGATGCACACCTTGTTCCTCGATCATTGCGTCTACTACGGCTGTTTGATGAATGCTTGTGTGGACCCCACCCGAGGTGATGCCGAGGATGTGGCGCGGTTCGCAGCCGGTGGCATCGAAGGGCCGATTAAAGATGCCGATCTCCGGCACGACCCAATCGATGTCTGTGAGTCTGCCCGATTCCTGTTCCCAACCCCCCGCTGGTTCGGGTAGGTCTGCCCGATTTGCCTGCGCAAGCTCGCTGTCAGCCTGGGTGGATTCGATCCTGACTCTCGCAACCGAGCTCTCTTGGACTACTTCACCCGCCATGATTTGGCCCAGCAGGCACACTGGATGCGACAACGTCTGGCAGAATGCGTAAAGGCAACGGCTCTGTCCGCTTGAGTTGGTCCCGAAGCAAATAACCCTCTGTTCTTGAACGAAAAAAAAATCTGTATACAAAGCCAAAGCTCCTCGAGGGAGCTCAACTCGGCCCTTGCCGCTCATAGTTCTTGAGCGTCAGCCCCATCCCCGCCCCGAGCACGGGCGAGGAAGGGAGCAGAGCGGCGCCTCCCCCCTGTGTTGACGCCAGGAGGGGCAGCGCACCAGTGGAGGAAGAGAGTGTCACCGATGGCGTTGTTGATGTGGCCGTGGCCGTGGCCAGGATGGGCGGCGCTGGTGACGGTGTCGGCGAGGGGACCGGAGGCCCGTGGGCCACCTCGTTGACAAATTCGAGAATTTTGGAGAGTTCGTGGGCCTCGTTCTGGAACCAGGTGGACCAATTGTCGTGGCTCACCTTGCCCAATTTCTCCTGTGCGTGCGCGCGCGTGCGTGGATCGCGTTGTGGTGGTGCATGGCATATGATTGGGAGGGAAGCCGGGGCGCAATCCACACCCACCCCTGGTGTGAACACGGCCGGACCATGATTTTGGGTGACTTCAGGAGTCGCTCCTGGTTCATTGGATTCTCGCTGATCAAGAAGAACAAGGCGTGGCAACTCCAGTCGCGCTATGCCCAGCCGAGAAGACCGGGTGATGCCGACCGACGAGCGGACGCGGACGGACCAGCTCCTCGGAGACGTCGTCCAGGAGACGCGCCAGGATCTCGATCAGGCCCAGCTCGCGGGCCACATTTTCGTTGATCCGATTATTGCGGCAAATGACGGAGACAGATTGCACAATCCGCTGGTGCGAGGCGGGGAGTGATTTTGGAGGAGGAGGCACGCGCAAGGCCGGACCACTTTGACGGTAATCGGCTCGACAGGCTTCTCCAACAAGTCTACAAGATCTTTTAATATTCCTACGATTGAAGTGTTCGAAGGGCCCCTGATTCGAAAGGAACGGGCCAGAAGAAGAAATATGCGTCTGAATAACATCATTCGAAATCCAGGCAATTTGTCCGATTTCAACGACCTAAGTATTACAGTCCAATAGGGGTCTGGCCCGGGACTGGAGGCAGACTCCTCTTGTCCGTTCTTTGATAGATTGAGAATGGAGTCTCCTCGCATTTTCTTGGAGATCCTATCGCGGCAAAAATAAAGAACGCGCGATGAAGCCCCGCTGAACCTTCAGAAATGGGTCGTCCGGGCTGGGGCCATCTTGGTGCACCAGATCATCGGACATAGCCACGAGAACCTACGGGGTAAATTCCGAAGGACGGGCTTTGATGGCCAGCCAACGCACCGAGGAGCCGATGCCCATGGACCACGAATGGTCTTCGCACCATTTTCTTCCACCATAAAACTCAAAGATTCAACAGCACTCTTCGCATCAAGTATGACACTACTGAGCAAGCGCACATGGTATTGCGTGCCCTTTCGGTCGATCGAGAGTTGGCCCCCGAACGCGCCAACAAAGAACTCCGAGTAGAAGGGAATTTTCTCGTCGCGTCTGTGAGTCTTTTCCTGCGCGCAAATCATCGCTGATGGCCCCCCCCCCCCCCCCCCCACCCATTGCAGGCACTTCAAGGCAGTCGAATTCCGCCTTCTCCGGACCACCCTTTCCGCTTTCACCGAAATGGTCCTCTTGGCCAATCGCACTTTTGACCTGGCCACAGACAAACTGATCCAGGAGCTGCAAGATGAGGAACATCGCCCCACTGCCGCCACCGCCACCCCCCAGCAGAAACCGAGGATGTAACCCCCCTTTGCCTAGAGGCATTACCACTCGGGATGCTCGTCCCGCAGGAAGCCGAGGCATTCGGGCCCTTCGGGGATGACGCACACCCGAGGCCCGTAACTGTGCTCGAGGCGCTGCAAGAAGGCCGGGCACTGGACGCCCTCCGAGAAGGGGGCCACCGGCCGATAGAGCGCCTCTCGGATCTGTCCGGATGTTGTTGTGCGATGTGATCGTACAACGTGGCGCGGTGGTGGTGGTGGCGCGGTGGTGGCGCAGTGAGATGTGAACATGGCTGTACGCACTCCCCTTGCCCTGGGGTCGGGAGGGCTGGTCCCCAACGGGCGAAGGGATGCGCAAAAAACGGATTGGCCGACCTGTTGCGGGGTGAGACCCTCACTCTGGACGTAGACATCGCAGTGCTGCAGGACCTTGGCCTGAGTCTGCGCGCGGACGGGTTCGATCTACAGCCGTGACGGCCGCAGTCAGACCTGGACCGACCACATGTCATGCCGCTGGAACCCGGGTTGAGCAAGCATCGCGGCAATACCCTCCAGCGATCCGGCCTCCCTCAAGAACCCCGCGTACCCGCCCCATGCCGGCAGGCCGTCTTGGCAGGCCGTCACGCAAACGACTGCGCCCCCCGATCGGACGATCTTCGAAGCGGCCTGGATGCCCTTCAGGGACTGGTAGAGATTCTGCCAGGAGGAGGAGAGTGGTTGGTGGCCCGAACGCGCTGAAGGAACAGAGGACCGGATGGCGCCACTCCGCCCCAGAGGCGGACCTGGTCGAGGGGATAGCCGGAGTTTGTAGTGATGACCACGTCGTAGGGGCGCTCAACCGGCACCATGGCGTGTTGTCGGACAAAGGCCACGCCCTGCCGATGCGCCTCCAACAGTCCGCCGGCGAAGACGCCCGTCATCTGGCGAGCCGCGTTGATGGTGACGTTGACGAGGAAGGTCGCCGGACGCCGACCGGGGACCGCGGCCGATGAGCCTAAAGCCAGCCGGTAAGGTCGACTTGACCCTGGCCCTGCATGACCAGCAGACCAGGGACTGCCTGCACCTCCGAGAGCCTGAGGGCAGCCTCACGCATCTCCTCCCAGACGGGGTTGCCCTCGAGCACGCCCCAGGTGGCCCGGGGGTGCCCGATGTTGGCCACCCCGTGGTTTTCCATGACCGTCTCGAACCCGCACAGGGCCGGCAACACGGCCTGGGATGGGTGGTCGGGGAGAGCAATGGGCTACGTCATGAAGTGTGGGGCAGGCCTTTGGGCCACCGCTGAAGCCGGCTGTCATGGAGGCGATGATACCGGGGGGAAATATGCTCAAAGACAGACCAAAGTTGTGCGGGACAATCAACCCTGTGAAAATCCGGACATCTGCCTCGGCCAGGATCCTGTTCACGCGAACTGAGTGGCCGGCTCCCGTCCGGAAATCCCCCGGACCATCCTGAGGGTTGAAGGGTGATGGACGGACGGGGGGACAGGGCAACAAACCCGCGCTGGGAGGGTCCAGAGCGCTTCTGGTGTGAACGCATCGTGTTGGACCAGGTGATAGCCCCCGTCCAGGATCTCGCTGCCCAGCATTTCGCGGAGCTCGGCGTCGCTTTGGGCATGATGCGTGCCCAAAGAGTTCAGTAAGGTGATATGGCCCCGGGGGACGCCCGCGGCCTCCAACTCCGCCAAAATCACTGGCAAAAGACGCCTGTTTGGCGTAGCCCGAGTAATGTCTGTGTGTGTCAAAACCACACGGTCCGAGGGGTGCACCCGCTCGGCGAGTGGGCATGACCCGAGAGGGCATCGAAGAGCTGCTTTGATGGAACCCACCTCGTCGGCAAGCCCATCGGCAGGCCGGGAACGAAGCACATCATAGTTTGATGGAACACTGACGGCAAGCCCCTTTTCCCCATAGGGCAGTGTGAATCGTTGCATTCTGGTGTTGTGTGAAGGGTATTCCGAGGGAGTCTATTTGTGCGTTTGAAACTATCCCTGTCGTCTCCAGACCAAAAAAAGAAGTCGGATTCAAACCCAGTAGTTTGGAACGCTGACCTCTCCTTGTGGGAGGTTGACCTCTAGTCGTCCCGGATTTCACGTGAACGAGCTTTATTAGAGGACTGAAAATGGAAGAGAAGAACAAACTCGCCGCCTTGATAACCGGAGTCGCAGGGTCAAAGAGGACCAGCGATCCCAAAGTGAAACACCTGTCTCAGAGGGCCAACCTCATGGCCCGGGGGGAGGGACGGAACAGAACGGGTTTGGATGGTGGCGCCGGGGGCAAGCGGGGCTTGGGAGTGTGAGTGTGGTCCGGGGCAGGCTTTGTGAAGGGCCAGGGTGCCCCTGGGCCCGGAGGCCACCCTGGCAGTCCCCCAGTGCCAGCCGGGACCACCTCCCGGACCCGTTTCTCCTGATGTCAGATGGCGGGTCGATCAAATGTCACTGCCCCTTCGGGTTCGCCCAAATCACTCAAGGATTTTATAAATAAGAGGGCCCTAAAAGCGGGGAAGGCCGTTTGCCGGCATCCGGGTTTTTAAACCGAACTCCGGGTTACTTCAAAAATAGTTGTTCGGGGTTGGGATTCAATCCCCTTATTCGAAAGCGCATTGATCAACATACCGAGGATCAGGATGGTACCAGTTGTCAGGGTGATCGGTCAAAGGCTCCAGATCATCGAATTCCATCATCAACATGCCGAACTCGAACTGGGTGAAGGGTGGAGGAAAAAAAAAATAGGTGAGAAAATTGATGGCCCTGTGCCCCGGCGGACCTTGACTGGATCGTATGGCGCGTCATACAGTGTCCAGAATTCGGTGACCTTATCTGCCCCTTGCCAGTGGTTCACTTTTTTGTTGTGATACGTCGTGGTCTTCAGGAATGTGGTGCCGTTGTGTTGCAAATAATCAGGGGTGATCTGGTTGGAAAAAAATGTTAACAAATCGATTGAGGAGCCATTAAAAAAATCCGGAAAAAACGTCAGACCACAGGGAAACTCGTCTCCTTCTCGGTGTTGCACTTCCAGAACGACCCATTCTTCTTGTAGTGGAAAGATGTGAAATTGTGTGTTGGTGAAACCACATCGAGGTAAGTAATGAGCTTGCCGTCACCCTCGTAGTCGTCCTCGATGAAACGGGCGCCAATGGTGGCCGATCCGTTGAAATTATAGTTCCATGCAAGAAGACCCGGGACAAATTCGTCGTCGTCCCAGTAATATGCTTTCACCTCAAAGCCAGTGGGAAGCATGGGAGGGTCCGGGTGGGCCGCCGCGGCCAAACCCAACACAAGAAGAAGGATCAAACCACCCATTTATTTTCCGAATGCCCGGGAGAAATCCCCTACTCCGCTCTCATCTGACGGCGCGTGCCATCATGAAAGGGCCATGATTGTCGTGGGGAAATCCGGCTCCTCATCCTCCAAATATATAACGCATGACCCAATCAATTCTGCACCCGAATCAGCACGACAAAGTGTTTCTGCCGGTGGCGAGCTGACCTTCCGGGTTCACACCCGCCCTGCATCGTCACCAGGACGCCGCACCAGGCGGCCTGTAACGAGTGATCCTCATGGTGCCATTTCTGCAGCTCGTGACCCAACAAAATTCGAACAACCCCTTCCAATACGCAATACCACCACCACCACGACAACCGCCCGAGGTCCTCTCAAGGGACGGCCCGCTCCCATTCTTGTGGGCGGACGGCAACACAATAATGCTGCTTCTCGGATCCCGGCATCGCGATCAGCGCCCACCACCCCTCGTTCTCCAACCGAGGCGGGCCCCTCGCCCCTTCCCAGCCCGGTGCTGCCTCCGCTGGGGGCACCGCCCCTCGCCGGCCCCATGCCCACCGCACCCCCGACAGGCATTCACATCGATTTCGATACCCCGGCCATGGCCCCGCCAAGCAGCGCCTATCGGGTCGCCCTCGAGCCCCTCCACAAGCCATCTCCCCGCCCCTCCCTGGGTTCCAGCGGCCGGGGCGGTCCGTCCGCCGAGCAGCCGCACCACCCCCCAGCGGGCGGCGGGAAATCCAAGCCGGCCCCGCTCGACGTACCCGAGTCACCGCCTGCATCACCCTTGGGCGTCGTCACCCCGACCTCGGGTTCGGGAGCATTCTGGGCCCGGGACGGCGACGAGCTCATCCAGCTGCCCCTCACGCCCCACTCCCTGGCTGCGACTGCCGCCGCAGCCGCTGGCAGCAGACCCGGCCCTGTCCCGTCCCACCTGCCTCCCATGGGAGCCGCCCTGACGGCCCACGTCCAGCGAGCCGCCGCCGCCCCGCTCGTGTCCCCCACCGGGTCCTCGGGGCACACATTCCCCGGGGACGACTCCGCTGTGCTGCCCATCCGGCGGCACTCCTCCAATCCCACTCTGGCGCCCTTGTCGTCGCGCCCCCTGCCTGCCCCCGGCGAGGTGGCCCTTTCCTCCACACCCTCTGACCCCTCGGCCCCCCAGCGGGCGCCGGTCGCCCCCATCCCGGAGCCGTACGGCGCAGGCCCCAGCTTCCTCAGGCGCCGCCACTCCCGTACCCGGGTCCGGTCCGTCTCCACCTCCCCGGTCATCACCCCGGCCAGCAGAGCAGCTGCCCCAGCCCCTGCGGCCTCTTCTACAAACCTCCAACAGGCCCCGGACGAGGGCCGGGCCAGCTTCTCCGAGGCCACGGGGGCGGCCTGGTGCCTGCCCCACCCCTCCGAGGGCACCTCCGGGCCTCCACCAGCGGCTCCCAAGGCCACCGTCTCCCCCCGGGGCGGCACCCCTCCGTCGGCCCCAGCGGAGCCTGCCGGCCCCCCCGCCACGGCGGAGACGGCGGGGCATCCGCGGCATGCCCCCGACGAATTCGCTCGTCCCGCCCTGGCGGCCCACCCACACAGCCACCCCGCCGCCCTCTCCGCCGCGGCGCCCAGCACCAAGGCCGGGCCCCGCGCGGGCCGCCTGGTGGTCCGCCCTCTGGACCACCGCCACCCGGCAGCCCCGGCCCCGGCCCCCCAAGTCCTCATCCTCGCCCAGCCTTCCCCGCCCGCCGCCCTGGCCCCGGCCTCCGCCGAGCAGCAGCATCAGATTCCTGATGAGCGGCACTTCTTTGCGCCGCCCCACCGGCGCCACGAGCGTCCTGACAAGGCCACCGACCACAAGGAGCCGCCCGCGGAGGGGGCTGCCCGGCCTCCGGAAGGGACCGGCCGGGCGCCTCGTCTGGCCCTGCCCCCGAGCGAGCCGGCCCCCTGGGCTGACGGCTCCGATGAGGTCGGGTCGTCCGTCTGCTCGTCCTCGGTGGGCTCGCTGCTGACGGCCCCCCTCGACCCTGCCGACGCCAACCCCGGCCGGTCGGATGTGCCCCAGCCCCAGCTGCCCCCGCGAGGCATGCTGGGGGCCTCGGCATCGGCCCCGGCCCTGGGCGGCCTGGCCCCCCGACTGCCCCAGCAGCTGCCCACCTCCCTGCCCGCCGCACTCGACGCCCGGGCGGCGCCCCCCCAGGTGGTCCAGTCCAAGCCCCTGCAAACGCCGGACACGGCGGCCCGGCTGGCCGACTCCGCTCTGCAACAACCCTCAGCCATCAGCCCGCACGGGACCCACCAGAGAGCGCCGCCCGCCGCGGACCGGGCCTCCACGCCCACCATCCCCCCGTCGTCGTCTCCATCCCCCACCGCCGCCGCCACCACCACCCCGCTCGGCGCTGCCCCGCCCGTCACCACCCCGGCAGCCGTCCGGGCGACACTCAGCCCTCCGCCTGCCAAAGGCCGGCTGTCCCCACCCCCGGTCATCATCGCCACCCCGCCCACCTCGCCCACCCCGCTGGCGACGATCTCCCCCCCGCGGGCCATCACCCCGCCCCGACCCGAGGGGCAGCTGCCGCGGCTGCACTCCCCCGAGGCCACGGCCATCCTCGGCCCCTCGGTCGCCGCCCTCATCCCCTCCTTCCTGCTCTCGCCCGCTCCAACCCCGGCCCCGGCCCCCTCGGCCGCCATCCCCCCTCCCGTTGCTTCCCCTCCCCCTCCCTCTCCCCCGAAGGCCCTCGTCCCAGTCCCGGGGGCACAGCCACAGCCAGCCTCGCCCACCCCCTCATCCGCCTCGGCCACCTCGGAGGTGCTGGCCGTGCCGCCGGTCTCCTCGCCGACCCCGCCCCCCGTGGGCCCGGCCACGGCGCTCCTCCTGGGCACGTCGACCTTCCCGGGGATGGCCCCCCTGGGCCCCGACATGTCCTTCTTCGACTTGGCCCTGGCAGCCCTCGACGAGCGGGCCGCCCAGCTGCTCTCCAGGTCCGAGGCCGTCCTCGCCCCGGCACCATGCTCCCCTCGGGCCCCCGAGGGCCACCAGTCCCCGCCCGCCCCCAGGCACCACCCCAGGGCGCCGGCTCCCCCGACCCGGGCAGCAGCCCAAGCCGAGGAGGACCGGCCCCGACCCCCCATCATGGGCACCAGCAGCGGCACCGAGGAGAGGATCGAGCGGGTCAGTCTCCAGACCCCCCACACACACACACACGCACACCTCCATGTGGCTGTCATTGCCTCACGCATCACCCGACTCCTCCCCGCACCGCCCACGCCCCCGTGGCAGGCCGTCTCGCCGCTGCTGGTGGTTCCCACGGCCATGGAGGCCGTCTCGCCCCCGGCCTCGCCGCCGCCCCGTCCGCCCAGCCCGCCCGTCATGGCCCCGGTGACCCCCGACGACCTGCCCCGCCCCCGGCGGCTCCTCCCCGCCACTGCGGCCCCGCCCCGGCTGGGGCTGGCGGCCCTGCTGACGCGCCCCGTGGTGCCCACCCTGAAGCTGGCACCCGCCCAGCCCCCCGCAGCGCCCCAGGGCAGCAGCCCCGGGTGCGCCACCCCGCCGCCCCTCGCCAGGGTCGGCCCCCAGCCATCCCGGTCGCCCATCGATGAGGTGGCCGCCTTGGCCGCCGCGGGCTACTCGCCCCTCAAGCCGCCCATCCCGCCGCCGCCCCCGCCGCCGTCCAGCCCGGAGATGCCCTGCCCGCACACCCCGCCCATGATCCGCACCCTCTCGCCCCGCGGGGGGCCCACCTCGTCCCCCTTGGGCCACAGCCCGCACCCACCGCCGCCCCACCCGGCCTCCGTGCCGTCACCCTCACCCCCGCGGGCCGGCGAGGAGGCGGCGGGGGCGATCGGGGCGGCCAGCCCCTCGGGCGCGGCCGGGTCGCCGTCCAAGAGCCGCGCCGCTCGGTGGGCCGAGTGGGCCGAGGCGCAGCTGACCGACATGCTCGAGGAGGTCGGCATAACGCCCCCCCCCCCCCCCCCCCCCCCCCCCATCGACACATACCCGTCCCAACTGACATCATTCAGCTCCCTGCTTGATGCTTTTCTTTCATTATCAGCAGCATCAGCGTCATGCGTCATCAGCATCATCAGCATCATCACATCGTCAGCATCAGCATCATCATTGTTGTTCCCCCGCCATCGGGTCCCGCAGGTTGTTGTGCGGCGCCTCTTCCCTGAGTCGTTGCCGCTGCTGGTCGCCCGCCCGCGTCCCGAGGCCGGGCCGCCCCCCGGGGGCCTGGGGAACTCGTGGGACAGCACCCTCTCGAGCGCCAGCAGCGCCACCTCATCGCCCTCGCTGCCCTCACCCCGGGGTGAGAGCGGCACCGAGCCCCCGGGTTCGCTGCTCGACCCGGGGGGATGGACACAGGGCGACATGGCCGGGCCCCAGCCCGACCTCGTCCCCAGCCCGTCCCATCCGCTCCTGGCCCCAGCCGCACCCCAGCCCGGCGCCCACCCGAGATTTGGCGTCGGGCGGGGAGGGCAGGCCACCGCCGCGGCTGCGGGACCGGCGGCGCTCCGGCAGCGGCTGGAGGCGGACCCGGCGCTGGCCCTCCTCCGGCGAAAGGAGCGCTCCCTGCAGGCCCAACTCGCGTCTGTTGCCCACCTCACTTCGCCCGCCGGTGCTCACCGCACCACCTTCTCTCGCTCCCCCCCTTACAACAGCAAGGATCTTTTCTCGTCCAAAGCCAAGCCGAGGCGATGAGGAGTCTCCCTCCCCTCTGTCTTCTCCCCCCCATCTTCTCCTCCTCCGTCCTCGCCGCCCAACCTCGAAGAATCTGGATAGCATTCAGTGGGTGGTGGTTGTCTCTTGTTGTTAGCGACGTCCCTCCACCACGCACATGTGCCACCCGTGGGCGGTCCTGAAGGGTTCAGAAACCTGGCCGACAGGCAGATTGAAAGCCACTTGTTCGAAAGGCCCCACCTACATTTGAGGGTAGTCTTGCGATAAAGGGACCTCAGCGCAAACCATTTGGCCACGAGCCACCCAGCCCAGGTCCCCGCCGTGGCGAGCCTTATCCTCGCTGAATTCGCGGGCAACGTCTTCAAAACGGCGGCCTCCTTGGATAGCTTCGCGAGCCTGCATCAGTTTCGACTGCTTCTCGCAAAGAATGTGCCGAACGTGAACGTGCTGATGAGCAAACACAAAATGCGTGACGGGAACATATGTCAAAAATATCTACAGACAGTGCATGGAGGAAGAGTTGCGGCGCCACCCCCGCCACCCCCGCCACCACCCCCGCCGCCACGGTTTTTCTTTGGGGGCATCGATATTGGTTATCTGTCCCACGGTTTGCTCCACTCTCTCTCGAATGGACTTGAAAAGCGCAGACCTCTCGAAGGCCGAACGCAAGCGGATCGATGAGGAGGGCTGGATGAACGCCGTTACAAACTACGAGGTCCTTCAAACTTTGCTTGAGGAGCTCAAATCTCGGCCTGCGCCCCGCGCCGCCCCACCACATGTTCTCAAGATGAACGCCCAGTTTCTTCGGTATCTCACTGCACATTGCGCCCCCACTTGCAAACAAACCAAGAAGGGTATCAAGAAGCTCATCGAAGAACTGGAGAAGTTTCCTCTCACCAAGGCCGAACGGCTCCAGATCGTCAACCTGCTTCCCCGGACCCTGGTCGAGATTCACCTGCTCATTGAGGAGTGTGAAGAGCGGTTCACCGACGATGATCTTTTAAGCATCCTGCGGGCCGTCAAGGTGGCCCGGCCCCGGATTGGCGACGAGGAGGACGAGCCGCTCCCCGAACCCGCCGCCGCCGCGGCTGCCCCCGGGGAGGAGGAGGAGGAGGCACCCGTCCCCGTCCCCGTCCCCGTCCCCGTCCCTGCACCTGCACATGCCCCTGCCCCCACCCCCGTGGCCGACATGAAAAAGCCGCCCGTGGCCGGCAAACCTCCAGCCGGCGCCAAGGCAGCCGCCCCCAAGCGGCGCGTGCTGCTGGACGACGACAATGATGACGCGCCCCAGGCCGGAGCGGCTATGGAGGCGGAGGAAGGGCCGGCGGACTTTGTGGCGGAGGGGCGTGCGGCCGATGAAGACGACGGGTTGGGCGACGACGGGGGTGACGACGGGGGCGATTAGGGGCTGGCGGGGTGTCGTCGGTGTGAGTTCCTCCCCCCTCCCTCCCTCCCTCCCTCCATCCACCTCCCCCTCTTCTTCTTTTCATCCCGAAGAGAAGCGTCTCCGACTTGTCTCCCGAATCTCCTCGGGGTGCATACAGGCGGGGGCCGTGCGTTTTGATGCGGAAAGACGGAGGCAGGGGAGAGGCGAACGGGCATGAAGAAGGGGGCGCAAAATTTCACAAAAGAAGAAGAAGAAGAAGAGAAGGCGGGCATCATTAGCAAGGCAGGAGAGGCAAGAGCGAGCGAGGGCGGGAGCGAGGGCGGGAGCGAGGGCGGGAGCGAGGGCGGAGCGAGGGAGCGAGGGCGGGAGCGAGGGCGGGAGCGAGGGCGGGAGCGAGGGCGGGAGCGAGGGCGGGAGCGAGGGCGGGAGCGAGGGCGGGAGCGAGGGCGGGAGCGAGGGCGGGAGCGAGGGCGGGAGCGAGGGCGGGAGCGAGGGCGGGAGCGAGGGCGGGAGCGAGGGCGGGAGCGGGTAAAGTGATCGGGGGGGGGGGGGGGCTAGGCGAGCCGCTCGGCGCCGAGCTTCTTCCTGGGGACGGCCAACCCGGCGCCCCCGCCCGCCCGGGGGGTGGTGGCCTGTGTCTGGGCGGGAGCCTGTGCCTGGTCAAGGGCGGGCGCAGCCTGGCCGAGCAGGTCCCCGAAGGAGAAGCCGCCCGCGCCGCCGCTGGTTGCCGAACTTGGCGCGGGCCTGCTGGACCCGGCCGGGGTGGTGGTGGCGGCGGTGGTGGCGGCCGGGGACCCGAAGAGGCTCATCATGTCGAGGGGACTCTGTGCGGGGGCCACGGCGGCCGGAGGGGCGGCGATCTTGGGCGGGATGGCGGCCGACGGTTTGGCGGCGGTCCTGGCCGCGGGGAGGCAGAGGGCGGGAAGCCCCAGAGGTCGTCCTCGAGAGGAGGTCCCGGGTTGGCCTCTGGGAGGGGGAAGCGAGAGGGAGGCCGAGGGGGTTGAGGCAATGAAATGTCGGGTCAGACGCGGGGGGGGGGGGGGGGGGGGGGGGGGGGGGGCTGTCGGGGGCTGTCGGGGACCTTTGGCGCTGGGGGTTGGGGCGCTGGCGAAGGAGGACGGCTCGAAGGAGAATTCCGCTTGTTGCGGGCGGCCGAAGGCTGCCAGTGCCCACCACCCGCCCCCGGTGCGGGGCAAACGCACGGCACGGTGGTGATGAGGGTCAACATTTGTGCCCAGAATGGTGGCCGGATGGGGGCCCAGGGTCGTTGGGAGGGACGAGCGGACCGGCGGGGGTGGCCTCGCTCTCAGCGAACGGGTTGACGGCGGCGCTGCCTTGCCGAGGGGGCTGCGCCCACGTGTGGCGGGGGTGAGCCGACGAGGGGCGGGAGTTTGTGTGATTGTGTGTTGGTTGCGCAAGCGAGCGGGTCGGCAGGAAGGGGGCCAGATGTGCGGTGCGGTGCGGTGCGGTGCGGTGCGGTGCGGTGCGGTGCGGTGCGGTGCGGTGCGGTGCGGTGCGGTGCGAGCGCTGGGTTTCGCCCTTTGCGGACCTGCTGCTGTCTGGTGAGGGCGGACTCCGAGGCTGACGGCGCCATGGCGATGGAGACGCCCTCGGCCCAGGGGGCGCTCCAGTCATCCTCATCTGCTGCGGCCCCGGGTGCCGCGGTCGCCGGGCCGGGAGATGGGGATATGCTGGGCAGCACCGCCCCGGTGGTGCGGGCCGGCGGGGCGGCCAGGGAGATGCCGCGCCGGGTGGCGGTGACCCCCGAGGGGGCCGCCTGCTGGGCGGCCGGAATGGCCGGCAGATCGGCGTCGTCCCAGCCCTCGTCCGAGGCCGCTGGGCGGAGCAGCAAAGTGCAGCGAAGTGCAGCAGGCGGCACGATGAGGTGACTGGGACGGCACACAGGGGGTGGCTGGGTGGGTGGGTGGGTGTGGGGGGCAGGGAGACGGACCGGCGGGGGAGGTGATCCGCTTGCCGGCTGCCGAGGCGGAGGCCGCCGAGCGTGGCGAGTCGACCAGGGGCGTGGCCGATGTGGGCGAGGGGCCCGCGCCCGCGCTGCTGGCCGCCGAGGCGGCCATGGGCATCGTACCGACCCCCGTCGTCCTGGGCGCCGGGCCCGAGGGGGCCGAATGCGAGGTCCATACCTGGCGTGGATGGGTGGGCAATGATGGATGATGGATGATGGATGATAATGATGGATGATGATGGATGATGGATGATGATGATGATGGTGGTGGTGGCTGATGGCTGATGATGGGGAGGAGGATGGGTAATGGGTAATGGGTAATGGGTAATGGGGAATGCTGATGATGGGGATGAGGATGAGGAGGGAAGGCCGGCCAGACCAGCGAGCCCAGCTTGCCGATGATCGAGCCAACTGCGCCCCCAACAGCCCCCACAGCCGCGGCCCCCACAGCCACGGCACCGGCGGCCGCAGGTCGCTGCTGTTGCTGACCCTCCGATAGGGCGCCAAAGGCCGACTGGGACGGGGCCGCCGTGGCAGCGGCTGGTGCCAGGTCAGGGCTGAGGGTCCCCGTCATGCCCCCGCCATCGGGCCCGGGGGTTGCCGCCCCACCCGACTCGCCGAGGACCGGGGTGCCCTTCCGGGCGTCGTCCATCTCGGCTTGGCAGAGCTGCGGGGGCAGACGAGGGACGGGACGGGACGGGACGGGACGGGACGGGACGGGACGGGGGACGGGATGCGTGAGGAAGGGAAGAGCGCGTCGGCGGCGGTTGGGGCGAAGAGCTGGGAGGGGAGGCAGGCAGGATGGGCGGCCCCCCGATCCCACACGCCAGACGGCCAGACGGACGTCCTGGTGGTTCCGCTCGATGCGGGTCGCGTAGAGCTGGGCGGCCCGGATGGCGTGCTCGCGGACGTCCCTGCGCCAGGAGGGGTGTGGGTCCGGGGAGTATGGTATGGGCATGCGGACAGGAGCATCCGTCGTACGGCACTCATCCCGCCATCCGTCCGGGCCACACGGGGGAGGAAGCGTGCAGGGAGCGGAGGCGGGCAGGAAGGAGGGAGGGAACGACCGACCGGCTGGGGTCGATGGTCATGGTGCTGTTGACGGGGATCACCCGCGTCGCCAGGAACTCCACGTCGTACAGGCTCATCGAGGCTGCCACACCCCCCGACACAGCGCACCCACCCAGCAGACGGCGCGTGAGGCCCCGTCAGGGCGCATCTGCGCGATGGGCGCTGCGCATCCGAAGGAGGACGACGGGGGCTGGGCGGGCGGAGCGGGGCAGCCAGACAGGCGAGGGCGTCCACGGCTGCCACCCTGGAGGGCGCGTGGGTGTCGCGCATGGCCCGGGTGAAGGCCGACAGGAGGATCTGGGCGCGGTTCTGCAGGGCGCCCACACGGGATCACCCGGCCCGGTGGGGGTGAGTATCAGCTACCCAGGGGCGAACGACCGTGGGGGGAGGAGGGCTGGATGGGGGGGACGGACGGGCGAGTCGATGTACTGGGCGACGAGGCCCAGACAGATGGTGGTGTTGGTGCGAATGCCAGGCACCGCATCCGTCTGCAGGGCCGCGAAGTACTGCAGCACCTGCTGGGCCACCAGCTTGCCGGGCAGCTGCAACACACCCCGGCAAGGCAGACAGGCAGATAGGCAGGCAGGCAGGCAGGGCAGACAGGGTAGGCAGGCAGGGCAGGCAGGCAGCGCATCAGCAAGGCACACGACAAGCGCCGAATGAGGGTTGGGACTTGGCGGGAAGGGGACGGGAAGGTGCGGCCGTTGAGCCCGCGGAAGCGCGGTGCGGCTCCGTGGCGGGAGCGGGGACGACGGACCTTGGGGATGAAGAAGACCATCGACTTGATGGTCAGTTCGCGCAGGGCGGGCGACGTGTCCGAGAAGCCCGAGATCTGCAGGGGGGGGGGGGGGGGGGGGGGGGGGGGGGGGGGGCGATGGGCGACGAGCGGGTGAGCCGCCCGCCCGGGGGGGACGAAGGCGGGAATCCAAGGCGAGCGGGCGGGTGATGAGTGGGAGGCGGCGTGCCGGACCAGCTGGGGCCAGATCTCCCGGGTGACCAGCTTGGGGTCGAGGTGCTGGTGGTATGTCTCGAGGTTCTGCAGCAGCTGGGCCCGGATGGAGCGCTCCTTCGAGCCGAACATCTTCACCACGCACGGCACGATGCGCGCCTCGAACTGGTCCGGGCTCAGGGCGTGGCCCACGGCCAGGATGCAGCCGAGAACGCGAGCGCCGACTACCAGGACGGGTGGTGGTTGGTGGTTGGTGGTGAGCGGAGGGGTCGCTGGGTGGGGCATGGGAGGCGGGGCGGCGGACCGGCGCCGAGGTCGAGCTCGTTCAGGAAGAGGGGCAGCATCTTGGAGATCTGCACCGAGGCCGGGAAGCTGGCGATGCGGGGGAGCAGGTTGCTGCGTGCCAAAGCAAAGACGGGAAGGGGACGGGGAAGGGGACGGGGTGGTGGCGTCGGGTGGAGATGGCGTGAGACCCGACGAACGGCCGAGTGCGGCCATGCGGCTATCCAGACGATGTTTGGTTCCCACCGAATGGAGGGCAACAAGGAACGGTTTCGAAATCGCACGGGAACGCGAGAGGGAAGAAAGAGCGGCCCCGCGAAAAAGCCAATCGGCGGCGGCATGGGAGTGGGGAGGGGGCCACAGGCCACGGCGTGTGTGTGTGTGTGTGGGGGGGGGGGACCGGGCGCGGCGGACAGACGAGAAGAACTTCTCCTTGGCCTCGGGGGTCTTCAGGGGCAGCTCCTCCAGGTAGAGCAGCACCCGCACGTACTGGCTCTCGGCCACGAAGGCCGACTCGAGCAGCTGCGAGGGGGTCGGCCGCCGGGCCGGGTCCATGCCCCGCATCGCCCCCACCAGGGGCGCAGTGGCTACGGGGGGAATAGAGAGGGGGAGCGCGGATGGACGGGGGCCGGACCTCGGGCAGCTTGTGGTCCTGGGAGAGGAGGGCCTGCGAGGTCGACTCGACCCCGAAGAGCTCCTCGATGACCTTCCCTGCGCCCCCGCATTCAAGACAGCGGCAGAGGCAACGACCCCGTGTGGGCAAAGAGCACAGCCTGCCACCCATCCGCCTGTCAACGGCGCCGCACCCGCGAAGTGGCCCTGGGGTGAGCGTGGGCGTGGATCCAGACCGAGCATGAAGGAGTCGATGGCGTGGACGGGCTCGCTCCCCGGGGAGAAGCGACCCGAGTTGCACTCCGGGGGAAGAAGGCCCGTCAGCCCCGGGGCCAATGTGGCAATCGACTGGGGGCAGGTGAGAAATAGTGGAAAGATCCGGGGGTGAGGGAGTCAGCGACCCGAAGGCCGAGAGGTGGTAGCCGCAGACCCGCATCGAGTCGGGCACGTTCTGCAGGGGGCCAGCGAACTCGAAGGCGCCCAGTCGCCAGTCGCCCGACTTGGTCACAAAGATGGTCGCCAGCGACAGGTTACAGAGACACAGAGAGCACTCCGCAAGGAAATTCAGGGCGGTGGCCAGCTGGTGCAAACCCCAGCATATTGCGTTCGGGTCAATCTTAGGGCCGCTGGCGAGGACAGTAGCGAGGGGTGTGACGGGCTCCGTGACAAAGTGGACTCTGTGTAGCACGGAAAATGAGGTACGACCACCCAAAACACAGACTTCTCCTTGGGATTCTCCTTTTCGGGCTCCAGGCCCTCGATGAAACGGAGAAGGTATGGATGCTTGAGAGTCTTCATTTTTATGAAGCCGTTGTGCGCAGCAGGTGAGCAAGTCGCGGAGAAGACCGAAACAGGCGTGCCATCGCTTTTTTTCGTGCCCGGAGAGAGAGTCCAAATGGATTTGTCACCAAGTGGGACTCCCGCGGTTTCGTTGATATTGTAGGGAAGAGAGTTCCCCATTCGGGAAAAAAGGGAACCAAGAAACCCGGCCGTTGTTGGTAGGGGGAGAACGGAGAATCTGATTTGGTGCGAATGAAGGAACAGGAAGCTGAACCTGGGGATTTACCCACTAGTTTCTTCTACTTCTTTTTGTTTTTTCCTGCGCTCTGGATCGATCATCGAAGTCTGTCCTTTTTCCCCGGGTTGAATTTTATTTGTGACCCGTATAGAAATGCATTTGGATCTTGTCTCGATGACATGCGGAGCATTAGCAGTCGTTGGCGCGTCATCCGTGATTCTTTACCTGCTTCTTTTTTCGTATTTCAAAGGTAAACTCACCTTCGAATCTCGCCTAATTATTCTGATCAATATCGGTCTGCCTTTCACCGCGATTGTATCTTATTGATCGCGCACGGACTGCTGGCGCAGGGTTTCTCAATTCCATCGTCTGCCTATTCGGCACACCTACTGACGGTTCCGCACTCTGTTACATCCAAGCCGTTGTGGATCAGACCATAACCGTGGCAGGCAATTTGTGGATGTTCGGGCTTGCCCTTTATATCTACTTCACCCTCGGCCGAAGAGAGCTCTCCTCCCCGGCCCGGACCGCGCGCTACGAGCTTCTTTATCACGTCATCATCTGGCCCGTGGTGGTGCTGGTCGGCGTGCTGCCCTTCACGACCCACAGCTACGGGCGCGAGGGCCCCTTCTGCTGGGTGACGCAGGACAGCTGGCAGATCCTGAGCTACGTCGTCCTGTACACCCCGGTGGTGCTGACAGCGGGCTTCCAGATCCTCACCACCGTGCGCCTGTGCAAGTTGCGCCGGAATGTCTACTCCTCCGCGGCCGCATCCATGGCCACCGATCTTGTCAAGAAGGTCCGACCCCACGGCATCGCCGTCCCCACACCTCGACTCTCGACCCGTAGATCTTCCTGTACCCCTGGTTCGCCCTCTTCCTGTGGCTGATCCCCCTCATCCACCGGCTCTACCAATGGGTCTGCCCCCGGTCCTCCCCTCCATCTCCTGGCTGCCCTGGCCTGGGGCTGGGCCCACTGTCCTACCCGCGGGTGCCACTCGCCTTCACACACACTCGTTCTTGGCTCCGGTCACCCGCAGGTCTCTGGCCAAGAGAGCGATGCCCTGGCCCTGCTGCACGTGCTCTTCGAGGACTCCCAGGGGTTCCTCTTCGCCCTCTGTCCGTGCGCCCCCCCCCCCCCCCCCCCCCCCCCCCTCCCACCCACCCCCAAATATCTTCATCGCTTGCCGCCGTCCTTCCTTACCACTTGGTGCTTGCCTGTCCCCGGGTGCTGCAGTCTTCTTCCTGACGAACGTCCAGTGGCGCTCGGTGTGCTGCCGCCGGAAGGCCATCGCCAAGAGCGCCCTCAGCGTCCTCGACGAGAGCATGGGCGCCTCGGGCCTCGAGGAGGCCCTCCTCTCCCCCGCCGACATGGCCCCCGGTCCGCGGCCACCCCCACCCCCACCCCCACTACCCCACACACGCAGGCTTCGCTCACGTCCCAACTGTCCACCCCCACTCCCTCACAGGCCCCGTGGTGCCGCAGGACATCTACATCACGTCCTCGCTGGTGCCCGAGCCTGGCATGCCCAGCCCGGCCCCCCAGACTGCCCTCTCGTACGCCCGAAGCCCCACGGGCCCGGGGGGCATCCACGGGCGCAGTACCCTGAGCCCCTCGGCCCTGGCCGAGCTGACCGCGGCCTCGCCCGCCCTGCAGCTGCAGGCGCCCCCGCCCACTGCCCCGGGGGGCGAGCCGCAGTCCGAGCAGGGCCTCTTCGGGGTGACGGCGCCCCAGCAGTACGCTTCCGCCCTGGGCGAGGGGGACGGGGGCGGGATCGACGGGGACGGGCCGCTGGTGCCCATGGAGGGCCCGCCCGGCCCCGAGGAGAGCATCCTCTACGGGGCCACACCCCGCCTCTACGGGCGCTCCATCGGGTCGTGAGGGGGCCCGGCACCCTCGGGGAATCATGCACCATGCCCCCCCTCATGTCCATCCATCACCCTCCCATGTCGTCGGAGCGGCTCCGCACGGCTGGCCGCTCGGGCGTGACCCGCGCAGGTCCGAATCCGCTGCTGCGACCTTCCTTCGGTCGGGACGCCCTCCCTCGAATATCCTTCCCTCACTCGCGCGGGCCGGCCCGATCGGCCGGGACCGCCGTTATATTTCTCTGCCCGAGCGTCATCGTGCCTCACGTCGTTTGTGTGGCCACGCAAAAAAGAACAGGAAAAAGAATTGATTGTTCCGCCATCACGATCCGAGCCGCCGCCAACTTCATTCACTCCAAACAAGAGAGCAGGAGTGGCCTGTTACCCCGTTAAGGATGGGAGCGATCAAGACAAGAGAGCAGCCATCTTTTCGGGGTCAAACGGACCCAAAAGCGAACACGCGGTCGGCGAGGGGAAGCCGTCAAGCGCACGGAATGGGGGGAGAGGACAAAAGGTGAAGAGACGGAGGGTTGGATCTGCGTGTTCGTTGGGAAGGTATTCTACAGAAGGTTGGGCGCAGGCGCAGGAGGTTTGCATCTGCTCCAGCGGGGGACTTGTGATGCCCGTCTATGCATCCACCTCCACTGGTTGCTGGGGCCCCTGTTTGGGGTGTTCCTTGCGAGGAGGTCGGGGATGGCTGGGCATTCCTGTGAGAAGGCTCGTGTCCCATTTCTCCTTTGGAAGCCCCCGAATCGCCCAGAGTCGGCGGGCCCGCTCAAAGGGAGTCCCGCCGCACTTCAGGCCCAACCTCGTCAGCTCGTCTTTGAGCTGTTGGGCTGTATAGCGTTCAAGGAGGTCCTCCGGCCGCTCGAATGTATCCAAAACGATCGGGCCTGCGGGACCAGCTTCTGAGGCAGGCTTGTAGGCCTGTGGTTGAGGTGCTGGTGGGGGCGAGGCTACAAAGGGATGAAACAAGAGTGCGTGATCGAAGGTAGAGGACCTTTTTTGGGCTTCTCGCTGCGGGGACGCTTGGTGGTGGCATCCGCATCGCGATTTTCCAGTGCGTGCTTCTTGGTCGGGACGAGGATCGGCATCTCCGACCTGGCGATGCGATTGATGAGACGGCTGGGGGATGAAAAAAATAGGCAGACAAAGCGTCGAGTTGTTTTTGAGCATCAGCAAGCGATGCTGGAGGAGGGGAAGGTGCCGGAGAGCTCGTTGGGGAGACGGCAGGGGATGGGGAAGTTGCGGTTGCAGCAGCATCTGCCGATGTAGCAGTCGCGGTTGCAGTAGCGTCCATTGAGGAAGCAGCAGCAGGCACGTCCGGTGTTGCTGGGGTTTTGCGTTCCTCATCCCCCTCCTCGCCGCTGGCGTCCTTTTCTTTGGGGCTCTTGTGCTCTTCAGCTTCGTCGTCCGGAACATCGACAGCCTCCGGTCCGTCGAGAACCTCGTCCTCGTCCTCATCGTCCTCGTCGTCCGCGCTCTGAGACACAGGAGCGATGAGAGGAGCAAAAGAGATAGACAGACGTCACGGCGCCTCTCGGCCTCTTCACGCTTTCGCTTGGAGTCCAGGGCAAACTGGATAGCATCTTGCACCCCCTTAATTGCTTCTTTGCTCTCGTTCATGTACTTGATCTTGTCGGGAATGTAGTACTTCCCCTTCTGAATGTCCTTCAGAACCTTCTTGTTTTTTTTGGCCTGTTCCCTAAAACAGCAGGTTGATGGTTGAACGCAAAAATACGGCAACCGCAGACCGCTCGTCCTTCTTGGCCAGCCAGTCTTGCATGGCTTGCTCGGTCTTCAGATCGCGAATCCGTCGGCCTGCAAGATCACGGCACATGTCCTGTGTACAGGTGAGCACAGGCTAAAAGAGAAGAAGGAAGCCAGACAATGTTGGTGATCTTCTTGGCACCCACAGGGGCGGTACTGTTTCGAAGGTTTTGTCCGAAGGCGCCCTGTTTACCACCAGCAAGACCGAGGAAAAGCCTGAGCGTGTGTGTCGACGTGGAGATCAGCGAAGATGGCGTGAGCGGTTTGGCATTGGAGGTAACATAGAAGAGATTGGAAGCGAGAGCTTGGGGAATCCCTTCGATTTCACAATAACGAGAAAGAATTGCCGAGAGTGGGACAACTTCATCGCAATTCAGAGTGTGAGTGCGCCCAGAGAGGCCCACCACGTCAATCGAAAATTTCATTCCTGCTGTTTGTAGAGCCGGCGTGGGTGCCCCTATTTCTTGGACGGGTTTTCAAATTTGATGGAAACCGAAGCCTCTCTCCAGGCCAAGCTCGATGTGGTCTGTCCGCACCTACAAATCCCACATGGATAAAGCGTTTCCTAATTTTGGATAGGCAAGGAGACTGAATCGGGAACTCCTCGACGAAAATTCCCGATTGCAACAAACCTACACCATTTATATTAACAGCACTAATTTTGTCTGTAAGCCTGCCGTTTAACGGTAACGTTTTCACGAGGTCCTCAGTACGAGAACAAAGAGCTCGAGGGTAAAGATGAGCGTCTCTTGATGGAGGCCTTCCAACGCGTTCTCGAGAAGGTCAGTCCTCAACTCCGGGTTGGAGTGGTCACACCTGTTTTCGTTGCGCGCCCCAGGTGGAAGAGTTTCAGGAAAAGAAGGCCCAGGTGACGGAGGAGGCCGACCGGGCCACCCTCGACCTGCGGCGGAAGCTGCACCAGAAGCGGGCCATCCTGCAGGAGATTCAGGACTCGCTCACCCTGTACAAACGCGAGGTGGCCCTGGACGCCGAGTACTCGCGTTCTGGCCGCAGGATTCCCGAGACGGTCTGCTCCCCCGGCCATCTCCTCCCAGCATCCGGTGTCATGCTGACCCCCCCGTGGCGTCTCGACTCCGCATGACGACAGGACATCGACGCCTGGCTGAAGCGCGAGGAGCAGCAGGACGCCAAGGTGCACGAGTGGCGCCTGCGGAACATCCGCATCCAGAACCAGCTGGCCAAGCAGGACCAGGGCCAGCCCGCGGCCGACTCGGCCAAGCGGCAGGCGCACATGATCAACTTCGAGCAGCTCAAGATCGAGAACCAGACGTACAACGAGAAGATCGAGGAGCGCACAGAGGTCCCTGCCACACCACGCGGGGCTCGGCTCGGCTCGGCTCATCCCCTGCCCGCCCTCCCTCGCACTGTCCCCCAGGATTGCATGGGTCTGGGCGCGATCTCATTTCTGCTCCCTCCTTTCCGTGGTCGCTGCTGGCCCCACCCCACCACCCTGCGGGACGCGCCCGTTTTGCCGGTGGGCAGGAGCTCCAAAAGCTGCGCAAGAAGATCAACATCACCGTCCAGATCCTGAGCCACTTCAAGGAGAAGCTCGAGTACCTCACCGTCCGTCTGCCGTCCCACCTTCCCACCTTCCCACCTCCCCCCCTCCTCTGCCTTTTGGCGTGACATTTCCGCTCGCCCCGCCAGCGCGAGAACCAAAAGCTGAAGGTGCGCTCGGCCGAGCTGGACAGCGGCACCACCGAGCAGCGCAACCTGCTCTCCAAGCTCAAGGCCCGCACCCCCCGCTACCACTCCCTCCGCTCGCCTGCTGCCGCATCCAGCCCATTCCATCCATCGCCCACTCACTGCTCTCCCCCCGGTCCACCCCACCCCCACAGCGGGACCGGGACCGGCTCAAGGCCGACAATGCCCGGCTGCGCCAGGAGGCCGGCCTGGTGGGGGTGGAGGAGCTCCTGCGGGACTACCAGATGCGCAGGGTCTGCCTCCCCCCGCCCTCCATACCCCCCTGGTCGCTCCCTCCCCCCCGGTCGCTCCCTCCCCCCCGGTCGCTCCCTCCCCCCCGGTCGCTCCCTCCCCTGGTCGCTCCCTCCCCTGGTCGCTCCCTCCCCTGGTCGCTCCCTCACCATCGTGTCCGTGTCCACTGCGCGCCATTCTTCTTCGATCTTCGGCCCGCAGAAAATGGTGCGGACGCAGCGGGTGAAGCTGATTGCCCTCCTCGAGCGCCACGAGGCCCTGACCGGCGTCCGGCCGCCCCTGCTGGACAAGGCCCGCGAGGAGAAGCGCCTCGAGGACGAGGTCCACACAGAAACAGCCCCCGCCACCCCACCTGCCCGCACCTGCCGTCGGTTTCATCTTCCGTGCATCTGCTCACCGCCGCATTCGCTCTCGGTGGTGGCCATTTGACGCGCAGCGGGAGGAGGACGAGGAAGAGGACGAGGAGGACGGGGAGGACGCCGAGCTCGCGGGATCCAGCCCGCCTTCGGGTGGCGCCCCGCCTGCCGCCACCGCCACCGCCACCGCCACCGCCACCGCCACCGCCTGATCTCCGCTCCCTTGCCCTGTTCTGCCTCCCTCCCTCATCTCTGTTGTATATCGCCATCAAACACCCGGCGACCCTCGTCGCGACGGTCTTTGGCACCCTCGTCCTCGTGCGCCGCTGGGCGGTGATGGCGGGGTGTTCCAATGGGAGTCGAAAGTCAATCGGGGGCCCCGTTGCTTGGCGGCCTGGGCGGCCCCCTTCGGACGGGGACCTCGCGGCCGGCCGGCTTGACCTGGCCGCCGAGGCGGGCCGCCTCTCCTTCGAGGGCCGCCTCGATGTGGGTCTTGCTCAGCCTGCCGTGCGCCCAGCCAGTGCGCGGGGATTGGTGAGTGCGCGGGGATTGGTGAGTGCGAGGAGATTGGAGGCGGTGAGTGCGAGGAGATTGGTGGCGGTGAGTGCGAGGAGATTGGAGGCGGTGAGTGCGAGTGGATTGGAGGCGGTGAGTGCGAGTGGATTGGTGGCACAGGCGCAGACCTGTAGATCTGGGGCCACGACATGGGGGCGCCTCCTCGCAGGGCCGGGTGGGATCGAAGGGGCGGCGCGGGCTCGTCGGGCGAGGTGGCAGGGGCAGGGGCAGCGGGTCCTCCGGCCGACGGGCGCGCGACAACGAAGGACGCGATCGCTCGTGCCATTCGGGCCACGCAGGCTGCCCACCCCACCCCCACAACATCCAATGCGTCCCTGGTGATGGAGCGGCCGGCAGGGGCACTGCGGTGGGAGGGAACGAGGAGGGGCCAAGGTGCGGACCGGCTCGGAATGGGGCCGTGACGGGGCGCGGGAAGGCACCCCAGGCCAGGGCCAGCTTGTGGGCCCCCAGCTGGGCCACGGCGGCCAAGTTGGCCCGGATGGTGGCGGCCCGGTTCAGGGCCGGGTCCCAGAGGAGCGGGTGCAGCAGCGGGCAGACCATCCGCGGCACCTGCCAAAAGGGGATGGGCGAGTCGCATGGGCAGGTGCCGTGGGGAGGTCCATGTGCCTCGTGGGCCCCGTGGGGAGGAGAGGTGCGGGCAGACCTTGTCCAAGAGGGCGCGCCCGGGGTGCTTGCAGTGGAGCGGCAGGGCAAGCCCATCGGCCGCATCTGCGCCAGCCATATCCGTCATCATCATCATCATCACCATCACCATCACCACCCCATCCCGGGCAAGCAACGAGATCAAGCAGCAGGCGGGGAGGACGGGGCGGGGAGGACCTTGCTCGGTGTGCCGGCTGGTGTCCAGCCGGATCTCGAGGGTGCGCCCGTCGATGCAGAGCCCACACCAGGGCACGTCTGATGGGCCCACCACCGCCACCGCCACCATTGCACCCCATCACCGCCGCCCAACCAGATCAGCGTCATGTCGAAAAATCAATCAAGCTACACACGGGGGTGAGAGAGGGGAGGCGCCGAGGGACCGTGGCCCTGGATGTTGGTGCGGGTCTTGGTCCGGTTGGCGCGGCATCCGAACTGGGGGATGCCCTCCTCGAGGACCCCCACGAAGCCCTCGACCCGCGGCCGGCTGGGGCTCATGAAGAGGAAGTCGTCCACCAGGCGCACCAGCAGGTCCTCCGGGCCCTGGTCCCCCGAGTGGCCACGGAGGTTGGCGGTGTTCTGGGCGGGTCTCTCTGCCGCTGTCGAGGCCTGCTGCTGCTGGTCGGTGGGGCGGGGGCGCGGAGGCCCTGTGTGGGCGAGGATGGGCGCCAAGGGCCCGGACCGCTCCATGGTGGCGTAGGTCCAGTTGCAGAGGAGCGTCGAGAGGATGGAACCCTGCGGGATGCCGCCCACCTGCCGGTAGGTCCGCCCATCGACCTATCGCCACCCCCCAAAGCGCCGCAGTCCGTTATGTGGGCGAAAAGAGGGACGCGGGGCGCGGGCGGACCTGGATGAAGCCCTGCGTGAGGTGGCCCGCCAGCAGCCGCACAAGGTCGGCACGCGGGTAGCGCCGCACGCGGCCCTCGTCGATGAGCACAAGCTCGGTCCGAGAGTCCCGTTGCCGGTCGCCCACGTCCGTCGAACCCTTGGGCTTGGACTGCGCGCTCTCGCCTTTGGGCGGCGTGGTCACCGAAGCGGCCGCAGCGGCCGGCCGGGAAACGGCGGCCAGAAGGGCCGCATAGGGCGGGCCCCCGTCGGACACGAAGGGCCGCGAGAAGAGCGCCCTGAGGCGCACCGTGGGGCACTCGGCCAGCCCCCCCGATGCCGCCACGGCCACCGTGCTGTACTGGCGCTGCACGTACACGTCCTGCGATGCCCATCGTGATGCTGGCAAGATTGGGGCGGGACGGACCTGGGTGAGCGCCCCCTGGGCGATGGCCATCACCTGCTGGGGCGGCAGGGTGTCGAAGGCGTGGCTGATGTCGACCGCCGCCACGTAGAGCGGGCCCCCCCGGCCCTGGTGGTGGGCGGCCAGGTAGCGGGCGATCCGGGGGCCCGCCTCGGCCATGCTGAAGACCGAGCTCCCCATCACGCCCGGATTGCGGTTCTGCGCACAAGGCAGCACCAGGAGCAGCGTCGTAGTCAAGGGCAGGGGACGGGGGGGGAAGACAGGGCGGGTAGACAGGACGGGTGGAAGGCAGACCTTCTCGTAGAGGAGGGCCGCGTACACGGGGCGGAGCATCGCGTTGGTGGAGCAGGCCCGTCGTGCGTACCTGAGGACCGCCCGGGTCGCCAGTGCGGAGAGGGTGGCGGTGAGTGAGCCACGGGCTGGGGTGGCGATGGAAAGGGAGGAGGGGAGGGGGGAGGGTGGTGGTGGTGGCCCTGGGGCAAATGAGTATCAACCCGAAGGGCAGGGCGGACCGTGGCTGTCGCTTGAAGGGCTGCCGCTGAGTCTTCGGCCCCGAGCCGCCGGCTCCCCGGGCAGACACCCCCGGCCCGTCGCCCGGGGCAGAGGAGGCCGCCGGGAAGCAGCGCGAGAAGGCCGAGGCTGCCGGACCGTCGGCCGGGGTTGGGGTGGGAGGGCGTGACGACCCCGGCGGGCACAGGCCGACCGGGGCGGCGGGGGTCGGGGGGCGTCGGGCTGCCAGCCCTGGAGAAGGAAAGCAAACACCAGTCGCCCAAACCAGGCAGCGTGGTCGTGGTCGACATCAGGATCGATGGCGGGTGGGCGGGCGTTAGACGGGCGGGCGAGTGAGTGAGTGGGCAAGTTGGGGAAGCAGCGCCGGACCCAGTCTGAAGATGGGGCGGAGGCCTTTGCTCTTGGGGATGAAGCGCAGGTCGCAGGGCGGGAAGGGCAGATCGGGAGGCAGACGGGCCACCTGGGGGGAGGAGGAGTGGGCGACGTCGTGCTGTGATGTGAAGTGTCGATGCCCTCATCTCCACGACGGACGGGGGTGATGAGGGTGGCCCTGAGCTCGGCCATGCCCATGGCCGTGAGGGCCCGCCACACGGGGCGCCGGTAGGCGAAGACACGGTACCGGTAGGCGCTGGCCTCGGTCGAGTAGAAGTGCGTCCGCAGCAGCGGAATGACCACGGCCCACTGCCGGCCCCAGCCCAACCCAGGATGAGAATGGGACGGACGGGACGGGGATGTTCGTGAACGGCGCCTCGAAGAGGATCCGATTGGCACGTGAACATCTCCAATGGGCCGCCCCGCGGGAGGGTCCCATGGCCGACCATGACAAATTCCACCCAGCGGGCCATCCGCCCCGCGTAGATCTCGTTGGGGTTGGGGCACTTCGCCTGGCGCGGGGCCGGAGCCGACGCAGGTGCGGCAGGCGCGGATGCAGGAGGAGGAGGTGCAGCTGCAGCAGCAGGGGTCAAAGGTGGCGCCGGGGCCGGGGCGGCCGGTTGGGTGTGGCGAAGGTGCGGATATCGAGCGGTGAGCGGGTTCCTGGTGGTGTGACGGCGCCGCCTCGGTGAGTCATCCTTCTTCTTGGGGGGCCCGGGTTCGACTCCACCCGATCGCGGAGATTTCTGCTGGTGTTCAGCCGCTTGGTGGTGCCGATCAGAGGCGGGCTTGAACTTGACAGGCTGCTCTGTCGTGGGAGCGGCACCGTCGCACGTCACCTCACCACCCCCGGGGTCGCCGCCATCACAGCCCCGGATTGGCGCCGGAGTGGAGTCCGCTCGGCCGAGAGGGGCCCTGGGTGGGCTGTAGGCCCACGGGGCGACTTCATCGAGCGAGTCCGGGAAGGGCGGCGAGGCGGGGCACTCGTCCATGGGCAGAGCGGCTGTCACCCCGGCACGAGTGGCTGGATCGCGGGCAGATAGATCGGCAGACGCGAGGCCTGGCGAGGCGGCGGTTGGGGCGGCAGGCTCCGGGGGCCGCCGCTTCTTGGCGTTCTCACCGAAGGCGTCCATGTAATCGCGCATCTGCCACGAGAAGACGAGGATGGGAGACCGGGCAGGGAGGGGCTGGGGGGGAGACCTTCATTCCCTGGGTAAAGAAGTGAACCGGGATCTTCTCGTACCGCCGCAGCGCCAGGAAGCGGCGCAAACCTGCGCGCCGCCAGCCCCGGAGTCACGCCATCAGGATGGGAGGTCAGGGCAAGGCCTCGCCCAACCTTGAAAGAAGACCGCCTCGTTGTGCCGGGAGCCCCACAGCTGCCAGGGGATGAGGCGCCTGCAGATGGCGCGCACGTAGCAGAACACCTGCGCCCCAGTTCAATGCGATCGGCCGTCAGCCAGTGCAGACAGGGGTGGGGCGCGTGACACAGGCAGGCAGGCAGGTATGTGACCTGCTCATCCGAGGTGAAGGCCTGCAGGAGGTCGCGGCACGAGGGCGGGGCGGCCCACTGGGGGGACGGGCACGTTGCGGCGAGGATGGTCCCATAGGGGCACGAGCGGTGGGCGGCCAACATGCCGATCACCAGGGGTGCCAGCCCCCGCAGACTACGCGGCAATGCCGTCTAAGCGGGTAGGCCGTGTTGGCAGGGCGACACGGGGGAGACCAGACCTCGCGGCAGGGCGGAGCCACGTTGGGTGTGGGCACGGGCGGATTCGCAGTGGGCGAGACTCGTCTCCGGGTGCGGTGCGGGGCGCAGCTATCCTGTGAGCTCGCATCGACATCGGCCGCGCGAATGGGCGACCAACGCGATGGGGACGGGGAACGGGACGACGAGCGGCCCGGGTGCGCCCCGGGTCCCTGGTGGCAATCCGTCACTGGGGTCCCTCCGAGGCCCTGGGGCGCCGGAGCGTCCATGAAGATCAGGCGGATGAGGCGCCGTGCATCCGAATTCGTCGGGGCGAGTCGGTTCAAGACATCTGCACGTCATAGATCAAACCCAGCAAAAACCCCAGAGATTCACTGAACATGTGCTACTTTTTGGGGGGTAAGGGGGGGTGGAGGGAGTGGAGGGGGTGGAGCAGACGGGTGGTGGGGAAGCCCCGCTCGATCGGGCAGGGAGGCGCGTACAAAGTGGCGATCCGGGCAAAGGAGGGGTGCTCGTCGGGGCGCATTTGGAACCGGCAGCGGGGCGCCTCGCCTAAGACAGGCACCGGGGGAACCGAGTAGCCAGGGGGCATCGGAGGAGGGGTCCCAGGGGATGCCCTGCCGCGTTGCTGTGGGGCCGATGAAGATCTGTGCAGTGCAGCCGGAAGAGCCAATGCCGCGGGCTTCTGGGAATGAGCGGGAGCGGCCGTTCGGGTTCTGGCCGCTTGGGATGATGGCGAGAGGTGCCCGGCCGCGGGGGGACAGAGATCCTTTGAAGGAGGCCCGCGAGGGATGGCAGCAGGCTGAACGATCGGGGTCGGAGCGAGCGCCTTGAAGCACGGTCCCACGGCCATACTAGCGAGCGACGGTCCCGTGACCTAATTGCCGGGCCCCAGAGAAATCACTCGATGAAGCAGAAGACTGGAAGCGCGACGAACCTGCACATACCCGCCACGCCTTGGGCCTTGCTGGGCTGTCGGGGCAAATCCCGCCATCAAGCGCGCCGGAACAAACCAGCAGGTACTTGTGACAAGCACGCGGAGGGGACCATCTCCCAAGAGCCGGTGGAGCTCCCCCATGACCGGAAGGCGGAGGAGAGCGAGGCTGAGGTTATTGGGGCTGGCAGCAACAACAAACGGATAGCTGCGGGGCGGAAAAGAGTGATGAAAAGGAAAAGAACGCCGGACTTGCGAGAACGGTGACCGGCAGTGATGACGTTGTGGTAGGGGAAAGGTACAGGAGCGAGAGAATCGATCACATGGGAAAGTGTCTACAAGAATGAGGCGGAGAGCCCAATTCTGAGCGAACCTGCGCCAGAGAGCTTAAATTGCCTGCGGGGGCGGTGGACGGTGGTCTGGCCGCAAGAGGCGCAAGTGGGAGAACAACGCTCTGAGTCAGTAAAATCCGTAAATCATCTGATGATGTTGCGTATGCTTGTCTGCATCCAAGATCGCGTTCACAAAATTCGACGAGCGGAAGACAGAGAGCGAGCAGCTTCAGAGCAGGGCGGTTGAGATGTCCGGAAAAAGACATGGCCGCCCTGCCCCAACCCGCCCCAACAAAATCCGAGCAAGCGGAAAAGTCGCCAGAAACGGAACGCTGTGATGTTGGACAGCTAACGTTTCGAACAATACAGCAGGAAATGGATCTTGACGAAGTCATGAGAATCGAAGGAGAAGCTTTCCCGTCCAACGAACAAGCGAACCGTGAAAGAGTCTCCTTTCGCATTCAGCAGGCTGGAGATGTCTTCATGGGGGCATTCCTGGGCGAGAGGATGGTTGCATTTGTTGCTTCCACGATCGCCCACGATCGCCTCACCCAAGAGTCACTCCAGAACCACGACCCGCAGGGGAATGTGCTCTGCCTCCACTCAATAGCAGTCGAGGCAGCTCGTCGACGCAAAGGGCTCGGGGATCGAGTTCTCGATTACTACCTCAACCATTTTTTGCCCGCCGTCCTCCCCGCACACTACCCGAATGTGCGCGAGGTGAGGCTGATTGCCAAAGAACACCTCAGCCATTTCTACCAGAAGCATGGCTTTCGGGTCTATCGGCTTTTCGGAGTGGAGACTCAACCCCCCCGTCCGTGCTGCTGTAGGATGAGGGGCCGAGCGAGGTGCATTTTGGCGAGCCTGTTTGGCGGGATTTCGTGAGGCCGTTTCCCCTAAACACTTGAGTTGTGGTTGAAAGCGAAAGAGGCGGAATGATGTTGATTCGGAAGAAGAAGAAAAAATACACGCATCGTTCTCGTCCCTTCTGGGATGAAACCTCATGGGTACGGCGCCCTGAGTCCTACTTCTTCTTCTTCTTGCCCTTCTTCTTCTTCGCGGGCGCTTCGGGTTTCTTGATTTCAGGAGGAGGAGGAAGCGGCTTCAGAATTCGCTTTGGGGTGAGGGTGCGTTGGGCCGTAGTGAGATTCCGGCGGGTGGTCTCTGTGCGAGGATGCTCCGGTCCGAGCTCGAATTCGAAGACGGCGAGGGCCTGGGAAAGATCAGAGATCTGGGGGAGAAAACCAATCTGACGGACCTTCTTGAATAATTGCATACACTCGTCGTACTTGGGTGGCAGCAGGAGCATACAGCAGGCCAGATTGTGGTAGATCGCCGCCGTGTCGGGGTGGTTGGGACCCAGGGTCTACAGCCGTGGATGTGAGGGCCGCCTGGGAGCGAGGATCAGACCTCTTCGCGGATCACCTTGGCGACCAGGAAATTTTGGACCGCTTCTTCCATCTACGGCAGGTCATCCCAGGATGGCGAAGAAGGTGGGGGACGGACCTGCAGGGCATGAAAATGGACGCCCCCCACACGGGCAAAGGGCGTTGCAATATCGGGGTGTCCGTCTGGAAGCCAGTCGCTGAGCTTCACGGCCGCCTGGAAGAAGGTAGTGCCGGGGAAGGGGCGAAGGCGGCAGACCAAGTAGGTGGCCAGCGCCTCGTCGTCGAGACCGGCACTCTCAAAGACTTCGCCAACAGCAAGGTGAAAGTACAACGAAACCTCCAATGGGGGTTCTTTTTGATCGCTGGCGTGGAGAGTCGGTCAGTGAAGAAACGTGACGTGTCATTCGGCGGACCAGAGTGCACTCCATTTCTGAAGAGTCAGTTCGAATATTTCGACGGCTCGCTGAAGGGGCCAATGGAATTGAAAAAAAGACAGTCCGAAAGACCTCGTAATGAGATTGGTTATGATAACAATGCGCAGATTCGAGAAGTCTCGCGATCTAAAGAAAGTGACGAACCTGAGCGATAACCAACAGACCTCATCCGTAGGGGCTTGAGGAGGAAGAAGGATATCGCGGATTAGACTGGGATACCCCAGAACAACCCCGTCAACGGCCTGCATTCAAAAAGCCGTGATAGGCACCCCAACCTCTGGGTTATAGCCGACAAATTTGACAGCTCGGCCGACAAAGTTGGAGAGAGTGAGATGATGCGGGTATTTTCCCCCTCCTTCGAGTTGCATGTGCTCGGTCACTCATCCATAGTGACGGTTGAGGAGTACTGGTCTTTGGCGATCAGCCTCACCTCATCGGGTACAAAATAATGGTCGCGCTGCGGTGGAGTGGAGGCAGAGCACCTTCCGGCCAAGGGTCGTCAGCCCGGAAAACACTCGCCCCAAATACCAGGAGAAGTCGCTTGATGATCCTTGTTCACATGCATCCCGTGGGAGAGGAAGAAATTCATTGGGGCCAAGGGAGCGGTCTTCTCGCTCCCTACAAAAGAGCTCCTGTGCTTTGTGCAGCCCGGAGAGGGAAGGGGAAGAGAAACCAAAACGGAAGCCAAGGCGAAACGCTCGCAAACATAAAAAATACCGGGCTGCGGGAAAGCAAGGAAACTCTCATTGCCTCAATTGCGAAGAGTGGGTGGGGGGGGGGGGGGGGGGGGGTGTTGCCAGTGGGCAACCATCGTTATGGCGAGTCGGGGTCACGGCTCGCCGCCCCCTCCAAGGCGATCCCACACCACAAGGAATGGGAAAAAGAACTTGGTGCGGGCGACGAGACGCGAAACCCCCGCATCGTGGGCGTGTGGGTGGTGATGACAAGCCAGCAGAAGAGCAGAGCAGACAGTGGAGCAGGAAGAAGGGAAGGGGGAGTGGAGGGGAAGGGACAATGAGGGGGGATGGATTGACATCCCCCCCCGACCAAAGACGGCGCGCGGAACTATCAACAGCCCGCCGACGCACCAAAGGCGACGAGGGGCAAAGAAAACGACGGAGAGTTGGTGGTGAGGGCGAGAGGAGAAGTGGCCCAGACAGCGCGAGCCGAAGAGAAGGAGGGATGGGCGATAATATCAAAAAACCGGGGTGGGTGAGGGGTGGGGGAGTGTGCGTGTGTGCGGGTGAACGCAAGGGCATGAAGAAAATGCAGTGGCCAGGAGGGAATTTGTGAGATTGGTGGGCCAGATGCGGTCGGAGGGGTGGTGGCATGGGTGGGGGGCCTGGTTTAGCCCCTCTGTGCACGGGCCACCTCGTCCTCTGCGCTGACTTCGCAAGCCACCTCGCCCTCGCCCTCGCCCTCGTCGTCATAGGCCAGTTCATCCTGGCCATCGCCCGGCTGCCGCTCGCCCAGGGTCGAGTCCTCCGAGGCCCCCATGCTGTCAAGCTCGGGGTCGGCCTCGAGGGTCATCTGCTGCTGCTGGGTATGGCGGGGGTGGACCTGGGGGGGTGGCTCCTGGGAGAGGTGGGGCTGGGCCATGGGAGGTGCCACCGCCGGGGCAGCCTGCGGGGCAGCCCGCTGGTGGTGTTGCTGCTGCTGGGCGGCCATCTGGATGCGCTGCTGCTGCTGGATGCGCTGCTGCTCCTCCTGGTAGGCGAGGGCGTCCTGGTCGCGGATGGCGTTCAGGTCGGGCAGGTCGAGGGCCGCCTCGAGGGGCTCTGGGTTCCGCTGGTAGTGGGCGGCGACCTCCTGTGGGGGCACAAGAGTCGGGTGATGAGCAAGGGAGGATGGGGGAATGGAACGGCGGGGGGCTGGGCGGGTGGTGCATAGAGCAGACCAGGGCGATGGCGGGGAACTGCTCGGTCGCCTCGTGCAGGCAGAGCTGGGCCACGGAGAGGTAGCGGAGGCTGTTGTACTTCTCGTAGACGGCCCGGATGGAGATGAACTGCAGCTTGAGCACCGTCCGGGCGAGGTCGTGCACGCACTCGGTCAGCTGGTGCTCCTGGTAGCCCGAGTAGTGAATCAGGGTGGGCGTCTGCGGGCGACCAAAGAGAGACGGTGATCAAGAGACGCGATCGAAGGGAGGGACAGGGGGGCGGGACGACGGGCGACGGGTGCGGACCCAGGCGGGCCTCTTGACGACCCGCAGGGCCAGCGAGATGGCGGCGGCGGAGACCATCGAGGGCAGGTAGCTGGGGGAGGAGACGCACGGCCGTGTGAGCGAGGGCGTGGTCGTGATGGCTTGGCACAGACTGAGTGCTGACGTAGTAGTCGTGGAGAGCCAGCTCGGTGATGAAGCGCGAGAGCATCCCGATCTGGTTGGTCGCGTCGGCGGCCTTGGCGTACCGCTTCAGGAAGGTCAGCGTCGTCGGCACGGACATCGTGTACTTCAGCGTATCCAGGATCAGCGACTCCATCTTGATGATGGCCTTTCGCGAGCACTGCTCCCCGGAGATGCTGACAAAGTCCAACACGGAAATGGCGGGGGTTTCCTAAAGGGGGGCGGAGAGAGGCAGGGGGACAAGCCACCGTAAGTACAGCGAGGGACCAGCGACCACTGCCAAGAAAAAAACGGCAGGGAGACGAACCTCGAACTTGGCCGCCAAGAAGAGCGATGTCACCCCAAGGAGAAGAAGCTTGCTGGCCGAGACCTGCCGCTTGCTGAGGAAGCGGTCGATCAGGTTGACGCTGAGGAAGAGCGAGTCGGGGCTCATCTTAAATCCGTAATGTACATCAAGGATCCAGTCGATCAATGCAGCGCGCATCCGCTCGTTCACCTCGGGCTGGTGGGCGATGTAGTCAGTGGTGACGAGGCAATCGCGTGATTGCTGCACATGAAAAACCCCAGGGAGAGCGAAAAAGAAGATGTGACAAGATGCTTTTTTCTGCGACGATCAGTGGCCATCCAGCAAGACGAAGGAACAGTGCCCGAAGAGCACAGACCTCTGATTCACGAAGGAACTGATAGATTTCGTTGACATACTCAGTCACAGCCTGCGGGTTGCGCGCATCAGAGCAGTCAATATCGTTGTATTCGACAGGATCCAGCGAAGAAATCCCTTCGTCAGCGAGACGAACACGATCCGGAGTCAGAGCCATGCGCTCCAACGACTCTGCTGGAACATGATGAGCCTGGTGAGCCTGCGGAGGCAGCATTGAGGCTGCATTGGGAAGGAAGGGAGCCACTGAAGAAACGGTTGGGCGCTGAGCCGAAGCGGATGCAAGGGGCCGGGGTGGAACGGGAGCCGAGGCTACCGATTCATCGATCCGCCTCCGCCGGATGGCCTGAACGTCGGGCTGTTGAACAGCGAGACGGGGCTGGGGGAGGAGAGAAGGCTGCTGGGGTTGCTGCTGGACTTCGACTTGGGTCACTTGGTCCAGAGACCGGAGCGGCTACAAAAAAACAAACGTATTCGCACATACAGGAGAATAGGAGGCCACAACGAACGAAGGATGAGCTTGAGAAAAGAAGCTCGATCAGATAAGACCTTGCCAGCGGTGAGCGCCGAAGAAGGGAGCTGATTCGAACGATCCCTGAATGGAATAGCCGATTGACGAGCCATCAGATGCGGCTTCCCAGATTGAATGTCAGCGTTCTCGTTTGGGACGGCAGCCAGATTCGGAACCTAAGGGGACCAAACGACCATGAAATGTGACGTAAAAAGCATGGGAGGCGCAGACAGTGCGAGTTGCCATAACAGTTTTGTTGAGGGAGGAGAGTCGAGTTTAAAAATTTTTCGAATTCCCTCTAGGACTGCCGTGCCCTTGTTCAACCGACTACGCTGCTGTGTCAAAGCTGCTTGTCGAGTTGTTCTGATGATAGATGGCATACCGAGATCTTTCACCAATGATAAGAGGTTCGCATATGTTGAGGTTCAGCTCCTTTCCATCATTCGTTCTTTCTCAGGCAAAATCCAATCGCCAGAATCCGTTCCTCCAGAGAACTCAACAGCTGTCTTGGCCGCCGTCATCGAAGCTGGTATTGCTGTACTTCATTTTTCCGACATTAGGTTTGTCCAATTTCTCTGCTCCTCAAGATCATTGTTCATTCATGATGGGAAGTGATGGCGAAGAAATCACACAAATCATGAGAAAGGCAGCCCGGACTGCCCGGACCATGGAAGGAGCGGGGCGCCCAGCCGAGGTTCTGGCAGCTCATCCTCGATGCACTTCTCAAGTCTGCTGGGTCCCCCTTTTTCTTCGCCGCATTGTGAGCCGGTTCTTGCAGGTGGAGGCGTTTCCGGTGCTGGAGGGCGAGGTACGGCTGGAAGACTGCACCAAAGAGTTTGAAAAGCTCTTCAAACGAGCCTTGCAAAGCGAGCAGAATGTCGTGGGGGTTCTCTCGCACCTCAGCCAACATTACCTGCTCTATACCAACAACGACAAGTATCTGCCCCGGTGGTCCTACTTCGATCCCACGCCCCTGGATTTCGGGTCTTTTCCCCTGCTTTGAGGGATTTGGGAAACTTCCTGGGCGGCAACCATGGGGCCGGGTCGACACTCCCCCTCTCCTTCCCCATCCCCAGAGACCAGGGGCCCACGGGGGCTCACATCCTCTCGTCCTACACTTCGTTGAGCCTATACTTCACCCTGGCGAAGATTCTTCCGGATCGCGGGGTTTGTTCCACTGCGCTGCTTCTTTCAGGTTGCTGACCTTCTCGTCCTCCTGCCCGCTCAGCCCTTCACCCTCTACGCGCTCACTCTCCGCGATGGGGCCCAGTACGAGACCCCCGACCCCACCCCGGTTCCGGCTGCCGCCCTTGCCGCGGATGCCTCCGACCATCCCGGGGAGATGGCGGCCCAGCCGGCTCCGGCTTCACGGCTCCCCCAGGCTCCGGCTCGGTTGGGGGCCCTGCCGCCCCGCCAGCTGTCCCGACCACAAGCACCACTGGAATACCCGCCCGCCCCCGAACCCGAGCCCATGCTCCCTGCTGTTGCTGCTGCTGCTGTTGCTGGAGCACCCGACCAGGAAGCCGAGCCAAGGATCCCCCCCGAAGAGCCTGGGCAGCTCGATGCGGCCCAGGGTGGCGCAGCTCCCGACGCGGACTCGGTCCCATCGCCGCAACGTCTGTTGGGCCACCAGGTCGGGCGTCGTGGTTTCGATCAGGGAGCATGCAGTGCATTGACCTTGGGCTTGGTTCCTGGCAATCCTCCCCCCCACCCACCCCCCTCACCCCCTCACCCCTCACCCCTCACCCTCACCCCTCACCCCTCACCCCCTCACCCTTACCCCTCACCCCCTTACCCCTTCACCCCCCCTCTCCCCGCAGAAATGTTTGTGGACTGCGAGCGTCTGGAGGCCATGGACCAGGCGCTGCGCAGCATCTTGGGGGACTTGCAGCCCATTATCACGACATACCGTGGCCTGGCCGCCCACCTGGAGGCCCAGCAGTCCCGCCTCGAGGCCGCCCAGCAAGAGAACCGCTCCCTCGCGGCCCAGCTGGCCCACGAGCGGCGCCGCTCGGCCGAGTTGGAGGAACGCCTCCGCTCGAGGCCGCAGCAGCCACCGCCGGTGGCGAGCCAAACCCCGAGCCCGCCTACCCGTCCACCCAGCCAGCCCCTGGGCCGAGCGGGCGAGAGGCCGGCACGCCCCGAGGAGACTCCCCTGGTGCTGCCGGCGCCGCTCCCCGCCGGGCTCCCGGAGACCCGCCGATCCCAGAGGGAAGTTGCAGCAGAGCCGGCCCCAGAGCGCGATCGGCTTGGGTCTCGTCGACTTGTGTATTAGGATTGCATGTCCTCCCCCTTCCCACTCCACCACCTCCCTTCCCACCAAAAAATGTCCGTCGGCCGTCAAGCGCCGTCTTCTTTTCGGAGGAAGGTCCATTCTGGTGCCGCCTGGATGACCACCGGGCACCCGGTGAAGGGGTGCGCAAAGGCGAGCCGCTCGGCATGCAGGGCCTGGGTGGGGACGCCCAGCTGTGCCGACAGGGCCAGCGAGGCCTCAGTCCCATAGAGGCTGTCCCCCAGAATGGGATGCCCCAGAGCGCGACAGTGGACCCGGAGCTGGTGCGTCCGGCCGGTCACAGCCTCCAGCCTGAGCAGGCTGTGGGTTCCCATGTCGCGGACGACGGTGTAGCGGGAGGTGCTCGGGGCCCCATCGGGGCTCACCTCCCGCCGCATGATGAAGTCTTCTCCGGCTCGGGAAATGGGCAGGTCAATCGTGCCCTGAGGTGGGACAGGCACTCCCCATACGACGGCCAGATACTCTTTCTTGAGGTCGGCCTCGGCAGCCAGGGTTTTGGCGTGGCCCAGCTTGGCGAAGAGCACAACCCCGGAGGTATCCCGATCCAGCCGGTTCACGGCGTGGCAAACGCCACCCATGTGTGCCAGGGCCCGATTCATCAGTGTTCCCGTCTGGACCCCTGGCGTGGGGTGAGTGAACATCCCCGCCGGCTACAGGGCCGGGTGGTGAGCTGGAGAAGCCGTAAGCGCTGGGCCGAACCTTGTTCACAGCCAAAAAATATGGATCTTCAAATAAAATCGTCAGCGGCCCTTCTTCGGGAACGACCGCAGTCATTGGCTCCTGAAGAAGAACGCGAAGACAATCACCCGTTCTTACACGATCGTCCGCATAGGCTGGCGACCCATTGATCGAGATTCCGCGTTCTGATTTGAGTTTCCTGAGAACGGTCGCTGAAATCTTCAACCGGGACCGGAGTAAGCCCTTGACTACCCGACCATTTTCGTCGAGTGGAACAGTGTAAGAAAGCTCGACGTTTTTCGTCAAGGTCGGTTTTTGTTCAAGGCATGCTCCTCCCTCCTCGTCGCAAACTGGCTGGGGTGGGGCTAAAGAGCACCTGGCTCGCTCCAGAAGTTTTTGGTGATAGCCGGAATCCCCGGGTGCCTTCCGATAAATTTTTCAGATGGAGTTTGCGGCGCTCTTTTCTCATGGAGATGGTGGTGCTTTCCCTGAAGTTCACGTTCAACAGTTTCCTCTTGGCCTCGGATTGCCCCATGTTTGTTATTCCTGGGTTTCGTTTCGATTCTCATCTTTCATATAGGCGCATACCGAGCAGCGGCTCGCCATCCGCGTCGATGATGAGGGCAAAGTTGACTTTACGTCCATCTTGGGAACCAAGAAGGGGCAAACCGTCTTCGCTAAACCCGAAGACCTGGAAGAGCAGGACGAGGATTCCATCCCTCAGCGGCCCTCCGCCGAGGACATGGCCAAGGTTGCCAACGAAACACGGCAATCCTTGGAAAAGATTGTGAGCGGTCTGTCTGCGCCTCCATGCTCTTGCCGCATCTCGTTTCCTTTGTCAGGCCACACCCAGGCCGCTGCCCCGAGCCACCCCATCCCCCAGCGTGGCGAAGCCCAATACATTAAGTACACCCCCAACAACCCACTCAGCACCCAGATCGCCCAGAAGCAGCGCATCATCCGAATGGTGGCTGCCCCCACGGACCCTCTCGATCCGCCCAAGTTCAAGGCTCGCAAGCAGCCGAAGGGTCCCGGCGAGGCACCCGTGCCCATTCTGCACTCGCCTCCGCGCAAGGTCACCGCCCAGGAGCAGCAGGAGTGGAAGATCCCACCCTGCCTGTCGAACTGGAAGAATCCCCGCGGTTACACCATCCCCCTCGACAAGCGTCTGGCTGCTGATGGGCGTACCCTGCAGGAGGTCTGTGTCGATGGGCATAGGACGTTCTCCCTGGGGGTTGCGACTCTCCTTCCCGCATCTTCATCATATTCCCGTCTGTCGATCTGGCCCACATCAGGTGACGCTGAACGACAAGTTCGCAACCATGGCCGAAGCCCTTGCCGTCGCCGAGCGTGTGGCTCGCGAGGAAAACGAGAAACGGAACGCCCTTCAGACCCGCCTTCTGCAGGCCGAGCAGCAGAAGAAGGAGGCGGACCTTCTCGCTGCCGCCCAGGCTCGCCGTCTCGCTCGGTCGGTCCCCATGACTCGGTGGGAGGCTGGGGGTGGTGGGGGAGGGGATGTGAAGGAGGGGTGGGGAGGGGATGTGAAGGGGGTGGTGGGCTTCGGAATGGCACCGAGCCTGTGTTTCTACATCCCTCACTGTTTTTCTTTTTTTTCACGTCGTCACATAGCGTTGGGAATGCCCCCGAGCCTGTCGCGACGGCTCGGGCCGATGCTGACATGAAACCGCAGATCCCCGTCGGCGACACCAAGGCGGGCATCTCCACGGACGACAAGGAGGCCCACGCCCGCGATGTGCTTCGGGAGGAGCGCAAACGACTCCGCGAACGCGAAAAGTCTGCTCCCCGACCCGCTTTCGACTCCCCCTCACGCCTCCCCTCCTCTCTCCCTCAGCCGTATCGAGGCCGCTCGCGAAACGCGGACTGCCGAAGCGACGGGCGAGGGATCGAAGCGCTCGCGGCCGAGCCGTGACAAGGACCGCGACATCAGCGAGCGAATCGTGCTGGGGCAGGGCCCGAGCGGCGCCTCGGGGGTCCGTCCTGCCTCCTGTGCGAGGCACAATTCTTGCGACTTTCTTAATGACAACTCACTGAATGCCTCGCTCTCTCCTCTCCTCCTCCTCTCCTCTCCTCTCCCGGCCCCCAGGACGCCATGTACGACCAGCGTCTCTTCAATCAGACCGAGGGCCTCGGGTCGGGCTTTGGGGCCGAGGACGACTACAACATCTTCTCGAAGCCGCTCTTCGCGGGCACGAGCGCACAGATCTACCGACCTGCCCGGGCGGGCGACACGGATCGGGTCGGTAGCTGCTGCCTGCCTGTTGTTGCTGTCTGCTGCCTGTTGTTGTTGCCTGCTGCCTGCCTGTTGTTGTTGCCTGCTGCCTGCTGCCTGCCTGTTGTTGCTGCCTGCTGCCTGCTGCCTGTTGTTGCTGCCTGCTGCCTGTTGTTGCTGCCTGCTGCCTGTTGTTGCTGCTGTTGTTGCTGCCTGCTGCCTGTTGTTGCTGCCTGCTGCCTGTTGTTGCTGCCTGCTGCCTGTTGTTGCTGCTCCTTCATATTTTTTCTTCGGGTGGGGCGCGCAGAACGTCTCCAAGCCGGTCGAGTTCGAGCGCGACTCGGGCAAGCCTCGCCAACCCGAGGGGGAGCAGGAAGACCCCTTCCATCTGGACACCCTCATGGACAAGGCCAAGAAGGGTCGGGGGCGCGAATGAGCGCAATCCATCCCCTCGATTGGACCGTTTTCCTCTTTGTTTCGTCGATCAGTTGTGTCATGCATTACATGGGTGTCGCATCGGTCTCATCCTCGCCTGCCGGGGGTATGTCAGGCCCCCTCAGATATCGGTCCACCTCGTCATCGCGGGCCTCCTCTGCAGCAGACTCCGATGCCTCTCTTGTTGGCCTGCTCTGCGCGGCGGGCGCTGGTGGTTGGTAGTGCTGTGCCACCGCGGCACGGTACGCAGCCAGCGCAGATTCAATCGCATGAGGGTCTTCACTCGTCCGTAAGACAGCGCCAGGCTCAGCAAGAGTCCCATCTGCTTTGCGAGGACTGAGCAGCCGGAGGTGGGGTGGATCCAACAAACCTTGCAATATCGCATCAAGGGCGTCAACGAGATGTGCTCGTTCTGTGAATGAGCGTGGCGTGCAAAGAATACGTATTAACAATTCTGTGAGCGGTCGTGTGAAGGTCGGTGGATTTGCTTTTTTCAATTGGCGCTTGATACTTACCAAAGGGGCAATGTCAAGGGGAGATCCAACAGGTCGGTCAAGTGCGAACATGAGGTCTTCCTCCGATTGTTCTTTGACAAGAGATTTGAGGAGTTCTTGGAGACGCGGATCCTGGGCCGCCATGATGATGATCGGCTCAAAAAAAAAAAGACGGATGGATAGCCTACTTTCCCCGAAGGTCCTCTCGTCGTCATGCAAGGAGCAACCGAGAAGCTGGTGCAGGCCTTCCATCCGGCCTCATTTGTTGCTGGGGTCGCCATTGGTGGACTTGCAGTCTCATTTATCCGTTCTCTCATCAAGCGAAAGCCAGCACCGGCACCGGTTCAGGCGAGTGCTCCCTCTGCTGATGTACCCCCTCGCGCGCCTGTGGACGATCCAGACGCAGAAATGAAGATGGTTTTATGCGTCAATACCTCATTGAAGATGGGCAAGGGGAAGATTGGCGCCCAGTGTGGACATGCCGCCATCGGCGCTTATCAGAAGGTTTGTCACTATTGCTGTTCATTCATTCATCCGATCTTCGGAGGCAGGCCCGCGAACGTCAGCCTGAACGAGTGGCCGCCTGGGAACAGGCTGGGACCACCAAGATCGCCGTCCAAGTTCATGATGAGGAAGAGCTCGATCAGAAACGAGCGGAAGCCAAGAAACGTGGCCTCATCGCCTACCAGGTCTGACAACGAAACTCGGATGTTTCACATGTTTTGCTTGGGGCGGCGCAGGTCTATGACGCCGGCCGGACGCAGATTGCCGCCGGTTCGGCGACCGTGCTCGCGATTGGCCCCGGACCCGTGGAAATGATCAACGAGATCACAGGGGATTGCAAACTTCTCTAAGGTGGGATGGGTGATTTCTCTCCGCTGCGAAGACCATTTTTCCGGCCGTTGACTGTGGCCGCTGCGTCCGTCCCATCGTCGCTTGGTGCGGTTGACTCTGCAGCCCGGGATGCGCACTGCCCGTGGTCTCGGCGCCTGGAAGTATTTCAGTGGTGGTTTGGATGGCCACCAGCGGACAGGAAGAGGCGCCTGCTACGAGTGGCTCATACAGGTGGGAATCGATCACCTTCAACTGTTCGTCATGAGGCGCGCGTCACTCGGGAAGATGCTCCATAGGGCCGGAACAGAGGAGAGGCTGCCGACGATGCCAGTCCGGAGAGGAGCCGGAAGTATCAGAGGGGTTCAGGGGAGAAACATGCACCCAGAGGGTCAGTGCCTCATGGCAGGCGGGATGGGATAGGGAGCGACGATGGCGGGCGGGCTATGGGAGTGTGGGTGTGGCAGGCTTGGTGCGAGAGTGCCCCTGGGGATGGTGGAGGGGGAGACGCGGGGATGGCGGAAGACGACGGACGACGGATCCGTGAGCAGTGAGAATGGAGATCCGACCTCCCCTACCGGGAACATCCCACAAATTTTCGGTCGTGGCCGATCACGGCGAAGTTTCTGCCACATAGACGGCGCTCGCGGATGCACAACAACGAATGCACAACGCTCCCACAAAAAAAGGCAGATACATTGCTGATCTGCGCCTGGACACGGAGCAAGGGATTCATGTCAACGTTTGAATTTCGGTCTGCATGTCGGTGAGGTGGAGCACACTATCTCTCTGGTGGCGGGGCGGGAACCTCCCATTCCGTGCCACTCCGATGCAATTCCCACCACCCTCATTATCAGCTTCGTCTTACGCTTCTTCAATTCGTCCGAGAAAGGCCTGCCTCTCGCGAGAGAGTCCGCGTTGCGATCCAGGGACGCTCGTTCTCCGGGTTCAGCCACTTGGACCACCTCAGTCAGTTGTGAGAACTTCAACGACGTTGCCAATCGTTCATAGACAATCCGAGCATGTCGCCCCACCTCCTCTTCGACCCCCCGCTCATCCCCCACATCAACACCCTATGCGCCCTGAACAGGGCGAGTACGGCGGCCCAGTGCCACAGCCCGAGCCAGCCACTCTCGTCAAACACTCCGCATCTGGGAAAGTAAGCCATTCTAAAACAAGACCTCACCATCACCAAAGGTCCGCCTCATCTCATTCCCCCTTGGGGCCTTGACGACTCTTTTTGGGGTAGTCATCATCGCGTCTGCAGCGAGTCCCTTCTGGTGAATTCCCCACCGAGGTCAAGAAGTCAGCAGTCCCACCCCACCATGTCGTTATTTGCGGTCGTCGGACGGCTGGAGTCTGCCCAACCCCAGGGCATGCAACCCTTCTCGGTGGCCTCTTTCCCTTCTTCACTGCCGACATTCCCTCCAGCGTCGATGTTGTTTTCCCCGCCGCCACTGCCGCCACCGCCTCCACCCCCCCCTCCCCCGCCCCCTCCGCCTCCACCACCTCCGCCCCCGCCCCCTCCGCACCCTCCTCCTCGGTCATCGCCGCCAGCCCGCTCTCCCCACGTTTCGGGGAGCCCTCGCGCGACCAGCCCACTTCTGCTCCCACCACCTCCGCCTCCGCCCCCTCCACCCCTGGCCCTCACCTACCCCTTCGGCCTGCCCATCGCCCCGGCGATGTCCACTGCCGATGCGCATGCCGGTACCATCCCCGACCTCCTGCCACGGGCGGCTTCCCAATCGCGTGGAGGATTTGGGCAGCCGGACACCACCTCGGCCTCCGGGGCTGGCGCGCTGCCCCTGGGACCTGCGGCCGCCATGACCCCGGCGGCAGCAGCCACAGCAACGACAGCAACGACAGCAACGACAGCAACTACAACGGGAGCGACGGGAGCGACGGGAGCAGCAGCCTCCTCTTCCCGGGTGGCCGCGCCGCACCCCGTCGCCTCGCCGCGCAACCTGTCCAGTTACATCTTCGAGCCCCGGCCCCCTGCCAGGCCGGCCATCTCATCGCCGCCCCGCGAGCCGCCCCGCCTGTTGACCCCGCGCGCCGCCCACCAGGCCGCCCAGGCCTGGCTGCAAGCTCCCGCGGCGATGGCGCCCGGCATCCCGCGGGACGTCTCTCTGCCCCTGTCCGCTGCCGCCGGCCGGCTTGCTCGAGCCAGGGCGGCTGGGGCGTCTGGGGGCGAGGGCGGGGACGCGGACGGGGCGTCTGTCAGTCAGCTGATGATGGAGGTCTGGTTGGGGGGCTGGGGCTGGCTGGGGCTGGCTGGGGCTGGCTGGGGCTGGCTGGGGCTGGCTGGGGCTGGCTGGGGCTGGGCTGGGGCTGTGGACGGTGGAGGATGGCGGCGTGACGACACGGAGGGACGAGCGGAGTGGCATCCGCGGGCACTCGGCGATCCGGCCGGGCGGCGTACGCCGTCGCTTGTGGTTGTCCCCGCATCATCACCATCCTCGTCCTCACCACCCAGTCACCATCCAGTCCTCATCACGCCACCATCGCCGCCCCATCACCGATGCCCATTGCAGGAGTCCCGGCGGGCCCAGCGCGAGGTCGAGGAGCTGGAGCAGCGCGCCCATGCCCTCGAGGAGCGGGCCCGCCTGCAGCTCGACATGCTGGCCCTCCATCAGGCTGCCCTCGAGGTCCGTGGCCGTCACGACCCCACCCACCGCACTCCCATCCACCATCCATCGTCGTCCTCCGCCTGGCCACGCTCCATCACGCGCCCTCCCTGTTGTTTTTCCCCGTGTGGGTAGCGGACGCAACTTGGGGGGCCACCGACGGGCGACCCTGTGGTTCAGCGCGACCTGGCAAAGGTCGGCCATCATCACCCCTCCTCCCTCTGGCCGAGGGACCCGAGGATGATTCGAGCCCACCCGCCGCTCATCCCCAATCCTCGTTCCCTGACCACCCCCTGCCCTGCCCTCCCCTCCCGCTGTCTCTGCTCCCCTACCCCACCCTCAGTGCCTGGCGCTGCGTCAGCGGCTGGAGGCCCAGCTGCTGCAGGACCGGGCGGCGGTGGCTCGGGCCCGGGTCGAGCTGGCCGAGGACACCCGGCGAAGGCGCGCCCTCCTGCGCTACCAGCGGCGCCTCATCGGCCGGGTCCGTCTCGGTGGCCCCCCATGACTGGGTCCCTGATGACTGGGCTGGGTCCCCGACTGGGTCCCCGACTGTCCTGGAGACTGGGTTCCTGGTGACTGGGTTCCTGGTGACTGGGTCCCCGACTGTCTCCGGCCGACCTCCTTGACGCGACTCACCCTCCCCGCTCGCCTCTCTTCCCACCGACCGGGTCTTCACCCCCCCCCCCCCCCCCCCCCCCCCAGATGCGGAGGCGTGCCGCCAGCACCGATCGGGCCCATCATGTCCTCGCCCCGCCGCCGCCGCCTCCTCCTCCTCCTCCTCCTCCCACTCCCTCGAGCCCCCCCGCCGCCGCCCCCGCCGCCCCTCGTGGCGTCCCCGCCCCGCCGTCCTCTGCAGCATCCGTGTCATCCGCCGCCTCATCGACATCGTCACCCGTGCCAACACCCGCAACAGCTTCATCATCGCATCACCACCACCACCCCCGGACCCTCGACCAGTGGCTGTCCATCCTGCGCCAGCCCCGCGGCGGCGACCAGGGCGGGGAGCAGTCGCAGCGGCATCAGCACAGCCAGGAGGCACACCAGCACTGGCTTCATGCCCAGGCGCGGGCCCTGGCGGGCCTGCTGAAGGCCCTCGATGAGAACCTGCAGGCGATGGCCGGTTGGAAGCGGCCGGGGGACGCCGGTCCGTGTCTGGGGTGCTGCTTGCCTTCCCGGGCCACATGATACGATGTCATGGCCGTGATTCGCCTCACACTCCATGCTCCTGGCTCACCTGCCCCCGCCAGAGGGCCACGCGCGCCAGGGGGTCGCCTCGGTGGAGGCGGCCCTGGTTGCCATCCAGGCCTCCCTGAGCGCCCTCGAGGGCCTGCCGCTCGCCGTCCGCAAGGCGGAACTCGCCCGCCGAAGGGAAGCCGTCTGCAGGCTGACCGCCCTCAAGGGGGTCCGTTGCCGCGCCCTTGTCGCTGCTGCTGCTGCTGCTGCTGCCGCCGCCTGCTGCTGCTGCCTGCTGCTGCTGCCTGCTGCTGCTGCTGCTGCCTGCTGCTGCTGTTGATATTGTGTTTGTGTTTGTGCTTGTTGTGAGTGCTGGCGTTCGGCTCGTTTCTTGCTCTTCCCGCTGGTCGTGTCGCGTCTCCTCCCGTGATGCTCGGCGTTTTACACGCCCACCGCCACCGCCCCCTCATCACACGTCCCAACCCCCCACCCAACCCCCCACCCACCCCCGCACCCTGCTGTGCGTGCAGGCCTTCATCGGGCACATTGAGGCGCTGGGCAGCCTGCGGGCCGAGCAGGAGGACATCCGCCAGCTGTGCAGCGCGGCCCTGGTCGCAAGGGCGGCGGCCCCCACCCCCCCACAACAACAAGCGCATTTCCCTTCCCCGGCATCGACCTCGGCGCCGGCGGCGGGTGGCGTCGACGGCCAGCCCCCACAACAACCACAACGCCCACAGCACCACCACCACCATCACCACCACCACCACCACCACCACCATCGTCCCTCCTCCTCCTCGCCTGTCGTGCCGCCGCCGTCCCTGCCCCCCTCGAGCCCATCAGCATCCACGGCTGTTTCCTCCGGCCCGCATCGATCGGTGCCAGCTCCCGCCCCCCACGCCAACCGCGCGCCCCACGGGAAGCAACCGGCACCGTCAGCAACGGCCGCTCCCATTCCCATTCCCCTTCCCATCCCCATTCCCATTCTCATTCCCAGTCCGGCGGCATCTCCTGGCGACCGCGGTGCCGCCGCCGCTGCCGCAGCGGGAGGAGGTTCATCGCCACAGCCAGGCCCCCCCATCATCAGCGTCACCAGCCCCCCGCAATCGCCACAGCCACCGCCATCATCTCCCTCGCCACGACCACCCGCCACAGCCCCGCAGACCGCGTCGCCGTCGCCCTCGCTCGTCTCGCGGTGCCCCTCATCCCCACCTCGACCTGGTGCCGTCCCCGCCTCTGCCGCCCCCACCGCCGACGCCTTCACTTCACCACCGCAACAGCCGGGGTCGCCCTCGACCACATCCTCACCCTCGCGCCCCCTCGCCGGTGTCGCCATCGCCCCGCCGCGGCTGCCTCACCGCCGCCCAGCCGACCAGACGGCTGCTGCTGCTGCTGCAAGCTCACACCCGCCCGGCTCCCCGCCCGTCCAGCCCCTGCCACCCCCCGCGGCCTCGGCCCCCTCGCTGCCTCAGCCCGGCGTGTCTTCCCCAACGGCGCCCGGCCGAGTCGGTGGCGGCCCTTCGCCGCCCGCCCTGCCGCCGCGAATGGCCCTCGCCGCTTCGTCGCCCCCAGAGGCGCCGCCGGCACCAGCAGAAACACAGGCACAGGCACAGGCGCAATTGGCACAGGCGCAGTCAGCGTCCGCATTGGCACGGACGCCGGCCAGCCCAGCAGCGGCATCTCAGCGCCCGCTGTCTGGACCCCGAACACCGCCCGCTGGCACGCCCCCCAGGCTGCAGCCATCGCCATCCCCCGCGGCCGCCTCGGTCGTCGCCGCCGCCGTCACCCCTCTCGACGCGCCCGTTTGGCAGACGATCATAGCGGCTCCCTCGCCCCCGCTGCCCATCCGTCCGCTCGGCCCCAGCCCCCACATGCTTCGGCAGCAGAAGCCCGCAACCATCCCGCCAGCTCCATCATCACCGCTGCCACTGTCGCCGCCCGTCGGGGAGGCCGCGGCACCAGCGGCCGCGGAGACAGCGCCCAAGCCGGTGGCCCCTGCGGCCCCCGCCAGCACCCCACCGGCGACTCCTGCGCCCCTTGCCCCCAGCCCACCAGGCGCCCTTCCGTCGGCAGCCTCCCCGCGCCCGCCCCTGCCCGCCACCGGCCCGCTGTCCCCCACCGGCCTGCTGGCCAGCCCACATCCGGCCACACCCGCCATCTCCCCGTCTCCTTCTCCCCGCCCGTCGCCATCCCCCTCCTCGCCCCCCTCGTCGCCCCCATCACCGGCCGCCGCCGCGACCTCCTCGTCCCCGGCGAGCCCCGCCCCTTCCAACGCGGCCGCCGAGTCCGCATCGCCGCCCCCTTCGGTCGCATCCTCCACACCACCACCCGCGTCCCCGGCAGCCTCATCGGCCGCCGCCTCACCGCGAATGCCGCTGTCGCCTTCCACAACCCAGCAGCAGCAGCAGCAGCAGCAGCAGGAGCAGGAGCAGCCCGCAGGCGCATCATCTCTCGGACCCCATTCCCCAACGCCGCCCCCCACCCCACCGCAAGCAGCTGGACGAGAAGAGGACGGCGGGGAAGCCGCAGAGTCGGCAGCCCGCCCGCCGGAATCGCCCCCCGTGCCGGCGCCGGCGCCCCGATTAGCGGCCTCGCCATCCCCCGCGGAATCGGCCCCATCGCAGCCACCGCCACCCCCCCAGCCGGCCGCCGCCAGCGCTTCTGGGCCCCGCGCCCCGTCGGCAGCGTCACCATCACCGCCATCGCCACTGCCACCCCCGCCAGCCCCGGTCGCACTTTCCTCAGGTGGTGGCGCGTCTCTGGCCGCCGCAGGCCCGAGCGGCCAGGCGCCCCTTGCCGGCCATGTCGACAGCGCCGCCACCACCCGAGCGGCGACTCCCCCCGCGGTCTCCACCCCCCCGTCGACACCCCCACCATCTCCGGGGGCACTGCTGCCGCCTCGGCCACCCGCGGCCACCATCGGCGCCGCCACAGCCACAGCCCCGTCTCCGCCACCATCGCCATCCACCAGCAGAAGGAGCCCGTCATCATCACCGGCGATGTCAGGTGCCCCGCCGACGCCATCGCCGCCATCGCCTCATGCCGCGGGACAGCCGGGCACCCCCCCGGCTGGGTCCCCGTCCCCGTCCCCGTCCCCCAAGGCCCTGCCTGCTGCAGTGGTGTGCATCGTCCACGACGCGGTGGCCACCCCGCCATCCTCCCCCTACTCCTCCTCCGCCTTCTCGGCCTCTCCGGGCCCTGCCGCAGCGGCAGGTTGGCGCGACCGCCCATCGGCCTTTTCACCATCGCCAGCATCACCGCCGCCACCGCCCGCGCATGGCGCTGCTGCCCCGTCGCCATCGCCCACCGCCACTCCCGCCGCCGCCGCCGCCGCCGCCGCTCACCATCCCGCCCGCCCAGCGGGGGTGGCAACGGGGTCGACGGATGCGGCCTCCCCGGCACCCGGCAGCAGCCCTCCGGTGGCCACCCCGCCGCCCTTGCCGTCTGCCGCGGCACCCCCGCCAGAGACCCCTCCGTCCCCAGGGGAGGGAGCCCGGAGCATCTCAACGCCCCCGGCGGTCTCGTCCTCGTCCCGGTCGCCAACCTCGTCACCCTCCCTGTCCGCATCATCCGCAGCCGCCTTGCTGTCGCCATCCACGCCGGCGAAGCCCTTGCACATGCCATCGTCCGCCTCGCCCTCGCCCTCGCCGTCCGCGTCCCCGCCGCCCTCGGCGCCCCGTCACCCGGCCCCCGCCCACACGGCCACCGGCTACGCGTCCTGGACGAGCCCCGTCCCCATCCCACTCGCCTTGCCCGCCGTCGCCGCCGCCCGTGGAAACCACTCGTCGCCCTCGTCCTCCCCGAGGTCCACGTCCCCTCCGGGCCCCATGCCCCGGCTCTCCCCGCGCGGCCCCGTGGGCTCGGCGGACGAGCGCCGGCCCCCATTCAAGCCCCCTCGAGCCCCGGCCGATCCGGCATCGCCCGCACCATCGCCAAGAGCATCGCCGCCACCACCACCACCACCAGCCGCAGCAGCAGGAGCACCGCTGACGGCCTGCCTCACCCCGCCATCGTCCCCGCAGCCAGCGGGCCGCCCAGCAGCAGCACCGACCACCATTGACAGCAGCCTGTTGGTGCCTGGCGCGCCTGGGGCCGGGGCCGGGGCCGGGGCAGTGGGACCCGCGGCGACGCCCCCACCAACGCCGAGTCCCAACAAGGAGACGCCATCACCACGCCCGCTGGCCTCGCCCACAGCATCGCCATCGCCGTCCCCGCCGCCCCCATCATCGGTTGCTGGGGCAATGACGACGACGACCACGGCGGTGGCAGCGGTGGCAGCGGGGGCAGGAGAGGCAACAACAGTTCCAACGGCGCCCATGACCACAGCAGCAGCAGCAGTCACAGCAACAACAAGCGCTGCCACAGCGACCGCGATCGCCGTCATCACCCCACCCGCAGCCGGCATCACCCCATCAGCGCCATCATCCCGGCCCGCCGCACCCTTCGACTTCGGCGAGGCGGCCGTCCTGCGGCTTGTCGATGCGACCTTCCGCCAGTGGGCCCTGTCCCAGCACCCGCAGCCACCCCGCCCCCGCCCCGATTCGGAGGAGTCTTCGGCCCTGGCCCGTCTGGCGCCCGCCTCCCTCCCGCCCGCCATTCTGCAGGCCGTCCGCCAGCAGCAGGAGCAGGAGCACCAGCGGCCCCTGGACCCGGCCGAGGCGGCCTTCATGGCGCTCGTCTTCGCGGCCATCAACGAGGCCCTCGCGGACAACCGGCCCCGCCACCTGCTCATGGCCCAGGCCCACCTCCACGCGGACGGCGTGCTCCTGCCCCGCGGCGGCCCCGCGAGCGGGGCGCTCCTCCCGCTGAGCGCCACCCTGCCCCAACTGCGCCGGGCCCTGGAGGAGCCTCCCATGCAGCCGCCAGCGGGCGGGGCTGCCCCGCTGGTGGTTGCCGATGTCAAATCCAGCCTGGCCCGCTGGGTGGCGCTCTCGGAGGGCACCCTGCTCGACCTGGTGACCGTCCTGCCCACCCGCCAGCCGGCCGCCGCCCCTGCGGCCGGGCGGGACGACAGCCGAGGTGGTCTGGTTGGCCCCGTGTTAGCGGGCTGCACCCGGGATCCGATTGCCCGGGCCCGGAGCCCCGACGGGGTCCCGCTCAGCACGGGGGCCTCCGTGCCGACCGTGGCCGGGGTGCCCCTCGGGGCGGACTCGATCGAGACTATCCTGGCCCTGGACCTGCTCCGCAACGAGCCCGCCTGGTCGGACGTCCGCGAGGAGGAGCGCGACCTGAAGGAGTGCGTGGCCGATACCATTTTCGCGGAGCTCTACAAGGACTGCATCGACGCCGTGCTGCCCCGGCCCCGGCCTGTCGCTGGCGCCGCTTCTTCTGCATCGGCTGAGCCGCCCCGGGTTCCCGCCACTGTGAAGGCCCCACCTCCGCCCCCGCCCCTGCCGCCGCTCGTCGCGGTCCCGTCAGCACCCGTCCCAGTCGCGGCGCCAATCGTCCCGCCCCCGTCGCCACCCGTCCCGGTCCCGTCAGCACCCGCCGCCACACGCACAGCCGCCGCCGCGGGAAGTGACAGCGAGAGCGACAGCTCGATCCCGTTCGATGACGGCCCGCTGGAGGGGGTGGACGGAGGGGTGCTGGCGACAGCAGGCGGGCAGGAGGACAGCGGGAGGAGCGGAGGGCTGCCCCTTGTGAGGCGCTCCCTCCCCTGATCGTCACCCATGGGCCACGCCGGCTCCCGGCAACAAGCAACGATGATGCCGGTCTCACAGCGCCGCTTCGTCAATGTCGGGTCGGTGGCCGTGGTGGCATCGGCCTGAGGGGCACCCTGCTGGCATGGACCATCCTCCCCATGACGATCTTCCTGTAAAGAAATCCTTCGTCTTGTTTCGACATGCGCGCTGCTTGTCCGTCCGGTCCCAAATCGCAAAACAGGACCGTGCTCTCCAAAACCCAAACCACACGAAACGAACGGCGGCACCACCCCGCCAATTTATTGGGTGGGCCGGGGGGCCCAGCCGCCCATGCGGCCGCGGAGCCAGTAGACCAGAGCCCCGGCCATGACGATGAGCACGCTGGGCCAGCTGGTGGCCGGGCTGAAGACCAGCAGGGCCACCATGATCCCCACCGCCCCCGCCACGAAGCACAGCGGCACCCACGGGTACCCCGGCACCTGGAGGGGTGGGGGTGGGGGTGGGGGTGATGAGGACGCCTGGAGGACTCGGAGGGATAGCGACCTTGTAGGGGCGGGGCTGGTTGGGGCGGGTGCGCCTGAGGCGGATGACGGCCAGGATGGCGAGCATCTCGAAGAACATCGTGGCCAGGGTCACGTACGAGAGCAGGTCCGTGTAGAGGTCCCCGTAGCGCTTGGTCTCGGGGTTGTAGGTCCGCAGCAGGGTCAGCAGGATCGCCCAGATCTGGTGGGCGAGCATGTGTGTGCGTATGTGCGAGTGTGTGTGCGTGGAGTATGGAGGGGCATGAGGAGGGCGGCGGGGGGGACGGACGGCCTGGATGGCGAGCGCCCAGCCGGGGACGGAGTTCTTGTTGAGCCGCGCCGCCACCGGGAAGAAGAGCCCTGCACCACCCACCGCCATCCCCCCAGGCCCAGGCGCCATCCACCCCGAATGATGTGACGAATGGGTTGACATCGACCGCGGCTGATTGGGATCGGGGGGGGGGGGGGGGGGGGGGGGTGACCGGGGTGGTTATGACGGTGGGGGGTCACGGACCGTCGCGGGCCATCTGCCAGTAGAGGCGCGACCCGGACAGAGTGAGTGCGTTGAGGCAGCCGAAGGTGGTGATGGCGATCCCGAGGGCCACCAGGGAGGATCCCACCCCCGGGGCGAGCACGTCCATCGCGGCCGCGGCCACTCGGTCGTAGGGCGCACTCTGGATCTGGGGGAAGGGCAGCACCACCAGGTAGGCCAGGTTGCACAGCAGGTAGAGCAGCCCCACCAGGCTCGTCCCGGCCACCAGCGAGACGGGGATCGTGTGGGCCGGATTCCGCACCTCGTCGGCAATCATGGTGATGTTGGCCCAGCTGCGGAAGGGGGTTGTCGGGGTGATTGATTGATTGATGATGATGATGATGATGATTGGATGACGATGATGATTGGATGATGATGATTGGATGATGATGATTGGATGATGATGATGATGGGATGGAGGCGGGGTGATCAGACCTGTCGTATGCGAAGTAGCTCCCGCGGAGGGAGAGCAGGAAGATCCCGTACAGGGCCAGCCGGGACGTGAAGACGGTCACCCCGGGGAGCACCTCGGTCACGGTGGGCACCTGCTCCCAGAAGTGCCGGAAATTCAGCATCCCCGAGCCCTTTGACCAGCCCAGCAGCAGGGAGAGCGCCACCAGGCCCAACATGGTGCACAGGTTGATGGTGGTGAAGGCCGACTGCATGATCTTGCCGAACTTGACCCCCTTGCTGTTGATCCAGGCCAACAACAGGATGCAGCCCACGCCCAGCGCCTGGACGGTGGACAGGGAAACGGCATAACCCGAGGAGATGTGGATGGGATGGACGATGTAGTTGGTGTCCGAGATGACAGGCACGAAGACGCCCACCCACCGGGCGAAGGCGATGGCATCGGCCGTGATGCTGCCGCTCTGAATCACCGTAAACATCGTCCAACTATTTTGGGCGGAGAAATGAATAAACACGATGGAACTCAGACCCTTGAAGAAAGCCCCAGAGCGGAGAGAATGCTTCTTTGATGTAGACATACATCCCCCCAGTTTTGGGGTACATCGCCGCCAGCTCACCAAAGGCAAGGGCAGCGCAAAGCACAAAAAGACCCGGAACAATCCAAGCGGAGAGGAGCAGGCTGGGTGACCCCAGAAGGCGGCCCATGTCCGCTGAAACCATAAAAATACCGCTGCCCACCATCGACCCTGCCACAAACATGACGGCATCAAAGAGACCGATCTCACGCTTAAGGTTATTGCCGGCTTCCTTTGGCACCTTTTGCGCCCGTTCCGCCAAGTCTTCGGTCGGGTCTGTCATTGCGGATTCGGCCTTTGGGGATCAGTTTGCTATGTCGACCTTACACTTTTTCGTCTTTCTCACGATCGCATTTGCACTGCCCCCCGAACTTGAACGGGCATTTTCAATCGAACCAATAGTACAACGTCTGGAAAAACTTCACGTGCAGAAAGTGATCCATTCTCTCATCAGCGCCGAAGGGTTCCTGGGTCAAATTTGGCGCTCGATACCACCGAAACGTCTACGAAATCACCCAATCGCAGCTTCGGGACTACCTTTCAAACGACACAAAGCCCATTCTTCTCGAGGTCTGCGTTCCATCATCGCACGCGCCTCGCTGCTCACCTGGCCGTAGTGCTTTACCCAATGGGACCTGCACTCCCGAGAGATCGACCGATTTGTGGACGCCCTTCCCTTAGCATTCCCCGGTTTGGCCGTCCTCCGGATCGATGTCGGCACATATTACACGTCTGCCTCCGCCAGCGGCCTTCATTTCACGTGATCGCCGTTGTAGAATCGGACAGGCCCTGAATGTCCCCAAGGATGAGCCGGCACTTTATTTATTCCAGGACCGGAGCGGCGTTGCCACGGCCCGGCTGGAGGGGCTCCCCGTCTGGGAGGACCTCGTCCAGTGGGTCGAGTCGAAGACCGGTCCGACCCTGGCGGTCGCCACCCCCGCGCTCACTTCGTCCCTTCAGGCATGACCCGAGTGGCCGGGGTGGCGCCCATGGCACTGCCCGTGGTGAGCCCCAACCCCGAGCGGATGCCCTGGGTCTGGTCGGGTGTGGCCCTATTTGGGGTCCTGGTGGGCACCGTCGCAGTCAGCCTGGGGCGGGTCTACCTCTGGCCCCCAAAGCCCAAGGTCATCTGAGCGCCACGCTGCCATCCTGTCGAGATCCCCGACGCCCCCTGCGCCATCGCAGGGGTGCCCCGTAGGTGGCCACGCCAATCGAGACACCTTGCATGATCACCCGCCCTTGGTGACCCAGCCCGGAAACCCTCCGACCCAGTCGCCAAGGAAGGGAAATGGGAACGAGGGAAGGTTTTTCTTTTCGCGAACGGTTCGTGCCGAGAAGAACCGACCGTCGGTAAAGGTCCTCCCTGGCACCGCTCCGTCACCATGCCGACTTGGCCCGAGGGCAATCCGACCCGAGGGATGATGGCCCGAGGGGATGGTGACTTGGAGTGGGCGGGGGGAGGCGCCAGGATTCCCGGAGGGCAGCTCCAAGCTGCGCCAGCCAGGCCGCGCTCACCATGCACAGGGGGAGGGGCAGGGAGGGGCAAGGGGAGAGGAGGGGCAGGGGGAGGGGGAGAAAGACGTAGAGAAATCCAAATTGGAGGGCGGGGACGGCGGTGCGCCGCAGCCCCCACGCAGTCCAGGGGGCAGGGCTCAGAGGCGGGCCGAGGCACGGGTGCGCCGGGTGGGGGTGGCCGGGACGGGCTCCTCGGGCTCGTCCTGCTGGGCCGTCTCCGAGTGGGCCAGCCCCGAGGAGCGCAGACCGGCCCGGGAAGGCGAGGCGGGGATCCCGCCGCTCGACCGGAGGGACCGCGGGGACGCGGGAATGCCGCCGCTCGACCGCAGGGAGCGCGGCGAGGCGGGGATGGGGGACGGCTGGCTGAGGGAGGCGGCGCGCAGCGGGGAGGCCGGGGCCGGGGGATTCTCCGCGGGCTGCGAGGCCGACTCGGCCCGAGCGGCGGCGGCAAGGCGATGCGAGGGCGGCAGCGGGGGAAGGCCGGGCGTGGCCGCGATGGTGGCGCGGCGGGTGGCGGGGGCTTGCGGGGTGGCCGGGACCCGGCTTGTCCTGGGGGGATGGAGACAGAAAGGGTCCATGAGGAGGGAGACCGTGCGTGGCCCCATCCGCCGGAGGGCAAGGACAGAAGGGGAGGACAGTGGTCATGCCGACGGACCGGGCGCGGGTGGACCGGGCGGGGGACGGGGGCACGTCCCTGAGGGAGAGACCCTCCTCGGGACGGGACCCGATGAGCTCCTCGGCCTCTTGCAGAAGCAGCTCCTCGGCCCGCTTCCGGCGGGACCGGCCCGAGGGGGTGGCCGGGGTGGCCGGCGGGGCGGCGACGGACGCGGGCTGGGCGGGGGGCGACTGCGGCTGGGCGGCTGGGGAGGCCTCGCTGGCGGCGGCGGCTGGCGGGGAGACGGGCGGGGTGCTGGGTCGCTCCTGATCCTCCTCCTCGGGGCGGGGCGCTTCGACCCGGGGCTGCTTGGTGGGCAGCTGGTCGGCCTCCGGCTCGGCGGGGCTGGGCACGGGCGACAGGGCCACCTGAGGGCTGCCCGCCGGCCCGGCCGCGTCCTTCTTCAGGGGGCTCTGGCTGCGGGGGTGCTTCGTGGGCGAGACCCGGGTGGCCTCGGGCTGGCTGGAGGCGGAGGCGGGGAGGGCCTTCTCGGGGCTGCGGATGTGCTTCTTGGGCGAGGTGGCCTCGATCCGCCGCTGGGCGGCCTCCTTGGCGTGGCGCGGGTGGGTGTGCAGGGGCGACGGGGCCGGCAGCAGGTCCTCCTCGGGCGGCACGGGCCGGAAGGGCTTCAGCCCCAGGGCGGCCGCCTCGGCTGCGTTGGCGGGCAGCGGGGCCTCCAAGGGGGGCGGCGGGGGCGGGGGCGGGGGCGGGGCGGGGGCGGGGGCGGGGGGTGGCCTGGGAGAAGATCATCTGCGAGCTGAGGTCGGCCTCGAGGTCAACCTCCACAGGGGCGGGGGCCTCCTCTGCTGGTGCCGGGGCGGCCGGCAGGGCGGCCGGTGCCTGGATGGGGGTGCGCTGCTCCGGCTCCTCCGAGGGGGCCGGCGATGGAGTCTCGCTGCTGGCCGGAGCGGGGGACTCGGCGGCGACGGGGGCAGGGGACTCGGCTGCCGCAGGGGCGGGGGACTCGGCAGCGACGGGGGCAGGGGACTCGGCGGCGACGGGGGCGGGGGACTCGGCTGCCGCAGGGGCAGGGGACTCGGCGGCGACGGGGGCAGGGGACTCGACCGGACTCGGCGTCGGGGAGGGCGTGGGGGCCGGGGAGGACGGCTCGGACGGGGTGGGGTGGACCAGCTCGCCCAGGATCTGCGCGGGGGTGGGCAGACGGGCCGGGGCGGCCGGCTCCTCGGCCTCCGAGGCGGCGCTGGGCGGCCGGGGGGCGGCCGACACGGCCGGCTCCTCGTCGTCGGGCACCAGGATGGGGCTCGCGCGCAGGGGGGTCCGCGCCTTGGGCGCCAGCGAGGCCCGGGGTGTGGCGGGCTTGGCCACCAGGGGTGTGACCGGCTTGAGCTTCGGTGTGGCCGGCTTCAGCAGGGGTGTGGCGGGCTTGGGCGTGGCCGGCTTGGGGGTGGTCGGCTTCAGCAGGGGCGTGGCCGGCTTGGGGGTGGTCGGTTTGGCTTTGGGGGTGGCCGGCTTGGGCGGGGGCGGCGTGGCGGGCTCGGCGGGTTCGGTGGGCGGCGAGACGATCTGCACGTCGCTATCCTCGGCCTCGGCCTCGGCCTCGGAGGCGGGGGCGGGCGAGGAGGCTGGTGCCGGCGAGCTGGCGGGGGATGATGGCGACGGGGGCGCGATCTCGATGACCTCGTCGTCGCTGGACGGGGCAGCCACCTTGGGGGGCGTGGCGGCCCCTGGCTGGGTGGCGGCCACGACAGTTTCCTCCTCCTCCTCCGCTTCCTCCTCCTTGGCCTCCTCTTCGGCCTTCTTGGTCGCCGGCTGGGCGGGCGCGGCCTCCTCGCTTTCCTCCTCCTTGTCCAGGTCGATAATTTCATTCTCCTCCTTGGCCTCCTCCTTGGCCTCCTCCTTGGCCTCCTCCTTGGCCTCCTCCTTGGCCTCCTCCTTGGCCTCCTCCTTGGCCTCCTCCTTGGCCTCCTCCTTGGCCTCCTCCTTGGCCTCCTCCTTGGCCTCCTCCTTGTCGCTCTCCTCTGCCTCCTCCTCAGCCACCTCTTCGGCCCCCTCCTTGTCCTTGTCGCTCTCCTCGGCCACCTCGGCCTCGACCTTCATGCCCTCGGCCTCCTCCTCCTCCTCCTCCTCCTCGGCCTCCTGGGCGGGCTGCTGCCCCTTGCCCTTCGGCGCCTCCTCGGCGGCCTCGACTTCCATGACCGCAGGGCTCTCCACCACCACCTCCTCCTCCTCGGCTTCCGCTTCCGCGGCCTTCTTTGCCTTTTCTGGCGCCTTCGCTGCCGCGGGCTGCTTCTTGGGGGTGGCAGCCTGGGCCTGCTGGGCCGGGGCGGGGATCGCGGCGGGCACGAGGGCCGCAGCGGGCAGATCCTCCATCGGGGCCACGGTGACCGTCAGCACGTCGGCCGGGCCCGCGGGCTGAGGGCGTTCCAACTCCTGCACGGCCGAGGCAGCAGAAGCGAGCCAAAACCAACCGGGAATACAACCAGGTGAGGATGTGATGTGGCCCAGCGGATCGGGAAGGAATCCGACCTTCCCGCGCGCCACGGGTGGGTGGGTGGGGGGGGGGGGGGGGGGGGGGGGGGGGAAGGGCATGGGGATGGGGGGGTGAGCCGGACCTCGATGAGCTCCAGGTGGAGGCTGTCAGGAGCCGTCAGCAGGGCGTCGAAAAGCGGGGTCCCCGAGGTGGCTGCAGGGCAGTGAGCGCAGACAGGGCGGGGGAGAAACACAATCGTGGATCAGGGTCGCGAATGAGGGGCAATCCGCGGACCGTCGTCATCAGCCTGGGGGATGTGCGCGGAGAGGGGACGCAGCAGCCGCTCGATGTCCATCAGTTGTGCTTCGCGATGGAGTTGAACCATAACCTCGTTCCATGCGGGGAAGCGGAAGTTCCGGATAAAAAGGACACAGCACCGCAGGAGGCTGTGGATGATGGCATGAATGCTGTTGTGTCCGAGAAGGGAAACAGACCGCAGAAACAATACCAGAGGGTCGCCTTGACCGGGGGACACCAGTTGGAACGTCCGAGAACCAAGGAGAAGGACGAGACGTTCCGCAAGAAACGTGCTCAGCAAAACGGCACCTGGCGATAGAGTTTGAAGCTCTGGCGCGCTCATATCCAGGTCCCAGAACAAGTCGATAATTTTATTAGGCTCTCCAGACGGAACATCCAGCTCGCCGATCAGAGTCCGAAGAAGGGTCGGGGACGGGACAGTCGGCTGATTCTGTGTAAAAGCATCGAGGACGAAGTGGGCGAGCGAGGTTTTTTGCGGGGCAATAGTGAGCGAGGCAAAAGAGTTCGTTGCTTTCATTGTGCAGAGTCTTCGCTCCTACTTTCTTCTCAAGTGGGGAGCGAAGATTGCGTGTTCCGCCTGGGGAGTAGCGATAAATCCGGTGGTCCGTTCGCCGCCGCCCATTTGCAGAAGTGCGCCGATTCTCTCGTTCGCCCTCACCTTAGAATGGCTTCTGAATTTGAGGAGCTTGCCGTTCTCCCCGAGATCATTCGGGCCGTCGCGGAGATGGGATGGCATCTTCCGACCCCTGTACAGGCCGAGGCTGTCCCTCTGATCCTTGGTGGGGGTGATGTATGCATTTCAGCCGAAACAGGGAGTGGGAAAACCGGGGCATTTTCATTGCCCATCGTCCAGCTTGCTTTCGAGGCCCTGAAAGAGCGAGCCCCCGCCGGACCGACCACGACCCGTCTGTCAGGATGTCGGACGGCTCTTCATCTCCAACTCGCACCTGTCATGTAGTCCAAGAAACCGGGGAGCTCCGATTCACCCCGGCACTCGCCGCTCCCTCCCTTTCCCTCGATCCGACCGGCCTCATTGTCGCCTCCGTCAACCCCCAGGCCTGGCTGGGGGCCCGCGCCCCGGTTGGCCCCACACAAGGTTGGCAGTATCTGTCCCTCTCGGCCCCGGTCATTCCTCACCTCCCACATCAGGGGCCCACTATTTTGAGATGACCGTCCTCCGGGATGGGCTCATGCGGGTCGGCTGGTCGACCTTCGCCGGCAGTCCCGACCTGGGTACTGACGCCCAGGGCGTGGGTTATGGCGGTGCCGGCAAGCACAGCTACAATCGCGATTTCACAACGTACGGCGAACCGTACGGGAAGGGCGATGTCATCGGGGTCTTCCTGGACCAGCACGCCGGCACGTATGCCTTCAGCAAGAACGGTCCGCAGGCTCCTTCCGCGCATTCGCCTCATGGACTGCTCTGCTAGGCGTGGTCTTTTCGTTCCTCCCACTCCCCGGCCCGCTGCGCAACCAGACCTTGTTCCCCGCGGTCCTCACCAAGGTTCGCAGGCCCCGGCCTCGTGGCCCGCCCCACAGGACTCACACTCCGCTTTCGCCCTCGTCAGAACTGCGAGGCCTCGTTTAACTTTGGGACAGCCCCCTTCAAATTCCCGCTGCAGCCCCCTTTCCAACCCTTGGCGAACGCCCCCGTATGCGCCCAGGACCCCACAAAACGCCAGCCAGGGTCCGGTCCCCAGCCCGCCGAGCCGCGCCCCTCCTTCACACTCCCACTTCGCGCCCTCACTCAGGAAGATCTTTGCGCTGATCATGGAGCCCTCCCGCGAGCTGGCCGAACAGACTCAAGACTGCCTGGTCAAGGCCTGTGACACCCCTCGTCCCAGCGAATGGTCGTGACACCCCGCTTCCCATAGATGGCCCGCTATCTGCCCGCGCCGGGTGTGCGCTCGGTTTGCCTGGTCGGGGGCATCCCCGTCGGCGCCCAGCTGGAGGAGATGCGCCGCGGGGCGGACGTGGTGGTGGCCACCCCGGGCCGGGCGATCGAGATGCTGAAATCGGGCCACCTCGACCTCAGGTCCGCCCCGGGCTGTCCGCCCCGGCAATTTTTTGCACCGCTGACCCCACTGTGACCTCCCCGATGTTCTGGCCAACGCCGCCTGGGCAGTGAGATCCGGATTTTTGTGCTGGACGAGGCCGACCGGCTCCTGGACAACCGCGACCGGGACCCGGCCATCCCGACCCTCTTCCAGTCGGCCAAGGCCGCCTGCCAGACGCGCCGCCTGCAGGTGCTGATGATCAGCGCCACCCTGCACACGCCCGTCATCCAGGAGGCCATCCGCGAGAAGATGCACTTCCCCCAGTGGGTCGACCTCAAGGGCGCCGGGGCCGTCCCGGAGGTCTGAAGGGGTTGGGATGTCTCTCCATGTGGGCCTGACCTGGCCGCTGCTCCCTGGCGGCAGCTTCCCCGACCCTTCTTCACACCCGGGGTGTGGCTGCCCCCGGTTCAGACGGTGCATCACGTCTACGTCCCGGTGGACCCGTTGCTGGAGCGGGTGCCGACTGATCCGCCCGTCCCCACGGACATGATCCACGCCAACGGTCCGTGCCACCCCCAACCGACCCCGACCCCCCATTCACCACGCTCCTCCTCCCCCTTCTGCAGATGGGGCCCGCCCAAGCGCCGACTTTGTCCGGTCGCAGCAGGTGAAGCTGCTCAAGGTGCACATGCTGAAGAAGGTCATCGACCGGGTCAACCCCGCCCAGGCGCTGATCTTCGTCCGGACCAAAGTCGACGCCGCCAACCTCGAGGCCTTCCTCCGCTCCTTCGCCCGGAAAGGTCCGCCCCCCCCCCCCCCTCCCCCCTCCCCCACATCATCATCATCATCATCATCATCATCATCATCATCATCATCATCATCATCATCATCATCATCATCATCATCATCATCATCATCATCATCATCATCATCATCATCATCATCATCATCATCTCCCGCCAGGCCCTGTGGAGCAGCCATACACGTGCGGATCGCTGCACTCCGATCGGTCGCCAGCCGAGCGGCGGGCTGCGCTGGAGGCCTTCAAGCAGGGCGAGATGCGCTACCTCATCTGCACCGACGTCGCCGCCCGGGGCATCGACATCCAGAACCTGCCTTGCTGCATCAGTCCGTCGCCCCGCCCCCCCGCCTCAACCGGTTGGCAAGCCGGGATCGTGGACAGGTGGGCCCCGCTTGGAGGAGGGGGAGATCGCGTGGCCCATCCCCCTCGACATACAAACAGCAGCCTGAAAATCAAACTGCACTGATTTCCATTCTCCTGTGCATCCGCATCCTTCTTCACGGTGGTGGATCGCATCTCATCCTCCACCCCCGCCGCCACCATCCCCCCGGCAGACATGACCCTCCCCGACAACCCCGAGGACTACATCCACCGGGTGGGGCGGGTGGGGCGGGTCGACCGGATGGGCCTCGCCATCAGCCTGGTGGCCACGGTCAAGGAGAAGGTGTGGTACCACACGTGCTCCTCCCGCGGCCAGAACTGCCACAACACCCGACTGACCACCGAGGGCGGCTGCGCCATCTGGTACGACGAGCCCACCCTGTGGAAGGTCCGCACACCACACCACATCACATCACACTTGACTGACCCGAACGTCCGGCTCTCCGCTTCATCCTGGCGCGACAGGCGGTCCAGGAGCGCCTCAAGCAGACCGTCCCCACCCTGGACGAGCACCTCTCCAACCCCTCCAACGTCGTCTACGGCGAGGTCTGTGGCCTCTCGGTTTCCTCGGGAGGGACACCCATCTTCCCGTCCGCTGTTGTGCAGTCTCGCGACGCGTCCGTTTCGCACGCCCCCATCCTGGCCCCGGCCGTCCAGCGGCTGGCCGAACTCGAGGCCAACGCCCAGCTGTCCTTCCTCGAGTTCTACATGGCCCACGGCCACAAGGCGGCCGGGCCCGCGTCCGTCTCGGCGGCCCCCACCTCGGCCGCGAAACCGCCCCCGGCGGCACGGGCAGAGCCCGTTGCGGCAACCCGGCCGCCTCCAAAACCGGCCGTTCCGCTGGGCGCCAGCCCCCCCATGAAGCTCAGCCCGCCAACCCCACTGGCCCCAGCTGCCCCAGCAGTCCCAGCAGTCCCAGCAACGGCTTCATCTGCCCCCGCAGCGGCTTCACCTGCCCCAGCAGCGGCTCCTCCAAAGCAACCTCAACCCCAGCCCCGACCTCAACCCCAGCCCCAGCCCCAGCCCCAGCCCCAGCCTCAGCCTCAGCCTCAGCCCCAGCCCCAGCCCCAGCCCCAGCCCCGACCTCAGCCACAGCCCCGACCTCAGCCACAGCCCCGACCTCAGCCTCAGCCTCAGCCTCAGCCCTCGCCCCAGTCCCGACCCCAGCCCCAGCCCCAGCCCCAGCCCCTTCCAGCTCCTCGTCCCTCATCTGCTGTTCCCACGCCTCCACCATCCGCGTCACCACGGGCCCCTCCCAAAAGCTCCCCGCCAGTTTATGCCGCCCCCTTGAAGCAGTCGTCCCCCTCGCCACAGCTCTCACCAAAACTCGCCGTTGCCCCACCGCCACCCCAACAGCGAGGCCCTCTTGATCTCTCGGGGAGCCGAGCCGCCGCCCCGCCCCCTGCTGCTCGACCTGCTGCACCCCCACTAGCGATTGCGTTCACGGCCGCCCCATCATTTACCGCCCCATCGACTCGATCACAGCCACAATTTCGTCCGCAGTCCGCCGGCCCAAAAGGGGGCAGTTTTCTCGGCAACCGTCGATGAATTGTTGGCGGCCTGTATATGTTGATATAATTGATTCGATCTTCAAAAAGGAATGCTCGCGCGCTGCGCCACAGAGAAAATTTTGGAGGACCAAAAAACAACGAGTGGTTCATGAGAACAGCAATCAGTCGTCCACAGTCCATTTCTGTGGCACAGCCAAGTCCGCCACCGGTTGTTGCCCCCTTATCGCGAATGGCTCTTTCTGAGGATTTGGAATTTTTGGAGAAATTTGTACTTGATGCCGATCACCGAGGTGACGTGCTGAAGACTGTCCGGATTTTTCCTCTTCGCGAGCAATTCCGATTCACATTTCTCGTTGCACAGCTCATCCCCGGATCCGTTCAGTATTTTTACTTCAGCATCCTCAATGAACAGCTGACTCACCCCCACAGTGCCAGTAAAGAGGAGGAACAACTCATGAAACAAGCCGCCAAAATTCTTGGGGAAGAGTCGGCTTATGTAAAGCATTTTGAGATGATGCGGAAATTGCTGAATTTTGATGAAGCTCCCCAAAAGACACAAGATAAGTTCCTCGAGGAACTTCGGGTCTGCGTGTCTCCTCGGCGAGCGGCAAAACACATCTTCCCCCGAACAGAAGGATTACTTTGGCGTGACGTACCCCTACTCGCGCCAGGAGATTGCAACCGGGGAGGGCCACACCACCACCAACTACCCGGTGACTCTGGATGACCGGGAACTGAAGCCTGAGTTCTTGATGCAAGGTGTCGTCGACCGACAGTCCCTCGGGTCCGATCCACCACCCTCGGCGGCACGGGGGGGGGGGGGGGGGGGGACACTCAAGGGATGTGTGCGCCTTCTTTTCTTGCTTCTCTGCGCATGATGCCAACGACACTTTGCCTACGCTGTGCTGTGTGGCGCGAACCTCACCCGGGGGGACCAGCGAGCTGTCCGAGGAGGGCTTCTACTGGTTCATGAAGCAGGGCAAGTTCAACAAGAAGCAGCACGGCGCCATCATGAACCGGCTCCGGCCGCACCACCCCAACGCGGTCGCCTTCCTCCTGAAGGCCATCGGGAATGATTTCTCCTTCTCGAGCTTCAACTACCACCGCCAGCTCTCCCTCCAGCAGGTCGGCATCGCCCCGCTGCCCCCCGGGCCCCTCCCTCATACCGCCTCCCCGGTCTTGCCATCCCACACAGCTGGAGGAGCTCGCCCGGGGCGATTCCGACCTGCTGAAGGACGAGGCCTTCCTGCTGGATATGCTCTGGGCCATGCAGCCCGGCACCGACACCGACCTCGAGGCCGACCGGCCCGCCAAGGCCGCCTACATGGCCAAGGTCCCTTGCCCCCCCCCCCCCCCCCCCCCCCCCCACCCACCCAACGAGCATTCCGCTGACCATGGGGTGTGCGTGGCGTTGGGGTGGCAGCTGTGGGACTTTGCGGTGGAGACCATCCCGCCCTCGATGAACAGCCTCCGGGCCACCCTGCTGCTCTCGTGCCTGCTCTTCGAGCGCGAGGCGGGCCGCTACGAGGAGGCCCACCTGGTGCAGTTCCTCAAGATCCCCACCCGGAGCAGCTACGTGCTGGACGACTACATCGAGGGGTTCAAGCGGCACCCCGAGCAGGTGGCCTATATCAACCCACGCTACGGACCCATGGTCTGCCTCCCCCCCCCCCCCCCCCCCGGCCACACAGTGCTCTTCGACCTTCTTTGGTTGTATCTGTTCCCCTTCCCCTTCCTTCGCCTCCGTCTTGACCCACTCCTCGCTTCCGTGGCCGGGGGGCGCAGCTCTCGCTGCCCACGATCGAGGCGGAGGAGCTCGTCCACGAGTACCTCATCCACCTCCTGCCCACCCGTGAGAAGTCTGCCCTCCCCTGTGCCCCCCGCCCTTCCATTCAGTCCTCCAGGCACCCCCTCGCATCCGCCTCCACCTCGCCTTGTCCCCCCCTCAACATCGCCCTTCACACATCACACACCCGGAATGTGCCCTTGTGTCACTCGCTGTGTGTTCATGCGTCTCTAGCCTGAGCCCCTTCAACCAGTACCTGGGCGAGACCTACCTGCGCCGGGTGCAGGCCGAGGCGAAGGTCCTTGCGGGGGCGCCCGACATGGAGGCCTTCTACCCGGCCCTGGGCGGCCCCGACGCCGTGCGGGAGCTCAAGGAGCGGGTCGTCCTCCAGTTCGCCCCCACAAACCCCACGTCCGCACTGGCCGGCCTGCGCCACCCCGGCCTCCTGCCCCCCGTCGGGGGGTGGGAATGGGGATGGAAGATGGGAGATGGGGATGAGATCGTGATGGCATGTGACGGCTTGTGGTGGGTCGGGTCAGCCGGTTCCGGGCCGAGGATCCCGTCGCCCTGCAGCTGTGGCTGAAGAACGTGCCCACCCTGGTGGTCAACATCTTCGCCGGTCCGTCCCCGGCCGCCTGCCATCCTCCGCTCCCCTCGGGTGCCGCGGGCCGGTCCGCAGTCAACGTCAGCCCGTCTTCATCATCCCCCGTCTCCATCCCACCCCCCGTCTCAGTCAACACGACGACCTACTACCGGACGACCAAACGCGAGATCGACGCCACCCTCGATCTGGACGGGCTGGTCGCCTCGGAGCGGCTGACCCTGACCTACCCCGAGCCGCCCACCCTGCAGCGGCTGGTCTCCTTCCCGCTGCCCGCCCTGGCCGGCCGGCGGGGCGTCTTCGTGGCCGAGTTCATCGGGGGCGGCAAGAGCTCCCGGGCCGTCATCCACAAGGGTCCGCGGCCGGCCAGCACAAGCTCAAGCGAGCACACGCACACGCACACAACATCGCAAAACATCGCACATCGCATCACCACATCACCGCCCCACTTCCATGCTCGCCTCACGCCGACCCATCCATTCGCTCGCCTCTGTTGTCCGCTTGCCGGCCCGCGTCCAGGGAGCCTCCGCTTCGTGCAGCGGCTCTCGGCCGCGGGGCACATGTTCACCATCATGGACGAGGCCAACCGGGTCCTGCCCGAGGCCACCCTCTGGATGGACGGGCGCGAGTACCACCGCGAGGGCACCGAGGTCCCTCCCCGCGCCCACTTCCGCGTGCCCCGATCTCCTGCCCCCTTGGCGCCACCCATCCCTTGCCAATGCGCCAAGAGCGCGCCAACTTGCCGCATGTCGATTCCGCCTTCATCACCGCGGCCAGTGGCCCCTCAGCGCAACTCAGCTCGCTGCCCTCCGTTTGACTCATTGCGCGTGATTCTCGTGGGCATCCACGGCGGCGGGGATGGCGTGGGGATGGCGACGGGGTGCTGGTGGCGCGGGGCGCGGCAGACCTCGATTGTGGTTCCCTACTCGAGCAGCGGCAACCCCCAGCAGGCCATCGTCCTGACCCACGAGGGCCTCTCCGTCCTGGCACACTTCGCCCACCAGACCGAGCGGTCCGCCCCCCACCCCTGCACCTGCCCACACCACGCACGCCCTCCATCCGCAACGGCGCGCTGACCTTTTGGCCTTCCCGGCCTGCTGTCCGGTGGGGTGGTGGGGCATGGCGGCTGGGGGCGGGGGGGCGGCAGGTACACGCTGCACATGGGCTTCTACGTGGACCGGGAGAGCCTGGTCCGGTTCAACCGCGCCCGGGTGCTGGTCCACGCCTCGCTGCTCCTCAACGACGCCGTCCCGGCCTCGCTGGCCCTCATCGAGGAGCCCCTGCTGACCCTCACCACAAACACCAGTCCGCCCCGCCCTGCTCCGTCCCCCCATTGCCTCTCGCCTCCCCCATTGGCGGGCTCCGCCGCAACATAGCCCTCACTCGGGCCTGCAACGTGGGCATGGGGTGTGTGACGTGTGCAGATGAGAACGAGCCCAGCAGCAAGCCCTTCCCCAACTTCGCCCTGTCCGACCGGGAGGACGCCGTGGCCGAGATGCGCGTCCCCGAGCGCATCCAGCAGCTCACCATCGGCTTCCGGGGGGCCGTCCGGGTCATCAGCCAGGGCAACCGCAAGGAGATGCTCACGGCCACCATCCAGTACGCGTCTGTAGGCCCCCCGCCACGCCATCCAACGAACCAGCCATTGCCCATTCGCTCAGTCATCAGCCATTGTCCATTCGTCATCCAAGCGAAATCATCAGCCAATGATCCCAGTCATCGCCAGCATCATCGCCAGCATTCACCATCATCATCATCATTCGATTATCATCGCCATTGCGCTGGATGTGCTGCTGGGGGCGCGCAGGGTCAACGGGATCGACACCACCGCGCAGTTCCTGTCCGCCCACCTGTGCCTGGACGCCAACCGGGGCTACTCGGTGCGGGTGCTAGGCAAGTCGGGCGAGCCCATCCCGGGGCGCCCCATCAGCCTGCGCGCCCGGTCGCGCTTCGTGCAGGCCGAGCGGGAGGTCATGCTCCAGTCGGACCCCCAGGGCCTCATCACCCTCGGTCCGCATCCCCCTTCGCCGCCCCGCCGCCCGCTGTGTTTCCCTCTGGCTTACGACACGCGCTCACGGTCGCCCCCCGTGGGGACACACAGGGCACCTTGAGGGCATCGAGATGATCACGTGCTCCGACCCGGGCAGTGGCGCCTCGTACGCCTGGACGCTGCCCGACCTCAGCGTCACCCCGCGCCTGCTGCCCAACCAGCAGTGCTGCCTCGCCGGCCAGGTCATCCGGTCCGCAGCCGCCCCCCACCATCCACCACCACCACCACCACAACAACAACAACAACAACGCCCTCGACGGGGATCTGACTGCCCGTTGCTGCTTCTCGTGGTTGCTCTTTGTTGTTGTTGTTGTTCTGCTCGCCACAGGATCCCCTTCACGGGCTCGGCCGAGGCGGCTGCCCGGGTGACGCTGCACGAGCGCAACGCGGCCGGGTCCTTCAGCCGGACCCTGAGCAGCTCCGTCAAGTACGAGCGGGGCTTCCTGGTGGTGCCGCCCCTGGCCGGTGGCGACTATGTGCTGAAGGAGCCCAGCACGGACCTCGAGTGCGTCCTGCTGGTCATGCAGCAGCCCGAGGGCCCGGCCGACGATGGTCCGTGGTGCGCACCCGGGTCGGATGGCGGGTGGGTGGGTCCATCCGGAACGCCCCGTCCCGCCCTCCCCACCCGATGGCCGCCACCATCGCCGCCCAGGCGCCTGGGCCATCGAAACCACCAGATCATCGATGATCATGAGCTTCCGTTCGGCATCCGGGTGTCTTTGCTCACGTTGGTATGTCCACTCCCGCACTCCCCCACCGCAGCCCTTCGCGGCTACGTCGCGAGCCGGGTCCGCATCGGCGAGCTGCGCAATCTGGACGCCGTGCAGCTGGTCGAGGCCCGCGAGGAGGCCGGCCGGCTGGTGGTGCAGCTGGCCCACCCCAGCCCCGCGGCCCGGGTGCACCTCTTCGCGACCCACTTCGTGCCGCGCTTCTCGGCCCACCAGCAGCTGTGCAAGGTGGGCCCCACCGAGCCTAAGCTGACCACATTCGGCGCCACCAAGGTCCGGCCCCGGCCCCGGCCCTGCCACTCAGTGGGCGCTTATCACCCTCTTCGCATGTTCATCCGTCTCTGTGCTTGCTTGCGCCTCTGCCTGCTTGTGTCTTTCCGGGGCAGGCTCTGTACGAGTCGGGGCGGGCGCTGGGCGAGGAGCAGCGCTACATCCTCGACCGGAAGCTGGTGGCCCCCCGGGTGGGCAACATGCTGCCCCGGCCCCAGCTGCTCCTCAACCCCTGGGCCACCAAGTCCACAGCCACCGCCCGCCAGGACGCCGCCGCCGGGGACCAGTTCCAGCAGGGGGCACGCAACAGTCCGCCTCCGTCTTCATTCCCCCGACCCCCCTCCCCCCCCCCCCCCCCCCCCCCCCCTACTTGCCGACCGGCCCTTCATCCCGGCTCTCGGCGCCCTTCGTCCAGACCTTCACCCACCTCCATTCTCATCGTCCAGACCCTCACCCACCTCCATTCTCATCGTGTTCTTGGGCCGCGTTTGGGGTGTCGCTTTGCGTGCAGCGGCCGCCGCCGAGGCCGCTGCCGGCCGGCGTGGACTGGCCCAGGACCAGCGGGTCCCGGGCACGGTCGACCTGAGCAACCTGGACTTCCTGGCAAGCGCCTCGGCCGTGCTGCTCAACGGGCGGCCCGACCCGGCCACGGGGACCCTGGTCATGGACGCCGCCCAGTTCGTGCGGCCCGGCCAGAGCTGCCTGACGGTGGTCGTGGTCGACGGGGACCACGTCCTCACCCGCCGGGTGGCCCTGCGGGCCCGGCCCGCCCCCGAGGGCGAGTCGCTCTACCGCGACCTGCGCCTGCTGCGCCCCTTCGAGCCCCGCAGCCACCTGGTCGAGCGGAAGGCCGTGGCCCTCATGGCCCCGGCGGGCACCCCAGCCACGCCCCCCGTCGAGGGCGGGGCGGGCGCCCAGGGACCCCCCGAGACGGTCGCCGAGTTCCGGCTGGAGGACCTGAGCACATCCAGCTGGGAGGCATACGACTCCGTCCAGAAGGTCCGCCTGGCCGCCTGCCTTCCCATCCCCCACCCCACCCCGGCCTGTTGCCCAACCCGCCTGACGTCTGTGTGGTGATGACTGCCCCGTGCAGGTGTACACGCTGCTGCTGACGCTGAGCGGCCAGTCGTCGCCCGCGGCTGCGGCCACCCTGCGCGAGATGGACTTCCTGCCCCGGTGGCAGGCCCTGACCGAGGCCGAGCGGGCCGAGAAGTACTCCCAGTACGCATGCCACGAGGTGGACTTCTTCCTGTGGCGCAAGGACCGGGCCTTCTTCGACCGGGCCGTCATGCCCTTCCTGGTCCGCACATCCGCGCACGGGTGTCTCTCCCCCGCCTCTCTGGTTTTTATATTGGGACCCGGTCCTATCGGCGCACACCCACCCTGCCTCTCTCGGTGTTTTATTGGGGCACTTCCTTCTTCTCCCTTTCTGGATTGGCGTACGCCCACGCGCGCGCCCTCCGCAACATCTCCTCACCCCGCCCACCACCGGACTGTCCTCATCCTGTCCTCCTTCGCCTCGTGGTGATGGTGATGTGAATGTATGGTGGCGGTGGCGGTGGCGGTGGCGGTGGCGGTGGCGGTGGCGGTGGCGGTGGCGGTGGCGGTGGCGGTGGCGGTGGCGGTGGCGGTGGCGGTGGCGGTGGCGGTGGCGGTGGCGGTGGCGGTGGCGGTGGCGGTGGCGGTGGCGGCGGTGATGGCGGTGGTGGCGGCTGTTGCCGGGGGTGTGGTGTTGGGTGCCCCCAGCGGAACAAGAAGGAGAAGGACTTCATGGACCTCTTCCTGAGCGGGGGCGACCTGGGGTCCTTCCTGGCCCCGACGCCCACGAGCGCCTCAACGCCCTCGAGCAGATCCTCTCGCCCACTGGGCTCGCGCCCACGGCTGGTCCGCACCGCACCCGCGCCCGCCCCGCCTCAGCTCCACCGCCCTGGATTTTGACACGCTCGCTTGCCCCTCCGCCCCGCAGCGCCACGGAGCCGTTCGCGACGGCCATCCGGATGCAGCACCGCGCCAACGCCGTGCCCCAACAGGCAGCTGTCCGCACAGACGCCCCCCCACACACACACACACACACACTCTTCGACCTCTTCGACCTCTCTGCTGTTTTTCTTTCCTGTTGCATCTCCCTTTCCGCTCTGCCGCCACACAGATCGATTACTCGACCTTGCTTTGTCCCCTTCCTTCTTCTTCCTCGACCGTTCGTTTGCTCACTCACTGGCCGTGTGTCTGTGTGCGTTGTGTCTGGCTGTGTGTCTGTGTCTGTGTGTCTGTGTGGGGCTGCTGCAGGGAGGATCGCCTCTTCGAGACGGCCCTGCGCTCGTCGGCCATGGACGAGCCGCCCGCCAACCGCAAGCCCATGATGGCTGCCCAGCCCGCGCCCCCGCCGCCCCCGCCCGGGGCGGGTGGGTTCGGTTACGGGATGGCCATGCCGGGGTACGGCATGCCCATGGGCATGGCCTTCGGGGGGGCCGCTCCACCCCCACCCCCGCCCTGCCCGGCCTCGGCCCCCAGGCCCATGATGGCCATGATGGCCATGGCCCCAGCGGACCCCTTCGCCGCAATGGTCGACAAGACAAGACTACCCCCCCCCCCCCCCCCCCACACACACACACACACACACGCATACTTCTACCTCTCTGCTTTTTCTTTTTCACGTGACTTCTTTCTCTCCGTTTGAGGCACGCATCCACAGACAGAGAGACACATAACGACGATCCCCGCCACCTCATCGTCATGAGGCATTGATCCGGGAAACCCAGCCACGAGGCCTGCACTCACCAACCTCCCTCTCAACACCTCTGAATGCCGCAGGCCGCCCCGTCCTCGTCGTCGTCCAGCTCGGCCTTCGACGCGGAGCGCGAGCTGGATGCCCGGCGCCGGGTGGCCGCCCGGCCGCAGCTCTTCGAGCCGCTGGACAAGACCAAGGAGTACGCCGACCAGTACTACTACAACGTCCTCCGGGCCACCCCGGGCCTGGTCCCGGCCAGCCGCTTCTGGGCCGACTACGCCACCTGGCTGCTGGGCGGGGCCTCGGAGGCCCCCCGGGCGCCCTTCCTGTCGGCCCACCTGTGCCACGCCACGGGCAGCTTCACCGAGATGGCCGCCGCCCTGGCCGTCCTCGACCTGCCCTTCGCCCCCGCCGAGCATGACTTCGGTCCGCACGGGGGGGGCCTCTGATGGACGGGGGCCGGCTCGAAAAAGTTCCCCGGGTGCGCCTGGATGCTTGCGTGAGGAGGCTCTTTCTGCCTCTGTCTCTGCCCAATGGCGTGGCTCCACCTCATGGCCCCCGCCTTCGCTCCGCCCCGCCCCGCCCCCGCGGCCGCCCGAACACAGACTTCCAGACGACGGGCGGCTCGACCAGCCTGCGCCTCGCGGCCCGCTCGCCCGCGGTGCTCTTCCACAAGGAAATCGTCCCGTGCCCCGACTGCGAGCCCGGCCAGCCCATCCTGGTCCAGCAGAACTTCTACGACCCGGCCGACCGGACCGCCCAGGTGGGCGACGAGACCGTCAACAAGTACATCCACCCCGTCCGGGGCCAGTTCGCCCCCTACAAGGTGTACGGGTCCGTGCCCGCTGACCCCAAACACTCGCCCTCCCGCCCGCCCCCCATCCCGCCCTGCCACCCGTGGTCTCGATGGCTGACCCTTTTGCCGGTGGGCCCCTTGTCCGGACCTGTGGCTGTTTGGGGGCAGCATCGAGATGGTGGTCACCAACACGAGCAACTCCCAGCTGCGGCTGGACGTGCTGACCCAGATCCCCATGGGGGCCGTCCCCGTCAGCGGCGGCTTCTACAGCAAGTGCCGCGCCATGGACGTGGCCGGCTTCTCGACGACCCGGCTGGAGTGGCTCTTCTACTTCCCCCGGTGCGGCCAGTTCACCTTCTTCCCGGCCCACGTCTCCCGGCGGGGCCTCCTGATGGCCTGCGTCCCCCCGGCCGAGGGCCCGCTGCAGGTGGTCGAGAACCCGGCCGCCCGGGACACCACCAGCTGGCGCTACGTCGCCAACATGGCCACCGACCAGCAGGTCCGGCCCCCAGATCGGCCCCCAGATCAGATCAGACCGCCTGCCCTGACCTGCCCTGACCTGCCCTGACCTGCCCTGACCTGACCTGACCTGACCTGACCTGACCTGACCTGACCTGAAGACCAGCCGCCGCCTCACACACGTGCACGTCTTCACGCACACTCCCTCCCCCCGGGGGCGTGTGTGGGCGGCAGGTCCTGGAGTACCTGGCCCGGGAGAACCTGGCCCGGCCGGGGATCAACCTCTCGGAGATCGCCTGGCGGATGAACGACAAGGCCACCTTCACCCAGGTGGTGGACCTCCTGCGGGCGCGCCACATCTACGAGGACGCCCTCTGGTCGTTCGGCTTCAAGCACGCCGACCCGGCCGCCGTGGCCGAGTGGATCGGCCGGCACCCGCTCCTGGACCGGGTCGAGCGGCAGGAGCTGGTCCCCGTCCAGACGCGCCTCTTCCGCCGGGACCCCATCGCCGCGGGCACGGTCCGTCATCCCCTCCCCTCCCTCCCCCTCCCCCTCCCCCTCCCCTCCTCCTCCCAGTCCAGCAGAGCAGCCCTTGTCGTGTCCTTCCATGCTGATCGCTACTATCTTGTGGTGTGGTGGTATGACGGCGGTTGGTGGCTGTGCAGCTGCGGCACCTGGAGTACCGGCCCTTCGTCAACGCCCGGGCCCACCAGCTGGGCGAGAAGCGCGAAATCCTCAACGACAGCTTCAAGTCCGTGCCGCCTCCATCCTGCCTGCTTGCCTGCTTGCCTGCTTGCCTGCTTGCCTGCTTGCCTGCTTGCCTGCTTGCCTGCTTGCCTGCTTGCCTGCTTGCCTGCTTGCCTGCTTGCCTGCTTGCCTGCCTGCTTGCCCGGAACTGACTTGCCCCCGCCGCACGCACGCACGGTTGACAGCCTGGTCATCTCTTTGTCTTTGTCTTTCTGTGCTGTGCAGGGCCCAGTACCATAAGTTCCTCTTCTACGCGGCCCACAAGGCGGTCCCCTCCCTGGAAGACCTCCTGGGTCCGTCATTCTCTCACACCCCGCCAACCCTCGCCCCCGCTCGCCGGGCTTCTTCACGTCTCCTTGACCTGGTATTTTTCTGCCCGTCCCGGCTGCTGCAGCCCTGACGTACTACCTGCTGCTGCAAGATCGGATCGAGGAGGCCACCAAACTCTTCGGCACCCTGGCCACCCGGTTCGCGCCCGCCCCGGAGGGCCCCCTTCGCATGCAGTACGACTACCTGGCGGCCTACCTGGACTTCTTCGCGGTCACCCTCGACCAGCCCGCCACGGCCCCTGCTGCCGCCGCCCCCGCCACGGCCGCTGATGCTGCCGCCGCGGCCGCGGCGCCCAGTGCGGCCCCCGTGCTGCGCCCCTCGAGCCTGGCCGTCGCCCGGGCCACGGTCGACAAGTACAAGCAGGTCCGTCCGGGTGCCCCCGAACCCATCCACTTCCCCATCCACTTCCCCGACCCCAACCCCAACCCCTTGTTTCTTCCCCTGACATCGGTCCGGGCCCCTCCGTGTGCGGTGGTGATGCCTGCAGTACCCGGTGGCCCGGTGGCGGCGCATGTTCGAGGAGATCGCCGCCCAGCTGGCCGAGATCGACGCTGCCCAGCGGGGCGCCCAGAGCCCGGCCAGCCCGGCCGCCATGGCGGAGGAGGTCGACCGGCACATGGCCGACACCGAGTCCGAGCGCGAGCTGCGCCGGGCCCGCCGGCAGGCCAACACGGTGCAGGTGGAGCCCTCGCTGGAGATGGCCGTCGAGTCGGAGGAGCGCCGGCTGCGGGTCACCTTCGCCAACCTGGCCAAGCCCGTGGCCACGGTCCGCTACTACCTGATGGACGTCGAGGAGCTCTTCTCGGCCGAGCCCTTCGTGGCCCAGGCGGGCGAGCGGTTCTCGTACATCCAGCCCAACTTCGAGGAGACCATCGACCTGACCCAGGCCACTCCGGCCGGGGCCCACTCGACCCTGATGCGCCTCGAGCGGCCCATCTTGGACAAGGTCAACAACGCCAACGCCTTCATCGAGTTGACCGCCGAGGGGCTCCGCCGGACTGCGCTGTTCTACTCGAACGCCCTCCAGGTGCAGCTCTTCGAGAACTTCGGCCAGCTCAAGGTGACCCACCGCTCCACGGGCAAGTGCCTCCCCAAGGTCTACGTCAAGGTGTACGCCAAGACCACCACTGGCGAGCGCTTCTACAAAGACGGTCCGCCCGCTGCCCCCTGGCTCGTCTCCCTCACTCACCTGCTGGTCCCCTGGGCTCCTTCAGGCTATACCGACCTCCGGGGTCGCTTCGACTATGCATCCCTGAGCACCGACGACCTGACCCACACGCAGCGCTTCGCCATCCTGGTGCTGTCGCCCGAGTTCGGGGCCGTCGTCCGCGAGGCCCTTCCGCCCAAGCATTAAGAGAAGCATCTGCGTAGAGGTTGTCGTTTTTTTTTTTTTGTACAGGTTCAAAATTGTCAGGTCAATGAGCTCTGCTGACGTCTGGCTGAACAAAAGGGGACGGCGCCGTCAAAAGGTCAATGTGATGGTGGACCCCCGGTTTCTCCCCCTGATGAAACGTCCCGAGTTTTTCACTGATGTCCCGGAGTCGAAGGACAATGGCCTCTTAAATGGAGAGAAGCGGCAACCGGGGGAGTACTATTATCATGCCGATCGAATTTCTCCGTTTATGAGAAACCCCTTCATTATCAGCCGCTACCGTATCAACTATACAACCTGGGAATCCATCCAGTCTTTGTTTTGGGTGCACAATGAAACAAGTAACCAATGGAGCCACCTCCTCTCCGCAGTGTACTTCCTCTGGTTGGCCCTTTGGTCCTCCTCCAGTTTTCCCGGTGGCGACGCCTTTTTTTTCACCGTCTTTTGTTTGGGTGCGGTCACATCCTTCTCTTTGTCTGTCTTGTTTCACACGTTTGGGACAACACCGGCCGGTGTTGATCGGTGGATGCCGATTGATGTGGCTGGGATCACTATTCTCACCACGGGCGGCTATCTCCTGCTGGATCATGTTTTGTTCGCCGAGTTTCTCGCGCTCCGGTATATTTACCTAAGCATCTCCCTCTTGCTTGGTCTGATTCTGTTGTTCCTCGAAGTTGTTCCTCACCCGTTGCTCCAGGTTTCGTCCAAATCGGCTTCACCACGCACCAACGCGTGCGACACATGCCGTTCCTGAAGGCCACCGTCATCGCATCATGCGTCATTTCCCAGATGGTCCTTCCGGTGACCCATTTCAGCTTCCTGTATGGACTCTCCCAGACTGTCTTTCTTGTCTGGCCTTTCTTTTTTGAGTTTCTCACGCTCTCCATCGGAGGTCTGTCAATTCGTCGACTTCCCTTCTTCACGTCCTCCCAGTCTTTGCCTATGTCAGCAAGGCCCCGGAGTCGATTTTCCCAGGGCGCTTCGACATTTTTGGTGCCTCCCATCTGTTTTTCCACATCGCTGCGACCGTTGCAGCCTACATGCACTTCGCCATTTGCGCCCGGATTCGTGCCGTGCTCATGCAGTAACCCGGACTCCTGGGCAAGCACCGGATACACCACATATTTGTTGTTTTTGAGATTATTGTGTCGGAGCTTCGCCGAGGTTCCGATTGACTCTTATGTATGCATTCGGTTGGCTCTGTGAGCTCTTGCTGCTTGTTTCTTCTCCGATCAGCTGTGCTTTCCTCTTACCCAAAAGATTTCTTTTCCAGCAGGTTCCGGAACGAGGACGAAACGAAAATGTGAAAGAAAAATTAGGCTGATTCTCCTTGGTGAGTGTTTCCTAGCTGTGATGGCAGCGCAGACCGAGAAGAAGACCGTCTTTCTGGATGGGTTCTCACTGACCCCGGAAATCCTCTTCGATGTTGGTCAGGGTGCTGTTCACCTTGATGTTTCCGAGCCAGCATGGGAGCGGATTGCTGCCTCTCGTCGTGTCATTGATGAAGCCGTCGATGAGCACCGGATCGTGTACGGTATCACCACTGGCTTCGGTTCTTTTGAAAATGTGGCCATTTCCGAGGAGAACCTCCACCAACTCCAGGTGAATCTGATTCGGTCACACTCTGTCGGTGTCGGCGAGCCTCTGGCGCTCCACCAGGTTCGTTGGCATAAACTGTGGTGAATTAATCATAGTTCGATTGACCTACACCCTTGCCGGCCGACCCTTGTTTTCGGTCCCTAGGTACGCATGCTCATCGGTCTCCGCCTGAACAGTTTCTGCCGCGGTCACAGCGGCGTGCGCCCTGAGAACGTTCGTCGGTTCCTGGCTATTTACAACAACAACTGCATTCCCTACGTCCCTTGCCAAGGCACTGTCGGCGCCAGTGGCGATCTTGCCCCTCTGGCCCACCTCGCCCTCGGTCTAGCCGCCTTTGTCCCCGCCGGCCACCTCATCACCCGGCTGTGGCTCCCCCAATGTAGGCACCATTGGCGAGGGTAAGATGTGGGACTTTGCCCACAATGCCTGGGCCCCAGCCGCGGACATTATGCGGGCCGCCGGGGTGGAGCCGATTGTGCTGCACGCCAAGGAGGGCCTGGCCATGATTAACGGCACGGCCTTCATCACCACCTTCGCCACGGAGGCCTTCGTGCGGGCCACCCGGCTGCTGGAGCAGGCCACCCTGGTGGCGGCCCTGTCGATCGAGATCCTGAAGGGCAGCGACAAGTACTTCGACGAGCGCATCCAGGCCGCCCGGCCCCACAACGGCCAGCGCATCGTGGCCACCCAGCTGCGCCACTACATGACGCCCCACTCCGAGATCCACGACAAGTACAAGACCCTCCGCGTCCAGGACGCGTACACCATCCGGTGCATTCCCCAGGTTGGTGGCTGGGAGGTGGTGGTGGTGGTGGTGGTGGGGGGGGGGGATATCCCCGCTCGCACACGCTCACCGCCGGCCTCGCTCGCCCCTGCAGGTGTACGGCATCATCCGGGACACGCTGGGCTTCGTGCGGGGCGTGCTGACCATGGAGATGAACAGCGCCACGGACAACCCCATGGTGGTGCCCCCAACGACGTCATCTCGGGCGGTCCGGCAGCCTCCGCCTCCACCCTTCTGCTCCCCCTCCCCCCCCCCCCCCCCCCCCCCCCCCCCCCGGGTGCCCAACCCCGACATCGGGTCCGGGCAGGCATGAAGTGGGTTGAGGCTTCATTGGGGGGTCGGGTCGGCTTCTGCGGGGGGTCGGGCAGGCAACTTCCACGGCGAGTACCCCGCCAAGGCCAGCGACTACCTGTGCATCGCGGCGGGCGAGCTGGGCATCATGTCCGAGCGGCGCCTCGAGCGGATGGTCAACGCGGCCCTGAGCAGCGGCCTGCCGCCCTACTTGATCAAGAGCAAGAACGCCGGCCTCGAGTCGGGCTTCATGATCGTCCAGTACACCGCCGCCGCCATCGTCTCCGAGAACAAGGTCGCCATCACCCCCTCCGTCGACTCACCCCCCTGCCACCAACCACCACCACAACCATCATGATCACCATGTCATCGTCACGGCTTGCCTGATCATACCTGCCTGACCCCCGTCACCTCACGTGCCTCCATCCCCCCTGGTCATGCGCGCCCGCGCGGGGGGAGCAGGCCCTCTCGCACCCGGCCTCGAGCGACAGCATCCCCACCTCGTCGGGCCAGGAGGACCACGTCTCGATGGGCGGCTTCGCGGCCCGGAAGGCCCTGCAGGTCGTCCAGAATGTCACCAAGGTGGTGGCCCTCGAGCTGCTGGGCGCCTGCCAGGCGCTGGACATCCTGCGGCCCCTGCGGACGACCGCCATCCTGGAGCGGGTCCACGAGATCGTCCGGCGGCGGGTGTCCCCCCTGGAGCACGACCGGTTCATGGGGCCCGACATCGAGGCCTGCATCGACATCCTCACCCAGGGCGAGCTGCTGCCCCTGGTGCTGCCCGTCGACCCGGCCTCGCTGCCCGAGGACAAGCCCTTCCCCCCCTCGGCCATCACCGCCAAGGTGGTCCCCAAGGCCCTGCCCGCCCCCGCCGCCGGCCCCGCCGACGCCGCTGCCGCCCCGGCCCCGGCCGCCGCGACCGCCAGCCCGGCCCCCTCGCCCGCGGCCACCCCCAGCGGGAAGAAGGCCGGCAAGAAGCCCAAGAAGGGCCCCGAGGAGGGCGACGAGGAGGAGGAGTCCAAGGGCCCCAAGGGCAAGATCCTGCTGAAGACCCCCAAGGGCATGAAGGACTGGGAGCCCGAGGAGATGCGCATCCGCAACCACCTGCAGCGCGTCATCGTGGGCGTCTTCGAGCGCCACGGCGCCTGCGCCCTGGACACGCCCCACATGGAGCGCCGCGTCCGTACCCGCGCCCCGTCCCGCTGCCCCCGTCCCTGCGGGTGGATGGCTGTGCGCTGCCCCCCTCCGCCCCCCCATCGATTCCTCACTCACGGGTGTGCGTGTGTGTGTGTTTGTTTGTTTGTGTGGGCGGACGCACCTCTGTTCGGGCAGGAGGTGCTGATGGGCAAGTCGGGCGAGGAGACCACCAAGCTGATCTACGACCTGGCCGACCAGGGCGGCGAGATCCTCTCGATGCGCTACGACCTGACCGTGCCCCTGGCCCGCTACATGGCCTCGCGCAACCTGCGCCAGCTGAAGCGCTACCAGGTGGGCAAGGTCTACCGGCGGGAGAACACCCAGAAGGGCCGCCTGCGGGAGTTTGTCCAGTGCGACCTGGACATTGTCGGCACCTACGAGCGGATGATGGCCGAGGCCGAGGTGCTCATCGCCACCTGCGAGATCCTCGCCGAGCTGGCCATCACCCCCAAGTTCCGCATCGAGGTCTGCCGCCCCTGCCGCCCCCCCACGCCCAGCCACACCTCGCCCATCCCTTCATTCGCGTTCCTCTTGGCCATTCCGCTCATCATGCCCTCTTGCCTCCGTGTGTCGTGTGTCGTGTGCCTGTGTGTGCCGATGGCGGCGCGGTGGTGGGGGCGTTCCAGATCAACCACCGGACCCTGCTGAAGACCATCCTGCAGAGCAGCGGCGTCCCCCAGGAGCTGCTCTCGACCGCCTGCAGCAGCATCGACAAGCTGGACAAGATGCCCTGGGAGGGCGTCGCAGCCGAGATGGTCGCCAAGGGCATCCCCGCCGAGGCCGTCGCCAACCTGCGCGTCATCGAGTCCTTCAACAGTCCGCCACTCCGCCGCTTGCCCCGCCACCGCCGCCACCGCCGCCACCGCCGCCACAATCACGCCCCCAATTCCCCTCTGTGGGACATGCCCATCTGATCTCTCCGCTCGCCCCCCACGACCCGCCGCCCCCCCGCAGCCGCCCCGAACGCCCAAGGGTTCCTGACCCTGATGCGTGCCTACCTGGAGCCCAAGAACGACGCGGCTGCGATGGAGGCCCTCCGCGACCTGGAGATCCTGCTGGACTTCCTCGGGGCGGCCGGCTTCGAGGACAACGTCGTCTTCAACAGCTGCCTGGCCCGCGGCCACGACTACTACACGGGCGTCATCTTCGAGACCCAGTACATCGGTCGGCCCCCCCTGCCCCGCCGCACCAGCACCGTGTGCCCCCCCCCCCCCCCCCCCCCCCAAAAAAAAAAAAAAGACAACGGTCCCCCCCGGTCGCTCATATGTCGTGTGTCTGTGCGGCGGCCGGCGCAGACCCCGCGACCAACAAGCCCCTGGCCACGGTGGGCGGTGGCGGCCGGTACGACGACCTGGTGAGCGTCTTCGCCCCCCAGATGGGCAAGGTGCCCGCCGTCGGCATCGGGATCGGCTTCGAGCGGCTCTTCTCCCTCCTGGTCGAGAAGGTCCGCCCCCCTGTCGCTATCCCCCCTGCCGCTATCCCCCCCTGTCGCTCGCTCCTTCTGACCTTCTTCGGTGCGGGGGTTGTGCAGACCCGGACCAAGGAGCCCGTGGCGGACGTGCTGGTGGGCTTCCTGCTGGGCAAGCAGGAGACCCCCGAGCAGGCCCACCGCCTGCGCTCCTACGCCCTGCGCTGCTCGTCGGCCCTCTGGCGCGCGGGCATCAAGGTCCTCCCCCCCAGCCCTCCAGCCTTCTCCGAGCCAGGCACTTGCGCACCTCGTCCTCGTTGGGTTGGGAACTCACCTGGTCGGTCTTGGCCTGGCGTGGCGTGGCTGTGCAGTGCGAGGTGTGGGCCGACCGGAAGGCCCAGTTCAAGAACCAGATGCAGCGGTGCGACGAGGCCGGCATGCGGGCGATGGTCATGCTGGGCATGCAGGAGTGCGAGGCCCAGCAGGTGGTCGTCAAGAACCTGGCCGCCCGCTCGCAGGTCTCCGTCCCCCTGGCGGGCATGGTCCAGGCCGTCCGCGAGATGCTCGCCGCCCCGGCCCCGGCCGCCGCCGCCGCCACGACCACTGCTGCCCCCGCCCCCGCCCCGGCCACTGCCGCCCAGTAAGGAAATCACCTCTCGGAGGCCCAGCCAAACCACAAGCGTTCCACCAACCCGGTTCTCTTCTTTCTTCCTGATTTTATTTCGCCCTCGCCGCCCCTGGAATAACTGTCAACGTCCATTCTCCGCTGTCAAGGCGAGACCCCGACCGTGATAACGGTGAGCCACCATTCACGGGCCGCGGAGATGTGGGCTCCAACTCCGATGTATCTGGCTTTTGGGTCGATCAGATTCTGGCGGTGCGCTGTCGAGTTGCCCCATTGCCCCTAGCGGTGGGATACGATGATGATGATGCCGTGGGATGTTGTGTTCCCGGACCATGGCAAGCTGTGCAACCTCCTCGACCGAGGAGCCGCCGTTTGTGCCAACCACTTCGCCCACCATGCTCCACTGAGGATATATGGTAATAATGGCCTGGAAGCGTTCTCGGAAATTGGAGTGTGAGATCCTCTCCGCCGCAGCCATTTCCTGTGAATGACGGAGAGCCAACGCCGTGATCTTTTCGTCCCATGTCAGAGGAGTTACGGATGAGTTCGTCCGCAAGATATTTGTAGAATTCAGGAGTCTGGATTGGACTTTGGTCTCATCAGCGGGCTTCATGTATGCCCCCAAAGTAACGGCATTCCTGCTGGTCAGGGCCGCCACGGAACAAAGCAAGCACATCAGAACAATCGCCAGGTCCCGTCGATTCATTATCGGGCCCTGCTCGAAATTTGACGAACCCCGACATGAAATGTTACAGCGAATTGCTCCTCATTCCCCGGCGTTTGTGGCGATCTTGCGTTTGATCCCTGCATGAATCGCTTCGTTGTGGGGCTCTTGCTCCTTTGTGCGTCGGCATATGCCATGCACACGTTCACTGTCGACGATATGGCTGCTATTGATCGGATCACGGGTCTGCTTTGCTTCCATCATTTTCCAGGTTACCACCCTCGGTTCAGGTCCGATCGTGTCTCCCGATGGGAATTGGTTCCTTTTCTCGAGCCGTATTTGGAACAAGGCTGAGAACAAGGTGACGACCCTTCTGTGGGTTCAGAACATAAATGACGGCACCCAAACTCGTATTACCTCTGGGCATGCCGTTCACGACACCGAGTTTGCCTGTCTGTATCAGGGCACGATTTTATGTGCGCATTTCCTTTTTTGTCTTCAGGGGCTCCCGACTCGCGCAATGTTTTCTTCCTGTCGGATCGCTCTGGGTCCAACCAGGTGTGGATTGTGGATATTGTCTCCAAGCAGACCCGTCAGCTGACCTTCTACCCTGTCGACATCGATTCCCTGAAGGTCCCGGCGCTCCCTCCGCCAAGGCACCCGTTCATCATCTTTTTTTCTTTTTTTCTTTCTTTTTTTTGATAGGCCTCCAAGACCGGTAACTACATCTCCTTCAGCGCCAACATCTATCCCGTCCGTTACCCGCTATACGATCACCCGGCACTTACTATTTCCCTGCCTCGTCTGCTCCCACCCCCGGGTTGTGCAGGGTAAGTCGATGGAGGAGACGGCCATCCTGAACGGCCAGCGGGACGCCAGCCGGACGACGGCCATGGTCTTCGACAACCTCTTCGTGCGCCACTGGGACACCTTCCTCGACGGCACCTACCGGCACCTCTTCACCGGTCCGGCAGCCATTGACGTCACCTCCACCCAGGCGCGGTATGCAGTCCACACCCGGTTGTGATGATCTGCTCACGACCCGTCTCCCCGCCCCCCTTTGTCCCGGTGGCCAGCAGCTGCGGTGAGCTCCCAGCAGGGCTTCCCCGCGTGGAACGTCTCGGCCGACCCGCTGGACCTGATCAACCTGATCGACCCGGCCACCCCCGTGCTGGGCGACAGCCCCTCCAAGCCCTGGGGCGGCGCCGAGGAGATCAACTTCTCCCCCGACGGCCAGTGGATCGCATTCTCCATCCAGCTGGGCAAGGAGCAGGTCGATATCACCCCCCCAACCCCAACCCCACTACCCACACCACTACCCACACGTGCCCTGGTCGCACACGATTCTGATTGATTGAGCGCCTGTGGTCCCCCCCCCCCCCCCCCCCCCCCCCCCCCCCACCCCCAGGCCTGGAACCTCAACCGGCACGTCTACATCAGCCGCCCCGACGGCAAGTCCATCCGGGACATCACCCCCGACTTCCAGGCTCGCGGTCCGTATGTACGGACCCTCAGTGGGGCTCGTTGGGGCGTTGGTGGACGGGACGGGGGGGGGTGACCCGTACGCCTCGGATGCCAACTCGTTTGGGGGGCACCTCGTCACCGCGGGGCGTTGGGATTGTTGTTGTTGTGGGGGGGCAGCCAACATCCCGGTCTTCTCGCCCGACTCCAAGTCGGTGGCCTTCCTGGCCACGGCCCAGCCCGGCTACGAGAGCGACCGCAACCGGGTCAAGATCTACAACATCGACGCCGCCACCACCACCGTCCTAACCGAGGTCCGTGCCCACCCACCCGCCTGTGCTTGTGCCCGTGTCTGTGCTGCCCGTGCCCGTCTGGGCGCCTTGACTGTCTGCGTCATTGTTGGTGGCAGGGCGGCAGCGCATCCGGGTGTCTTGCGCTCCATCCCTGTTTGGATCGGCAGCCCTTGCTGGTTGCGCCTGTCTGCCTGGGTTGATGGCGACGTGGCTGATTTCCATGGGGTGGCGTGGCGGCCCCGGCTGGCCTGCAGGACTGGGACGTCTCCCCGGACGCGCTGGAGTGGTCGGCCGTGGATCCGGACCACATCTACGCCCTGGCCATCGAGAAGGCCCGCGGCAAGATCTACGCCCTGCCCGCCAAGGCCCAGTACGCCAACGGCCGCCCCGTCGCACACGCCGTCTGTCGCCCGCCCGCCCGCCCGCCCGCCCGCCCGCCCGCCCGCCCACTGGGCCGGGTTACATCGCCTTCGTCTCCCCTCATCACCGCGGTGTCTCTCTTGTCTGTGGTGGTGTGGTTCCCTCCACGCGCGCGGGCAGCCCGTGACTGCCCTGGCCGTGACCGAGGTGACCCACGAGCACACCGTGGCCAGCTTCCAGCTGGTGCCCAACCACCCCAACACGCCCCTGGTCATGTCCCTGTCCGGGTACACCTTCCCCACGGACATCTTCGCCCTGAGCGGCCTCGACGGCCACGGCAACGTGGTCCAGCTGACCAGCCGCAACGCCGACATCATGTCCCAGGTGGTCATGAGCACCCCCGGCGAGGAGTGGTTCGCCGGGGCCTACGGGGACCAGGTGCACTCGTGGTTCTTCAAGCCGCACGGCTGGAAGGAGGGCCAGCAGTACCCGCTGATCCTCTACGTGCACGGGGGCCCCGAGAACCCCTGGGAGGACTCGTGGTCCTTCCGGTGGAACCCCCAGGCCATGGCCGCCCAGGGCTACGCCGTCCTCGCCATCAACGTCTGGCCCCCGCACCCACACACAGCCACCCACCCGTCCATCCGCCACCAAATGACCCCAAATGGCACCAAATGGCATCCGCCCGTTGCCCATCCCCTTTGCTCACCCGATTCCCCTGCTCGGCGGGCCGGGCTGCAGTTCCACGGGTCGAGCAGCTTCGGGGACGCCTTCACCCGGGCCATCATTCGCAACTGGGGCACCGCCCCCTACGAGGACCACATGAAGGGTCCGCCCCCTGCTGCACCCCACGCCGCTGCACCCCATCCCGCCCCCCTGCCGCCTCGGCCCGTGCTCACTGCACCCCCCTCCCCTCCCTCCCTCCCTCCCTCCCTCCCTCCCTCATTGCTCTCGGCCAGGGCTGGACTTCATCCTGGCCAAGTACCCCTGGATCGACTCCAACCGGATGGGCGCCATGGGCGCTTCCTACGGCGGCTTCCACATCAACTGTCCGCTCGCTGCACCAAGTTGAGGGGGCAGGGGGCAGGTGCGCACGGGGGCAGGTGTCCAGGGGGGCAGGTGCACACGGGGACATTGGGCGCCCAGAGATGGATGGGCGAGGAGGAGGCTGTGGGTGGTCTGCGATCTTCCGTGGCCTGACCCCTCCCTCCCTCCCTCCCTCCCTCCATCCCGCGCCCTTGTTGGCGGCAGGGCTGAACGGCCACACGAACCGGTTCAAGGCGCTGGTCTGCCACGACGGTGTCTTCGACACCCGGGCCCACTACTACGAGACGGAGGAGCTCTACTTCCCCGAGACCGAGTTCGCCTACCCGCCCTACGTCAACCAGACCTTCTTCGAGCTCTACAACCCGGCCAACTTCGTGGCCCACTGGCAGACGCCCACCCTGATCGTCCACGGGAGCCGCGACTACCGCATCCCCGACACCCAGGGCATCGGGGCCTTCACGGCCCTCCAGCGGCGCGGCATCCCTCCCGGCTGCTGCTCTTCCCGACGAGGTCCTCTCCCCCCCCCCCTCCCCCGCCCGCCCGCCCACCACAACCCCGCCAGGGATCATCACCCACACCATCATCCACCACTCCCCACGGCACTCGGTTCCTTGACCTGATTTTCCTCATCCCTCGGGTGGGCGTGCCGATGGCTTGGGTCGGGGTCGACAGAACCACTGGGTGCTCAACCCCAACAACAGCATCCGCTGGCACCAGGAGGTCATCGCCTGGATGGCCAAGTGGGTCCACGCCTAAGCGCCCCGGCATATATTCCTCCTGCTCTCTCCCTCCCCTCTCGGTTCCCCGTCTGCGGGCGCGCTCGCTCCGCCGCCCCTGTATGTACCCAGTAGTATGTCGCCCCATTCGAATAAGAATCCGCTTCCATGATGGTCATGATCGTGGGGTGATAGCCACGAACCGCCGGGGGGGGGGAGAACGGCCTGAAAAGGCCTGATCCCGAATTAAATGCATGCTGGCCGTCCGCATAGCAATCATGCGGCAGCCAGCAGGGGGGGAGGGGGAGCCGCAGACGATCGAACAATGGGAGACGCGACCGGAAAAGACATGTACATGAATGAAACCGGTTTGAAGAACAAGAGTGGGGGGGGGGGGGGGGGGGAACACTCGCCCCAGGCGCCGGGGGGCGGCCAGGGTGGGAGTGGAGGAGGCCGTTGGAGAGGGAGGCGAGTCGACGAAGAGATGCCTAGGCCGTGGGGACGAGGCCCATCTCGATCTCGCACCGTTGGCGTGCCTTGCGGGCGAGGCGGGCCCGCCATGAGCGGACCCACATGGCGATCAGGGCACAGACTGCGAGCAACCCCAGGACGGCCACGACCACCCCCAGGGCCAGGGGCGACACGAAATCCCCCATGATGAAGAAGGCCCCACACACCAGGCTGCGCAGGATGCCCCAGCAGGCGTAGGCCTCGGCCTTGCCCTGGAAGAGCTGCTCGAGCAGGGCGTAGATCAGGGTGGGCTGGGAGGTCTCGACGCAGCCGAAGAAGACGTACGCCAGGAAGAAGAGCCAGTCCGCCACCAGGACCCCCATGAGCACGAAGGCCAGCGCAAGGAAGGCCAGCACGTAGGTGCCCTGGGGTGGGGATTGTGGTGGCCGCCAGGTGGAGTGCAGCCAACATCATGAGGGTCATGCGGGGCTGTGTCTTCGATGATGGTGAAGGGCATGAAGCGGTCGGAGGATGCGGACGATGAGGGTGCCGATGCGGCCGATCTTGTCGCCCAGCTTGCCCAGCAAGACCGGGGCCACCATGGCAGCTACCCCCCGGGTGATCATGCAGGGCGCCACAAAGGCGTCCGTCTGGATGAGAGGCGTCGCCGAGCCCGCCATGAAGCTGTAGAAGCATCCTGCGAGACATCGGGGGGTGGACAGAGATGAGGACACCATGGATGGACCGGGGCACACGGACCGTAGAAGAGGAATGCCACCTGGAAGAGAAGCATGTCTGGGTTGATCATCAGCTTGCCCACTGGCTTGAAGACATTCGCAAAGGCCATGCAGGGGTTCCTCTTGGGCTGGTCGGCGGGCGGATCCCGCTTGACAGGCGGGAAGTAGCGCATGAAGCAGAGGGACACCATCCCGAGGAAGGCGATGCCCGTCAGGACGGCAAGCAGCACCATCAAGTTGCTTTCCACCAGAAAGTCCGAAATCAGGAAGCCCACGATGCTCGACAGGCCATCGGCGAAGTAGACCAGCCCCGAGAGCAGCCCCATGTTGGTCTTGGCGGGCCCCAGGGGCAGCGGGGGCGGCGGGACGGGCGGTTGCCGACGGCCTGCCCCGAAGATCATCGGAAGCGAGGGCGGTGGAACTGGGGGCAGCCGATTCTCGCGATTCGGAAAGGCGGTGGGGAGTGTTGAGGGAGGGGTCTGGGTGGGCGGAAGTGGGGACGATGAGGGTGGTGGCGACTGAGTTTCGGTGGGGGAAGGACTCGTGACCAAGGGGATGGTCAACATTTGCGCAGAGGAGAGTTCCACTAGAGGCGATCTGGCCACCCGAGGCTCCTCCGGTGCGGAGGCCCGCCTCTCTTTGGCCCCCGGGCAGGTGTGGGCCGGGGTCGCCTTCACCTTCACGAAGGGATGGAAGGGTCCCGGCAGGAGCGAGGCATGATCAATCCTACCTGATGGTATGAATACGTGAAAAAGGCAGCTTAGCAACAAACCGGGCCAAGAAAACTCCCTGCGCAGCCCAGAGAACCGCGGCACCAATACCAACAAGAACCTATATCACAAATGAGGAGACGACGGGTGATTCTTCGAGGTGTGACAGACCGACATCAGGTAGAGAAGCCATGCTCGTTCGAGGAGCAGAGACCCAATAAAAAGAAAATACGGAACGGCCCCCACAACCATTGAGACTCGGGGGCCGAAACGTTGAATAAATGCGCCGGCAAAATTCGAGAAGAAGCCCTCAGCGAAGTAGACAATTCCAAGGGCCCAAAATCCGGCCCTGAAAACAGGTGAAGAGGGCGGATGAGGAATCACGAACAGACGTCCCAAAAAGGCGTGTCATAAACCCTTCGGTGGGATAATAGGCACAAAATATTGTAAAAAAAGAAAGTGACAAAAACAATGTGTTGAGAAGGGAGTAGGCGAACGCGCGCATCGGCGTTTCGAGGGGAGTTAGTGTCAGTTACCCCTGGCGCCGGACGTGTTGAGGGGCCGCCCGGCAGTCGCTGGGGGATTCAGTAGACGAAAAAATGGCAGACCAACAGACCGGAAGCTGTCCCCGAAGCCCTTCTTGGCTTCCAGAGGAGAGGGATGCGGGAGAGGGGAAACACAAGATTGCCCCACCCACTGATTCAGATCGGAATCTTCAACTTTTCATCATCGCACTCGCCACCAGCAGGTCCTAATTTCGTTTGCAGGGGGCCCCATTCTCACTTTTCCGGCGGACGACTGCCCAACGGTGGGCGAAACGGGCTATCGCCATTTTCTGTCACAAAATGAAGCCTTTCTGTTTATCACTTTCACACACCTTCTTCCTCGGGTCATGCTTTTTTTTGGTTTTTTCAGCGTATTACCCGACTGAAGGTCCGACTTCCATTTTCCTTCCGGATTTTTCTACCTTTCAATAGCATTTATGACGCGACTCTTTCCCGAGTCTGTTTTTTTGCCACCCTTTTTGACATAGCTTCCTCTCCAGTTCTGGTTATTGGGCCTTGGGTATTGTATATTTTGTGTTCGGGTTCTTCTCTGTTTTTTCAGGCCCTTTCATTTCTTTCGCTGGACCGCGGATATCGATGGTGATTGGGTCGATTCCGTACTTTCTCTTCATTGGGGCTCTTCTCATTGGCACGTTCAATGGCCCCGTTTGGCTCGTTTATTTCATGTCGGTCCTCATCGGCATTGGAGCGTCTCTTTTGTGGGGGGCGCAAGGAGCGTATTTGGCACGGTCTGGCACAGCTTTATGTTTCTGTTCCATGTCATAAACTTTTTTCACGCCTACAGGGTCGACCATCTCTCGAGTCGCGAACGCCCTGCCGTGGTTGAGCTGGTGGAGGTTCCCCTCCGGAAACAAACACCCGGCCAGCCGGAGACTCCGCCGCCGTCTTCCTCTCTCCCTTCCCCTTCCCCGCCACCACCACCCGCCAAGCCGGCCCACAGCCCGGGCCACACGAACATGGGCCTCCTGACGGGCATCGTATTAACGATGGACGGATGCTCGAGCATCGTGGGCTTCCTGATCACCTTCTTCCTGGTCTGCCCCCCCCCCCCCCCCCCCCCCCCGGCCCTAGGCTCGGGAACTGGCCCACTCGCGGTGCGCATCAATTCATTCTCTCTGGTAGGTGGACAGCAACCTGACCATCCTGCTGGCGGTCCTGACGGGGCTTGCCTTCATTGGGCTGGTGGCGTTCTCCCTGTTACGATACATCCCCCCGATCCCGAAGGAGGGCGAGTCGCCTGGCGAGACCAAGCAGGAGAAGGCTCGGTGCGACCTGAAGGGCATCTTGGTCCCGGTATTCAAACTGATGGTCGACCCGGATATGCTCCTCTTCCAGGTGCCCTTCATCTTCTACGGTCCGGGCCGCCGCCCTGCCCTCCTTGTCACCCCGCCCATCAGGGACCATCATCGCTCGGGATGCCGGCTCCATCATCTTTTCTTCGCCCCTTCTGCCTGTGCCCTAGGATGCTGCTACAGCTTTCTCGCGGGCTCGGTTCCGCCCCTCATCAAAACTGCCTCCTTTGCGGCCCCGGCGATGATCGTCCGTGGCGTCGCGGCCATGGTGAGCTCCGTGGTCCTGGGCAGGCTGGGCGACAAGTACGGCCGCATTGGGACACTGATGGTCTGCCCAACCCCCGCGCATGAGCCTTTCGTTCAGACCACACCTCGTTCTGGCAGGTGACCTACATCTTCGCGCTGTTAGCCCTCCTGTTCACCCTCCTGGGGGTCCTGGTGGCGGACTGGCTCTTCTTCCTGGCGTACATCTTCTTCGGCTGCGTCGAGTCGGCCCAGCCCACCCTGATCTACGCCCTGCTCGAGCAGCTCTTCCAGGGCAAGGCCGAGGCCTACTCATGCTGGGGCATCCTGCGCAGCCTGCTTTGCGGGGCCTTCTTCGTTATGGGGGACTACATCTCGCCACTGGCCCTCGGGATTGTCGTTGCCGTGCTCGCGCTCCTCTCCGAGGTGACGCTGTTCGTGATGTGGATCCGCTCCCGTTCACGGAGAAAAGCGAGCGCCCCGGTGAGTGCGACTAAGTTGTGAGTGGCAGCCTCGGTTCTGACCACTGGGTTCTTGAGTGTTATGGATTAGCCAACTGTTCCACCGTTTGTGTGTTTCTGAAACATCTTTGATGTCTTCTCCATGTGGCTGGCGTGCTGCTGGGAGGGCACTATTTATCAGGGAGATGTATTTCTATACTGCCCAAGACACGCCACTGCTAAGTGTGCTGCTGGAGAACACACTTATATATACACACTGTGTGCATGTAGGGTGACACGCATAAAAGACTCCCAGAGAAATGGGCCAACCGGAGGGGCACAGAGTTGTTCGCCGGGGTGTAGCCGCTGCAGGTGAGCCTTTTTTTTGATAACCTTTCGCCGCGGACGAAAATGTCAGAACTCCCCCACCAGTCCAGGTGCAACTCGCAAAAAGAAAACGGAAGTCTGCTCGGATCCAGCCCGATTTAAGATCAGGATCAAACACAAGATTATCTGTAGCGGCACCACCTCTGTTTCTTCGACCCGCGTGTTCCGATGACGTTCCCTTTCTGATTGATTGCGTTTTAAATGCGGAACGCGGCCACATCGGGGTCGGATGGTGGGATCTCGCCTTCCCCAACCACGAGGACACAATTCGGGGCCTCGTGTCCGAAATTCTGCTGACCAGCGAGCCAGTTGTGCATCGGATGGATGGTTTCCTGGTGGCGGTGCTTCCTGACGGCAGGCCAATTGCCGGCCTGATGGGCTGTGACCTCTGCCCCCCGGGAGTCCCCCGCACGTCCACCAGCCGAAACTGGGAAGTGCAAATCGAGGTGTTCAAAAACGCAGTGACGAAGAGGTTGAGCGCGGATGAATTGGTTCGCGCCGTGGCTTTTTCTTTGTTCACTTCTCTCAAACCGCCGCCTCGTTACAGCCGCACGTGATGGCGGTGCTTGAAGACCTCTACACGGCGATCCCAGAGGACACGGGCCGCTGCTGGGTGCTGGATTGCTTGTATGTCCTTCCGGAATACCGTGGGCATGGCATTAGCGAGCAGCTGCTCAGGCGATCACTGGCTCGCGGGGCCGAGCTCGGCATCCCCGAGGCGCGGCTGATCACATACAGCGGCAACGAGTCCTCGCTCCATGTCTATCGCCGTCTGGGCTTCGAGACGGGGGCCGTGACAACCCACCCGGCCTTTGTCCGGCGTTGGCAGGGACGAACGACCGGGTTTGTAACGATGCGGCTGCCAGGCTGCCGCCCAGCGCCGCCTCAGCAGCAGCGCCTTGCGGGTAAACCCCCGGGGCAATCCGGTCCGGCAGAAGACGCAACCGGGGTCGCGTAAGCGTCTCGCTCCCCAGCAGTGAACTCGGTGGATTCCACATTGCGAATCGGCTCTTTGCGGGGCATGGTCTATGAGGAGGGGTGCTCCTTCAGTGGTGATGAAGTCGCTCGTCGAAGCACAGGTGCAGCCTCAGCCGGGGCGGGGAGGTGTCATGAAGGGGGGCGCCAGCCATGGTCACCAGGCCCCCGAAGGGCGGCTCCTGGGAAAGAGCCGGACTCTCGGCGACGGGGTTGGGGTCGACATAACGGCGGGTCCAGTCCTGCACCTGCACCCGCACGTAGCGGACCACCAGTCGAGGATGTGCCACCGAACCGAAGTGCGGATCCACGGTGACCACGCCCGTGCCGCCCCGGGTCCGGAGAAGCGGCTGGGGGATGGGAGGCTGTTGGAGCGTGAGGCCCCCGATCGGGATCGGGGCCACTACGGGGGGAGGCGGCGCTTGGGGTGGTGGGCCCGGCTGGGAGTAGGAGAGCCTCAGGGCCTCCAAGGGACAGGGTGCCAGTTCCGGGTCGGCGGTGTTTGGGCCGGGGGGATACACCAAGGCCAACACGAGCTCCTTGTGAACGGCCGCGGCAAGGCGGTACAACGAGGCAATGTAACGGGTCGAAAGGGGCCACTGCAGGACCCCGCTGGGCGGGGGCGGCAGAACCATCACCATATACCGGCCGTGCGTGAGGGAAGGGTCGTCTATGGCCCGAGGGGAGATTGTCGATGGGCGAGAAAAACAAACCGACCTTCATATGCAACAAAATCCACCCCAAACTTGGGACCAGCCAGGGCCACCAGAAATCGTTGCTCCCACAGATCATGGAGAACTGCATAACGAAAAGGGTTTGCTTGGACGGCAAGCTGGCGAGTCAACGAGCAATGAGAGAGATTGTAAGTTCCCCCACAAAATTGACAAGGCTGTGGTCGTTCTGACGAGACACCCACGTGAAATCCCGCGATGGCTTCGGTGAGATGATCAACCTTTTCTTCCTCTGGGAGAAGGCCTGCACGGGGATCTTCCTTGAAGGAAAAATCCAACAGAATGCAACAGACGATGTGCCGTCGCTAGCAGGGCGACTTCTGGAGGGTAAATGGTGGGGAGTGTCAAATTAAAATTTTGTTGTTTGTCGCGCAGAATTGTTCCGATTTCGGAACCCAAAATGTGGTGCTGCAGCCGTAAATTTGACACCACTATGAAGCGGAAAATGAATTGAAAAGGGGCCAAAAGCCAAAAAGACCGCGCGAGTCATTGACCAACATTGTCAACCAAGACAAGGATCCAGAGACTCGCACTCGTCATGCAAGCGGCGGCGAAAGCTGGAGAAACCCCGGTTCCCGAAGGCCCCGACACCAAGAGGTGGCATGTTGTTTATCCCACGTATATTGATAAAGAAAAAACCATCCAACAAGGTTTGTCCTTTGCTCTGGTCGGTGCTCTTCACTCATGCCCGTTATAGGACGACGGATTGGCAAAGAGCTTGCGGTTGAAAACCCCTCTGCGACCGAGATTGCTGAGTGCCTTAAAAAAATGGGGATTGAATCTGTGGTGGAGGTCTGCGGGCTTTCTGATATCCGCATCATCCCACCTCATATCTTTCAAAGAACAAGGCCTATCCCGGGGATTGGCTGAACTGCCGCCAGCGAGTGCGCGTCAACCTCCCACACGATGCTCCATCGGCCGAGGGGCAGCGACATAACGGTCTTTTGTGTGCCTCTCGCACGCTCACACGTTCCCCCGCAGTCCACTGGCTGCTGCGCCAAGTGGCCCCGGCTGTGGCTGCTCTTCCTTCCCGCCAAAAGAAGGCCTCTAAACCCTCGTCCGCCGCCGCCCCGACCCCCCAGACGGAGGAGACCACAGAGTCGAGCGGGCGGAGGAGGCGCAGACGGTGAAAGGGCCGTTTCGGCGGAGTTGTCATGATGGCCGCACCAATCCTCCCCCCGCGATGCCGACCGGACCCCCGACAAGGAGCCCGGGCCAACCAAAGATTACATATTGATTTGAGAATTTGTCACTCGATGATGAAGAAAACCTCAGCCGAGACAGCATCCCCACCCGCACACAAGGGTGGGAGGGAGCCGCGAAAAACGGAACACATCCCGACTGGGGCCGCTGTGGGGGGGCGGCGGCTCCGTTCGTGGATGGACGGGGATGGGGACTGCCGGGGGAATATGCCCCTGGGGGAAGGAGGCTCCCGGATGCCAACAAGCCAGGCGGGGACGCCACACGGAACGCCGAAACCAAATACGATTCAAAAGGTGCCCTCTCGCGCGGCGAGCGCCCGGTGGGCCGAAGGTCGGGGAGGGAGGGACGGCCGGTGGGTCATGTCGACAGGGGGACAGCAAGGAGGTGCGGTGGCCGCCTACTGGGGCTTGCGGCCGAAGCTGAACACGGGGCCCGTCTGGCAGCGCCCGCCCAGGCCCAGAACCACAGTAAACAGGGAAAGAGACGTGAAGCCGGTGCGGAAGGAGCGATCAGGTTGCAGAGGCGGACCAAGGAGTGCTGTGCCGTGCGATGGGGTCTGGCTGTGCGGTCTGGCTGTGTCTGTGGGATGGCGGCAGTGCATGCAAGGCATGTGCTCAGCGGGTCTGGCTGTGGATGTGATCTGCTGCCGTGTGCCGTGTGCCCTTTGTGCCGTGTGCCCTTTGTGTCGTGTGTGGTGCCGGGTCGGGCGTACGGACGGGCTTGGGCTTGGCGGCGGGCTTGGGGGTGGGCGCGGGGGTGGGGCTCATGTCGACGGTGGGCAGCAGGCGGCCCGAGGCGATGGGCCGGGGCGGGGTGGCCCGGCGGTGGTGGCCGTGGGGCACGGGGTCGGGCTTGATGACCTCCAGGGTGGAGGTCAGGTTGTGGTCCAGGTAGAGCATGGCCCCGTTGTTGTTCTGGTCGCCGCAGTAGTTGGTGGCCGAGAAGACGGTCAGCAGCTTGCCGCCCGCGAAGTAGAAGAAGCCCTCGGTCGCAGCCTGGGTCGGGGAAGAGGCACGGAGGGAGCGGATTGGATTGGATTGGATGGTGTTGTTGTGTGAAGAGGCGTTGGCAAGCTTTCGCTGGTGGCCTTTTGGTGGAAGGTTTGATGTTTTTGTTCGCGGTGTTGTTGTCTGGCGCTGCGTCTGGTCGGAGGCTGGGGCTGTGGGGCTGTGGGGCTGTGGGGCTGTGGGGCTGTGGGGCTGTGGGGCTGTGGGGCTGTGGGGCTGTGGGAGGGCCGGACCTCGTGGCCGCGGACGATGAGCTTGATGGAATTCTTCTGGCAGAACTCGTCGACGACGGTCCGGTTGAACTGCACCCCGCCCCCGCGGGCGTTGTCCTTGTACTTGCGCGGGTCGTCCTCCTGCTCGCTCGGGTCCGACCAGAGCAGGTTGTACAGCAGCCGGTCCGCAGGCACTGCAGAATGACCGCCAAAAACCACCGAAGGGGCGAGGGGATGACGGTTGGGTGGCGTTCATGGTCAGGTGCTGCTGCTGCTGTTGCTGATGTCGGATGCTGCGAATTAATGCTGGTGGGATGGCGATGATGGTGGGGATGATGCTTATGGCGCTGGAATTGGGTGCTGATGCAGTTTTGGTTCATGATGCGTGATCATCACTGGATGTTTGGATGATGCTTTGATTGAGCGCATGGTGGTCTGTCATCCTCACCCGTGAGGTCCCGTGGCCAGGGGGCAAGAGGGTCCATGCGTGGGCAGCGCATGCAGACCCTCGGGGTCGACGGGTGTGGGGCGCTGGATGGAGTAGGCGTTCTTGAGCTCGGTCAGCTGGGGGCACAGGCCCCCGTGCAGGCAGAAGACCGTCCGGGCCACGAGGGCCGTCGGGGGCAGCACGTCGAAGACCTCGTTGAACATGAGCCACACCCGGCTGCCCTGCTCGACCCCGTACCGGGTCAGGCACTCGTCCCGGAAGCCGTGGTCGTGGTTCACGCTGCGGATCTCGTGGTTGCCGCGCAACTGGAGGCGGGTGGTGGCGGCGGGGGTGGTGGCGGCGGTGGTGGCGGCGGCGGGGGGTGGTGCCGGTATGGCGGGTGGCGCCTGTGGCCGGGCCTGCGGGGGCGCGAAGCGAGGAGGGCGAACAGGAGGCACACGACGGCCAGCGAGTTTGGCCCCCGGTCCACGTAGTCGCCCAGGAAGACGTAGTTGGAGAGGTCGGTGGTGGGGTTGCCGCACATGGTGAAGAACTTGATCAGGTCGCTCATCTGCCCGTGGATGTCCCCGAAGATCTTCACCGGCGGGTCGACCGAGACCAGGCTCGGCTCCACCGCGATCGTGTCCCGGGCAAGCAGCAGGAACTGCGGGCACGAAAGGGAGGGTGGGTGGGCACCGCCCGGGTGCATGGGTGAGGGTGCGGACTTGCCATGGACTCGACGCTTTGTCTGATTCCTGATTCCGTCTCTGTTCGTTTTTCTCAATCCTCTTTTTTCTGGGTGCGTCTGATCGACATGAGGTCCGCCGTGTCACAAACAAAGAAGAAGAAGAAGAAGATTCGGGCGGGCCGGGGCGGGGCGGATGGGAGGGGCAGCGTGACGGACCCGCTCGAGCTCGGGGACGGTGGGCGTGTAGGCGTCGTAGTCGGTGAGGAGCCGGCTGATCATCCCGTCGAGCCAGGCCTCCTCGGCCACAGCGTCGGGCCGCTTGGCGGTGGCTGGCTGCTGGGCCGACATGGTCGAAGCCGTGCTCAGGCGGCCGAAGGCCTGAAGGGGCAGCCAGAGTGGAGCAGGAGCACAGATGGACCCGGTGCGACGGCGAGCAGGGCAGAGGGCAGAGGGCAGGGCAGAGCAGCCAGAGGGCAGAGCAGAGCAGCCAGAGGGCAGAGCAGAGCAGCCAGAGGGCAGAGGGCAGAGGGCAGGGCGGCGGACCTCGGGGAACATCTCGCGGGAGGGCGTCACGAGCTGGGTCTCCTTCGAGGTGTACAGACGCACCGCCGTGACGGGGATGTGGTCACCGCGCCGGTAATAGGGCTGCACGGGCAGGCGGGGGCGGGGAAGTCCGGGGATGGAGTTAGAGGATGTTGTTGGGATGGCATGAGAGGAGGATGGCATGAGGGGATGTTGGGATGCGAGGGAGGACGGGATGCGAGGGAGGATGGGACGGGCATGGCGGACCGTGACGCCGAAGGTATGGTGCAGGTCGCGCATGATCGTCCGCTGCAGTCACACCCCCCACCCCACCCGGGTGGTGCGCCACGATGATGGCGGGAAGGAGGCGAAGCGAAGAAGAGGGGGCGCGATCAGCGGGTGTCAAACATGGAGATCGCCCCGCCCAGAGCATGCTCAACAGGGTGTGGGGGGTGTGGCGGGTGTGGCGGGTGTGGCGGGTGTGGCGGGCGTGGTGGGCGTGGTGGGGGGCGGACCGAGGCGCCCGCCTGGCGGGGCACGGAGTACGAGAGGCTGGTCACGTCGCCCGTGGCGGGGATGGCTGAGTCGCCGACAGGAGCCGCCGAGACATCGCCCGAGAGCGAGGCCTTCGGCACTTGCTGACCCGCCACCGCTGCAGGCGAGGGGGGGAGGGAGAGGGCGACGTCCCGTTGGGATGGGTGGGTCCGCGAGGGGGGGGGGGGGGTGGGGCCTGTACGGACATGCCTTCCAGAGGCCCGTGCATGTGCGGTAGCCGGCCCAGCCGCCGTAGACCCACATGTCGCGGCCCACCAGGGTGGCCGTGTGGAAGGAGCGCGGGCAGGGCACGTTGCCCGACATCTCGGCCACGCTCCAGGTGTTGTTGCGCCCGTCGAAGCAGTAGCCCATGTTGCAGTAGTCGTAGGTCTCCGTGCAGCCGCCCCACATGAGGATGTTGCTGCCCTGGTCGCCGAACAGCAGCAGGCTGTGGCCCAGCCGAGGGCCCGGGTGCGGGCCCACCGCCTCCAGGACCATCCACTGCTCGGCCCCTGTGCGTGGAGGATCCCCGGCAAGAACCCAGGCAGGGGAGAGGGTGAAGAGCCTTGACGGCGGGAACCCCAACGAGCGGGGGGAGGGGGGAGGGCCACAGACGGGGGTCGAAGATCCACATGTCGTCGTAAACCACGCTGGAGCCACGGCCGCCGTGGATGAGGATGCAGCCGCTGGGGTCGATGAGACACCCTTGGAAAACACGAGGGGGTGGGGCAGGGCGAGAGGGGTCGACACGCAACCAGGTCATGGTGCCCATATCCAGAAGATACGTGTCGCTGTACAGTTCGCCCTGGAGAGGAAGACGCCGAAGGGCAGCGAGTGGCGTGAATCACAAGAACAAAAAAAACACAGACCGTGGTCGTTTGGCCACCGAAAACAAACATCTTTTCGTCATTGATGTTGGCGGCGCAGTGTCCACGACGAGCAATGGGAATGGCACCCTGGCATTGAGGGGTCACAAAGGTGTTCATCCGTTCGCTGTCAGGGGTGTCGCCGTGAGCTGCCGCTTCGACGCGCAGATGGGATGGAACTGCGAAAAATTTGAAACTAGAGGTCAGACGGGATAAAAATTGGGTCGGACCGTTATCGTAGCGAGCAACAACAACGTCGTTAAAATATTTTTCCCGGTTCCGGCCGCCAAATAACACAATGTTTTCACCACGGAAAAGAAGGGCAGTGTCGCCACGAGTCAAATCAAGTCCCTCGGCGCCCAGTGGGTTGTAAGGATGCGTCCAGGTGCGAGTCGTGGTATCGAAAGCGGAAATGTTATTGAAAAATGTGCGGTCATTGTCCTTCCCAGACTCGCCGAACAGGAAGAGCATGGTGTTATCTACAGCAATGACGGCGTGGCTCATTCGCGGCCGAGGGGGATTCCCAGCAGATTCTCGAACATCTGTCCAATCCAGGACACATTTCGTCGTCGTGTCTGGTGGCGGAGGAGCAGCAGGGGTTTGCTCGATCTGCATTTTTGCGTCTATAAACAGGGTTCTTGAACGAAGCCTGAAACTGGATCAGCTTCTGGCGTTCCAGGGACCATCACCTCATGTCCCGGGAATTGAGGGTAGCAAAGAAGAGGCCATCGTGTCAAGTGGGGTGGCCGTTTGCCTTATTGGGTGAGCGGTTGATCATGACAATTTTTTTTAAAAAAAGCCGAGTCACATCATGACCGATGAGGCAAGGACAGAGGTGCCCCATCAAGCCGGATGGTGGCGGGAGGTTTCGACCACGTCTGATGATTCATGTTCTGACGAGGAGGTGATCCACATGCCGATTGAGATCGCAGCAAAGTCGGGGGAGGGGGGGGGGGGGGGGGGGACCCCTTTGTGCCGGCTGTCATCTTGTTCAGCAACGCCAGCAAAGATGCTATCAAGCTGGATCGCTCGATTGGTTCACACCAGAAATCGCTTCCAAAAAAGCCATCATGATATTTTTTTTTAATTGCGGTTTGGGTTCGATTCTGCGATAGCCGTCAAGTTACTTTGACAGCCCACGTCAACGTGCACAACCCCTCCTTTTCGTCTCGTCGGGTTTCTGGGCCCTGGCTTCGGAAGGTGCGAATGAACAAAGATCCGGATGAATCAAAGGTTGCTTTGAATCTTGACGATGCCCTCGATTATGTCTGCGAACTCCAACGCCGATCCGCTTATCTTCTAGCCCTCCCAACCACCAGCTCGGTTTCGGGCGTTTCCAAATTCTTTCGATGATGATGTGCGGTTTCTGTTGGTGCGTTGACACCATGGAAGTGATGGCCCTTACTTTTCTGCTGGTTCAGCTTCGCCTCGAATGGGGCCTGTCCCCCTTCGAGGAGTCAGCCCTGCCCGCCGCCATTTTTGTGGGTCTGCTCCAAAACAAAAAGCACTACAATCCTCACGCACACTCCAGGCGTCTTCATCGGCAACATCTTTTTCGGCTGGCTCAGTGACCGGCTGGGGCGTCGCTACGGCTACCTGCTGACCTGCGTCCTGGTGTCCGGCTTTGGGCTCGCCAGCGCCTTCGCCCAGAACACCTGGCAGATCACCCTCTTCCGGGCCCTGGAGGGTGTCGGCCTCGGGGGCAGCGTGGTGGGCTTCTCGCTCATCTCGGAGCTGCTCCCCGTCCGGGTGCGGGGCAAGGCCCTGCAGTTCTTCGAGTTCTTCTCGACGGGCGGGGCCCTCATCGAGGCCGGCCTGGCCTGGGCCTTCCTGCCCATCATGTCATGGCGCTATTTCCTCCTAGTCTGCCCCCCCCTCCCTCCCCCCCCTCCTCGTGACATGTTCCGACCTCTACGGGGGGGGGCTGCCGGCAGATCACGGTTGGGCTGATGGTGGTCAACCTGTGCATGTGGCCCTTCCTGCCCGAGTCCCCGCGGTTCTACGTCCTCACGGGCCGCCCCGAGAAGGCGCGCAAGGTCCTCGAGCGGATCGCCCGCATGGTCTGCACCCCCCCTGGAGGAGGCCACCCACCGCCCGTCATGCCGGGGACTCACTGGTCATGACGTCATGACACCATTCATCTCCTTTTCTGGTGTCGGGGGGATGGTTGGGCGGACGCTGCAGAACCGGAAGCAACTCCCGGCGGGGCAGCTGATCTGCCCCCGGGTCGCCCACCGGGCCCGCCCAACGGACCTCTTCGCCAAGGGCATGTGGCGCACGACCGTCTCGATGTGGCTCATCTGGTTCATCGACACCTTCGTGTCCGCTGCTGCCCCCGAGCCCCCGGTGAAAAGCCACCCCTCCCACGGCCCTCGATGGGGGGGATGACCTGACGGGGCGCATTGGGGGTGGGTTTGCCCTTGGTTGGGCCGCAGGTACTACGGGTTCATGATCCTGACGCCTGACTACTTCCAGCTGGAGGCCAAGGACTCCAACTACCTGATGATCTTCGTCACCACGGCTGCCGAGGTGCCCGGCCTGCTGGCCGCGGCCCTGCTGGTGGACCGGCTGGGCCGGAAGCGCTCCCTGGCGCTGTACTTCGCGCTGACCATGGCGGCCACCATCCCGCTGGGCTTCCAGCTGCCCGCCTGGGCGGGGCCCGTGTGCATGATCTGCTCGCGGATGTGCATCATGGCCGCCTTCAGGTCGGTCCCCCCTGCCCCTGCACATCGTCACCGTCAATCTCCCCCTCCCTCGACCCTTCCTCGCCGCTGTGCCTGATCTGCCCGTTTCGTGGCCGCCTTCAGGTGGGTCCCCCCCGACTCTCGGGACCACTGCCACTGCCCCCTCGGCTACTCCTCCTCATGGCTGCGGTTTGGTATCTTCTTCGTCCGGTCATGGGTGGGTGGGTGGGTGGGGCAGCGTGACGTACACCTACACGCCGGAGGTCTTCCCCACGGCCATCCGGGCGATCGCCATGGGGACCTGCGCCGCCACGAGCCGCATCTCGGGCATCGCGACCTCCTTCGTGGCCGCCATGACGGTCCGCACCCTGGTGGCTCCGTCCCCCGGGTAATGGCCGCTGTGTCCCGTCCACCTCCCTCCCCATCGTCCCTCTGCCCTCTCACACCCTCAATCATTCCCATCCGATGACAGGACGACAGCCTGTGGTACCCCGTCATCGCGTACGCCTCGGCCTGCCTGGTGGGGGTGGTCATGGCGCTGCTGCTGCGGAAGGAGACCGCCAACAAACGCCTCGCCGACACGGTCGACCAGGAGAGCACCGCAAACTCGGCCGCCGCCGTCGAGCTGGCCGGCTCGCCGCCCGCCGTCTCCCCGCCGGCCGAGGGCTCGGGCAAGAAGTCCCCCGGGTACCGCCCCGTCCTGGCGGAGGCCGACGAGGAGAGCGAAGGCCGCGGGGAGCGGGTGACCCTCCTCACCGACGGGCCCATTCTCTCTGGGGCCATCTGAGGAGGCAGTTGCCCAGACGGGAGGCGGGCGCTGCGGTGGTGGGCTGTCTCCGCTGGGGCAGCACTCGCTTCCCCCCCACGACGCAGCTGTGTCTCCTGTGCCCCTCCACGCCTCGGCGGGGGGGAAGTGTTCAAGGCTTTTTGGTGTCGGCGTGTCATCGTTCGGGTTCGGGCCCTCCGGCTCTTCACACCCCACCCATCCGCATCCCTCCTCCCTCTCTCCCTCCCTCCCTCCCTCCCCGGGTGCAGGGCCCACGTCAGTTGTTGTTGTTTTGTTTTCGCTTGTTTTCGGTGGCCGGGTCTGGCCGTCCCTTTTTTCGGGGGTTGTCCCCCTGCTGGGAGCGGGGCAGCCTGGCGCGGTCTCCCGGATATCGCCAGCCCCATGCCCCCCCCTTTTTGGCCCCGGTTCGGTTCGGTTTGGGTGCGACGGGTGGGCGGCGGTTCGGTTTTTTTGGGGCTTTTTTTCTTCTCGGCAGCCCCCCCGGGCCGCCTCCCCCGCTGCTGCTCCAAAGTCATCCTCCCCCCCTCCCCTCCCGTGGGGGGACAACAACCTCATCTTTTTTTCAGATGGAATCGATCGCGGGGTGGAGGAGGAGATGGGAGGAGGGGGGGGAGAGGGGGGTGAGTGTGTGCGTGCTGTGCGGGGCGGGGTGGAGGGGATGGCGTGCGTGCCTCAGAAGGGGCGGGCCGGTGGGGCGGGGGCCGCCTCCATGGCCCTGCGGAGGGCGTCCTCCTCCTGGCGGCGGCGGGCCCGGTCCTCCTCGCGCCGGGTCCACTCGACCCGACTCAGGGCCGCGTCGAGGCGGTCCATCTCGCGCATCATGGCCCCCACCTCCTCCGGCCCGGGCGGCCGGTCGTCCTCGTCCTCCGCGACCGCGTGGCCCAGCAGCCGCTCCCGGGCCAGCCGCCGCGAGGGGGCCGTGGCGTGGGTGCTGGTGCAAGATGGCGGCCGGGGCGGCCTGCCCGGGCCCGTGGGCGAGGGCGCGAGGGCGCGGGTGGTGGCGGTCGTGGCGCGGCCGCCGGGGTAGCGGGACGGGGGCAGCCCGAGGCTGCTGCTGCCCTCGGTGGTCCGCGCGGTGGGGGGCGGCACGGGGCGTGGGGGCGATGCCCGCTCGCAGAGGGAGGTCGGGTCGGGGTTGGCGCTGGGCGTCAGCAGGCACGACCGGACACGGGAGGGCGCCTGAGGGGTGGCGGTGGTGGTGGCAGTGGCGGCCTGGGCCAACGGCCCTCGGGGGCCGGCCCGGAGGATGGGCGCGTGAGCGGCCCCGGTCATGGCAGCCGTGGGCCGGGGCCCGAGGAGGGCGCCGACCGGACCCGTGCGGCCAGCTGGGTGGTGGAGGCCGGGTCGAAGGGGTCCGGCGCGTAGCCGGGTGGGAAGAGCTGGGCCGTGGCGTTGAGCTTCTTCCAGACGTAGGGCTCTTGCAGGGCCACCGCCCGCCGGAAGGTCGCGTCGGCCTTGGCTACGCAGACCACCCGTGTCGGTGTAATCAGTCCGGGGGGGGGGGGGGGGGGGGGGGGTGAGCAAGAGGGCGGACCCTTGAATGTGTCGCGGGTCTGGTCGTGCCGCTGGAGGGCGGTCTCCCTGCGGGCCTCCTCGGCGAGGGCCCGGCTGGTCAGGGCCCGCTCCTCCATCGCCCGGGCGAAGGCGTCCCCCCGGGCCGCGATCGGGTCCTGGATCCGCTGCCCAGCCACGGCACGGCGGGTAAGAGAGTCAGAGAAAGAGTGAGTGAGAGTGAGAGTGAGAGTGGGGGGAGGGGAGGGGAGGGGAGGGGAGAGGGAGGGAGGGAGGGAGAGGAGAAGCAGCAGGGCAGATGGTGGCCAGGGGTCCGTGCAGGTGAAGATGGCGATGGTTCCACTCCCCGGGGGGATCGGCAGACCTGGAGAGGCAGGAGGGTTGGGGCGCTGCAGTCACCCCCGACCCGCGGTGGCAGCCGCAAGGCGCGCGAGGCGGCGCTGAATGGGCGCCGATCGGCGGCGGGGTTCTTCAGCTCATCCGCAGGGGAACTCTGCAGGCCACGGAGACGAATCGTGAGCAGGGTGCAGGGGTGCAGGGTGCAGGGTGCCGAACCTTGGGGGCGGTCAGGGCCGGGGGGAGGAGGTACGGCTCCAGGAAGGACCTACCCGTCAGCCGGGCACGGGCGGTTTGGGCGCCCCGGTTCGTGGAGCCTGCTTCTCCAGGGCTGGATGCTCCCCTTGGTTGCTGCCAGTGAACCTCCCGCCTGCGAACGGAGCGCTTTCGCTCGGCGATGGGCAGGCCCACATCGGGGGAGGCCACGTGGGGGTTGGTCACGGAGAAGGGACGTCGGACGTCCTGGGGTAGTACCCACTCAGGTGCCGGCAGTGGGTCTAAGGATAGAGGGATCTGTTGGACCGGGGGCAGTGCTGCGGCCGAGGGCGACAGCCGCGATTTGGGCTTCTGGGCAGAGGTGAGGCGAAAGATGATGGAAGTCATCAGACCGCTGCACTCGCCCTGCTGGAATAATCAAAAAACTCTTCATATTCGTTCCCAGGTGGCGGTCGGGCTTTCCGAACCCCAAGCATTTCGAGCTCCTTAATTTCATGGGCTCGCGACGGGGTGGCGGGCTCATCCGCCTTCTCAACCTTCAAACCAAGATTGTGCTCGAAGCGTTCGATCTCTGGGGCGCCGGTTCAACAAGTAAAGTCGACGGGCGATGGGGAGGGTGCAGACCGGTCCGAATCTCTTCGGCAGCGAGGATTTTCTGATCATGCCGAAAGTTTTTCTCTGCTTCTTCCATTTCGCGCTGTCTCCTTTTCAAATTCAGCAGCCATTGGTGCATCGGAAGCCCGCAACAAGCCGAGCAGTTTCGAAAAAAAGGCAGTTGCAGGAACCCAATGCTCTGTACACGGTGCCCTGTCAAACTATCAAACATTATTCTCATGGTAAAAACGCGTCTTATTTCAGCACCTATGAGAATCCGCATGCTGATAACACCTCCAGCACCAACGTTTGTGACAAGTTTTGCAGTCGAGCCAGTATTCATCTGCAATAAGATAGTCCTGAAGAGTGGGGAGGGTTGGTGTGAGAATGGGTGGTGATGAGGACGAAGACCTGCGACCACCACTTGTGGCAGCTCTCGCAGCACCAATCCTCGATGGGGGGGCGGAGGCTCATATCCTCCGGCTCGGGGGGCTGCTCTTCTATGGCAGCTGCCACCGAGGCGGCGTCATTGTCGTCGTCGATGACTCTCCGGGTGAGCGCAGCATCGGGTCGCACAAAATGGACGGGATGTGGGGTTGACTTGCGTCGGCTGCCCGGATTGGTGTGGGCGGGTGGTGTTGGCGCCTGCGGAGGAATGCCCACCGCAGAGGGCGGCTGGGCAGGTGGGGGTGGAGCTGGCTCGGGGCAGGGAGAGATCGGAGGAGCTGGACTCGTCCCCAGCGACTGTGACGGTGAGGGCTTCTCCTGGGGTGGGTTTGTGATTGGCATCGCTGGAGATTCGGGGGAGCGCCCTGCTTCGTCTGAGCTGCTCCCCGGGGGACTTCCGGCCGGCAGTGTCGCTGGCGGTTGTGTCGCTGGCGGTTGTGTCGCTGGCGGTTGTGTCGCTGGCGGTTGTGTCGCTGGCGGTTGTGGCAACGGCGGTTGTGGCAACGGCGGTTGTGGCAATGACGCCCCAGAATCCGGGGTGTCGCTGCTGGTCGTCTCAAGGAGCAGAATCGAGTCATCTGGGTCGTCTTGAAAGATGAGGTCGGACAGCTCGACCAGCACAGGTCCGTCGCTGTGCGGGGGGGTGGGTGCTGCCGGGGCAGTGGCCACAGTGCCTGCTGGTGCCTCCTCCCTCTCGATCCGGCGCTTTTGGTGCCGCTCTGTGGCCCCCTCGGGCTGTCCTGCGGGCTCAGTGGGCTTTTTCTTGTGCTTTGGCTTGGCAGCAGGGGAGGGAGGGTGCTGGGCACTGGGTGGCACCGGAGATGCGAGGCCTTTCTCGGCGCTTTTCTTCGCCTTCCCGTGCCGCGACGATGGGGAGACGGGTTGACTGACCCTCGACCCCTGGAGAGCCAAAAGATTTGCTTCCCAAGCGCGTGTCGAGATGGGCAGCAGTTTTTTCTTGGGATTCGGCGGCGGGGCGCGCTGGGGGGCGACTGGTTTTGCTCCGACTGGGCCCTGGCTGTGGGTGGCACTGGGTGGTGGTGGTATTGGCACAGGAAGGGGAGGTGGAATGTGGTTCAGGGAGGGATGGTGTGGGGCGGGAGGGCGCGGAGCGGGAGAGTAGGTGGGAGGGTGGGAGACGTGAGGGTGTGGGGCAGGCGAGTGCGGGGCAGGACGCGGGGCGGGAGGGTGTGGGGCAGGATGCGGGTTTGGAGGATGCGGGACGGTGGGTCTGCGAAACGGAGGAGGTGGGCGCCGGAATTCCTGGTCCCCAGGAGCTGAGTTCCGTGGCGGGGGAGGGGCGAGTTCGTGGTCCGGCTTCGCACGCTGCCTCACAGATGGCGAGGAAGAACGCCGGCCTGGCGATGGCGAATTTGGTGGGCGGTGAACATGTGGAAAAAGGCAGTGAGCATCGCTGGGCCCGGGAGGCGAGGGTGGCCTCGCAGATCGGTCATCTCGATGCTCGGCGAAGCACGGTTCCGCAGCCACGGGTCCGGAATCCTCTTGGAATGGGGACTCCAGAGAGAGGGCCGGCTCGAATGGGGGCAGAGGCAGGGGTTTGTCCTCTTGCTGCGGTTGCGGGGGTGGGGGGGATTTATGGTCGACCAATTCGTGGAGGATGTCTTCGAAAGAGTCGTAGGCCGCTGGGGTGGTGGTGGGAAAAAGCGACGGTTGGAAGGGCTGCGATGTCTGCGATGCCGTGGACGACGGCGGCGACACCAAAGGAATTGGAGCCAGCGGGGGCGGCAACGGAGGACTTGCTTTTGCGAGGCTGCCGACAATGGAATGGATGAGCCCGAGCAAATTCTCAGGGGGTGGTGGAAGGGGGGTGGACATGGGTGGTTCCGGCCCTGGCTGTTGCGGCGGAGCATTGTCCAAGCTGTAGGAACTGCCCGGAAAGATTGGGAGCGAATATGCCGGAGAGCTTGGTTGAAACTCCGGAGGCTGAAAGCTGGGTGGGGGTTGTTGGAAGAATAATGGTGGTGGGGGAAACCACCCGTGTGATTGGTCGGCTGGTGACGCAGATTCATAGCCCTGGTAATTAAATGTCATCAGAAAGGCCGGGCGCGCAGCAGCGGTGCGCGCGCAGCCCAAACGTTGGAACCCGGCGAACGGTGAGACAAACCCTGGGCATACTTACGAATTCTGTTTTCAACTTTTTTGTGTCCGCGCGATGGCGACCACCGTGACACTGCCCCGTGAAATTCTAAAGTGGCTTCAGGGGCTTGACCTTTCATATTCAATTAAGAACCCCAAACGGTCCGTTTTCCTCCGGCTGCTCTGACATCGTTGTTGTTTTTTCAAGTGATTTCGCCAATGGTTTCCTTGTCGCGGAAATTGCCAGCCGTTATCACCCTCAAGATATCCAGATGCACAGTTTTGACAACGGGACTTCTATTCGGGCCAAGAATAGTAATTGGGAGCTCCTCGAGCGAATCTTCCGGAAGAAGGGGTCGGTCTCAAGTCTCCCGAGGCTTGATCTTCATCTCTGTTCCATCGGCAGGATCGCCATGACTCCTCAAATGATCGATGATTGCAAGCAGTGCCGCCCGGCCGGCACACAACAGCTCATCGATCTCCTGTACACCACATTCACCAACAAATCGTCTGTGTGTACGGGCATCATGACAGTGTTTGATTTTCTTTAGGATTCCACCTCGCCCAACCCTTCCGCCAGAGGAACCAGCCCCCGCGTATACCCGCCCCACGGCCACACAGGCCATTAAGGATCACGAGCGGTCGGTCCCCTTGGCCGACCTCACGGCCAGTGTTCGCGAAGTCTGTTTCCTGTTTCGTTTTCTCGCCCCCCAACCTTGCCTTCCACTGGGCAGGCTCAAACGGTTCTGAGCCAGCACAAGGACCAGCAAATTGTGGAACGGCTGACGGACCCAGGTCTGCCCCACTTCCTCTTCCTCCTCCTCCTCCTCCTCCTCCTCCTCATGATCTGCACGCGTCACTGTAGGCCGCTTCTCGGTCACGAGCAAGCCGGCCCACCGGCGCGAGCCGCCCCACCAGATCGAGCAGGCCCCCAGTGGGGCCGGGGCGGGCCAGGTGCAGTTCAAGGGGTCCAGGTGAGGCCCTCGAGAAGCCCGTCGCGGCGGCCGTCCGGGCAGCGTCCACCCCGAGCGCGCCCGATCCCTCGGCCTCCCCGGCCCTCGCCAGGACCTCCACCGCCGGCCGGCCCGGGCAGGTCCATTCTGGCCGGGGGAAGGTGCGGGGGGGGGGGGGGGGGGCGCTGACGCTGGTTGCTCTTCCCCATTCCGCGGTTGCGGCCCGACTGACGGTGGACCTCTGATTCGGGGTGTCGCGGGGCCCGGGCAGGCCGTTTCGGAGATCATTGACGCCATCATCACCCGGCAGCTGGGCGCCCTTCGGTCCGTGCCCACTGTCATCACGTCATCACTTTGGGGCTGGACTGGTGGACCGGGTGGGAGGGGGGGGAGGGGGGAGGGGGGGATTTGTCCGCGCCGCCTTGCTCACTGGGTGTGCCTCGCGGTTCGCGGCTGGTGCAGGGAGACGGGGCTGGCGGTCCCGTCGGACAGCACCCCCAGCGCCTGGTTCGCGGAGAAGCTGGCCTCGCTGCCCGCCGAGTTTGTCCTGGCCGCCATGCACGAGATGGCCGCACAGGTCGGCGCCCTGCCGCGCGGGGACTCGGAACGGGAGAGGAAGAGGGGTGTGGGCGGGTGGAGCGGAGGGGGGAAATGGGGTGCGCATGGTCGCCCTTCATCGCCAGTGCTTGCGGGGGCGGGCGCACAGGAGGACCCCATCAGCATCGCCATCCTGCGCAGCCCGCCCGAGTTCTTCAAGCTGGGCGCCTTTGTGGTGGGCTGCATGGACTGCTCAAACACCCCCGACAAGTTCGCCGGTCCGCATCCATGCCCCCATGGCCCTATGGCCCTATGGCCCCATCCCATGTCCCTCCCCGGCAATCCCATCCCCCGCACCCGCACTGCAGCCGCCTGCAACCTGCTCCACGCGGTGGCGACCCACATCACCAGCGCCGACCCGCTGCCTGCCCGGGCCCACTTTGCGGGCCTCCTGCCCCGGCTGATCGGCTTCTTCTCGTCCGGTCCGCGCCCGCCCCGCGCTCGCCCCTCGTCCGGTGGGCCGCCCTCGACGCGTTCGCGTCACACCGTTGCTCCTCGCCTCTTCTCACTGCCGTCTCCTCCCCGGTTTCGCACCTGTCGCCACCGATTTGCGGCTGCCCTTCCCTTGCCCGTCCGCGTTTCGGCCCCGCCCGCCCGCCCGCCCGCCCGCCCGCCGCCCGCCCGCACGCCCGCACGCCCGCACGCCCGCCCGCCCGCCCGCCCGCCCACCAGCGAGCTACGAGCGACTTGCGGCCCTTGTGATGGCCATCCGCGCCTTTGGCCGCGACTGCGCGGGCCACGTATCCGTCCTGCGCAACATCGAGGTCCGCCGCCCCCGCCTCCGCCCGGCTCCCCGCACAGGCACAGGGCACAGGGTACAAGCACGCACGCACTCACGCACGCACACCCTGGCCACGAATCTTACTCCGGCCAACCGCCATGGGGTTTTGTGTGGCTGTGGCTCACACACACACACAGGAGCGGCTGCCCCTGCCCCTGTTTGTCCGGGTGATCAGCCTCTACCTGACCCCACCTCGGCCGAGGCCCCGACCTGACCGACCCGGCCATCTCCGAGCTCGGTCCGTCCCCCCCCCCCCCCCCCCCCCCCCCCCCACCCCCCACCCCACCCCCCCCACCCCTCTGCTGTGGGTGGCGACTGACCGACCAGTTTCGTTCACCTCGTGTGCACCGACCGGCGGTCGGCGGGCAGTCGCCTTCTACGGGATGATCGGCTTCTCGCTGCCGCCCCCCTCGGCCCGGGTGGCCGCCCTGCAGATGGTGGCCCTGCAGACACCCGCCGCGCCTGCCGTCGTCACGGACCTCATGCGTCTGCACGCCGCCCCTCGCCACCGCCCACTCGCCATCCCACGCTCCCGCTGTCCCCGTCCGCCGATCCATCTCCTCATGTCCCTTCGCATTCCTTGTTCACACGCGGCGGCATGGACGGACAGCCCGGCTGGAGCAGCTGGCCCGCGACCCCTGGTGGCTCGTGCGCGCATCGGCCCTCGTGCCCATGGGGCTCCTGCTGCCCCACCTGCTGGCCCACTCGTCCCTGGGCGGGGCCGCCGGGGCCGCCGAGGTCAGTGCCACGGGCTCCACCCTGGCCGACCGGCCCGAGGCGCGCCTCTTCCGAGCCCTCGACGCCACCCTGGGCGGCCTCAGGGACCTCTGCCTCAACACCCGCATCGTGGGTCCGCCCGCCGCCCCTTCCCCCTCCCCCGTTCTTTCCCTCGCCCGCCGCCGCCGCCCGGGCAACGGCCTCACCCGTGTTCCCCGCCATTGGGGGGCCGAGGGCAGCCATGAATGCGGCCATCTCCGCGCTGCACCAGCTGGCGCCCCTCGTCCCGGCCGGTGGCCCCCAGACGGCCCGCGACGAGCCGTTCGCGCTCCCCGCTGGGGTCTCACCCGGCTCAGTGGCCTTCCAGCAGCTGCAGCAGCTCACCCACACCACGGTCCGCTCTCCGCGCCCCCCGCCAGCCACCCGTTCGCCCGGCACGGCAACCATCCACAGCAGTTTTGATCACCCCCTCGTCGAGCCACACCCATGAGAGCCGGCATTTCCCTGCTGTGACTGTGGCTGGGCGGGGGCGCAGGGCACCACGGGGCCCCAACGGCCGGCAGCGCTCATCACGAACCTGCTGGCGGCCAACCTGGTTGAGGCCCTGGCCAGCCTTCCCCCCGCCCTGATGGCCGATGTTCTCTCCTCGGCCAGCCATGTCATGGTCCGCCTGCCCGCTGCCCTCGGGCACCCAATGTCCTTCTGACGGCCCGTTTCGATAGGCCGTCTCGGACCCCCCCCTCCTCGTGGGTGGGTGGCACTCCGGGGAAATGGCCACCTTGGCCACCGCCATCCTCGATCGGGTCTGTTCCACCCATGGGGCGCGTCTCCAGCATCGGTTGCTGACTTCCCGCTCCCGGACAGCAGGCCCAGGGGATGCCGCTCCCCCCCCTGGAGGTGCAGATCCTCAGTTCCGCCCTGCTCGCCTCGGTGGCCCAGCCTGCCGGCGGCGCCCCCCGGCCGACGCCAACCGGCGCCCTGCAAGCGGCCCCGCTCCCGCCCGGGACCCCCACAGGCACCGAGGGAGCCGTGCGGCGTCTCTGGGACCGGGCAGTGGCCCCTTTGATGCAAGCCCTGCTGGCTGCAGAGACCCACCAAGCTGCCGCGACGGCCATCACGGGCGCGCTCAGGGCATTGCCCACGCTCTGTCTCACGGTCTGTCCCCATGCTGCTGCGTTTGCGTTCCCTCGTTGATCTGCTTACCCATTTACAGATGATGACGCCCTTTGTTGAGGCCATGGGGACATCTTTCGCCGATCCTGCAACGTCCAGCGATCTCAGACAGTCTCTGGTTGAGTTCACGACACAAATCCGACAGGTCATCCTTTTTTTTTTTTCCGCACCCTTCTTCACCACCACCCTGCACTTTTGCAGGTGCCACTTTGTGGAGCGGAGCTGGCCAAATACACGGCCCAGCTTCCGGCTGAACTTCGCGGCTGATTAAATGTAGTATGGAGCAAAGACAACTTAGGATCTCAAGGATTTCTTCTAAGACGACGACAAGAAGGACTTTAGTACTTATCCTGACGGAGACCATCCTTCCAGAAGAAGAACGTCCTGGTGCGAACGCAAACAAGTTAGGAACACAACAGAAGATGAGGGACAGACGGGGTGGTGGCCTCACCGACGAACTTGGAGAGAACGATCATGGCAGTCTGCTCATAGGACTCACCGGTGTAGAAGGTGTAGTCGGCGAAGTTGGCCACAATGTTGGCAGCGGCAACCTTGGCGGCGGCCATGAAGGGGGCAACACGGTCGGGGGTCTTCTCCTGCAGGTAGGCCTTCACGCGCATCATGTAATCCTTCAGGGCCTTCAGGTAGTCGGGCTTGGCAAAAGAGGTCTCATGGAGCTTGAAGCCGTGGACAACTGAGGGAAACCGTGAAGAGGTCATTCGCCAGAAATAAGAAAACAGACTGTTGTTCACACGCTGGGCCTCAGGGCCCTCCTCAACCTCACCCTCAGCGGGGTTGGCACCAATGTTGATCTGCTCGTCACCAACAGTGATGTTAGCGGACTCGACTTCGAGGAAAGCGTCGGTCTCAGTGGCCGGGAAGGAGTCGGACAGCATCTCGTCGCCGCTGAAGATATCCTTGTAGACCTACTCGAAACGGGCAGTGTCAGAACATCAGAACGTCAGAATAGAGGGGGACGAACGATCATCGCGAAACTTGCGCAGGGAAGTTTTACCGGGGGAACACAAGTTATCCTTTGATCTGCTCAAATGCCGGTATGCCCGGAGCCCCTTCGAGCGTGCTCGTGCATTCCTCAAGCGGAATGATTGGCGGGGCAGTCATATGTTATTTCGCATTCAACTCCGAAAAAAAGGCAACCCTCTCCCTGATACTCTTTGGCCGTGCCGATGTTGGGGCCGAAGTCCGCGAAGAAGGATGTATTTCTGGAGTAGGCTGGGTCGGTCGCGAAGAAAATATTGTCGGTGAGCTTGGTCGAGGCTGTGGGATCTCCAAAGGAGAGATCTGCGTCCGAGCCTGGAGGAGGCCAGCGATTGTCATCTCATGAAACTCTGTGGTTGGCGTTACCGTTTGAAAAAGTCGTTCCATTCGAGCTTTATGACTGGCAATAAAACTTGCTGGGAGTTCTTCGACAATTTGAGCTATCAAAGGATTTGAATGAAAAAGGATTCGACAACGATCCCAACCTGGAGAACCAGCCACCTTTGTGAGAGGCGGTACAACCATTCCGGGGGGCACCACTGCCCCATCATCTACAGCGCAGCCATCCATCAGTTGGGCTCTTTGTGACTGCGGGAAATGGTGTCATTGGTACGGAGGGACAAAAAAAGACAGACAATCACGGCACGGTTCCCAATATGGACATAGTTGCCAATTGAGTTTGAGTCAATGTGGACGTCTTCACCAATGAAAACGTATTCTCCCACGTCCAATGGGTAATAAACTCTAGGAAGGGTGTGATGAATTGGTGGGTCGTCGTCCCTGGAGGAATGGCGAACCCTTTCTTCTTCGAAGGTTGAAGAATGGTGCGGGGCCCAATAACACACAGTCGCCCGATTGTGATATGAGCCAGGTCTGCTCGCAAAGTGACTTTCTTCATAATGACATCCTTGCCCTTGAGTGAGATGTTTTCTACTCCACACAGTGTCGTGTCACGCGACATCTTATTTTGGGCTGCACTTTGCCACCATTGCGCTAAAAAAAGAAAATAAAAATAATAGATACGGAGAAGCGCTGACATTGGTCCTCAAGGGAACCGAGCATTCGTGGCTCCGAAAAATTGTTCTTCTCTGATGATAACCTGAAGACCCTCCGCGTTCTCTCGACTCGGCTTTCTATCAGTTTTTTTAAATTTTATTGCCGGCAATTCACACGTTCTATGGCGGACGCGACCTCCTCCGACGACTTGGGCGAAGCCGAAGCCCTTTCTTTTCCGTTATTGGTTTGTTTTTTTCATTTTTTCATCGCATATCTCATCAAAGTACAGAAAGAGGCTGCTCAAACGGAGGACCTTGCCAACGTGACGTACATAGAATTACTCGTCAATACGCATGTGATGTCACTCGGGCAATTGGGAGGATTTCTCCCAAATCTTCGCCAATTACGGCTCTCCAATAGCAGCATCGTCTCTCTCAGGTCTCGCCACTGACCTCTGTGGAGCATCTTTTGGTGTATACGCACTATAGGGATCTTGGGACATCGCTTGAGAAGCTCGAAGTTCTTTGGGTCGCCCGCTGTGGCCTTAAAGATCTCGACGGGGTGCCTCTCTTTCCCGAGCTCCAAGAATTGTACGCCGCCTTCAATGACATTTCGGACATCAGCCCAGTCGCATTCCTCGACCATTTGCGAACACTCGATCTTGATTCGTCTGCGGTTTCCTTTCCTCATGTCTCCGGAGCCCTGGCGCATACCCCCCCCCCCCCCCCCTCCTCCTCCTTCCTCCTCCAGGAACTCGATTGCGAACGCCACCCAACTTTCATTCCTCTCGGCCTTGCCTCTGACCACGCTCAACATGGAGTCGAACCCCATTGCGCATCAGCCGGACTACCGGGCTCAGGTCGCCCGGGCGCTTCCCGGCCTGCAGACGCTCGACGATATGCCCTTCGACCACAGTCATGCTGTCCCGGCCGCGGCCGCGACCGCCGCAATGATTCCAAGCCCTGCTGCGGTGGCCTCCTCTGTTTCGAGCTCTCGCGGATCAGATGGTGCCGGCCCCGTGCCGTCCCAGGTCTGTCTGTCGATGCCGCCTGGAACCGCGGCCGATGCTCTTCCGTCCCCTCAGTCCGTTTCGCCTCGGGGGCCCCCTGGGCCCGAGGAGGCCTTCTTGCGGGAGACCATCGTCGACAGGGACATGGTCGTGCAAGGCATCAAGAAGGCCAAGGCCCTCGAAATCCCTTCGTTCATGTCTGCGCCCGCCTCCCTCCGCGCTCACCTCATGTGCCATGTGGCGTCCAGCCTTGAGCCTGCTGCCCTACGGAAGTTGGCTGGGCGGCCTCTCAGCGCTCGCGGGGTCCGTGCTTCGATGCAGCGCCCCCGGACAGCCATAGGGGCACGGCAAGGTCGGGCCCGTCATCCCCCCCCCCCCTCGGCGCCTGCTTGACCCAGGTGGAACCTCCTCCCTCCCTCCCTGATGGTATTGCGGGGCAGCCGACGCCTACTTGGCTGCCAGCTCGGGCCCCTTGATGGGCGCCCCCAGGCCCCGGCAGGCCGGCTCCAAGACCGGCCTCGGGGCCGCCACCCCGGCGGCTCCTGACGACGCCACGGCCGCAGGTGACCATTCGTCCCACCTGACATCAGGTCTGTTGGTCGTCTGTTGTGGTCTCAGTCCCTCACGAAGATGCGGGCACCCCCCCCCCCCCCCAACGGGCTCCTGTGTGGCATGGTCGCATGCTCCACAGCGCATGACATCATCCTGACGTGTGTCTTTGCTCGGGGGCGGGGCGGGGCGGGGCGGCGGCGCAGGTTCAGATGACGTCCTCTGCGGAGGGCCCGCCAAGGCCCTGAAGGCACGTCGCGCTGCCCAGTTGACGGTCGGCACCTGCGCTGCCTTTCCTGGCCCCACCTCCCTCGGGTTGCTGCTGCCCGCCCCCCGGTTTTCCGCTTCCGCTGCCCCATTCTCACCGACTTCCGCGCCTTGCTGGTCGGAAACAGAGCCTGAGCAAAGAGGCCATCCTCGACCAAGTGCTGTCCATTCAGCGGGCCGAGGCCCAGCAGGTCCTCACCACCCAGCTGCCCGGCCCCGCCACCGCGGCCCTCCCGCCCCGGCCCCCATCGGCCCGGCCCCAGGGCCCGGCCCCGGTCAGCATCCCCATCTCGGCGGCCCCCCTGAAGGCCCCCTCGCCCACGGGAAGCCCCGCCCCGCCCGGGGTGCGCGCCTCCTTCACGGGGTCCTTGATTCGCACCGGGCGCCGCCCGGCGACTGCCTCCGCGGCCCGGTCGAGCTGGGCGCTGGGGCCCCACGACGACCAGGAGCGCCGCTTCCGCGAACTGGCCGCCCGCATCCTGGACCCCTCCGCCGACGCCACGGCAGCCGCGGCCGAAGTGCAACCGCAAGCCAACCCGCCCGCCTCCCCGCCAAGTGCCGCTGCCCCTGGCGGCCCCACACCCGCCGCGAGGAGAGTCCGCTGGGGCGACGCGGCCACCCAGGGGACGGCGCCGGCCCGGTCCGACCCTCAGGCCGCCCTGGCCGAGGCCGCGGCCGCAGTGGACACGGTCATGTCCCTGGAAGCCGCCGTCCGAGCCCTTCCGGCCCGAAGCGGCAGCCGATCGGGCGGCCGCCCCGCCCCAGACCGGGAGCACGAGCGCGCATCGCCCCGCCCGAGCCGCTCGCCATCCCCCGGGGCCCCGCTTCGGCGCCGGGTAGCGGCCGCCCCCGAAGACGAGGAGGTCGCCGTCATGGCCACCCCTGCCCGCCGGACGGGGGCCTCCCCATCCCGGGGTCCCGGCAGCGCCCACAGCAGTGGCGGCAGCGGCCTGCGCCAGTCGGGGGGCAGCGAGGAGAGCGACCGGCCCCTGAGCGGCCGCATCTCGCCGGGGGCGGACGAGGACGACCTGAACCTGTTCACGGCCTGCGACACCGAGGGGGGCGACATGGTCGTCCGGTCGCCCGTCGTCCCCGCCCGCACCAGCCGCGTGGCCGCGACCCCCCCGGCGGGCACCACAGGCCACCCCCCGGCCCCGGTGGGCCCCGGCTCGCCGCTGGTTTCCTCGGGCCGCCGGCAGCCCGTCATCATGTCGCGCCCTTCGGCAGACCCGGCCGCGACCCCGCCCCCCCGGGCCCTGGGCGGGGCAGGCAGCCGCATCCAGATCGCCACCAAGGGCCTCGGCTCCCTCAGGCAGCCCCCGGCGATCGGCGGCGGCGGCGGCGGCCCCGCCCCCACGGCTCTGGGGCCCCGAGTGGCTCCGGGCCCGCTGAGGGCGGGTCCCCTGGCGCCGGCGGCCTCCTCTCGCCTTCTGCCGTCCTCATCACCCTCACCCTCCCCGCCCACCACGGGCCTGCAACAACAACAGGGGCCTCCACGTCTGGGCTCGCCCCTGTCGGGCACGGGCACTTCCTCGCCCACCACATCGCCCCGGCAGCCCCCCGGCGTCCCCGTCCGGCCTCGGCCCAGCTCCCACGGGTCGCCCTCCCGCTCCGGAAGCAGCCCGTCGCCGCCCCCCGAGGACCGCGACCAGGCCGCCCCAGCGGGCCCGGCCACCGGAGGCGCCACCGCTGCTGCTGCTGCTGCTGCCCCAAGGCGACGCCCGGCGGTGCAGCCATCACCCCTCGTCCACGGCGCGGTCGGCGAGACCCTCTCCCCGGGGGCCCGCCGCTGAGGCGCCCGCCTCACATGCCAACCCCTCTTCCCCTGCTCACCCACCCTGCGCGGTCGGAGGGACGGGCTGCTTGGAACAGCACCGTCCCTCGCGCCGCCGGCCGGGGGCTTCTCTTCTTTGCCGCCCCTCCGGCGGCTCCCCGTTTCTCATCCCCCGCCCCCGCCCCATCTCCTTCTCCCCTCCCCATCTCCTTCTCCCCTCCATCCGACCGGGTTCCACTGGGCCACCGGATGCGCTTTCTCTTTCGATCCGAGCCCCATGCGCAACGAGCCGGGTGATGGGCCCCATGGCCATGCGCCGCAAACACGCGAGGGACACAACCACAAAATGCAGAGAGAATGTCACAAGCCAAGGCGGTGAGGGAGGGGAGTGAGGGGAGGAGGGGAGGGGAGGGGAGGGGAATTTCGAGAGCCCCCGCCATGAAGGGTGGTACGGTACACAAAGGGGGCAGCTCCGAAACAGCTGAAAGGAAGGTGGGGGAGGGGAGTTGGAGGCGGGGATAATTTCCGATGGGGGGACTGCTCACCACCCGGTGGGCGGTGGCGACGTGGCCCCGCGGCGGACGCCCCCCGTGCTGAGGGACCGCGGGATGGTGTCCGGGCTGTCCAGGCTGCCCGGCCGGGGCGGGGGCAGCAGCTGGGAGGCATACCGCTTGGGGCCCTCGGCGTCCTCGGGGCCGACGGGCAGCCCCAGGGCAAGAGCCACCGCGGGGGGCGGCATGGCCAGCGCCCCGGGGGGCGCGCCCCCACCCCCGGCCGGGATGTGGGCCGCCTGAATCAGTGGGGGGGCCATGGGGCTGCTGACGGCCGCCAGGGCGGCCGAGGCGACGGCGGCGGCGGCGGACTCCGGGCCAGCCGCGGCGGGGGAGAGGGGCGATGGCGGGGGGTGGTGGCGCCCGGTCCCCGGCGAGCGCGGGGCCGTGGGGGAGGTGGGCCCTCCCAGCAGGGGCGAGTGGGTCCCCGGGGCGTGGTGGCGGGCCGCAGGGGGCGAGGTGCGGGGCCTGTGGGTGTTCCACAGGAGCGCACTGACCGGGCTGCCCCCGGCGCTGCTGCCGCCCTCCGCCGGCCCGCCCCCCGGGGCAGCGGGCGCCCCCGCCAAGGCGGGCGGCGAGGACAGGGCCTTGACGAGGCCGCTGTTCCAGGGGGAGCGATCGGGCCCCGAGGGCGAGCTGCCCGGGCTGCTGGCCGTGGGCGAGTGGGGCGGGGAGGAGCCGCTCCCCCCCCGGTGGGCGCCGTGGGGCGACCGGGCGGCGGGGTGGTGGGGCTGGCCGGGCGAGTGGGCGAAGATGCCCCGGTCGGCCCACTGCTCGTACCGCCAGCGCTTCTCGAACCGGTGCACGTGCGACGCCCAGAAGGCCGCAGCGTCGCCCTGGCGCGCCAGTCAGACCCAGAGGAGGAAAGTCATGAGCGTGGTGATGGTGGCGGTGGTGGTCGGCGGGGGCTCTCGTGGGCACCAGGCCAGCCAGAGGGGTTGGGCCGGCCGGGCGAGGGAGGAGGGCGGGGGGGTTGGGCCGGGTGAGGAGGGCGGGGGGCCGGACCTCCTGGTACCTGCGCTTGTCGAAGAGGATGGCCACGCATGCCTCCTTGTGTGTGCTCTTGTTCTCGGCCACCACATAGGCGATCCCGGGGAAGCCCGGCCGCCCCTGGTAGGAGAAGTTCACAAACTCGTCCGGGTCCTGGCGGGGAGCGGGGCGCGGGGGGATGGTCATGAGCCGATGGGGATGGCATGTGTGATGTGGTGTGTGTGCCTGTGCCTGTGTCTGTGCCTGCGCGTGGAGGGGTCGGGCCGAGCGGAGGGGGCGGCGGGACCTGCAGGCGCCAGCGGCCCACGAGGTCGGTCGAGTCGGGGTCGAACCGGAAGGGCGACCGGGTCCGCAGGTGCTGCCGAGGGAGAGCCAGCCCAATGGGCGTGAGCAGGGGCAGGGGCAGGGGCAGGGGCAGGGGCAGGGGCAGGGGCAGGGCAGGGGCAGGGGCAGGGGCAGGGGATGGCACCAGGGCGGGAGTGGGGACGCCACAGTGAGGGGCGGCGAGGTGGCTGGCGGACGGGGGGCGGGCCCTGTGGGACGTAGTCGTCCCAGCGCAGGTGGGCCTCGGCGAAGAGGCGCTGCACGAGGGTGGTCAGCACCCGGGACCGGGCGCACCCCCAGGCGAAGTCCTCGAAGCCGATCTTGCCGTCCATGTCCCGGTCGAACTGACCCCGGGGGCGGAGGGAGGGAGGGAGGGAGGGAGGGAGGGAGGGAGGAGGAGGGAGGGATGGAGGAATGGAAGGGGGGGGGGGGGGGGGGTGAATGGAGATCATGGGGCCATTCCCTTTTCCGCCCTGCCCTGCCTTCCTCGCCCGTACCCGATTGGATTGGGGGGCTCGCGGCCGAGGGGCGGACCTTTGTGAAGACGGAGGAGGTGGCGTGGAAGATGGCGTCGCGGGGCATCTCGGCCAGGGCGCCCAGGGCCAGGGCGAAGTCCATGCCGCTCACCTGGCCGTCCTCGTCCATGTCGTACACACGGAAGCAGGCTGCCGGCAGCCCCGGGCAGAGGGCGGGCGGGGTGGGGTAGGGGAGGGAAGGGGAGGGAGGGGAGGGGAGGGAAGGGGAGGAGAGGGGAGGAGAATTGAGGCGCAGAGGAAAGGCACAGAGAGGCCGATGATGCGCGCCCGCCCACGGCGCCCTCATGAGGGCCCCCTCGTCGGCTGAATGGGGGCGCCAGGATCTCAGCCCCCGCCACAAATGGGCAGAAGCCGCATGGGGAGAGCCCACGCGCCCACGAAAGCACGGGGCGCATGGCCAGGGATTGGGGCATCAGGCAGTCGCGGGAAGACGCTGGCCGTTGCGCGTGTGCGTGAGCGAGCGGGGGGGGGGGGGGGGGGGGGGGGGGGGAGGTGGAGGGGCTGGCGGACCCTTGAGGAAGTCGCGCTGCCTGAGCATGGCCCGCTGGGACTCCCGCAGGGCCTCGGGGCTGGGGTTGGGGTCCCGGGCCAGCTCCCGGTCACGCTCCCGGTCGCGCTCGGTCTTGAAGAGGTCCTGCTGCATCAGGCCCAGCACCCGGAACCACCCGCCCACCGTCAGGGGCCACTTGGGGGGCCCCTCCATCCGGCGCCGCTGCAGCTCGAGCCGCCGCCGGAGGGCCGCGTCGGAGCCCTTGAAGCGCAGCTCCCCGCTGACCAGAACCCGCAGCGGGGCGCCCCGGGGCGAGTTGATGTCGCCCTCGAGGGCCGCCCTGCACACAACCCCCCACCCCCACCCCACGCCGGAGAGAGCGACCGCTTGGATGAGCACCCCCCGCCGGATGGGAGGGGGGCCAACAGCACCATGCGCAGAGGAAGGGCGGCGGCCGCCCACAGACAGCGACTTGCTGGGTGACCCGGCCGGCCCTGGGCTCTGCTGCCCCTGCGCCTGCCCGTGCAGCAGGGGGTCCAGCGCGGGCGTGGCCTCGGGCTCGTCGTCGTCGTCGTCGCTGTCCTCCTCGAGGGGGCCCTGGTCGGCCTCCGTCACCCGGCCCACGGCCAGCTGGTCGGCCACCCGGCCCAGGACCCCGTACAGGTGCCGCAGGAAGGCTGGCCCGATGCTCTGCAAGCGCGCCGCCCCACACACAGACGGCACACCCCGGGGATCGGCAGGAACCCCAAGCAATGGGCGGAGCCTCCGGTCAGAAAACCAACACCCGGCGAACCGGCCACACGGCCTCAAGTACCCCGGGGAGCATGGGACCAACACGAGCAGGGCCAACCCCCAGCGGATGAGCGGCGCAACCAAAAAGCACATGCCGCGGGCGGCGAGGGGTGCGACGTGTGGGGACTGGGGGGGGGGGGGGGGGGGGGGGGGGTCGGCCGGGGGTCATGCAGGCAGGGGGCCGGGTCGGGGCTGGCGACGGACGGCGGGCTTGCGGAGGAGGCGGGCCAGGACAGGCATCTCGAGGGGCACCTCGGGGCCGGGATGCACTGGCGGAACATGGCCCGCGCCTCGGCCACCAGGGGCGGGGTGGCGACCTCCTCGGGGGCAGCGGGCCGCGCGCCTCCACGGGGAGCGGCGCCCCGCCGGGGGCCGATGGGCGCCGGGGGCGCCCCAGCAGGGGTGGGGTGGCGGGGTGGCGGGGGGGCGATCGCAGCGGCCAGGGCAGCAGCCGCGACGGTCATCGAGGGGCCCGCCGATGGGCTGTGCACCAGGGGCGGCGGGGTCGGGGTGGGCGCTGGGCTGCCCGGGGCCGGGCCGGGTGGGGCCGGGGGCGGGGCCGGGGATGGGGTGGGCGTCGGGCCCAGGGCGGCCATGATCGAGGCGATCAGGGGTGACGGCGCCACCGTGCCGCTGCTTGGTGGAAGTGCAGCAGCGGTGGCGGTGGTTGTGGTGGTGACGGCTGTGGTGGTGGCCGTGGTGGCGGCTGTGGTGGTGGTGGCCGTGGCCAGGGAGGCCGCCATGGACACCTCGCAGATGGCCTTGCGGACGGCCCGGTAGATGGCGTTCCCGTGGGGCTCGACGGGGACTGGCAGGCAGCAGCGGGGGCAGCCGCGGCGGCGAGAAAGAGCGAAAATGGCGGAAGAAGAAGAAGAAGAAGAAGAAGAAGAAGAAGAAGAAGAAGAAGAAGAAGAAGAAGAAGAAGAAGAAGAAGAAGAAGAAGAAGAAGAAGAAGAAGAAGAAGAAGAAGAAGAAGAAGAAGAAGAAGAAGAAGAAGAAGAAGAAGAAGAAGGAAAAGACGACGATGATGACTTTTCGGTGGTGCCCGCCAACCATGATTTCTGCCGAGACAGCACCAACGGGGGGGCAGGCTCCAGAGCGAGGAGGGCAGACGGGTGAGGGGAATGGGGCCGGGGGAGCGAGCAGGCATGCGGGTGGGCGGGGCTCCGGACTCATTGCTGGCTCGCAGAGGGCCGCCAGGGTGGCCGCAAGGAGCCGCTCGCGTGCCTCTCTGTCCAGGAGCACCGGCCCGGCGGGCTGGGCATCGGCTGCGGGCCCCTCGGCCCCCGGCTCGGCGGGGGCGTCAGCGTCGGCGGCGGCGGGGGACGCCTGGCGTCTGCTGGCCGAGAGAGATCGCTTGGGCGAGCGGCCACCGCGCCGCACCCCGGCGCTGCGAGCGGCCCGGCCTGTCCCCGTCCGGCTGTGGCCCGGGGCGCCCTCGGGGGACGGCGGGCGCCGGCCGACAGGGGGACGTGCCGCCGCCGAGCCGCCCAGCGAGGAGAGCACCGCCCGAATGCGATTCTCCATGTCGCCCTGCGGTGCCGCCTCGGGGGCCGCGGGGGCAGGGGGGGCCATGGCGGGGGCCGTGGTGGGGGCCGTGGTGGGAGCCGTGGCGGGGGCCGTGGCGGGGGCAGGGGCAGGGGCAGGGGCGGAGAGAGACGTGGGCAGGGGGGCCGCCGAGGTGGTCCGGGGGCCGGCCAGGGTGGGAGAGGTGCCCGCCGAGGGGGGTGAGACAGGCGACTCGGGCGTCCCGGACTGGGGGTGGGAGAGCCCCGTGGGGGTCGGGGGCGCCGAGCTGGTCTCGGTCTCGGCCCGCGGCGGCGGCACCAAGGACGGGGGCGGCCGCCGGCCAGGCACGAACCGGGGCCGACCGGGCACCAGGCCGCCGTACTTGGCCGGGGGCCGGGTCGACTGCGGCCGGGCGGCTCGGCGGGCGACCGCGGCGGGGGGAAGGCCCTGGGCGGGGGCCGTCGAGCATGGCGGCTGCTGGGGCGGGGATTTGTACGAGGTGATGGTCACCAGCCCACCCGCCAGGGGCCCCGCGCCCGGGGGTTCCTCGCGGCGCTGTGGGGGCGGCCCTTCCCGGCGGATGGCGGCCATGGCGGCCACCAGCGAATCGCCAGAGCCGCCGCCGCCGCTGCCCGGCTGTGGGGGCCGCCAGTCCTCCGAGGCCAGGCCCAGCCGGGCCCGCGGGGGGCTGGTGAACTCCCAGGGCCCCTCGATGGTCAGCTCGTCCTTGGAGGGCGACATGGGCGAGCGGGGCGGGGTGGCGCCCCGGGGCGGAGTTGCCCCGCGGGGTCGGGGGACCGGCTCCGGGGAGCCGGTCGCCGGCCGGAAGGCCATCCCGAGGACGTCCAGGGCGTGCCCCCGGACGTGGCGCCCGTCGGGCTTCCGCTCGGGCAGCTCGTGGTACCGGTCGGCGGGCGCGTCGGAGACCGGGGGCGCGAACTGCCTCCGCCGGGCGGCCAGGGTGGCCCCGAAGACCTGGAAGAGGTCGGCCCGGCCGGGCAGGGGCACCGGGTGCGGGGCACCCATGGAGACCCCCAGCTCGCTGCCCGCAGGGGGCTGCTGCCCCGCGCTGGTGGTGGGCAGGGGCCCGTGGACGGGGGCGAGGGCAATCGCGATAGGCGGGGCTTCGTCGAGGTCCTGCAGGTCGGCGGCGGCGGTGCTCCGCTCGAGAGGCGACGGGGCGCGGCGCATTCCCCCGCGCCGGTGGGGCGACCGGGCGGATTGGGTGTGGTGGGGCGCGGCCACGGGGACGGGCAGCCCCGCCCCGTACCTACTGCGGGTGACGGTGGCGCTCTCGGGGCGGGGCTGGCGGGTCATGGCGGCCAGCCGGGGCGGCAGTCCGGTGCGGCTGCGACGAAGCGGCGGCGACCCGCTGCCCGCGGGGGGCGGAGCCGAGGGGGGGCTGGGAGGCTTGCCGACCCCGTCACTGCCGGTGATCGCCTGGCGCTGGAGGGAGGGCATGATGTCCCAGAGGGACTCGTCCCGGGTGGCGGCCCGGGGGGTGATGTTCCGGGGGTCGGTCTCCCAGCCCTTGGGGGACGCCTCCTTGGCCGAGGAGGGAGCCATCGGCAACAGATGTGCCGTGTGGGGGATCTGGATCTTCAGGGGGTTGCCCCGGTTGCTGTGTGTGGCCGCCGCGCCTGAGACGCTCGCGCTGCGCCGCCTGGCGCCGCCCAGGGGGTCGGGGGGTGCCAGGGTCTGGGGCAGGGCGATCGTCAGGACGGTGGGAGCACGGATGGGTGACGAGGGCCGCCCCCTGGAGGACAAGGACGGGGAGGTGGGCCGGTGTTGCTGTTCCGGGTCGATCTCCAGTGCCCGGGGGACGGTCGGCCCCGGCCTGCCGCGCTGGGAGGAGCTGCCCGAGCGGGTGATGAAGGCCAGCCCGTTCCCAGAGCCGCCCCCCGTGAGGAGTGCGCCGCCCCCGCCCGCCCCGTTGCGGCGCTGGAGGGTCGTCGGATGCAGCCCCTGAGAGTGCGCGAGGGCTTGGCGGCTGATTGGCTGCTGCTCGTCGGGAAGAAGGGACGCGGGAAGGCCCCCAGCCCCCGACCCGCCGGGGGCGGTGATGGAGAACATAGGAGGGGCTCCCACCGAGGGTGAGGAAACATACTTATCGGCTTGGGCAACCCTCTCAGCCTAGGCAGTGAGCGAGTTGAGTGGCAAAATAAAAAGAAGGGTCGGGTCGCCGACCTCTAACTTCTGCTGTGAAGTTCGCAGCCATTGCATGCCACGCTCGAAGATGGGGGGATTCGACCCGTTCCCCTGTTGTTGGGGTTGTGCAAGTTGATTCGAAGACAAATGGCCGAGCCCAACGCTTGCTGGATCGGACACATCGCCGCGATGACGAGGGTGAAATGGATCTTTCGCGCCCAAGATTTCTATCTGTCTCCTATCGAAAACAACATTATATACCTTAGAAATTCAGTCTCATCACAAACCCAGAGCCGGACATCCCTGTACACCACCAGGGGCAGCGCCCGGCTTTTGAATTGAATGGAGAGAGTCGAGAGAACGCAAGGGATAAGTTGTTGAAAGGGTGTCTCTGCACGAAAAGGCAAAAGGACGCCCTTTTTGACATCCGAAGGAAGTGACACCCGCACATATTCCGTTTCGAAGGAACTGTTCACCTTATTTTTTTTTTTTTTGACACGGGTGGGACCTCATGTTTGATCAAACGCACTCAGAAGAAAAGGAGGAAATTGGATGGGAAAAAGAACATGAACGGAATCAGAAAAAACCCATCATACACCCAAAATCCCACACCCACCCCCACCCCCCACACAAAGGCCTCAGCCGGCGGCCACCCTCACCCGGGACTCGAGGAGGGTGGTGTCTTGCGGGGCCACCTTGGTCACGGCGCGGGTGATCCTCTCAGTGGCCATGGACTTGGCGAGCTGTAGATCTCGGGCGGCCACTGCGGCAGAGGCATGCTGGCACCAGTTGCAGCTCATCTCGTAGGCAAAGCGGACGAAGACCATGGAGAAACGGGCGAGCCACCAGCGGCGAGAGATGCGGTTCCCCTTCCCTCCGGCGGCGATGATGCGGTCGATGGCCTTCTCGGCTCCGGGCCCCAGCTGGCCAGTGCAGGTGGCTCCGGCAGGCAGGAACTCGGCGTCGGGGTATGCAGTCATGAAGGCCTTGTAGGCAGAAACCTTGCCGGCTTCCAGTCTCTGCGGCACGTTGCCAAGGGTGGCCTCGGCTGCGTAACTGGGAGCAAGCACCTCCCCGACAATGAAATCAAGGAAGACAGTCTTGGTGGAGTGGCGTCCCCCCACCCCAGGCACTTCGAGCACGAGATCCGGCTGGTGACGCTCCTCCGCGGTTGCCCCGGGCAGGCGGCGCTCCATTCGAACCCCAATGCGGGCAGTGGTAGCCATGTTGAAGACCAGCAGCTTCCAGGCGTTGTGACGTTGGATGGCCAGTGAGTGGTTGATGGCCAGGCACAGACGGTCATGCCCCTCGACGAGGGGTTCACCGCAAAGCGGACAGAACAATCCGAAGCCCAGAGTCGTTTTCCATGGCGCGGCAGAGACGCCGAGCCGTAACAGGATCGCGTATCATCTCCTCATCGTCGAGTTCGAAGAGGGGGCAGGGGAAGCACTGGAGAAAGGCGGACGCACAGGGCCCCATGGTGGCCTTGCACATTTTGCGGGCATCGGCAGGCAGGGACTCCAGGCTGGCGGCGGCAGTGGCGGTCATGCTCTCCTCCCAGAGGGTGTGCTGAACCTTCTTGGGCCCCAGGCGCGTTCCATGCTGCTCGAATGAGCGGTGATCTGCACCGGGCGAGATGCCCAGGCGATGCATGGATTGCGCCGAAAGACCCAGGAAGGTAGCAGCAAGCTCCGGTTGTTGAGCCGTGGCCTCCCAAATCTGCCAGAGTGTCTCCTGGATGCTCCTGGGCACTTCAGGAGCCGTCAAGATCGAGATGGTGGCCCCGGCCAGGGCCGCGTCTCTGGCCGGCGCCATCCGCTGGATGCCCAACCCCCCAAAACGAATAGGAAGGCTGATGCGCTCGAGGGAAGGCACGGCCTCGCGAGCCAGGGAGAGGCGAGCCAGCAACTTGGTCAGGATCCGGTCGTCGAAGTCGGCCAGGTCCTTGGTTCCACAACCCGAGGCACGGGTCTGGAATGTGAGGCGGGGAACGACGGAGAGCCGGAGGATCAACAAGAAGGCCTGGAGAGTGAGTGGGCTGGCAAGTTCGGCCACGTGCACCGCGGCATCGGCGGCGGCCTTCACAGCACGGGCAGAGGCGTTGGGGGACCCAAGGCAAACCCCCAGAAGATCAAGGCCGTCCTCGAGGGTGGCCCGGGGGACCAGTTCCTCTCCGACCTGGAGGGCCACGGGCGCTGGCCCTGCTGTCCAATACCATTTTTTTTTTTTTTTTCAAAACTGGGAAATTAAGAATATTCATACGGTCCGTCGGGGAGTGGGGGCTGCGGAAAAACAGGACGCCATCACAAACATCCAAATCAAGAAAGTGAAGATTGTCAGTCGCTCGACGAGCCCAAAATAAGGGTTGATTCCGATTGTCGCGACGTTGGCACCACCGCTGACGAAAATGACCAGGGCGCTGACGATTGAAAAAGTACTGAGAGTAGAACAACCAGGAACGTTTCGGATTCCCAGCCCACAGAGGATGCATCCGGCCATCGTGCCGAAAGCTTCGACCCCTGCGAGGACGAGGTGGCCAAGGCCACGAAAAGTGAGGGGCGCACCAATCGGATCTTGTGTGAACCAAAACATCAGGACGCCAGCAAGACCCACCGCCAAAAGAAGCAAAAATCCACCGGCTGCCATCTTCCGGCCGGTTTTGCGCATTCGCAGCCAGAAGCCGGCAGAAAAGACCATCATCAGCAAATTGTATGCAAAGAAGAGGGCATGAACGGATGCAATTCCGACTGCCCCAGTCTGAGTCAGGGAACTGATGGGATGGCGAAGATGAGAGTATCCCGGAGTCAGCGCACCACCAAGAAGAACGGCAACTGTATAACATATAGGTGCTAAGATACCGGCAATGTTCCAGACGCTGATCCGGGAACTCGTCATGCACGTTTTTCAGTTGAAAAAACTGGACCGGCGGGGGTGATGCTGCTTTCCGGACACGACGAATTTTTTGAAAGCTCCCGGCGGCGAAATTAAAGAGAGAGAAAACCAAAGAAAGAGAAGAGATATACAACACCGTCTCTGGGACTCCCAGGACGGCGGTTGGTTTGTTGCCTCATCCCAGTTCGAGGGTCCAGAGGTCGTTGAACTGGGTCCCGTTTTGGAGGACCGCGCCAGGGTAGCCCATACCCGTCCAATAGCCCTCACCCCCAAAGAGCACCGCTCGGTAGCAGCTGCACGTATCGGGGCCGGCTGGAGCACGTGAGAATGAAATGAAATGGAAGTGAAAGACGACCGACCGTTGCAGGGGCACGTCAGGCCGGTGGCGTTCACCGAAGGGTCGATCATGTAGGCGGGGATGGCCTGGGGTACGAAGACTGTGTTCCAGCGCGGGTGGGGGTTGACCCCGACCAGCCTGTGGGTGTGGAAGGCCAGCGTCTCTGTGCCCCCAGAAGGCCGAGGAATAGAGCGTGAGGAATGGGCGCGGTCGAGACCGGGGGGCGGGCCGGGGGCGGGATGCACAGACTGGAGTCGTACAGCATGATCGTATCCGCCAGAATTTCGGGGGTCCCCGACATGATGCCCCCGAAGATGTACTGCAGGCAGGGGGGCGGAGGAAGGAGCAGAAATGACGCAGCAGAGGACGCAGCAGAAATGAAACAGCCGAAAATGCGGTCCGTGGGATGAGGGCGCCAGTCACGGCCGACACCGGCAGGATGTGTGCGTGCGCAGGGCACGGGCGGACCAGGACGGTGCCCATGTAGATCGAGGCCGCGTACACCCGGCCGCCCCCCTGGGGTGCCATTGTGGGCACGATCTGGGTCCAGGTATTGGCCGCTGCGTCGACACAACCCCACCGATCGTGAGGAACAATGCATATTGGTGGGGTGCGAGAGGCGAGAGGCGGAGCCACGCACGCCGGGCCGGGCCGGACCGATGTCGTATTTCCAGAGGTCCGACCGGACGAGGGCGCTGACCGGGTCGTAGCCGCCGTACATCCAGAAGTAGGCCCCGGCCGTGGTGTTGGCGAAGGCCATCGTGTGCCCGTAGCGGACCGGCGGCCGGATGGCGGGGGCCAGCGCCGTCCAGCTGTTCGTCACTGGGGCAGCAGCCCAGCCCGATGCGAGGCGGTGGGGCAGGTGAGCAGGGGAGGGGCAGCAGCGAGTGTGCGGGTGCTCGAAGTGCGCTTGTGAATCTCCGGGGGGGACAGACGGATGTTGAAGTAGTACATGTCGTTGTATGCCGAGCTGGTGCCCATCCCGCCGAAGACGTACATCCGGTTGGTGGCCGTCACTGGGCGCCGACATCCCCCCGGGGCGGGTGAGGCGTGAGGGAGGAAGTGATCGTGCGGAGGCTCCGGGCGGGGAGGGAGGGAGGTGATGGCGGACCGAGGGCCGCATGGGCGTACCGGGGCGCGGGTATGGAGCCCGTGGGGGTGATCTGCACCCAGCACACTTGCGCTGCGCGGGTAGAGATGTGTCCGATGGTGGACGAGAGAGGGTGAGCGAGCGAGCGGAGAATCCCAGCATGCATACGCGCGCCGGGGGTGAAATGGGTGGGTTGGTTGGTGGGGTTGAGCGGACAGATGTACCGGAAGACGTAGGTCTTGCCGGCGTTGGAGAGCCCGCTGACGGTCTGGCCGGGGGCCCCGATGAAGAGGATCAGGTCGTTGTTGAGGCCGGCGCTGCTCTTGGTGCCGGTGGTCTGGTTGGCGCAGGCCGCCTCGGAGGACATGACCACGGCCGTCCCGAAGTATGCATTCGCCTGGGCGTCGGCCGGCATGAAGGCCATCATCGTGCCCCAGGCCCTGTAGCCCCCTGCTCAGACGGGCGCACGAATGAGGGGGGCGGGTGGCGGGGGCCAAGCCGGCAGACCCTCAGACTGCTGGAAGAGCCAGCAGCCGCCCCCGTTGGTGTAGGCGCCCCACGAGTAGTACGGGGCGCAGACGACCGCGTACCCGTCGATCATGGCCAGGGCCGCCCCGAACTGGGAGCCGGCGGCCCGGTCGTCCTGCACGATCTTCCGCTCGAGGGCATACTGGCCCGCTGCTCGCCCACCCGCACGACCCCAGCACCCGATCAGATCCCCGCAAAGGCAGGCAGGCGTGCGGGGGTGTGCGGTCATGCGGGGCGGCGAGGGGGGGCGGGGCACGGACATGCACCCCTGGCGAACATGTACGCGGCGCCGGCGCTGGAGTCCTTGCCCGGGGCCCCGATCAGGACCAGGGTGCCCGCCGAGCCGCTCCATGTGGCCAGCGAGGTGCCGAAGTAGTCCGAGGCGGCCGGGTCGGGGGCGAAGATCTCCTGGACAAGACCCCAGTTGTTGGTGCCGCCCTGGTTCTTCCGGTACACCAGGACACCTGCGCCCACCAGACGCCGTCAGCCCCAGACGCCATCAGTCCCAGAGGTCATCAGCACCAGCCGTGGCACCGCCCCCGACCGCCCATGTATTTGAGAGGGAGGGAGAGAGGGAAGGAGGGTTGGCCTGGGCCATGGACGGACTGCCCGCGCGGTAGGGGTACCCCGAGTGGGCGTGATAGGGGGCGCCCACGAAGAGGTCCGTGTCCCAGACGGCCAGGGCGGCCCCGAACTGGACCAAGGTCGGGAACCAGATCTCCCCGGGCGGGAGGATGTCCTTCAGGAAGCTCCACGTCCCCGCTGCGGCACGGACGGGGAGAGAGAACTGGGGTGAGCAAGCTGCAGGGGGATGCGGGGCGGTTTCGCTTGGGCGGTCATCATCGCCCGCCCCATGTTGTTTGGAGTGCTCTTCCCTCCGTTGAGCGCAGATGGCCGCTCTTCCGAGCGCTCTTCCCCCGTGTTTGGATTGCTCTTCCCTCCGTTTGAGCGGATATGTCCGAGCGCTCTTCCCCCGTGGCGCGGCCTCCCCTTGTCCGAAATGTCCCTTCCGGCCCGCCTTGGTTTCCTCTGAGATGCCCCCGCCCGTGGACAGACTGGCGCTCCGCTTGTAGACGCGCAGGTAGCCGCCGCCGGGGGCGGTGGCGAAGACGGTGTCGTTCCAGAGGACCGTGTCGGTGCCCAGATCCTCATTGGGCGAGCTGCCCTGGAACATGATCGCCTCGCGGTACGTCCCGCCCGCATCTGAGGAGCCCGCCCATGCACGGCGCGTGCGTGTATGGGGGGGGGGGGGGGGGGGGGTGAACACCGAAAAGAAGGGGGTCGGCTTGGGACGATTCCACCCCCCTGCCGCAGAATTGGGGGGATATCCACAGGGGGAGATCCACAGGATGGAGGCAGACCCTTTTCGAAGACGTACACGTTGCCGCGGCTGCCCACGGCACCGGGAGCTCCAATCGACTGCGTGGCACAGGACGGCCGCACAACACAGCAGATGTCAACCGAAGATGTGCTCATGCCACCGCTTCCACCAAGGTCCCGATTGGCGGCATAAGTGGGCATGGGGGGCGGCACACGGACGAGGTACTGGTCGCGCCACAGGGAGATGCCCGCCCCGAAGGCGGCCCCCCCGAGGAGGGTCGTGGTCGGCGTCACCTGGGCGAAGACTCCCCACATGTCCGGACCCGCTGCGGCACCAGACCACCCAAAGTGGGCGTCAGGCGGGGCGTGGGCGGTGGGCGACAATCATCAACCAATGCGCCGCGATTCGACTCCATCACACACACACACACACACACACACACACACACAGACAGACAGACAGACAGACAGACAGACAGAGACAGACAGAGACAGACAGACAGACAGACAGACAGACAGACAGACAGACAGACAGACACAGACAGACAGACAGACAGACAGACACAGACAGACAGACAGACACAGACAGACAACACCCAAAGGGGTACAGACATGCGTCCTTCTGCTGGAGGTACGCGCAGCCACGGCCGCCGTTGGCCCCGTCGTATCCGTTGACCCCGAACGCCCCGCAGATGCCCAGGTAGCGGCCGAAGCGGTCGTTCTGGGAGACGGCCAGGCTGGTGGTGTTGGCCAGCTGGGACCAGCTGCCCGAGTTGATCGACCACACGTCGTTCAGCGGGCCCGTGTGGGTCTTGCCCCCGAAGGCGTACAGCTTGCCGCTCTTCAGGGCGATGGTGTGGCCCGTGCGGGCGGGCATGGCCGAGGGGCAGTTGTCGGGCAGCTTGATCCAGGTGCCGCTCACTGGGTGCCCCGCCCCGCACCATCGCCCCCCCCCCGGGGGGGAGGAGGAGGAGGACAGTGGCGGGATGGTGGGTGAGCGATGATTGAGTGCGTGGACACGAACAGGGCAGGACGAGGTGGCGGGCGGGGAAATCACGGTGGACGTGGGCGAGAGGCGGCGGGGGGTGAGGAGCGGGCGCCGGACCCACGTCGAACTTCCAGCCGTCGCGGAGGAGGGTCTCCGTGCCGTAGTTCGTGCCGCCGAACATCCAGATGAGCCCGTTGTTGTAGGCCGTGCTGCACGGGGTGGGTGGGTGCGGTGCGTGCGGACGTGCGTGTGCGTGCGTGGCGGGTTGGCATGAGAGGGCGAAGCACAGCGGGCAGCCGTCAGGTTCGAGGTCTCCAAGTGCCCGACCGCCTCGATGGGCAGCCGCGGGGGCAGGACCGCCACCCCCGGGGCGGGCGGCTCCGACAAACCTGTGGCCGCTGCGGGCTGGGGGGACGCCGTAGGTCGGGTCCGGGGACTGGTTCTGCAGGACCCACTTGTAGTACCCTGCGCCGCAGAGGCCCCGCCCACCCCCACCCCCGCCAACCACCCCACCCAAGCAGCAGAGCAGAGAGGCCGACCGTGAGAAATACCGAGTGGGTGTCGGTGGGGCCTGCCATGGGCGCGCAAGGCGGGGCAGGGCGGTGGGCGTTGCCGAGCCGGACCAACGGTGACGGCGAATGTGCAGCCGGGGTTGGTGGTCCCGTTGACCCAGACGTTCATGGTGGTCACCCCGTTCCGGGGGAAGCTGTACAGGATGGTGTAGTAGCCGTTCCGCAGGTCGGTCACGTTCACATACGACGGGCCAATCTGCGGGGGCACAAGGGCAGGGGGAGGAGGGGCTGGTCTGTGAGTAGGACAGCCCAGAGCCTGGAGCCGGGGTCATGGGGCATGACAGGCGGGGCAAGGCGGGCGGGGCAGGGCGGGCGGACGGGCGATCCGGTGAGGGTGACGTTCTCGCCGCCCGCGAAGCGGAAGTTGTTGTACTTGTCGTACGTCTGGACGCGCAGGGTGTAGGTGGCGTTGACCGTGGCGAAGGTGGGGTCGTCCCCGTCGGCGAGGCTCTTCGAGGCCACCAGGGCGCCCGCCTGGATCTGGATGGGGTACTCCTGCTCGCCCATCAGCGGGTACAGGCTCCCGCCCGGCCGCACGACGGCCATAGTCAGCACGAACTGGCCCGTCTTGGTGCAGTTGTACCAGCACAGGTAGCTGCCGTTGCGGTTGTCCGAGCAGCTGACGGGGACCGCGTAGGGCAGCCGGGCCGTGCCGCCCCGGACGATGGGCCAGTAGTTGACCATCTCGATGGGGCCCAGCAGCGAGGCCGCGAAGGCGTACCCGCCGTAGGTGAACCGGTTGCCGAACTCGTCGTACGTCCACATGGTGAAGGTGCGGTTCTGGCCGGCGATGCCCCCCGTGGGGGCCACCCCGAACCCCGAGTAGGTGGCCCCGTAGATGAGCACCCCGTGGGCGATCCACACGGTGTACGTGGCCACGGTCTGGTTGTTGACCCGGATGACCACCGACTGGCTGCCCTCCACCCGGGGCGTGTACGTCAGGTTGTACGTGCCCAGCCCGTCCCCGACCCCCTCGATGGTGCGCAGCGGGCCCGTGGTGTTGATCTGGACCGCGTCGACGTTGCCCAGGCGCGGGTTGCCGTACGGGTCGGCCACCAGGACCCCGATGACCAGCGTCTGGCTGGAGTTCATCACCCCGGGCGGGGCGTTGGTCACCTTGAGCCCCCAGTAGGCCGGGGCGGCCGGGGCGACCGTGAACGGATACGGCAGCCCGTCCACCATCTGGCCGCGGGCGGTGATGGTCAGCTGGCAGGTGCCCGCCCGGGTGGCGTTGAACTGGGCCAGATAGCTGCCGTCGTGGTAGCTGGTGAAGCCGATCGGGAAGTTGGTGGAGCCCGGGCAGGCCACGGTCCCGTTGAAGTCCGAGGCCGGGCCCTCGTAGGCCCGTCCGAACAGGTCGTACGCGTAGAACATCAGGCCCACCAGCTGGCCGGCCGTGACGCCGGCGTCCAGCGGAGCCACGACCAGCGAGCACTTGGCCGCATAGGGGTAGGACAGGGGCAGCACGTAGACCGCGTTGGTGGTCGTGCCGGCCGCCGTGCCCCGCCGGCCCCCGAAGAGCACCAGCCGCTCCGTGGCCGCGTTGAGGTTGGCCAGCCCGACGGGCCCCGGGCGACCCCCCGTCAGGCCCGTGACGGCCGCCGTGGTCTGCAGCAGAACGGCCGCCGTGGCCCCGGTGAGGGCCGGGCTGCCCGCGCTGGGCAGGGCGGTGACTCGGTTCTGCCAGATGGCGTACTCCGTCGCTGGGTGTGTGTGTGTGTGTGTGTGTGTGTGTGTGTGTGTGTGTGTGTGTGTGTGTGTGTGTGTGTGTGTGTGTGTGTGTGTGTGTGTGTGTGTGTGTGTGTGTGTGTGTCGTGAACGAAGTAACGGGAAAATAAAACAAAAACCATGTGTGTGTGTGTGTGTGCGTGTGCGTGTGTGTGTGTGTGTGTGTGTGTGTGTGTGTGTGTGTGTGCGTGTGTGTGTGTGTGTGTGTGTGTGTGTGTGTGTGCGACGCCATCGCCCCGCAGCGGCTGCCGACCCCGTGATCGTCTACGCCAATCCCCGCGCCCCGCGGCACGCCGTCCCCCCGGCGCCATCACTCCGCAACAGTGGGAGCCCCCTCGTCGTATACGCCCCCCCCCAGCATCCAGCAGCGCCTCGAGGACAGCGGCGGGCGCCCCCTCCCCCTTCGTCACACTGGCCGTCGGGGGCCAACAAGGGGCCTACCTCCAACCCCAACCGGCATACTTTCAGCCTCAGCCCCAGCCCAGGGGCGGTGGAGGCCGCGCCTTTCGGGGCTAACCGCCCCGACAATCGGGAGGCCGGGGTCCCCCCCATGAGGGCCGCCACAACCAGGACCCCGCTGGAGGCAGCGGAAGGGGGCGTGATCGAAAGTTCTCCGGCTTTCCCTCCTGCCCCGGGCGAGCCCCGCTTGTCTCCTGGCCTGTTCTCCCCCTCCGCCGCAGGACCCACCACCCAACCCCCCCATTTAGCACTGGCGGGGTCGGGGCCCCTGGCGCCGGAGAGCCATGCCCCTATCCCCCCCGGCGACCCGGCCGCGGCCCGCGAGGACGACGATGCCCCGAGTGACGAGGCCCTCCAGCCCCGAGAGGCCGACGACCCGCGCGTCTGGGAAAGAGGCCCCTTCGTCTACATTCTGGTCGGGGCCCACGGACGGAGCTACGTGGGCGCTACCACAGACCCAACGCGGCGCCTCGCCCAACACAACGGGGCTCGACCGGGGGGGGCCCGGGCCACCCGACAGAATCGCCCCTGGCGCCTGGTGGGACTGGCGGCCGGCCTCGCCTGCTGGCACGAGGCCATCGAGCTGGAGGCCGCTGTGAGGAACCCCCGCAGCCGGCCATGGGCAGCCGACATTCACCGGGAGCTCTCGGCCACTGGCAGCCTCGAGGTTCTCCGACAACTCGCACCGAGACGGGGAGCCCGCGCCTACCGCCACGACATCCGGGGGGGCCGCTGGACTGAGCTCACGCAGGGGACCCGAACCGCCCCGAGGACCCGCGCCGACAAGGAGGAGGCCCAGGCGCGCTTCATCTGGGTGATGGCCGCGACCGACCCTGACGAGGCATCCGCCCGGCTGGAGGCAGGCCTGCGGCCGGAGGGGAGCCACCGTGTGAGGGGCCACACCAGGGGCCACCCCACCCCGCCGCCCCAACGGGGAGATCGCTCTCCGCCAGGTCAAGGAGGCCATGACCCGGGACGGACTCAGCGTGCGCCGGCCCAGAGGCGACGCACCCGCCCTCTGGCGCGCGTGGGACAAGCTCCGCAAGGGGCGGGACGAGTCCCGCCGCGCAGCCGCCGCCTCGCAACTCCACCTTTCTTCACCGACCGACGTCGACTCCACCGCCTCCTCCTGGCCCCGACACGGTGCACCTGCCCGATCGCCCCGGCGGAACTGCGGCGCCACCATCTGGCAGAGGCGGCGGCGACCCCACCACCCAGCACCAACCCAATCTGGCCGGAGCTGGCCCCACCTCCCCCGCTCGCCGAGACCTCCACCCCGGCCGAGCAGCCCTTCTCGGCCACCGAAATCGCCGAGGCCATCCACAACGCCGACCCCCACTCAGCCCCGGCGCCAGCCGACGCGGCCACGATCCGGGACATCAGACGACTGCTGGACGAAGGCGAGGAGCTGCGTGCCCGGGACGGCCCCCCCTCCCCGTTCATGGCCGCCCTGCTCCACCTCTTCAACATGTGCCTGGCCGAAGGAACAGTCCCGCGCAGCTGGGCCCGGGCCGTGGCCGTCCTCATCCACAAGAAGGGGAAGCCGCCGGAGGAGATCCGGAGCTGGCGCCATGTGGTCCTCACGGCCCAACTCTCGCGAATCTACGGAGCCCTGCTCTCGCGCCGCCTCGAGGACTTCCTGCTCAGGGCCGGCCGGATCAGTGGGGCACAGGCGGGTTTCATCCGGGGCCAGGAGAGCCACTTCTCCGTGCTCCGCTTGCAGGCCTGGATCACCAGGGCCCGCCGTGAGCGCCCCCCTTTCGCGGGCGTACTTTTTCTCGATATCACCAATGCTTTCGGGACCCTGGGGCGGGACGCCCTGGAGGGCAGTCTCCGGTGGGGTGGGGTCCCACCGACACTGCGGCGCGCCATCATGGGCACTTACCGCGACATTGAGATGTGCCTGCCCTTTGAAGGAGAAGCCGGCGCCCCCATCCCGCTGGGCCGTGGCACTCGGCAGGGGGACCCCTTGAGTCCAACTGTCTTCATTCTCGCGCTGGAGCCGCTACTACATGCGCTCTCCCGGATCGATGGCCTCCTCGTTTTGGCATTTGCCGATGACCTAGCCATGGCCGCGCGCGACAAGGAGGCCCTGACCCGAGCCTTGCGAGTGATCGCGGAGTTCGGGGCCTGGTCGGGCCTTCACCTGAACCTCCCCAAGTGCGCCGCCCTGGTGGCCAGCCAGGGCCGCCAGTGCCCACCTGCGGACGTGGACATCTGCGCGCCGGCCGGCCGGATCCCCCACTGGCCCTGGGCGGGACGTTCCGTTACCTTGGGGTCGAGGTGGGCTGGGAGCTGGACTCGACGCCGGCGCTGGAGGCCGCCCGGATCGAATTCGAAGCTCGCCTCACCGCCATCGGCACATCCCACCTCCCCGCTGGCCAAGATCGATACGCTGGCCTCCCTTGCCTTGCCCGTCCTGCAGCATGTCCTCGCTGTCTGCCCCGCCCCCAAGCTGGATGGCTGGGGTCCAACGGAGCATCCGGGACTCGTGCAACAACTGGCTATTGAACCCCGAGAGATGGCGCCCACCCGGAAACGCTGGTGCCTGCCGGGCATGCCGGAGCTCCTGCTCTTCACTCCTGCCGCGCATGGGGGCTGGGGGCCCCCGCTTGGACCGGCTCGAGGAGACCCTCAAACTCGGACTGATCGGCCGGATCCTGATACCACCGACCGACCCCGCGGCTCGCGAGCACTGGGCCGCGGCAGCAGTCCCCCTGGCAGAGGAGTTCCGGCACCGAGAGCACCACGGGGGACACGAGGCACCGGCCAACAACTGGGACCTGTGGACCTGGGTGGCCTGGTACGAAGACCGACGGAAGATCCGCATCGGTCGCATAGCTGGACGATGGGCGGTCCAGCAGCGGACCATCCGGGCATCCAAGCTCTTTTCCCGAAAGGCACCGGAGCGCCACCCGGCCCTCAACAAGCTGACGGAGCTCCAGACGTACCTCTGCTGGCTGAGCACGGTCCCGCGAAATGCGGCGCTCCTCTTCACGGACGGATCGTTCCAACAAGGACAGGGCGGCGGCGCCGCGGCAGTGCTCATGACCCGAGACCGGACGACCGCGGCCGCCGTGCGCCTCCCACAGGCGCGGGGGGAACGGCGACGCGGAGCTAGCCGCGCTGGAGCTCGCCGCGGCCACCATCAAGTCCGCCCGGGCCGACGGGCGCCTCCTCCCACACCAGCCGGTGGCCATCTGTGCGGACAGCCAGTATGCCCTGGGCGCTGCGGCGGGGTGGACGCGAATCCAGTTTGCGCACGCGCGGGTGCTGAGCCCTCCGGGAGGCCCTCCAAGTGGCCAAGCCTGTGGTCCTCCGCTACGTCCCGGCGCACGTGGACCGGATCCCGGGGCCCTGGTGATCCCTCCATCCCTGGCAACCAGCTGGCCGACCGCCTGGCTGAGGCGGCGCGCCTCGGGGGACCACCAGACAGAGGGGGCATCCAGGCCACATTCCCAACACAAGAGCTTTGCGGCCCAATCGGCCCCGCCCAGTGGCCCTCAGGCCCAGCCGAGTCCCCATTGCCCTTCTCGCACAAATTCCTCACACGCTCACTGCTCACGACCCTGGCAAGGCTGGCCCACGAGGAGGAGGAGGCACGCGACTGGCTGGCGTGTCCGTACGCCTACCACCCACTTGAACCCATCTCGGCCCGGGTCAGCAACACCTGGTGGACCAGGCGCGGCGAGCCACTCTCCACGGTGCGCAAGCTGTGTGCAGCCAAGTGCCAGGCCTTCTGGGGGTCAATCAGGTCAAGGCCCGGCTCGGGGGGCCGGGGATCCGCGCTCTGTCCATTCGGGTGCGGGACCGTGGAGACCCAGAGCCACCTCCTGGGGCTGCCGCCACTTCCGGCTATTCTATGTGAAGCGCCATGACCAGGTGCTCCGGGCCTTGGCCAGGGCCCTCACGGCCGCCGGCCTGAAGGTGGTCGTCCACGACTCGGCAGCCAACGCACGCAAGGCAACCCAGATCCCGGAGGAGCTCCAGGCGCGAATCCCGGCCCACCTGCGCCACCTCCGACCCGACCTGCTGGTGTGCCCCGGCGAGGGAGGGCCGGAGACCCCACTGTCATCGAGCTGGCCGTCACCACTGCCGTGCGGGACGAGGACCTGGCAAAAGCGCGGGACGGGAAGCTCGCCCAGTATCGGGGCTACTGCCAGGCGGCGGGGTTCGACAACCGAGCCCTTCTCTTCGGGGCCACCGGGTGCATCCCGGGACAGTCGGTTCGGGACCTCCTCCAGCTCGTCCCTGGCACTGAACACAAGACGCTCTGCGAGGCCCTGCGGAGGATCAGCGGGGACTTGACGCGGAGCATACTGGCACTGTTCCTCATGCGCGACAGTGACCGCAGGGACCGAGCCAGCACCCAGATCCACCGCCCGGCCGCAGCCCCAAGTGGATTTCTCCATCCCCCTACGACACCTTCACGGGTCGCCCTGATCCGCGCAGGGTGGGACGAGCCACGACAGCGCGATAGGAGGAGGACGCCGCCAGTAAGATTTCGTGCGTGCGTTTTTTTCCTCTTAGCACTGTATACCCAACAGGCTCAAAGATCATCATGTGTGTGTGTGTGTGTGTGTGTGTGTGTGTGTGTGTGTGTGTGTGTGTGTGTGTGTGTGTGTGTGTGTGTGTGTGTGTGTTGTGTGTGAAGCAGAAGCAAGAAGGACGATGTTGGGGACAAGTTGGTGAACAGGGAGTTCACACAGGCGCCTCGCACCAGCCGGGTTGGCCGGTGCGAGGCGCTGCACGGCAGGAAGAGGCCCAGGCTGCATGGCAAGGGGGTTGTTGCTGGAAGTGGCTGAACGAGCGAGGGGCTGGTTGCTGCGAACGGGGACCAGAGGAGCTGACGGTGGGGCAACGGCGAACGGCAGGGCACGGAGGCGGAGAGACACTCGTTGGGGCCAGGCCGGCAGCATCAGAAGGACAGGGGCAGGCTCGAACAGGGCGTGAAGTGGACGCCAGACCAGCGTCATGCAGTGGGGGGTAGCATGCCGTGATATCACCACACGAACAAACGCACTGAAGCACACCAACATCCACCCATGGTGGAGACTGCGACACGGTGGGAAGTTCCCCAGAGAGGGCACGCCATAAACACAAAGGATGGGTACGGACCTTTTTCGATCGGGTGTGTAATTAACGTGTCGATGACGAGCATCGACGTAACGAACGACGGGACGGGACGACGGGACAGGACAAACGGGACGGGACGACGGGCGGGACGACGGAACGGGCGGAACACCACGAACGTAGACGAACGACCAGGCAGGCCGAACGACAGTGTGAACGCGACGACAGGGCCGGAGTGTGGAGGATGTGGGGGATCAGAGTTGGGAGAAAGGGAGAAAGAAACGGTCCATCCCCGAGACAGGGAGTGGATCCGGAAAAGTGTAGTGGCACCCAAATGAGCCTACAGATCGGAACGTTAGCACGGGGCCACCAGGTGGCTGGGGTGTGTTGCATGTGTGTGTGTGTGTGTGTGTGTGTGTGTGTGTGTGTGTGTGTGTGTGTGTGTGTGTGTGTGTGTGCGTGTGCGTGTGTGTGTGTGTGTGTGTGTGTGTGTGTGTGTGGGTGGGTGGGAACGGGCGGGCGAGGGATGGCATGTGTCATGCAAACTGATTGCCAGCAGAACACCGTCAACTCCCCAGTCTGGGGATGCCTCTGTCGGCATGGCTGGGCGGGTGTGCGGATGGATGCGGGGAGGTCGCCAGACCCGCATCCCCATAGTAGGCCGTGAAGGCCGCGGGAGCCGTCTCCCCGGCCGCGTAGCCGCCCAGGGCAACCACACCCACCCCGGCCACCTCCGCCACGGCCGGGTAGCTGACCAGCGGGTTGTCCGGGCCCGGGGTGACGTCCCCGTACCGCTCAATGAACCGCTTCCGCAGCACTGCAGTCAGCGTCGTGGGGGCCAAGCCGAGGTGAGGCAGGAGCAAAATGAGATCCCTGGGCTGGCGGCACTGCGGGGAGGGGGCGGGAAGGGGGGCGCCGACCGACCGGCGATGTCCATCCAGAAGATGCCGTCCGAGAGCAGGGGCGCCGGGCTGGTCGCCGTCTCGCCCTGGGCGTACTCGCGCTGTCCGGCGCCCAGCAGGACCGAAGTGGCGTCGTTGAAGGCTGCCCCCAGGACCCAGAGCAGCCAGCAGCGGGGGAAACGGGGGATGGGGAGGAGGGCGGCGTGAACGACCCTTTCCTCGTCTCAAATGGAGGCGTCATCGACAGGAGGCAGACCGATGTGGCCCGAGCGCAGGGTGAACCCATAGGTGGAGAAGACCGAGACCGCCTTGGTGCCTGCACCCCCCCAGGACAACAGCCACCCCGCCAAAAAAACATGCCAGTGAGATGGGGAGAGTGAGGGGGGGGGGGTGGGGTCAGAGCGCCCGCAACCCGGTGGAAGGCCAGGCGGGGGGAGTGGCCGCCAGACTGAGGTCGAGCATCCACGTGCCCCCGCTGAACACGGGGGGTCCCTGGCCGGGGATGGGGGTCTGGGTGTGGCCCGCCACCACCAGCGCCCGGGGGCTCGACGCACTGGCGCGTTGATACGACCAAGGAACGTGAAGCGAATGGCCGTAAAGAGCCATGGGTACTGTTGAGGGAAGGGGAAGGCGATGAGCTGGCGCCGAGGAGCGACAGACGAGAGGCGGCCCACTGGGTCCAGGTGCCGGTGGCTATGCAGAGAGAAGGGAGGTCGTCCCGAAAATTGGGCCATTGCCAAAACAGACTGAGGTCGAATTCCCAAATGTCGTTCAGAGGGGCTCCGTTGAAACCACCAACAACCAGAAGGCGGTCGTCGTGGTAGATCGAGCAGGCATGGCGGGCCCGCCCGGTTGGTGGCGTGTTCGTAGAAGAAATCAACGTAAATGTGTTGGTACCTTGATAAATAGGTCAAAAAATATGGGTTCATCTCGAGATGGCCTGCAGACCGAGGTTATATTTGAATACATCGTTCAAATATGTCGTGCCATCGGCACCAAGACCACCAAAGACAACCATATTGTTATCCCAAACAACGGAACAGTGGTGCGCCCGCGCGGGGGCGCTATATCCGGTCGGTGACATTGTGATCCATGTTTCGGCGGCTGCTCGGAGACCGAAACATAAACCAAGAAAAAATCAAGGGGAGAATCAAGAAAGGGACCTTCGACAAAAATAAAGAAAGGAAGGAGAAGGAGAAGGAGAAGAGGATGCCGCATTTTTCTTGGATTTTCGATTGCAACAGGCCGACCTCTCCCTTTTCATTTTTCTTTCTTGTATCCCAGCGCGACAACGAGGGACCTGGGGAGGGCAGTTTTGTGCGAAAATGAAGGACCCATGGCATAGGAGTCAACGCGAAAGGGGGAGCCCTGGTCCGCGGACCGGTCAATGGGACTGGTTTCCGGAAAGTGGAACCTGCCATCTTAGATGGCCGGCTAGCGCGAAAACGGGTCTGCGTGTACCCAGTTTTCAGATGACCAACCTAGCGGCCCGCGACGGCCGGACACCCCACCGCACACAAACCTCGGAAAAGCCCGCTGCGAGGCTATCCAAAATGAAGAATGAGGAAAAATCTTCTGCGTGTACCGTGTTTTCTGAACTGCTAAACAAATGGAATGAAACAAAGAATTTTTTGAAACAGCAACGTGGCCGAAAAGCCCGCTGCGAGGGGGTCGTGGGACCAAAATAAGATTCAAAAACGACCGGGGCGGCTTCAACCCGCGCTTCAGTATCTCTTCCTTTTTTGAACGCGTCAATTTTTCCAGCCGCCTTTGGTCGCGGCGCTTTCTTTTTCTGGCTAATCTTTTGTTTCTGTTGTATTTTTTTATGTATTTCATTGCTTCCTTTTCGAATAGATCGACGCTTTATCACTTTTTAAGGGATGGGAATCACTTATCACTTTCCACCGAACACTTGCACTAGATCACCAAGTCATTCGCATCTTATCTATTCGTTCACACATCCAGGTCATTTCCAGGCCACAACTCACTTGGTTCACTTCAGACATTCGAGTATCCTCATTTCACCACCGCCACTCGGCACCGGAGTCTCACTAACCACACCAAACTACTAGTTCATCGCACAGCTTTAGCTCAGTTCACCAAGCATTCGGATCTGAACATTTTTTCCCGAATGCACATTCTTGATCAGCTCCCCCACCCGGGCCCAGGGCCCTCCGACCTTAGTGGCCCACCATCCCGTACTCACCGTGCAAGGTCCGTTCGTTTGCACCGACATTATTTTTTTTCACCTCTGGTACCAAAATGTAGAAACCAGTCCCCAATGGAGATCGAAATCGCGGAATTACCAAAAATTGGTTTGGTGCACAAACTCGTTTGCCGCGGGTGAGTGCTCGAGTGGATGTGTGGAACTAGGAACTTGCTGATTTTTGACCCCACCGAAACGACCCGAACCGCAACTCAAAAAAAAAAGGTTTTCTGAACTGACAGATTTGCTTGTTCCCTTTGGTGTGCACGAGCGAAGCGTTTTCCAAGAGAAAATCAGCATGCCTCATAGACAAAACTCAATGGAGAATCAGGGGAGCGTTTGAGAACCAGTGAAAACCATCCTAATTTTTGGTAAACTGCCTCAGAAGATGCCACTGGCATTTGCGAGATAGTTACCTGGGTGGTAGCACCTCTCTTTTTTTCCTTGACATTTTCACTTGTTTTTCGGTGTTCCTTCCCCTCCCTCCGATTATTTCATTATTTTTCAGCTTCCCTTTCCTTTTTTTAACCGCCGGCATCTGGCCTCGAGACCCGGGGCCAACATATCACGAATTGTTCTGCCTGGATGGCCCTTCCCTGCCTTCGGGAGGCCCAGGACGAGTTTTACCTCTCGGTTAAAAAAAGTACTTACCAAAAAGACGTTGTGAACAAGTTTCACAAGATATTCGATCCACTCCTCACCAGCAGTGATGTCACAATCAAAAAAAGGTTCCTTGAAATGGGACTGGTTTCCGGAAAGTGGAACCGGCCATCATAGATGGCCGGCTAGCGCGAAAACGCGTCTGCGTGTACCCGGTTTTCAGGTGACCAACCTAGCGGCCCGCGACGGCCGGCAACCCCACCGGACACAAACCTCGGAAAAGCCCGCTGCGAGGCTATCCAAAAAGCAGAATGGGGAAAAATCTTCTGCGTGTACCGTGTTTTCTGAACGGCTAAACAAACGAAATGAAACAAAGAATTTTTTGAAACAGAAACGTGGCCGAAAAGCCCGCTGCGAGGGGGTCGTGGGACCAAAATAAGATTCAAAAACAACCGGGGCGGCTTCAACCCGCGCTTCAGTATCTCTTCCTTTTTTGAACGCGTCAATTTTCCCAGCCGCCTTTGGTCGCGGCCCTTTCTTTTTCTGTCTAATCTTTTGTTTCTGTTGTATTTGTTTATGCATTTCATTGCTTCCTTTTCGAATAGATCGCCGCTTTATCACTTTCTTCGGGTGGGATTCACTTATCACTTTCCACCCTCCTCTCTCACTAGTTCTCCATTTCTTCATCATTTTATTCATGCGCACAATCATTCACTGCATTTTCAGGTCTCAACTCACTTTCGTCACTTCAGACATTCGATTATCCTCATTTCACCACCACCACTCAACACCGGAGTCCCACTCACCACAGGAAACCAGTAGTCCATCTCACTGCTTCATGTTAGTCCACTTGGCATTTGGATCGGAACACTTTTTTCCGAATGCAGAATCTTCATCACCCCGCCCACCCGGGCCGGAGGTCCTCCCACCTTAGTGGCCCACCAACCCGAACACACCGTACAAGGTCCGTTCTTTTGCACCCACGTTATTTTTTTCACCCTCTGGTACCAAAATGTCGAAACCAGTCCCAAATGCACAAACCGGCCAGTCGGGTTCGAGAATGTGCGAGATACGCTATTAATCAGGTCGGTAACGTAGTTAGAGGCATCCGAGCAATGACCCTCTGAACATGTCATGCAGAAAGTTGATCAACTCAAAGCCGCGGGGCTGCTGCTCGAGGGGGAGACTCTGGCCGCATACTGCCTGCGCACCAGCACCGGGACGGCCGATCCCCCCCAGCCTGCGGCTACCGCACCTGCACCCGTCCCGTCACTGAAGGAGCAGTTGGGGGAATACGACTACCGGTTCGTGCCGCGCCTGGAAGTGAGGGGAGAGGGGAGTGAGCGAGTGAAAGTGGGAGTGTGAGTGTGAGTGTGAGTGTGTGAAAGTGTGAGAGTGTGGGGTGGGAGTGTGTGTGTGTGTGTGTGGGGGGGGGGCATATTGGCTCACACGAACGCCACCCGATTCACCAGGCGCCTGTTGATGGTGCGCAAGCGCGGGCTGTCCTTGAACACGCTCAAGCATTGCACAAAAAAGCTCGAGACGAAGAGGCTGCCGACAATCAAGTGGAGAAAGACTCTCGTTCCCAGAGGAGGGCCCGCCGAGTACCGCGTCGAGTACGTCCTGTCAATGCGTCAGTTCAGGAGGCTGACACGCCTGCCATGGGCGAGAACCCCAGTCGTCATCGAGGCCGCCAAGCAGCTCCTGATCGAAAAGGGGGCTGAGAAAGCTCCACCGTCCCCCCAAGCCAGCTCCGTTCGAATCCATGATTTCATCATGGACCTGGCGCAGCGGGACCTCTACACAGAAATCATCAGAAACGGGTACTCGTGTGTGATGACAGACTGTGGCACGTACACATGTCGGCAAGCCTTGCGCACCGGTCCGTATGAACACCTACAGACAGCGACAGTACATAACACCCACAACCCGCCCCCCCCCCCCCCCCCCCCCACACACACACATACAACAGGGAAGGGGTTCATGGTGATCGTCATCAAATTCGTCTCGGGGAAGCTGACGACGGAAGCCTCTCGGCGGTTGGCAACGTTGAGCCGAGGCCATGCCCCTGCCCGCTGGAATATGCCCACATCACCCAAGGAGGAGGAGAAGAAGCATGAAGTCACTGAAGAGGAGGCGCGCAACATCAACCAGGCCCAAGAATACGAGGCGTTGGGGAACCCACGGACCTGGGCTGCCGACATGGTCTTCATCACCCGCGAGGACGCCTCGACCCTCGCAGGACATGTGAGGGAGGTGCTGCAACAAGTGGGCACGGAGAATGTGATTTGGGGCATGGGAGATGGCGCTTCGACCAACGTCGGCGGAACAAACGGCCTCTGGGCCCTGCTCCGCGCGGACGGCCATTTGATCTACCCAGTGGTGTGCCTCTCGCACACAATCGACAATTGTGTCAAGTCTGTTCGCCTTTCTGACCATATGCATTAGGCATCGGATAGAGATGTCCTGAACAACGAGGAAGACCGCGCCATGGCCGAGACGCTCTTTCCGGGGTGCAAAAAGGGGATCGTCCCTATCATCCTGGAGACCCTCTCCAACTTGATCCGCCGGGACCCTGACCTTGCCCAGAAGTTGCACGAGGTGTGCCCTTTCGAGATGCCCAATGGAGTCGACTCGAGGTCTGTCCTTTGGGGAAAAAATTATGGGATAACATTATGGAGGGGCGTAGGTTCAACCTCTATGTCGATCTCATCATCTTTCTTCTTTCGAACGGATCACCAGCGCACCCCAATTTCGATCCCACCAACAATCGCCTTCATGACATCCTGCCCGTGTTGTCATCCCACGTCATCGAGTGCGCTCGTGGTGAAAAGAAGAGGTTGAAGGCGCAGAAAGAGCGCAAACGGAAGGCCACCAGCAAACCAGCAGCAGCAGTCAAACCCACCTCCAGATACCACCTCCGAGAACAACCCGCAGTGCCCAAGAAGCAAGAGGAGGATGAGGATGACGAGACTGAGGAGGAGGCCACAGTTCGAACCCCCAAGCGTCTCTCGAAGCAGGATGTGGGGGCCAAAGACCTGAAGACTGTGGTGGAGGTCTTGCGAGATGTTCGCTTCGAGGTCCGGCTCTGGGCCTACCTTGAGGCCACCATGCGGCTGAAGGAAGATCTCGTTTGGTCGATGAGCAACCACAACAGGTCCGCGAAACAGCCTCCTCGCCTGTTGTGGTGTTGGACAGTGAGCGAGGTGATTGTGCTGACGTGAGCCAACACACAAACACGCACACACACAGGAGCATGCTGCTGTTCCACCGCCTGACTGAGACTCAGCGAATCATCAAGGACGCATGCGATCATCCGGAGAACCACTTCCGGCACACCTTTGGACTTCATGAAGACAGTGCCAAAATATGCAGCGGGGCCGCCCAGATCTTGTACGCCTCCCATGTGAGGCGCTTCGAGCGTTACCTGCACGTGCCCTTCCTGCCGGCCGCTCTGGGGGATATGAGGGTCACCCGTGAAGTGGCGAAACTGCTGCAAACAGAAACAGACAACGTTTGGTACAGCCACGCCGCTCGGGTGTTGGGGGACGAGCGCCTCGCGCCTGCCCTGCTGAAGATGGAGCACCCCGTCCATACGCTGCTCAGGTCGGCATGGTGGCCAGGAGTGGTCTGTTCGCCTTCCACCATACGTTGATCTCAATGGGCTCAGCTTCAGAAACTGCGCGAGGGCCAGCCGCTCAGCGCTTTCCCGGCCCTCGAGGTGATCCTCCATGCCATCTATGACCCCCTTCCCGTGTCAAACGTCCTCTCAGAAAAAGCGGTTCAGACAGTGAAAGGCCTCGACCAACGGCAGCTGCGCTCGGAGACGCCTCATGTGCTGTTCAGGTTCCGGATGAACGAGGATCTGCCCTTGAAGGAGTGGCAATGGGGTGTCGCGCGGGGCAAGTACGAGGCCAAGGCCCGTCGCGCGGCTGAAGAACGGGCGCTGGCCAAGAAGAGACGAGCAGAAGCTTCGAAGTCGTCTGCTGTTGTCAAGAAAAAGCAGCGCATGAGCCCCGAGAAGGACGAGATGGACGCGCCCACGCCCACGCCCCCAGGGACTCCGGTGGTGCGCCCTGCCCCACTGCCACCGCAGCCTCAGCCTCAGCCTCAGCCTCAGCCTCAGCCCCAGCCCCAGCCCCAGCCCCAGCCCCAGCCCCAGCCCCAGCCCAGCCCCAGCCCCAGCCCCAGCCCCAGCCCCAGCCACACATCCCATTCCCCGGTGGCTATCCACCCTGCTGGGCCTCCCCCTACCCGAGGATGCCCTTCGCTCCCCTTGTGCATGCCCCGCTTCCGGTCCCAGTTGGGGCTCCGCCGGGCTTCTTCTTCCCTCTTCCACCCCCCCTTGCCGCTGTCCCCGTTCCTCCACCCCCTGGGCTCCGTCCCATCCATCCTCCCCTCTTGCCCGGGTGGTACTGACCTTGCTTCAATTGACAGGAACCTGCGCGAAAGGGGCATTTCGAGGGTCGGGAAGAAAGAAGAAAGAACAAACCGGAGATCGCACGATCTGATGCTGGAGTGGCGTGGTTGGGACAGATGGGGCACCAAGAAAGTCTATTTTTTATGAAGATTTTGCATGAATTCGTCGTGGAGAACAGAGGTGACCCACCTGATAGCTCCATCACATGTCGAGACGATGCTTGAGTCGGCGAGTGACCGGGACGTGGAGACGCCTTTCAGGACAACTATTTGTGTCTATTTGTTGAAAACTGTGAGAAAAAACCAGTTTCGTGTGACAAACCAGCTCGATGATATCGCGGGCATCGCACATCAGTGGTCCTCTTTGCAAGGCCATTCAAACTTTGGCCACCCGACGCGGGCTGCTGTTGGCTTTCCAACAAAAAAAAAGCGGGCCTCCGATCACGTCTGGTTGGGCCTGGGCGGTCATCGGAAGCCGGCGGGAGAGGAAAAAACGGCTTTTCCTGTTGCAACCGAAAATCCAATTTTTCTGAACCGGAATCTAGTTTTCTCTACCCCTGACTATAGCCGCGCTCTGTCAGACTGCGGAGACTGGAATCCAGTTGCCCTTTCGAACAATTCTTCCCAAAACAGGCGGTTCGGGCGAGTTTCGTCACATGATGGGGGAAAAAGGGGAAAAACAACGATTGAGACAAACGATTATCCAAAAACGCAAGAGTACAGAGAACAAGAGAATGCACGACGAAAAAAAAAATCGAAAATCGCAGCGCAACTATCACCACCGATGGAAAATTGGAGGGGAAGGAGAAAATGAAAACAAGCCGGAAAATGAACTGCGTTTGTCCGCGCCTCGCAGGACTTGGTGGGCCACCTTAGATGGTGAACGGCGGTGGCACAATCTCAGAATCACAAGAAGCTCCTCCGACGATGAAGATATCTGATGAATCGTCAGGAGAGAAGCGCGCCCACTCATTTCGCTTGTTCAAGACTTCAATGATCCAGGCATCTTCGGGCGATTGGTCGGCGAGTTGTTGCACCTGGCAGTTTTGTGTGGCCATCGATTGCCGATTCTTACAGTAAGACTGCATATTTTCTTGAAATGAATCCTCTTCTTTTCCTTTTGTATCGTCTCTTCTTCCCTCTCTTTCTTTCTTCCCTCACCCCTTTCATCGTTCTTCTCCGGCAATTGCCCCATTGTCCCCGGGCCAACACGTTTTTCCCCCTATTGCAGAGCTGCTCTTGTCCCCGGGAACAGCGGCATTTGGGCGGGAAATCGTGTCGCCTCTGTTTCGAACAACCCAAAAGTTTGGCCTCTTCGCCCCAAAACCAGCACCACCATCATTTGTTTCTTGTGAGTTTGATAATCAATTGATCCAACGGGACCATTATTAAGTCAATGCTCATCAACCTGACTCAAAGGGCCCGACTATGAGTCCAGCCGGGACGCGGTACATCTGCAGGCGTGTACTGGGGCTGGAAGATGAACCGTTGGATGTGGGGCTGAGGTGCTGGCGGTGGTGGGGTTGGAGCGAGATAGGCACCTGCCCAGGGTTGGGTTGTTGCAAAACAGTCCATCGCGGCGAATGGCATGCTGGGACTGGGGCGGGGCTGGACGAATGGGGGCGGTGCCGCCAGAGCCGATTGGAAGAAGAGATGGGGCGGAGGCGGGGTGGAGAGGTAGGCCTTGCCCGGGTCGCACAGCAGGAAGTACTGGCGGGTCTGCGGGTCGAAGAACGTGCCCGTCATCGTGGGCACCAGGACGGTGGGGCATTGGGGGATGCCGGCCGGCGGGGTGACCGGGATGAAGCCGCCCCCAGTGGCGGGCAAGAGGGGAGGAGGCCGCACGGGGGCCGGGTGTGGAATAATTGTGGCCGGAGGAAGAGGCGGGACGGGCGGCAGGCAAGGCAGGCTGGACAAGTCGACCGTCGTCGCCAGGGGCCGCGTGGCCCGCTGATTTTCCCCGAGCTCCGAGCTTCCCGTAGCCGCAGCTGTGTTGGGATGGGGCGGAGGCAGGGACGGCTCCTCCTCCTCGGGGATGAGGAAGGACTGCAACAAGTCCTGAAAAATGGGCGCCGCGATGGCCGCTGGAGCGGCCGCCACCAGGGCGGCGGGTTGGGGCTGAGGGGCGGCAGCGGGTTGTTGGGGCACTTCCACCACTCCGGCGTCGGGCGCAGCCGCAGGGGGGGAATAAGACTGTGGCCTCTCTTGGGTCCGCCGCCGGAGGCGACGCAACCGTATGGGCGGGATGGGGCTCCGGGTTCCCTCAGGCTGCTGGGGGAGCGAGTGCTCCTCGCGGGAAGGCCCGCCCATGAGGGAGGGCCCTGCCGGGGTGGATGGCACCGCCGGGCCGGATGGGCCGGGGGCAAGGTCGGGCGGCGGTGAGCATAATGATACCGGCCCTGCCTGGGCTGCCGAAGCCGAAGCCGAAGCCGACGGGGCGGCCGGATTGGGGCCGGTGGTGGTCTCGGCTGCTCTGGCCGGGGTCCGCGGCGGCGACAGGGAGGCCGTTGGGGAGGCGGAGGCGGATGAGGCTGACGGGACCGGGGGCGCGCTGCCCGTAGCCGCCAGAGCCGCGGCGGCGGCGGCCAGTGCCGAGCATGTGAGCTGACTGGGCGCGTCCCAGGCCGATGGGCGCCGGGGTTTCCGGCGTCGGGTGGGGGCGGAGGCTGGGGTGCTGGTTGCAGGCGGAGGGTGCGCCGTCCCCACCTCGAGCTTGGCCGCCCACTCGGAGCAGCTCGCTTCGGGGCCCGAGCGGGGGGGCGAGGCGGACGAAGCGGTGCGGGGGCGCTTGGGGCCGGCGGCGATGGGGCTGGAGAACGAGTCGCCGATCAGCACCGGGGCGGGCGGAGCGTCCGACAGCGATCGCGGGGCCGTCATGGCCGGGCAAGGCGGCGAGGGCGGCCGGACGGCCGTGGGCTGCGGGGGCGGGGGCGGGGGCGAGGGGCCAGATGCCACCGCGATGATCTGTCGGGCGTCCTGGTTCGGAGGGGGGGCTGCAGGAGACAGTCTGCCACCGCTGGCGGACGGGCGACTGGACTCGGGCGGCAGCGAAGTGGGCGGGTATGACAGTGGTGGTGGCGGTGATGATGACGACGACGACGGCGGCGGCGGCGGCGGCGCCTGGAGTTGCGGGGGCGGTGGGGGCGGGGGTTGGGTCAGGGGTGCGGTTGGCGCGGGCAGGAGCGGCGGGGACCCCCAGCGCTGCGACTTTCGCAGGGGATCGTCGGGCGCGAGCACGTGGAAGAGTTCCTCCAGCTGCGACCGCCGGGGCCGCCGACCCGCCGTCGGTCGCCTCGACCCGTTGGTCTCGGGGGGCACACTCGCAGGGCCGGCAGGCTCCAGCGGGGATGGGGGCGGGCGGCCCGTGGGGGCCCAGCCGGTCCGCGGGGAGCCGGTCTGGTCGGGGGCCTCGAGGCCGGCCCAGCTGGCCTCGATGGCGATGGTCTGCCCCGCCCAGGGGTCGGCCCCGTCCCCGGCAGCCTCTTCGTCCATCCGCCAGCCGGCCGACGGGGGCGGGGATTGGGATGGGGACGGCTCAGGCAGAGGGGGCTCCTCAGAAGGCCGAGCGGGGAAGCCGAGCGGGGATGGAGAGGGGGATGGAGATGGAGGTGGGGATGGGGAGGGGTGCCGGGACGAGGGGGGCAGCCCCGCAGGGCCGGGTGCGGTTGTGGGCTGGGAAGCGAGGGGCACCCCGCCGGCTGGAGGGATGGGGTCGGCGGTTATGGAGACGATGATTTGCAAGGACGAGCCGCCTTCATTGCAGGCCGGTGCCGGGTGCGCGGTTGGTTCGGCCGTCGCCACGGGGGGCTCGGTTGGCCCGAGGGACCCGGTTGGCCTTTGTGGCTCGACTCTTGGCAGGGAGCCGGCTGATATGAGGGGCCCGTTCGGAGCAATGAGCTCGGTGGGGGCAGCCTGTGCCAACGGGGTGATGGAGGCACCATCCGTATCGCCGAGAGACGGGCCACTGGGGCCGATCGGGGACGGGGGCGGGGACGGGGTCGGAGTTGGGGAAGGGAGCAGCCGGGGTGGTACCGAGGGGGGTGGGGAATCCTCCGTGACAATGTCCAAAAAGGGCTCCTCCTCCTCCTCCTTCTCTGGTTCTTGCTGCTGCTGCTGCTGCTGCTGCTGCTGCTGCTGTTGCTGTTGCTGCTGTTGCTGCTGTTGCTGCTGCTGCTGCTGGATCTCTGCTGGCGGCTCGGAGATGAGGGGCCCGGATGGTGAGGGCGGGGGCGGGCGCGACAGCGGAGCGGGCGTGGCAGGCTCTGCAGGAGGGGGAGGCGACTCCGAGGAAGGCTGTGGCTCGAGAATGGCCTGGGGGGCGGGCTGGGCCGCAGGGGAAGGGGTGGCGGGGGCCGTGGGGGACTGGCAGATGCAGGCCAGAGCGGCCGCCTGGGCGCGGGCCCACCTCTGCAGGGTCTCCAGGGGGTCCCCCTCCCCCTCGTCACCACCACCGCCGGGCCCAGACGCGCCAGGGGTCTCTGAATCCGAGGACGACGGCGAGAGCGAGGGCGAGGACGAGGACGAGCTGCCGGACCCGTCCGAGGAGACGCCCTCACCGACAACATCATCGTTGCCGCTCATCCCGTTGCCACCCTCCGCCCCGGCATGCCCAGCCCCCACGGGCCTCCGCCTCCGCCTCTGCCGTTTTCGCGGGATCCGCGTGTGGTGGTGAGGACTTGCCAGCGCGGGTGCGCTGGGGGGGTTGCCTGCGGGTGGGGGTCCCGCCTCGCCCCTGGCGGGGGCCGGGGGGGCCGAGGGGCAGGCCAGGGCTGGTGCCTGGCCCGGGGAGGCGGGGGCAGGCAGAGGCGGCAAGAAGGATGATGACGGCATGGCGGTAGCCAGGGGTGGCGGCGAGGGCGGCCGAGGCGGTGGGGGTGGGGGCAGCAGGTCTGGCGTTGGCGCTGGTGGCGGGGGGACATCGGGAGATGGTGCCGAGGGGCCCTGGAGAAGGGGGTGCGATGAGCCCCTGAGGGCTGCCTCGCCCAGGCTGGCGGGGGGTGCGGAGGTGAGCGCGCCAGGTGCTGCGTTTGGTGCAGGTGCCTTTGGTGCATTTGGTGCATTTGGTGCATTTGGTGCATTTGGTGCCTTTGGGGGCGGAATCGCATCCGCGGTTGGAGAGGCTGTTGGAGAGGCTGTTGGAGAGGCTGTTGGAGAGGCTGTTGGAGAGGCTGTTGGAGAGGCTGTTGGAGAGGCTGTTGGAGAGGCGGGTGCGGGTGCGGGTGCACCGGAGTCGGTAGCGGCCGTGGTGTTGGGCTCCCCTGCGGCAGCCTGCTGGGTGGTGGCTGCGGGATGGGGGACGGCCGCAACCGTGGGGGTGGGTGGCAGGTCGCCGTCGGCGTTGGCGGCATGGGCGGGAGTGGCGAGTGGCCGGGCGCTGGCACGGGTGGGAGCTGGGGCGGCGCCAGGGGCAGGGGTATCGGGATGGGCGGGGTCGGGGCGACGCTGGTGCGGTCTGCTCCTGATCGCTCGGGTTCTGGGGCGGGTGAGGTGGGGCGAGGGGCGAGATGGGGGCGAGGGGTCAGACGGGCGAGGGGTGAGACGGGGGTGAGGCAGGCAGAGGCAGACCAGCTCCCGTGGGTGGGCGTGCCGGTGGCGGTGGCGGTGATGCTGGCGGTCCGGCAGCCCGCGGTGGTGGGGCGACGAGACAAGCAGCCTGTCGAGCGTCAGCGAGTCCTCCGCGTCGCCACCCACCGGGGGGGCCAGTCCGGGGCCCGGCAAGGATTCAGATGGTGGTGGAGGCGGAGGAGTGCCCCTGCTATGGGTGCGCTCGACGGGAGGCGAGTCTTGTGGAGATGGCGAGGATGGTGGTGGGGAAGCCGCGCCCTGGTGGCGGGGGGGTCGGGGCGGGGATTGGCTTGGGGTGTGGAGGCGCCGGAAGTGGAGCAGGGGGGCGGCCAGCAGGGACTCGGACAGGTTGCCACCACGATGGCGGTGCGCCGCCTCGGGGGGTCGCTGGGCGGGTCGGACCAGAGTGAGAGACAGACAGCAGAACGGAAGGTGATGCCCACTGAAACACGCACCTGACGCGGCAGCACCGCCAGGACGGGACGAAGAGGCATGAGGGCCGACAGACATCCGCGGATGGGCCCTCGTCTCTGGGAGCTCGTGATTTGGCCGGGCCGGATGCGCCCCTGTGCGGTTCCAGCACTGGAAACGGCAGGGCCTCAGCTGCGAGATCGTCGAGCCTGGCGGCCTGGGTGGGGCGGTGGTGCGAGGGAGGGCGCGGTGGCTCGGTGGCGGAGGGGGGGCCAAGCGGGATCAAGGATTCATCGGCGCTCCCGCGAACATGCGGGCGCACGGCAGGCGGCGGAGCATGCGTGCCTCGAGAGCGCACCACCGGGGGGAGGGAGGCGAAGGGATCTGGCACCAAGGTGCCAGTGCCCCGGGGGGCGACTGGGACCCCGGGTTTGTGGGCATGGGCATGCGCTCCCGGGCGTCCTGCGGCCCTTTGCCCTAGGGGCTGTGGTGGTGCCGGAACAGGTCGCGGGAGTGGTGGCGGCGGTAGTTGCCCTTGGGACAGTGGAGGTGGTGGGATGGGCCGTGGGAATGGGAGCGGTGGTGGTGGGAATGGCGGTGGCAATGGCAGGTGGTGTGATTTGTAATGGGAAAAATGCGAAGAAGGCGGAGGTGGCGGAATGGGTTGGGGAAGTGGCGGCGGCAGGGATGACGGCGGGGGCCACGAACGCCGCCGTGGATCGGTGGGGGCTGGTTGAACTGCAGGACGCGGACGCTGGTGGGGCAACGACCGGGGAGGGATGTCGTCGGTGGAAAGAATCGGGATTCCCGAACAGCCGACTTCATCTTCGAAGATCGGGTCCGGCTCGAGGGAGTTTTCTGCCACTTGCGAAGGTGGAATCTCAACCTGTGGCGGAGGAGAGGTTGACTGTGGAGGGAGGAAGGCCATGGAGGGAAGGAGCGCCGGATCCGGAGGGGCTTGCAGGAGGTTCACTAGAGCAGATAAAACGCGGCTAATGTTTGCCTGCTCGTTATTCGTCGGATCTGGGAAGGACATCACAGTTTCATTCTGTTCACGGAAACCTCGGACCGAGGATTGCAAGAAGCACCGGGGGTTCTTCTTGCATCGCCAGGCAGTCGCAGGCGCGGATGACGGCATTTCCCCATTCTCATGAGATCCCCTTTGTGGCAGGGGATTGTATGTTTTGTCAAGCGAATGCAGATCCAGATCCATTCCGACAAACTCAAAGACTTCGAGATCAAATCTATGCCATGCCCACGCTACCCCCAATTCAGCTTGCAAAGGCACTTTCTTGCTGTTGGCGGGTCGCGGCTGAGCCCAGTAACGCATCCAACCTTCTTGCAACAGGACTCTGCTCCTCAATTTGTCAGATCATTGCCACCCGAACCGGCGTCGCGGCCACATCCGATGATGCCGATGAGAAGACGGTGCCCTATTTTTCAGTACATATTCTTGCGTCTCTTTTCAAGAATGGGCTTTTTTTGGGGATCCCAGCAATGGTTCTCTCCCGTACGGATGTGCTCCCGGTGCTGTTCGAGCTTCTCGATGGCTCTTACACATGGTTGGAGCGGCTGGTGGCTTTACGGGCCCTGGTCCACCTCTCTGAGGGTCTGTGTCCCACGTTTCGCTTTGCCGGAAACTCGTGGGTTCAGATCCTGCGTCGATCCCGCATTTTGCCCGGCTGTCCAACTGCTGCCGATCGGTCACCGCGACCCTCCTCCACATCTTCGAGGTCTGCAGCCTTTCGCGCCTCGGTGACGACCATCCCCCCCGGACCGCCGTAGCACATCCAAACCGAGTGGATCCGAAGCCCCGGGGGGATGCCGGCCTATCACCGCATCCTGATGCGCGAGTACTCGCGCGACGAGAACTTCTCGGTGGTCACCCTGGGGCGCACCCTGGGCTACTACTGCCAGGAATTCGCCATCAACTTCTTCTGCAACTTGACCAAGACCGGTCCGTCGGCCAGGCTCCCTCTCCCGGCTTCCCTGGGCTGTCTGTCGGGGCTCCCTCACCCACACGACACGGTCGCGGCGCAGAGGCCGGCGTTGCCCTTCTCCTGGCCGACGGGGACTTTGTCGAGGCCCTGCCGGCCCTCGTCCAGCGGATCTACTTCGCCTCGTCGGACGTTCGTCTTCGCACTCACATCTTCTCGTCAACGGCAATCCGTCGTCGCCTCGCCTCACCACCATCTCCGTCTCCTCCCTCCGCTCCACTCCCCCCCCCCCCCCCCCCCCCCCCCCACACACACACACACACACGACACACACACGGACAGGTGATGCTGCTGGAGATCACCATGCGCCTCCTGAACGCGTCTCGTCTGTCTCCCCCCGCCGCGATCGGACATCCCTCACATCGCCATCGCCATCGCCACCTTCTTCCCTTTCGGCGTTCCGACTTGTGCGCCGCACCGCAGCCGCCCTGACGGCCCGGCTGGCGTCTCGGCTGGCCCCCGTGCTGCCGTCCCTCATTCGCAGCCCGCGGACCGCCTGGTTCGGGGCCACCATCGCCCTGGCCATCTACCACGTGGGTCCGGTGCCGCCGCCGCCCCACCCGCATCCGATCCCCGCCCCACCCCCTGGCAGAAGAAGAACTCACGTGCACCTCTCGCTCCCCTGGGGTCATCCGCAGGCCTCGAGGGAGGCCGGCTGCTGGCCGATGCGGGGGTCTTCATGGCCGCCCTCGAGGCCTACCAGTGCCGCGTCCGTCCCCCCCCCCCCCCCTATCCCGCTCGTCGCTTGTGATTGCGCCATGGCACGGCTGCGGTTGCTTGGGGTGCCTTGGCCCACTTTTTGACGTCTCTGCTCTGCTCCTTCCCACCCCCACCCACCCGGGTCGGGGGGCTGCCCAGCTGGCCGAGGTGGAGACCCCCAGCCGGGTGCTGCTGCCCCTGCTGACGCGCCTCCTCGAGTGCGCCCTCGCGGTCTGCGCCCCTGCCAGCCGTTCGCCTGTGCCCGTCGGTGCCCCTCCTTGAGTGTGTGGACCCCGCCTGCCGCCGTGCCCAGCTGGACCTCACTCGGCTCGGGCCCGGCTGCTGTCGCAGGGCCCGATGGCGCCCGTCCAGAGCCCATCCCGGGCCCCTGCGGCCAAGGCCAGGGGGAAGGCCGCTCACCGCAAGCGCATCCGCCAGACCATCACACCCGCCCCCCCAGCGGCCCCCACGGCCGCCTCGCCTGCACGCAGCGCCCCTGCCGCAGTCCCCTCCTCTCCGGCCACCCCTGCCTCCACCACCTCCGCGGCCGCCCCGGCCAGCCAGACGCCTCGTGCCGGCTCGCTCTTCGCGGCCCCGTCGACCCCCTCGGGCCCCTGCCGGGCGCACCCCCTAGGCCGCTCGACCAGCTTCGCCTCGCCCTTCCTGTCCTACCCGACCCCCACCGCCTTCGCCAGTGAGGTCACCTTCTCGTCCTCTCCCGCCGCCGCCGCCGCCGCCGCGACCGTGGGGGCCGGTGCCGGTGGCCACCCGGCCGTGGGGGACACCTTCGGGCAGGTGGACAGCACCCCAGCGGGCAGCGATGGGGACGGGGCGGCATCCCGAGCGTGCCGCTTCCCCGCGGCGGCCCTGGACCTGCCCGAGAACCCCTTCTCCCTGTCGGCCGCCCTGGCGGGTCCCTCCTTCGGCAACCGGGGGCTGGCCTTCGGGCTGCCCGTCACGGGGAGCGCCGCTCCACGGCCCCCGCCGGCCCTCGGCCGGGCGGCCTCCTTCGCCGCTGCCCCGGCCTCCTCGACCACGTCCTTCCCCCAGAGCGCACCCCCAGCGGCCCACACGGCCCCCGCGGCTGCCGCGCCCACCCCGGCCAGCGAGGCGCGCAGGGTGGCCCAGTCGCCCGTCGCCGAGCCCGCAGCGGACGCCCCGGTGGCGGACGCCCCAACGGAGAGCGATGACGAGAGCGAAGGGGAGGAGGCTGAGGAGGCGAAGGACGCCAGGGCTGCTGAGGGGCCGGTCGATCGCTGCCCGTGCGGCTGTGGACGCCCAATGGCCGCCGCCCCTGCGGCTGCTCCGACTACCAGGTTCGTCTGCGCCATCCCCGCACTGCCACCCTCTCTCCACGCCCCTCCTTGGCTGATTTCACCTCCGTCCCGTCGGCCCTTGGTTATGCGGGCAGCAGCGCCGGCCGCCCCGCTTCCGAGGGACACATTCGGCCGCCCCGTCCGGCCCGGTGCCTGCTGACCGAGGAGGAGTGGGGCCTCCTCGCCCAGTGCCGCGAGCGGATCCGGGCACAGGCCGAGCTCTCCCCCGCCGAGCGCCAGGTCCGCCCGTGGTGCCGCCCACCGCCCCTCCCCTGCCCCCGGTCCCGACCTCCCTGTGAGTCTGACCGGGGACCTCGCGGGGGCCGGTGGGCCAGGACTGCGCCGAGGTGGCGGCTGAGCTGCAGGCGGCGGGCAACACGGCCTTCGCGGCCAGTCGGTTTTCGGAGGCCCTGCAGTCGTACACGGCCGCCCTCGAGGTCCGCCCCGCCGCCGCCCCTGCACCAGACTGCTTTCAGCTGCAACCGCAATCCCATCCTCATCGCGATCCCTCAAACCAACTCGCCGCGCCTGGGGCGGTCCGTGCAGAACTGCCCCGACACGGCCACGACCCGGCTGCTGGCCGTCCTGTCCAACATGGCCGAGTGCTACCTCCGCCTGGTCCGCCCCGCCCGCCCCGCCCGGCCACCAGCCTCCCACCCGACATGCTCTCTGGAAGCTCGCTCACGCTCACCCCCGCCCCACAGGGCCTCCCCGAGCGGTGCGTGTGGGCGGCCACCCGGGCAGCCCATCTGTACATGCACAGGGCCGAGCCCACCCTCACCGACAAGGTCTACCTACGCCGCGCCCGCGCCTACCTGGCCCTCCACAGGCCCGTCGAGGCCTTCTTCGGTCCGGCCGCCACGCCCTCCACGGCCCCCCGATCCCGATGCCCGACCCCGTTTCCCACCCGACACCAATGAGCCGCTGCCCCCCCCCCCCCCCCCACTCTCTCTCTCCAGACTGCCTCTGTGTTCGCACCGAGCAGGCCCGCCAGGCTGCGAAGCCCCTCCAGGACCAGGTCTTCCTGGCCGAGGACCCATTCCTGCGTCCCTGGGGCGCCCCCCCGCCGGCACCGGCACCAACCGGGGTCCCGGCCCCGTCCAGCGGCACCCGATGAGCGGCCAGCGCCCCGGTGGGGACCCGCGCTCGTATCTGCGTTTTCTGTTCGTTATTGTATTGTATGCACATCCCGCCACCCGTGTTCGTGTACGTGCCCGTGCCCATACCCACGCCGTGCCGTCCCGTGCCCGTGCCGGTGCCGGTGCCGGTGCCGGTGCCGTGCTGTTCTCTTTTTCTCTTCTCAGCTGCCAGCCAAATACCGGCCGCCCCCAGACGGCGGTGTCTTCTGCTTCCTCTTCGCGCATCACCGCCATCGCCATCACTCTTCCGTCTGGGCATCCCCAAGCGGCGGCACCCGAGCGCCGTCATGGGCCTGCAGGGCTTCGCTCGGCTTGGGGGCTGGATTGCTGGGCTCGGGGCTTGGGGGGGCCAAGGCTGCGGATGAGGGAGCTTCCAAAGGAGGCCCATCATGCGGCTGGGGACGACAAGAGGCGCCCAGGGCCGCCTCATCAATATCATCGGCTCGAGACGGGGTGGTCTCCGGCAGGGCGCAGGCGGGGTCAGCTGACTCTGGGGTGGCAGCAGCAGCGGCGGCGGCGGCGGCGGCGGCGGCGGCGGCGGCGGCGGCGGTGACGCAGCCGGGCAGGCCGGGGCAGGGCGAGGGGGCGGCGGATGGCCCCGCGATGTGGACGTTCCGCCGGAACCACATGATGCAATGCAGGTTGGACCCCTTGCGGGCTTTCTGCTGGATGCCCTTCTCGGGGTGCCGGCTGGCCGACAGGAAAACAAAAAGCAGGCACGAGGATGAGGGTGGGATGGCGTCGGGGGGAGGTGTGTGATCGACGGGGGGCGGAGGGGGTCCGGACATGTTGAAGGCGTCGGGGCCGACGCAGGTGAGGTCCTTGACGACGTCGGTCCACTTGGCGCAGTGGATCGGGGGCGCCGTGCGGCTCGAGTCGCCGATGAAGAGCGTCGTGTCGCAGTCGCCCTCCCACACTGCAACAGCACACACCCCAGGGGACGACGGGTGCCACGAAGTGGAGAAGAAAGCGCGGAGTGGGCATGAAACCATCGGGGAGGGAAGTATGGAAAAGGACGCGGGGCAGGCGGGATGACGGACTGGAGTATGCGTGGGGCCCGCTGCGCGGGGTGACCTCGTACCCGATGGGGGTCATGTAGTGGTTCCAGCAGTGGTAGATGAAGGCGCAATCGGGGCTGCGCAAGCCCTCCTTGAGCTGTACAAGGGCCCCCTCGGCCGTCATACCATCAGTCCGAGCCGAGCCCACAGGCTTCCAGAGGTAGCCGCACTGGGGTTTGGGGTTTGGGGTTTGGGGGGGGGGGGGGGGGGGGGGGGGTGATTGATGGCTCGGGCGTGTACTGCTGGCGCGAGACAGACCCAGCCCTTCTGTCCGTGGATCATATTCAGCTTGCGGAACCAGTGCATCAGGGACCCGTTGCCCGTGAAGGGCCCGAACCGGATCTCGGCGAAGGGCGGGGCGAAGCCCAAGTGCATCATGACCTGCTCCTGGGTCAGGGGGGGTAGCTGTCCCGTTCCTGCCCGGGCCAGGGCGGGGCCAGCGCGAGAGCGTCAGGCCACAGAAGAAAGCGGACGTCAGACCGAGGGTCGAGTAGAGGTAATTCCAGACGGCGGTCAGTGAGCTCAGCCCGCACGAGAACTTGTACTGGGGCCGGGAGATGCACCGCCACCGCGGCACCGACAGGAATTTGCGCTGCTCCAGCAAATGGGCATCGGGCCGGAAAAGGAGCAGATCCGCAGGGGGTTCCACCGGGGCCTGGTCCAAAGGCGAGACGCGGCGAGGTTTGGTGATGGTGGCGGCGGCCTCCTGCTCATCCGGGGCGGGTGAGGGGCCCGCCAACTCATCGGGCTCCACTTCTTCTGGGGGGTCGTCTTCATCCAAATCGACCACAGACGGGGAAGGACGCTCCGCCTGGGAAATGGGGCTTGGGCCCGAGAGAACGGCAGGAGGCGGCGGAAATCCAGCTGATGCCTTCTTCGAACCCTTCTTCTTGGGTTTGTTCTTCGGTCGAGGCGGACTGAACACGAGGAGTTCTGGGTTGTTGGTGCGATCGGTCTGTCCGTCAGGGGTCGGGGTCGAACTCGCCTCGTCGATTGTGGGTTTCGCGTGTTGTGTTCGAGTTTGTGTTGGGTTCGGTGTGGAACGTATTGTGTTGGTGGGACTGACAGCGTAGAAAAGAACACCGATGAAAATAAAACACGCAAGATGGAATTCCAACAGAAAGAGGGACATGATGTTGGAAGTTTTGAATTGCGAGAGCGAGCTTCAAGAGCCCGGGGCGGATTTTGACCTCGACCGGGCAAGACGGATATGGTCACCGACAGAATTGTTTGAATATGAACTATACATCGTCGTGGCGATGAAACTGAACAAGAGAAAGACAAGAACACAAATCGGGATGAACGGCTTCCCCAAAAGAACAAAGTGCGGACGGCCGGGTTTACTCGTCCGCCTCTTCCTCGCCTTCCTCTTCGGCATCCTTCTCCTTTTTGTCTTTGTGTTCGACAGGGGCAGCGGCGGCCTCGTCCCAAGGAGTGCGTTCCACGGTTTCGGACTTGAATGAGCAGCGAACAAAATGCTCATCGTCGTGGTAGCCCTTGCAAACAAACATCTTCTTCTTCTTGTCCCACCTGGGATGGCCGCTATAAGGCGGGACGGAGAGCGCAGCAGATAAATCGTGATCAGTAAATGTGATTCGAAAGAGCGGCTTGTGGTGGAAAAGGACACCCCTCAAGTGGAGAAACAGACCCACCACACTGTGTGCATCTGTTGATGACACCATGGACCATTGCATCAGCAACGCGCTCCACAAGTTCTGCCTTGGTGCCGGTCTGGATCATCTCATGATCACGGCAAAGTTCTTTCAGTTGCTGAGCTGTCCTCTTGTTGATCTCCTTCTTCTTGGTCTCGAGAGCCTCATCGACTTCCTCCTCCTCCTCAGTCTCTTCCTCTTCCTCCTCATCCTTCTTGGAGCGACGGGTCTTCTTACGCTAATGGGGTGTCAGATGGCAGCCGTGAAAAAAAAGGGGCCACAGACGGGCTTCTTCTCCTCCTTCTCGCTCTCGTCCTCGTCCTCATCCTCGTCCTTCTTCTTCTTGGCAGTCCGCTTCTTGCCAGCAGCCTTCTTCTTCAGACCCTCCTTGTAGTGTGTCCGGATCTGCTCCTGGATCTTCTCATCCATATCGGCAAACCCTTCCATAAAAGAGGGGTCGTCACGCTTTTCCTGGTCACGAGGCACAGGGGCGCAATCGATATGGTACCAAGCAGTCGAAACGTGTTCGTCCATCTCGTGAGACTGTCCAATTCGAGGAACATCCTTAGCGATGGGCTCCTTGCAGCGGCGGCACTTTGCCCGCCCGGACTTCGCCAGCTCGACGCTGTAGCTCATCTAGCCGAACAAAATTGTTTCACAAGGAACCAAAAAAAACAGACTGTTTTTTGAAACTGTTTGAATCTGACTCGGTCCTCTAGTGCCCAGCACACTGTCTACTCTTTCCGTCCAGTCAACAAACTTCGCCGTGCCCCGAGCGCCCTGGCGTTCAGAGGGGGCTGTTCCCAATGAGTAACACAGGATCTAGCTTAGCTACACATCCAGCATACAGGCCATCGCCACCTCGAACCGTTTTTTCAAGACCTGAGAAAAACATCGAACAAATTGTCGCGGAACGATCGCGTCCTTCTCCAGGTTCGCTTTCGTTTCGAGAAAGATTGACTGTTTTTTTGGCTAGTGGCAAAGCTCGATCCGGACAGATTTTTCTCACCTCGAGATCCTCCTTCTCCAACACGACACGGTCTGGCCTCAGCCCACCTTCGCCCTCTCCACGATGATAACGGCTCCGATGTCTACGTAGTCATTGTCGTCCGAGACCCGATCAAGGGCACGCCCAAGCCGTTTCCCGTCTCTTCTACCCCGACCCCTCTCCCCCTGCCCTTGTCGGGCACCCCCTCCTCCGCTTTTTCTCCTGCCTCGCCTGCCTCGCGCCCACACGCTTCCCGGGCCGGCGCGGCGAGTGCCCCTCTCTCCCGATCGCACTCGCCACCTCTCTTGCCCGCGGTGCACCTCCCCTCCCTGGCCTTCTTCCCCAACGCCTCGCCTCCCCCGCCCTCCTCCCACGGGCCCATCCTGCCCGCCATACGGACCCCCCGCCCGCCGGCCTCGGCCTCGGTCCCGCCCCCCGAGAGCCCCTCCTCCCTGTTGCGGGCGGGCCAGCAAGCCGCCCCCCTGCCGAGCTACCGGGGCCGGGTGCGGGCCGCGAGCGCCCTCTCGGCGGCCTCCTTCCCCGCCTCGGCCCGGGGGGCGGTGGCCCTGGGGCCCACGGCCGACGAGATGCAGCTCCTCCTCCGGTCCCAGGAAGAGGCGGCCAGGGTCAGGCAGGTGTCGGCCCTGTGCGAGTCCTTCGCCACCCGGCTCGAGCAGTTCCGCGCCGCCCCTCCCCCCCTCGGCTCCCTTGGCTCCCTTGGCCCCCTCGGCTCCCCTTGGCCACCCCACCTCATGCTGTGCGGCTGGCGGCCGGCGGCTGTGCAGGGTGGAGGACGTGGCGCAGCTGCTGGCGGCCAAGCGGAAGGCCGAGCTGCCCATGCGGGTGCGGATGACCATGCGCGGCCTGGGCAACCAGCTCTTCCGGCTGGACAAGCTCTTTATGAGCGAGGAGGAGATGGCCCGTCCCACCCGCCCTCCCCCCCGGCTCGCCCAGACCTCCCCAGCCCGCACCCTTCCGCGGCACAGCCCAGGCCATCGGATCCCACGCGCTGCTCACCGTGCGCACCTTCGTCACCTCCGCTGGGCGGTCCCGTCCCGTCCCGTCCCGTCCCATCCCATCCCATCCCCCACCCCGTCCTGTAGCGGCTGCATGCGATGGCGAGCAAGATCCAGGTCACGTACCGGGGTTGGCTCCTCAGGCGCCAGTTCCTCGGGGCCATGCAGTCCGCCACGCTCCCACCCACCCACCCACCCACCCACCCGACGCCGCCGCCCTGCCCATCCCCATCCCCACCCATCCAATCGCCCACCTCTGTGGCGTGTCCCCGCCCCCCCCCCCCCCCCCCCCCCCCCCCCGCAGGTCGATCGCCTCGTGGCGCCACCGGGAGCAGCTGGGGGTGAGCGAAGTGCTGGCCCGCTGGTGCCACGCCCGCAACCAGGAGGTCGCCAACGTGCGCCGGTTCGAGGCCGACTGTCGCAAGCGGCTCGCTCGGTCCGCTCCCGCATCCCACATGGGCAACACACACACACACACACGCACACACGCACTCATATGAACGCCAGGGCGCCCACACAACCCCGGGGATCCACGGGCGCCATCATCGCCCACCCTGCCGCCATCCCCCGCGTTGCCGCTCCCGCCCCGCATCTGACCCTCCGCCCCCGCCCGCCCGCCCGCCCCCAGGCGTGCCTTCCGTGGGTGGCACGAGCGGGTCCACCAGAGCAACCACGCCACGACCATCATGATGCACAAGAAGCAGCTCATCGCCCAGAAGCACGTCCGCCATGCACCCCGTCCTGCCCTCCCGTCCCTTCACCCTCCCCCTCCCCCCCCCCCCCCCCCCCCCCACCACCACCACCACCACCACCAACCATGACGATGCGCAAGCCCCGAAGCGACCCCCATCCCCTGCTGATTCTTTCCGGTGTCGGGCCGCCGGAAGGGCGGTAGAGCGGTGGGATGGGGGGGGGGCGTGCGCGCTGGCTGTGGCTGTGTCACCGGCGCGCTGTGCCGACCGACCTCCAACTGTGCCAACTGTGTGGGGTCTGGGCGCTAGGGGTGCGCAGCTGACACTGCTGCTGCGGCGGGTCTTTGGCCGGTGGCGGGACGAGTCCCAGGGGAGCACTCCCGCAAGAAGATCCTCACCCGCAGGCAGGAGAAGATCCAGCGGTCCGCATGCCCTGCCCCCTGCCTGCCATGCCCCCTGCCTGCCATGCCCCCTGCCTGCCATGCCCCCTGCCCCCGTCTGTGTGCATCTGCCTGTCATGCCCCTGCTTGCTCCCTTGCCCATCTGCCCCGCTCTCGTAACCAATCTCCTCCCTGTCACTGCCCCTCCCCTGCCCCCTCCCCCTGCCCCCCTCCCCCTGCCCTCCTGTCCCCGTCCCCGTTCCTCCGGGCCATCGTCCCTGGCGGGGTCAGGGTCACCGACCGGCTGACGGCCCTGACGATGGCCCAGGGCTGGAAGGTCGGCGTCAGCCAGATGATGATCAAGAAGGTCCGCCCCGACCCTCCTCCGTCCATTCTCCTCGAGGGCGCCCGTGCCCCCTTGCGCTGCCTCATCACGTTCACCCGCCATCACGCCGCCTCTCTCCCGGCTGCCCGCCCGCCAGGAGGTGCGCAAGGAGATCATCCAGGAGTGCCGCCTGAGCCACATGCGCCGCATGAGGCGCCTCTGCTTCCGCGCATGGTGCTACTACGTCCAGGGCAGGGTCCGCCAGGCTTGCCCCCCCCCCCCACCCCCTCCCCTCCCCCTCGCCCCCTCGCCCCCTCGCCCCCTCGCCCATCACTCACTGACGGCTCGTTCGTCCTGCTCCGCATCCTCGGGGGGCCTCGGGGGGTCGCAGCGCGAGAAGCGGGAGATGCGCCGGGTGGCCGAGCAGCACCGGCTGCGCCGCCTGGTGCGGGTCCACTTCCACAGGCTGCTCCTCATCACCCAGCTGGCCAAGGCCCGCCATCGCTGCCTCCCTGCTGCCCGGCGATCACCCAATCATCAGCACCCAATCAGCATCAGCATCAGCATCAGCATCAGCATCAGGATCAGCATCATCCTATTTCACTCTGGTTGCGGGGGTTTGGGACGTGCAGGCGAAGGACATCCAGCGGTTCGCCCGGCGGCGGAACATGCGAGTGGAGCAGGCCCGGGTCGCGGCCCGCTTGCAACGCAGCTTCTTCGTGGCCTGGCGCCGGTACGCACACCCCAGACGTATCGCCCAGCGCCGCTACCAGGTCAAACGTCCGTCGGGCCGCCCGTCCTGCGCCCCCTCTGTCCCTGCCCCTGCCCCTGCCCCGCACGGAAGAGCACGTCGTCGTCATGCCCATCTGGCTGGTTCCTCTTGGGCACGTGGGGGCTGGATGTTGGATGTGCGGCTTCTCACTGCGTGCCTCGCGGTGTGCTTGTCTGCGCCTGCTTTTGGCTGTTTGTGTCTGTCTGTCTCTGTCTGTCTGTGTTGTCTGTCTGTCTGTCTCTGTCTGTCTCTGTCTGTGTTGTCTGTCTGTCTGTGCTGTCTGTCTGTGCTTTCTGTCTGTCTGTCTGTCTGTCTGTCTGTCTGTCTGTCTGTCTGTCTCTGTCTGTCTCTGTCTGTCTGTCTGTCTGTCTGTCTGTCTGTCTGTCTGTCTGTCTGTCTGTCTGTCTGTCTGTCTGTCTGTCTGTCTGTCTGTCTGTCTGTCTGTCTGTCTGTCTGTCTGTCTGTCTGTCTGTCTGTCTGTCTGTCTGTCTGTCTGTCTGTCTGTCTGTCTGTCTGCGTTTGGTGCTGTGCAGGGCTGGCGCTGTTGGGGCGGGTCTTCGCGGCTCTGCGTGAGCAGGCGCACCGGCAGCGGAAGACCCGGGACATCGTCCTGACGGCCATCCGGGAGGCCGGCCGGACGCTCGTCAACCAGTGCTTCCGGTCCGCCATCCCCTGCCTCCCCTGCCTCCCCCCCGCCTCCCCCCGCCTCCCCCGCCTCCCCCTGCTGGGAACGCCTCCTGTGCCGCGCCGGCATCCGTTCCCCGCCACCTGTCTGCTTCCCGGCAGGACCCTCATTGGGCTGTGGTGGGCCTGTGGGGATGGATGCGGACATCTGCTGCTGCCGGTGGTGGTGCTTCTGCAGGCCTGGTACGTCTACCACCTTGGCGCCCAGATGCACCTGCGGCCACTGGCCTCATGGCCGGCTTCCTCAAGCGGTCCGCTCCTCCCCCACGCACACACACACACACACACACCGGCGGTGCATTTCCCTTGCCCTTGTCCTGCCCCTGCCCCCTGCCCCTGCCCCTGCCCCTGCCCCTGCCCCCTGCCCCTGCCCCTGCCCCCTGCCCCTGCCCCCGCCGCCCCTGCCCCCTGCCCCTGCCCCTGCCCCTGCCCCCTGCCCCTGCCCCCCCCTGCCCCTGCCCCTGCCCCTGCCCCTGCCCCCTGCCCCCTGCCCCCTGCCCCTGCCCCCTGCCCCTGCCCCCTGCCCCCTGCCCCTGCCCCTGCCCCTGCCCCTGCCTTCCCTGCCCCCTCATTTTGCGGTCACCTTCCTGACCTCGCTGCCCCTGCCACGCGACCAGGCGTGCCGACCAGCGCCTGGTGAAGGCCTTCTTCGCCCAGTGGCGGGCCCAGGTGGCCGAGGAGAAGCACGCCCGCCTCCAGCAGCGCGACGACTACCAGCAGTTCATCGCCGTCCTCCAGAACAAGGTCCCGCCCGCCACCCACCCACCCACCCACCCACCCACCTCGACCCACTCAGCCGCAACCTGACGCGACAGGCGGCCCACTGGCAGCACCGTCGTCGCTCTTTGCGCTTGCCCACTCATTCGGGACCCGCCGTGTCGTTTGGTTGGTGGCGGTGGATGTCGTGGGGCCGTGGGCGCAAGCAGGAGGGCGACCAGAACGAGAAGGTGCTTGCCGAGATGATCGAGGCTCTGAAGGCCGAGCAGCAGAAGATCGCCGAGCGGGACGGCATGCTCCGCCAGCGGGACGAGCGCATCCTCGAGCTGCAGGTCAAGCCCCCCCCCCCCCCCCCCCCCCCCCCCTGTGCGCCATCCATCGGCCCCGTGCTTGCTCGGGACATGCCTGACTCACCTCCGTCTCCCTTGGGCGGCTGCCCCCCCCCCCCCCCCCCCCCCCCCCCCAATCGCCGATGGGCGCAGTTCACCCTGAAGAACAGCGAGCAGGAGACGGCTCGCCTGCGGGCCATGATTGAGAAGCTGCTCATGGCCGCCAAGCAGCGCCGGCCCGCCTTCTCCCCGCCGCCCCCGCCCCCAGCTGCGGCGGCGGCGGCCTCCGAGCCGCCCGCACCCCACGCGCTGGGGCTGCCGCCCGTGCAGACCCTCGGCCTGGCCGTCCCGCCCCCCGCCAGCGCAACCAGCAGCGGCGCGAGCTCCCTGCGCCGCAGTGGCACCGGCACGCGGGGCGGGGCGGAGGAGCCCGGGGGGACGGCGGGCGGCCCTCGGCCCGCAGCTCGGCCAGCAGCACCAGCAGGCTGCAGCGGCGGTCGGCCTCGTCCAGTCGGCTGGTGGGCGTCGCCTCCGACCGGACGGCCCCCAGCGGCACCAGCGGGCGGCTCAGCACCCTGCCCGCCCCGGCGGCCCCGGCGGGCGACACTGGCGGGGCCGGGGGCTTGCCCGGAGAAGGCGGCGGCATGATCGACCTGACGGGCATCCTGGCCCCCGCCCAGCCGCTGGCTCAGTCCCCCTCCGCCCCGACCCTGGCCCCGTCCCGCCCCCAGGCCCAGCTGACCCCCGACCAGCAGCAGGCGGCCCAGCAGCAAGTCGAGGCTGCTCTGCGGGAGCGGGACGAGCGCTGGAAGGCCGAGGAGAGCCGCCTCACGGAGCAGCTCGCCGCGGCGGCCGAGCGGCAGCGGCAGCTGGAGGAGCAGCTCAGGGCTGAGCGGGAGAAGCCCCCACCACCACCCCGCCACCCCGCCCCGCCCCCGCCGCCCCCTCCGGCCGCCTCCCCCGAGCCGAGCCCCCCGGATGCCGCGGTGGCCGAGCTGCGGGCCCGGGCCGAGGCGCAGGAGGCCGAGCTGGCCGCCCTGCGGGCCAAGGCGGGCGATCTGGAGGCTCGCCAGCAGCGTGCCGACCAGGCCCGGGCCGCCCAGGAGGCCTTGATGGCGGCCAATGAGAACCTGCAGCGCCAGCTGGCCACCCAGGCCGAGGCCCAGCGAGCCGAGGCCGCCCGGATGGCCCACGAGCTCGACCAGGCCCAGGCCCAGGCCGCCCAGCTGGCCGCCCAGCTGGCCAGAGCCCGGGCCGACCAGGAGGCCCTCGACAGGCGCCGCCTGGCCGAGAGCGACACCACCCGCCAGCACCACGCCTCCGTCCTTGGCCGCCTCCAGGCCGCCGCGGCCCGGCGCGACCCGGGGCTCCTCGACCGTGCCCTGGCCTGGGCCCTGGCGGGCGGCCAGGAGCCGGCGCCCCCGCTGGAGGAGCCGCAGCCCGCGCGGCCGCCCTCGCCCCACGAGGCCCTCGTGGCCGCCCTGGCGGATCACCTCAGGGCCCGGCGCCCCGGTGGCCCCAAGCCCGGGATGCCCGCCCAGGCGCCCCTGCCGGCCGAGGGGGACCTGCGCCGCCTGCTGGACGACCCCGAGCTGCGCGGCTGGCTCATCGCCGCCCTGCCGGGGCCATCCACGCCCCCGCCCACCCCCGCCAACCCGCTCGCCTCGGCGGCCTCGCTCCTCTCGCCCCGCAGCCTCGACGGCCGCTTGCCAAGGTCCCGCTCCCGCGCACCCACACCTATCCCCCCATTCCGCCCCCGACGGCACCCCCGCTCATTGTCCTACCTTGTGTCTCCGTGCGACTGCCTGTGTCATCTGCTTGGCTCGCTGCCCCCTTCCAGGCCGGAGCTGAGCGCCTGGGGGCAGCGGCTGGGCACGGCCTCGACGGTGGCCACCGAGATGACCGCCGGGCCCCTCGGCCTCGTCTCGCCCGGTCCGCCCCCGCCCCCTCCAGAGCCGCGCTCCCCCCCGCCCCCCCTTCCCCGCCGGCACCACCGCGTCATCACCTCGGCTCCTCCCTGCGCCCAGCCGTGACGGCACTGGGCACCCCGCCGACGGGCCGTCTGAGCTCGGCCCCGCCGCCGCCCAGCGCCCACCCGACGGCCGGCGCCCTGGTCGAGGCGGCCCTCCGGTCGCGCCCCACGGCGGAGGCCCTCCGGGCCCGGATCACGGCGGCCCAGCAGGAGCTCGCCGCCCTGGCCGACCGGCCTGGCTCCCCCGACGGGCCCCACCCCGACCCGGCCGCCCTGGAGCGGCTGCTGCTGCCCCTGGCGCTCCTCTTCGCGGGCCCCGGGGTGGCCGCCGTCCCGCCCATCGCTCTGGCCCAGGGCACCCAGCAGCAGCAGCAGCAGCTGGGCAGCTCGCGGCTGGCGGTGGCCCTGCTTGGCCCCTCGAGCAGCCGGGGGGCCTTTGGCACGGGGGCCATCAGCCGCGCCTTCCCCTCGATCGAGGCCCCCTCCCCCTCCCCCTCCCCCTCCCTGCTCGGCACTGTCACCGGGGCGGCAGAGCCGCCCGCGACCCAGCATGGGGGTGGCGTGGCCCAGCATCTCACGGCCCGCTCCTCCGCCCCGCCCGAGTCCATGACGGCATCGGCGCCCGACCCACAGGCCGGCGCCCCCTCGGCACGGCAGCAGCGACCCGAGGTCGCCCCGGGTCCGACCACCCCGCGGGGCGCCGGTGGCTCCGAGGCCACAGCAGCGGGCGACGGTTCGGCGGCCGGGGGCAATGCCGACGGCGGTGCGGGCCCGAATGCGGGCCCAGCTGCGGATGAGAGCGGCGACGACTCCGGGGGCGACGTGGTGGCGGCCCTGGGGGGCGCCGAGGAGGATGCTGAGGCGGCGGAGGCGGAGCTCGACCCGGACGCGCTGGCCGAGGCTGCCGAGGAGCAGCGGCTCGATGCCGAGGCGGCGACCCTGAGGGCCTCCCGGGCCCGCGAGCACAGGGACCCCGAGGCGACCAGCCCCATCCGGGTGCGGGGTCCCCTCGAGGAGCCCCAGCCCCTGACCCCCGTTCGGTGGGGTCTGCTGTTGTTGATCCACCCCGCCATCCTTGCCACCACATACCTCGCCGTCTGCGCCTTGCCCGCTCACCTCCCTGTGGCGGCGGGTGGTCTGGTGGTGGCCTGGCGGCCATGTGGCGCAGGGGATGTGCTGCAAGAGGCCGGCCGCGTCGAGGCCGCCCACGGGATCGCCCGCGAGGGGCTCGCCCCAGGCAAGGTCCCCGCCGCACCCCACAGGCCACTCCCCCATCCCCACGTCCCCCCGCCCCACGTGGTGCCCCCCTACTGCCGCCGGACGGCCCCTTCCTCCGCCGTCGCTGATGGTTTGGGTTGCTGCGTGGGCTGTGCGGCTGCCCACAGACGGACGCCTCCGACGAGGGGCTGCGGCTGCTGCGGGAGCGGGCCGCGGCCAGTGTGGGCGCCCCGGGGCTGCCCCTGGCGGGGGGCGACGGGGGCGAGTGGGTGGCCCCGGCCAGCCCCGAGGCTCGGCTGCCCCTGCGGCCGGAGGTCTCGTCCCCCGAGGACCTCATCGTCCTCTCGGGCCAGGTGGGCAGGGTCGCACGCAGGTGAACCCGCCGCCGGCATCGCCCTCCTCCCGACTTCATCGTTTGGGCCGCTTCTCCCCCCCCCCCCCCCCCCCCCCCCCCCCCCCCGTTTTTGGGTTTCGATATTTCATTTGTTTTCCGCCGTATTTGTTCATGCCGCGGCAGTGTGTCGCATTCTCTTCGTGCCACCGCTGCCGCCGCCCTCTCCTTCTTCGTGTCCCCTCCCCTCCCCTTCTCTCGTCATCAGTCCATCCCCCGAAGAGGCAGGCACCTGTCCCACAGAGTTTTATACAACCGTGCCAGCCGCCATCACCGAAGGCCGGAGCCGCAGCCGGCTCGGGTCAGCCGCGCTCCTTGCCGAAGGCGGGCCGGGGCGGGGTGATAGTGGCCACGGGGGTGCGGGGCTTGACCAGGGTCCACTGCGGCCGATAGATCAGATCCCGCGCCGAGGCCGGGGCCGGGGCGACCGCCTCGCGCTGGTGGCCCCTCAGCGAGCAACCCGGGGTGTGCCGGTCGACCTGCGACCAGGAAGGCCGATAGATCAGGTCGAGCGCCGGACGGCCCGTGGGCCCGGCCGAGGCGGGGCGGCGCAGGGAGGCCAGCGTCACCGGGCGCCGCTCGGTCTGTGTATAGACGGGCCGGTAGACCAGGTCGTGGGCCTCCCGGCGCTCGGGCCGGGCCGGGGCTGTGTCCATCCAGGCTGCTGGGCGGTGGGAGTCGACCTGGCCGTAGCGTACCTCGTACATGCGGTCCAGGGCCCGGCCGGTCGTGGCGCCGCCATGCTCGCGACCCGGGGAGCGGGCCATGTTGGGTGGCGAGGCCGAGCGGGGCCGGGTGGCCCGCCAGTTGGGGTTGTACACCAGGTCGGTCGCCGCAGCTGATGCACCCACCACCGAGCCGCCCGAAGCAGGGCGGATCTGGGTCGCGGGCATGTGCCGGTCGGTCTGGGCGTAGCTGACCCGATAGAGCAGGTCGTGGGGGTGCGGGTCGGTGGAGGCCGATCGGCCGGCGGATTTTCGGAAGGATGGAGCCGAGGGGGGCCGGGGCCGGGTCAGGGACAGGTTCGGGTCGTAGATGCTGCGCCCGGCCCCCAAACCGAACGGAAGAAATATAGCCTCCGGTCGCCCCACCGATCCCTCCCACCCTTGCGCAACCTTCTGCCCACGGACAGGTCTTTGCTGCGGTCGGCAGGATCGCGAGGCATCCGGATGGAGCGGATCTCGGCCGCCGGGACGTGGGGATCCGTCTGGGCGTACGAGGGGCTGTACGTCAGATCCAGGGCCCGCGTCTTGGCGGCACTGCGCCCGGGGGAGCGTCCCATGTTGGGCGGGGAGGCCGGGCGGGGTTTGACCAGGTCCGGGTTGGCTCCCGGGTAGGCCAGGTCGTGCAACGACTCGGCCCGCAGGCGCCGCTCACGGTGCTGCCGAGACTCGAGGGATCCAATTTGGACTGCAGGAACGGAGCGGTCCAGCTGGGTGTACTGAGGGCAGTAGATGCTGGTGGAAGCCCACGGGGGGGGGGGGGTGGATGAGACCGGGATGGATGAGACCGGGATGGATGAGACCGGGATGGATGAGACCGGGGCGGGGCGGGCGGGGCGGGGCGGGGCGGGCGGGGCGGGGCGGGGCGGGGCGGGGCGGGGCGGGGCGGGGCGGGCGGGGCGGGGCGGGCGGGGCGGGCGGGCTCCTCCCCATCCCCTCCATCTCCAACTCACCCACCATCTACGGACAGATCGGTCGTTTCGGAGCGATCGACCCGTCTGCCTGTGGCCTTGCGGAAGTCAGGTGACCCAGCGGATCGGGGCCTGACAGCCGCCCAGTTGGGCCGGTAGACCAGGTCGGCTGGACTTCCGATCCGCTGGGCGACTCCACGGGCCTCTCGGGAGACGCTCTTGGACAAGTTTGTGGCGGGCACATGGGCATCAATGGCCCGATAGCTGCGCTCGTAGACGAGGTCGTGGAGCGGCTGGATCGATGCAGCCGGCCCGGCGCGTCCGGTGGTGCGTCCCATGTTGGGCGGGGAGGCCGGGCGGGGTTTGACAAGGTCCGGGTTGGCTCCCGGGTAGGCCAGGTCGTGCAACGACTCGGCCCGCAGGCGCCGCTCCCGATGCTGCCGAGACTCGGCCGCCCGGATGTCGATGACGGGCACGTGGCGATCCTGCTGGCTGAAACGCGGCTGGTACAGCAGATCGGTGGCCGCCCGGGGGTCGGCGAGCCCTCGGCGGCCTGTGAACTTCTCAAATCGTGGTGGAGACGCGGGCCGGGGCCGAACAGGCTCGATGCTCGCCGTATACATCAGATCGTTTGTGGGCGACCCTCCTTGGGGCTGCGAAGGGCCCATCCGATCCAGCCGCACGGCCGGCACGTGCCGATCGAGGGACCCGTACCGCTTCTCGTAGCTCAGGTCCAGATTGGAACCCTGCTTGGAGTCACGCCCTGGAGAGCGCGCAAAGTTGGGCGGCGAGGGGGTCCGGCGGCGAGTCACTTCAAAGGGGACAGAGCCCAGAGGCCGCCGCCCGTGGGCACTGGCGGGTCGCCGAGGGGGATCGCGCCCAGTTTGCCTGTTCATGTCTACAGTGTGAAGGTGTGGATCGATATGCCGGAAGTCGCGATCGTAGAAGAGTCCGCCCGAACGAGTAAAGTGTGCCTCGGTATTGCTGATCTCATACTGGTGAGAGAAATGAGTCTCGCCTCTTTTTGATAAGGCTGAAGTGGCCAGAAATTGGGGGCGCTGAGAATTCCTCTGTGGCATCTCCTCGTCGTGCGGAGGAGAGACATGACGACGAGATGGGTGATGATGGTGGTGGTGGTGGGAACAATGTCGACAATGTTTCGGATGATGAGGGAGGCCGAGGGAGCCGGGGGGCTCGAAGGAAGAGACGAGGTCGAGGGAGGGAAGCTGGTCCGGCTCCAGGCTCGAACTGCTGCAATTAGCGGATTTCACCTTTAGGTTCTCGTTCGAGGGACGTTCAGAAGAAACTGTCGGCCCAGTCCTCTTCTCCGCAACAGCACTACTCCTCCGTGATAAGGTAAATTTAGATTTGTTCCCTTCGATTATTTTTTTTTGCGAAAAAAAAAACGAGATTCTGAATCTCGATCTTGGAGAGGTGCACCGGGATTGGCGGCGTGCTGCTCCACCCTGGCGGCTGTCGAAGGAAGAATGGTGTGTTCCCTGGAATGGGCATGATGTGTGCTGTATGTTGCCTATAGAACCACCGGCTCATCAGACCCCTGCCACACGACGAAGGCAGAATTCGATTCCCGGCCGGTTTCTGGTTTGCTTTTGTGTTTGTATTTGGAAAAACGCCAATGATTGCTCGTAGAATGTGTAACAGGAGATCTTATGATTGGGCAAGAATCAGGTCCGATAATTGATCAAAACCTTCCAAATTTCTATTCTCCCGCTTCAGGGAACACATCAGACACATCTAAGCCTCCCGTGCTCAAAAAATGCGTCCCAACTTCATCTGAGATCCGGCCACCATCCGACCCGAATTCCACCGAGCCACCAACAATTTCGCAGTCGACAAGCCCGAGCCCGACCTCAATATCCCCTGTAAATACCCGCCCACCTCTTCTCGCGAGTCGCCCTCCCCCCGAAAGCAGCAAACCCCCCCCAAGATCCGCAACCCGATTCCGATCGGAGCACACACGGTCTGCCCGCTCTTCTTTTCCCCTCGTGGGGCACCTTCGTTCTCCTCAAGGTCCTGGCACCAGCTCTCCACAGAGCAGCGGGCCCTCTTGGAAGGGGAATTCCGTAAAAACAACTTTCTTTCTCGCGAACTGCGGTCCGCCTCATCCCTCCCCCACCACCTCAGCTCACATTCCCCATTCTCTTGCTTCTTTGCGCAGAGAAAAACTGGCCCAACAGCTGTCACTCACAGAAGAGCGCATCCAAAATTGGTCTGCCCTCATCCCGCAGTCCTCCCCACAACGCATTCCCTCAGGTATGCGACCCAGCGGAGCCGGCAGAGAAAGAGCAAGAGCCCCGGGAGTACAACACCCACCATCAGCCCCGCCAGCGGCCCGTTATCCGAGCCGGCCACCCCAACCATGGGAACCCCGGTCCTCTCCCCGACCCTCAGCTTCTCATACACGCCCTTCTACCAAATCCCCCTGCCGCCTGCCTATGTGGCGCTCCATCCGCAGCCGGCGCTCCTTTCGCCACTGGTCCCGGGGAGGGGGTTCTATATGCCGCCGCCCGTTCCGGTCGCACTTCAGCCCACCGGAGGCAGGACTGCGTACCCCGGGATGGTCCTCTTGCCGGGGTCCACCCCCGGCCCCGGCCTCCTCCCGCAGCCCACCCATCCGTACTTGATGCAAGGCGTGGTCCCCGGCCATCCTTCCGGAGCCGGCGCCGGCCCTGTCGCCTATTCACACCCGCTTCCGCTTCTCCAACCGCCGGGCCACCCCAGCCCTTCTTCCCCTCAGCAGCATCCTCAACCGCCGGCTCAGCCGACCAGCCCGCTCCCGCCGCCCCCTCGGAGTGGAGAGGCACCGCCTGTGCCGACCCTCCCCGCGACAAGGGCCGCGTCGCAACCGGTCCTTGGCCGTGTATGCCCGTCCCAGCCAGCGGATAGAGTCGATCCCACCCCGACCACCCCAAACACCTTCCATCTGCCCACGCCCTCGCCGTTGCCAACACCCTCGCCCACCATGCTGGGCCTGGTCCCGGCCCCCCTCGATCTGCCGCCTTCCATGTACCCAGACTTCTCCCTGGGCCCCGCTCGGTCGCCATCCCTGGGCGACCTCATTGCCCACATCGAGCCCGATGATCCTCCGCCGTCCTTCGCACCGGCCTCACTTGGCGGCTCTGCCCTCGGCAGCAGCAGCAGTGGCGGCAGCAATGGCGGAGGCAGTGGCGACGGATCGCACGACCCCACGCCGAGTCCTCGCTTTGATATTTTCTCGCCTTTCTCCGGTCCAGCCTTCCCGGAGGCAGGGGGTCCCACCACCCATGGACCCGCGGGGAGCATTGGCAGCAACGGGCTGGAATTCCCTCTTGAGGACTCGGGGGGCAGGGGAGGCCCTTGGGCGTAAAAAAAAGCAATCCCCGAATCTGTTGTAGTCTCTTGTCTATTCTGTTTTGTTGAGCGCCTAATCTTGCTTTTTCCTTTCTGCAGACGAGTGCATCATCCTGTGTCGATGTTTTTTTTTTATTTGGCTAATTGTTTTCTAACTTGCTTTTCTCACAACTCGAGTCCGCTGTTTGGAAACGTCAAAAATATCAGGACACATGGCTGCTCCACTTGCGGTGTTACTGTCAAAAACAATACGGACAGCCATCTTAACCCCGGGGTTTTCGGTCCGTTTAAAGCGTTTGATTTTTCCCTTGCTTACACTGCACGTTCCACAAAGTTTTACGTTCCACCGAGTTTTCTGATCCATCAATGGCCGAAAAGCCGAACGCAGTCTGGAATTTGGAAGAACGCCAGGAGCTGCGCAAGAAGTCCTTCCTGAAGGGTTGTGATTCCGAAGCAAACCGCAAGAAGCGCGAGGAAATGTCAGTTTCTATCCGTAAGAACAAGCGTGAGACACAGCTGTTCAAGAAGCGTCGCGAAATGAGCGCCACCCAGGAGGCTGTTCCACTCGATCCCGCCATGAAGAAGAAGGTTCGTTGTGTACTTCTCTGTTCTGACTTGCCAACACTCATTTCGATAATAGCTTGCCAACTTGCCAACCCTTGTCCAGGGTCTGGGCTCCGCCGAGCCAGCCGTCCAGTTTGAGTGCTGCAAGCTTATCCGCAGACTTCTCTCTGTCGGTCTGTTGTTTCTTCTCTTCTTTCTTCCACACTTATTCGCACAATCCTTTGTCCCAAATTCAGAGAAGAACCCCCCCATTCAACAAGTTGTTGATTGCGGCGTTGTGCCCATTTTCGTCGAGTTCCTGAAGCGGAACGACTTCCCCAAGCTCCAGGTCTCCAATTTCTGAGGGTGGGACAGCTGACTGGAATCCGTTTCCGTGATGCTGTGGGCATACATCCGACGGCATTTATAGTTCGAGGCCGAGTGGGCTCTCACCAATATTGCCAGTGGGACCTCCGAGCAAACCCGGATTGTCGTGAACTCCGGTTGTGTCCCCATGTTTGTGGAACTCATGAAGGTCTGTCTTCCGTCGTCACTGCTCGGCCGCACGCAATTCTCTCCTCCCCGATTCTAGTCGAGCGACAACGATGTTCGTGAGCAGGCCGTGTGGGCCCTCGGTAACATTGCCGGCGATAGTGTCGAGTGCCGCGACTTGGTTCTCTCGCTGAACGCTCTCCCCCTGATCCTGGAGCAGTTCACCCCGACCGCCACCGACGGCATGATCCGCAACGCGACCTGGACCCTGTCCAACCTGTGCCGCGGCAAGCCCCCATTCGCGGTGGTGGCGCCCTGCCTGCCGTACCTCTCGCGGCTGATCTACTCGGACGACGAGGACGTCCTGTCGGACGCCTGCTGGGCCCTGAGCTACCTCACCGACAGCCCCGAGGAGAACATCCAGGCCGTCATCGAGTCCCGCGTCTGCAAGCGGCTCGTCCAACTGCTCATGTCTGTGTGCCCGCGTTCCCCACCCCGCTGCTGCGCTCGAGCTGGTGATGATTCGTCACTTCCACTGACGTTTACTCTCCTCAATCGTGAGACACCCTCCCCTTCGTGGGAGAGGCGCGCTGAACGTTTGGCACCAGAACTGAGGCTCCCCCCGTATCTGCACGAACCCATGTTGTGGCGCCTGCCATCATCCTCACGCTCTCTGTCCCCCCCGCGCCCCCCAGGCACCCCGCCGTGGCTGTGGTGACCCCTGCCCTGCGGGCCGTGGGCAACATCGTGACGGGCGACGACGTGCAGACCCAGGTGATCCTCAACTGCACCGCCCTGCCCTGCCTGGTCTCCCTGCTGCAGCACCAGAAGCGGTGCATCCGCAAGGAGGCCGCCTGGACCATCTCCAACATCACCGCGGGCAACGTCAAGCAGATCCAGGACGTCATCGACGCGGGCGTGATCCCGACCCTCATCGGGCTGCTGGGCCACGGCGAGTCGGACATCAAGAAGGAGGCCTGCTGGGCCATCTCCAACGCCACCTGCGGCACGGTCTCCCAGGTGCGCTACCTGGTGGCTCAGAAGTGCATCCAGCCCCTGTGCGACATGCTCTTCTTCGAGGACCCCAAGATCTGCGTGGTCGCTCTGGAGGCCCTCGAGAACATCCTCCGGGTCCGCCGGCCCCTGCCGCATCCGCGCATGCTCCCCCACCTCCCGTCCCTCTCCCATCTCTCTCGCTTGCCCTCGGTCCCTTTGGTTGCCCAGCGCTCACCGTATATCCGTTGGCACCTCACAGGTTGGCCGGCGCGACGCGGCCTCGACGGGTGGGGTCAACAAGTACGCCCAGGAGATCGAGGAGGCGGGCGGGGTGACCAAGATCGACCAGCTGCAGCGGCACGCCAACCAGGAGATCTACACCAAGGCCAGCTCGCTCATCGAGACCTACTTCGGCGAGGAGGGCGAGGCCGAGGACACCACCATCGCCCCCAGCACCACCGAGGGCGGCCAGTTCTCCTTCCACGTCGAGCTGCCCGCGGGCACCCCGCAACTCTCCGCCGCCCCCGGCGCGGCTCCGGCCCCGGCCGCCGCCCCCGCACCTTTCTTCTTTGGTGGCGCGGCCCCTCAGCCGCAGCAGCCTGGCGCAGCCCCCGTCTTCGGGGCCGCCCCCCCTGTCTGGCCTCAGGCTGCTCCCGCGGCCCCTGGTGCCGCCCCCGCGGCCCAGCCCTTCAACTTTGCCTCCTCTTGAAGGGATCTATTTCCCCTCCTTCTCCCCTCCTCGCGCATGTGACAAGGCGCCACGACAATCGCCCTGAGCGGAAGTGGATTCTGCATCGGGCACTCTGTCGCCGTTTGTGGGAAATTTCCCCGTCACGTGCTGTGCAGTGTTGTTTTTTGATTTTGACACCACGAAGAGACGATCTTCGATCAGTTGCCTTTTTCTGGGCTTGCTTGATGGATCGCAAGACCGCCGTGGGGCAAGGAAGCAATCCCTCTCCCGTTTTTTCTTCTTTTTTCGCCCCAATGGGAGGAGGTGCATCAACTGGGAAAACCCCTACAAATATCCCAGAGACCGTCCAGCCAGTTTTTCAGAACGATCAGAAATTTCTGGTCAGCTTATTTCCTCATCTCAGAGGCGCCTCTCCTGCCGTCATGGAAGAGACCCTTCAACGCCTTGATACGTACATTTGTCTGGAATCTAATCCCACAAGACATCTCTCACAGCTTTATGTCCGGGCAGACGAGCGGCAGGCAGCAATCAAGCAAAAACAATTGATCGCCCGAATGCCCAAGCGCCTGATCCTCATTAAGCACGGGCAATCGATTGTCAGTCACTCTCCCGAAGTATGCTCGACTGTCCGTCTTTCCGCAGAGCCACACCCGCCAGACCACCCCGCTCCCGTAGGTCCCCGATAACCAGATCCCGCTGGATGAGTCCGGCGTGGCTCAGGCCCGGGAGGCAGGCCGCAAGCTCCGAGAGCTGTGCGGGAACGAAAAGACCCTTTTTTTGGTCTCGCCCTTCCTGCGGACGCAGCAGACGTACCGCGCCCTCGCCGAGAGCTTCGATCCTGCCATGGTCGGTTGCCCCACGTCGACCTCTCTCCCCGGCATCGCTCACCTGCCCCGCTTCGGGGACCTTCCGTTGGGCGCGCGCAGGTGCACATGCAAGAAGAGCCGCGCATCCGGGAGCAGGAGTGCGGCAACCTGCAGAACACCGACCCCACCGCGGTCGGCACCACCGAGCACCTGCGCACCTACTGCGGCCCGTTCTACTTCAGGTTCAGCTCGGGCGAGTCCGGTCTGCGGCCCACCGCCGGGCCGGATGGGGGCCATTCTCATCACCCCCGCACGGGCCGGCAGGGGGCGACGCCTTCGACCGGACGGCGGCCTTCCTGGAGAGCCTCGGCCGCCAGTGCCGCAAGAACCCGGCCGCCGACCGGAACATCGTCCTCGTCACCCACGGTCCGCCCCTGCCTGCCCTGCCCTCTCCCTTCTCTCCCCGCTTCCGCCCCTCCCTTTGGCTCATGTCCATCTCCCGTCTGGTCCACGCGCACCGCCCACCCATGCCGGCGCGCGAAGGCCTCATCTGCCGGCTCTTCCTGGCGGGGTACTTCCACTGGCCGGTCGGCTTCTTTCACAGGATGCGCGACTTCGACCCCGTCCGTCCCCCATCCCCACCCCACTCGCGCCACTTTCCTTGCGGCCGTGCCGGGGGGGGGGGGGGAAGGGAGGAGGAGGAGGAGGAGGAGGACAGGCCTCGGGTTGCTGCGCTCGATTTCGATTCTTCTGGTCTCGGGTCTTCCCGTTGTTGGGCTGGGGCGGCGGGACCAGTGCCAGCCGGTCGTGCTGGAGCTGGCCCCGGACGGGCGCTACCAGCTGCAGACGCCCCTTCGGGTCGACCGGGCGCCTCACGGCGGCGGGACCGAGAGCCCGGCCGGGGTGCTCCTGGAGATGGTCGACCCCGAGCCACCACGCCCCGGCCGCAGCCCGCTCAGGCTCCGCGCACCGCCGCCCAGCTGAGGGTCGAGGGTGTTGCCCTCTTGGCCTCCTGGCCTCCTTCTCCTCCCTTTTTGTACAGTGCCGGGCCTCGCGTCTCCCCTTCTCTTCGCTGTCCCGTCTTTATTCAGTTGGGCCCTCTGGGCGCCTCCCCCCACCACCGCACCCGCACCACCGCGGGTCACATCGGATCCACCGTTTCGCGCTGTCTTTTCGAGAACAGAGAAACGGCCGCAACCGCTGGAGAATGGAATGGAGAAGGACACGGACACCAACCCAACCCAACCGGGCGAAGGAAAGTCAAAACAAAACAAAAAAAGACGGAGCGAGGGCGTTCGATCGAACAGGAGGTCCCACCCGGGTCAAAGAAGGGGAACGAAAAGAAGAAACAACAGCAGACAATCCGAATCCAAAGGGGCCACCAGACGCACAGGCAGCGAGAAGGCAGGCTGTTCCCGCGCCGGTTGAGGGCGGGAACGACGAAATAACCCACAAAAACAGCGAGAGGATGAGGGGCAGAAGATGAGAATAACTTGGGCCCGCCCGAGGTCAGGCCAGGCTGGTCGTCGTCTAGGCCTGATAGGGCTTGACGTGGAAGATGCGGATGTGGCACACGTCGGCGATGTGGCGCATGACCCACCAGTCGTAATGGAGCGCAACGGCGCCCGTGTAGCCCAGGAAGGCCACAAGCACCACGGCGCTGCTCCACCAGGTCCATTCGCTGTCCCCCCCACCACAGAGAGCAGACGGGGCTGAGCAGAGGAAGGAAAGACGGGGCGGCACAGGGGGTGGGGGGTGGGGGGGGGGGGGGGGGGGGGGAGTGGTGAGCCAGACATGATGTGGAAATGCTCCAGGATGGAGGCCACGAGGGCACCAAGTAGCCGAGCAGCACGGGGTGCCTCAGGATGGGGTACTCCTGGCCCGAGACGTGGTCGATGATCAGCCGCGACTGGGGCCGCCGCACCAAATAGAAGGGCGATGAGATGGGCGATGAGCAATGTGGGCAGGGCGGCGGCGGCGGGGGGTGGGTGGGTGGGGGGTGGGGGGGGGGGGGGGGGGATCGATGAAGAGGGAAAGGCGGGCGGGCAGGGCGGACCGTGATGGCGAGGAAGGGGGTGCTGATCGCGAAGACGAACCAGTAGGGCGACCCCAGGAGGAAGTGGGGCGCGAAGTAACACCAAAGCCCGTTGAAGCCCATCACGAGCCCCAGCGGGATGAGGCGCAGCAGTGCAACAAAGAAGCCGCCCTGGACGCGACCAACCACGTGAGCGGCCGCCAGGGAGGATGGGCGCCAACAGACGGTGCAGGGTTCAGGGGCCAGTTGGTCGTTTTCGTTCTCGGAGACCTTGCCCTTGCCAGCCTTGCCCCACCGGGCTCGGAAAACAGTGTAAATGCTGAAGAAGGGTCCAGAGTCAGCAAAGCCGGGGGGGGGGGGGGGGGAGGGAGGAGGAGGAGGAGGAGGAAGGCGTGGACTGACTTGATCAAGTTGGAGCCGAAGGCCAGGACGACCAAGCCGTAGAGGAAGAAGTCGCCAACGGTCATCGTCGCCAGGAAAACGGGAGTCGCCGCCGGAAGAGGAAGGAGCTGGGAGAGGGGAAGCTTCCAGAATTGACCGCCTACGGGAAGGGGTGGGGGTGAGTCCCATGCCGAGCAAAGAAAGGGTGCACCCAGACCCACAAAGCCCGTGAACGTCTGCATGAGGTATGTCACGAAGACGCCCTCATCGGCACCGTTGATTGGACCCAGGTACATCCGACCGGTGTGGTACCTGGGAGTGTTGCGATCGAGATGGATCAGGCGAGGTGGGAACAGACTCCTCCCAAGTGGGCAGGAAAAAGCCCATCTCGAGGTTAATGAGCATCAGATAGGTTTTCCAGCCGGGGTCGATGCCCATGGTCGCGAGCATATAGCCGCAAACGACGCCAACAGCAAAACAATCGCTGCCATGGTCGAAAAGCTGGCCAAGCGGAGATTGGTTCCCAGTCCGGCGAGCATGTTTCCCATCAATGTTGTCAAGGGTTTGATACGAGAAAATGAGGGCTCCCGTGGCAAAATAAACCCACCCTGAAGAAAAAGAAAATAAAAAAAATATAACACGCGAAGACACCGTACAGACTTGGAGCAACAGTCATATTCGGCGCCCAAATGACGTAGAGAAGAAAGGCAAGAAACTGGGACAGGGTAGCAAGCGCAGTCACGACATTGGGTGCCATCCATCGGGGGATGAATGTGACCACCTAGCAAAAACAATGGAACCGGCGAGAACCCTGAGCAGCGACAGACCTTGTTGTAGAAAGGATTCCCGATGTAATTGTAGAACAGAGAGTCATCGATTCCGTTGTATTTGCTCTTTGAGACTGTCTTTAAACCTTTTTCGGTGATGTACGGCATTCGTTGGTCCTTTTTTGTCCCCGGGGCACACTTGACGAGACGGAGTTGAGAAAGGGATGGAATTTCCCGCGGGTGCGAAAAGCTCGGCCTGTTTTTCGCTTTCCAAACTGAGCGCACCTCCGCACAGTCCCCCTGTTGAATGGCATGATCCTGACTATGTTCGCCGCCATTTAGCCACAGAGTCGGATCCAGTTCAATGGCTTGTGAACTTCCAGATGAACGAGGCAGAGAAAAATATCGGCACCCTGGTTTTTCCCCATTCCTGTTTCTCCGTCTTTCTTCCTTGACACCCTGCACTCCCTTCTCTGGCTCGGCTTTTTTCATTGTTCGACTCGTTCGACTCGTCCCGCTCGGGACTCTTTGCAGATTTATTGAGGGTCCTGATGAACCGACTTAAAGACCAGATTCATAGCCTCGACAAACCGACGTCAGTTTGCTTCCGCTGCTTTCCCCTCGAACTCCTGACTTTCCCCAGTGCCGAAGAGCTTTTGAAGCAATGCTTTGTATACTTCACGCACCCTGGGGTGACCCCTTTAGTTGTACAGCTGATGGAAAAACTTGCGCCCATCTTTCCAGCTGACATCACTCAACACTTTTGCGCCAACCCTGATCTGATCAAGGTCCGACATCAGCTGCTTCCCCCCGACACAAACCCTGCCTGCCCGCAGCTCCTGCCATCCAAGCTCCAGGGGGCTGTTCTGGAGCTGGATCGACCACTTTTTCTGCGGTTGGCGATGCCTCTGGTGGCTGAGTACTTCCAGTACATCCAGGAGATGGACTGCGAACGGGACGTCCTCAGCCCCCCCAACCCCCAGTCCTGGTCTGCCGGGCCCCGGCCTCGGGCTCGCGCCCCTCACCCTCACACGCGTCAGGCGGGCGGGAGTTCCTGCCCTCCATGCGATCGGCGACCTTGTCAACCGGTCCCGCGTGCTGGTCGGATGGGTTTGGGACTACTGCCGCCAGGTCGGCAGCACCCCCCCCTCCCCCCCCCTCCCCCCCACCCTCTGCTGCAGATTACGGCCCTTTTTTAACTCGGAACTCTCCTGGACGCAGCTGGCTGCCGACCAAGGCGCTCCTCTTGCGGCGCTGGGATCCCTCCGAAGGCAGCTGCTCCTCTTCATGCGCGACCAGGCCGGCCAGGCCGTCCGTGCGCTGCCCAGCCCCCCAGCACTCCTTCCTCTCTCCCTCCCCCTCTCCGCACCCACGGGCCTCCTCTGCGGGGGGTATGATGGCAGTTCAACGACCCGCTGGAGCGCTTCGCCGGGACCCTCGAGCAGATCGCCCGGGGCGTCACCGATGCCCTGCCCGAGACCTTCCGCATCTTCCAGGGCCTCCGTCCGTCGGCCCTGCGCCCGTGACGGGCTGGGGGGATGGTGGGCGCTGTGCCCCACTCACTCATGACTCCGTCCCGGGCATTGACATGTCGCTCAGTCCGCCCCGCGGGGACGGCGGCCGGGCCGGGCCGAGGGGCTGCCGATAAGCACCCGCCAGCCCACAGCAGCGCGCCCAACCCGGTCGGGGTGGATGCCTTCCTGATGCTGTGCGACCCGGCCCTCCAGGGGCCCCTCATGCTGGCCCTCACCCAGACCCTCGCCGCCCAAAAGGTCAGCCCCAGCCCAGCCCAGGTGCGCTCCCACCCCCAGCAAGAAGGGTTCGCTTCGATCGTGGATTTCCCCGCAAACACATGGTGGGCTGTCCCTCCCCCACGCACGCACACGCACACAAAACGCCGCGTGGGGACAGAGCACGCGGCCGAGGAGGTCGTCCGGTCGGGGCTGCCCCGGTTCCAGATGCCCAAGGCGCCCCTGGGCGCGTTCCTCCCCGCCCTCGCTGAGGCCCACTCCGTCCTCTGGCGGGCCGGGACGGCTAAGGTGGCCGACGCGATGCAGCACGACCTGGCCGAGCAGGTCCGCCGCCACTCTCCCTGCCCTCTCCTGGCCGACAGGCGTTGCCGGCACGCTGGATCATGCTGCCATTCCGTGCCCGGGCACACACCCCGGCAGCTGGTGCTGGTCTACACCCTGGAGCGGGTCCGGTCGCTGTCCATGTTCAACTCGAAAGTCCTCGACCTGGCGGTGCGCCTCGCCCCCTCGCGGCCCTGGTTTTTGCACAGCCTCAACTCGGCCCTCGAGGGGCGGCAGGTCTCCAACCCTCATCGCCCACTTCCCTGTCTCTACCTCCCCGGCATTACTCACCCCATCCCACACCACCCCTTCTTCCTTCTCGCTGTCTCCACCTCCCCGGCTGCTTTATCCGCCACCTTCCATCCCATCACCTTTTCCCTCCTCACGGGTGGTCGCTGTCACCCCGGGAGCAGGCGCCGGGGCCCATGGTGAGTCTCCTGCTGGAGCATCTCTTCGCGCCCCTCGCCCGCGCGGATGCTCCGTGCTTCCACCAAACCGTCCGGTCCGCCGGGTCGGGTCGCCATCTCTTCACGTGGCTCTCTCTCTCCCCGCAGATTCCTGTGCGCCACCGCTCGCCGATTGCCCCAGCAGCACCCCATGCCGCACCTGGTCGAACTGGCTGCCAATGGCGGCCCGCTCCCCTTCGCACACACCGTCCGTCCTTCGCGTCTCCCCTCCCTCAATGTCATTCGCTGCTCTCGTTCAGCCCAGCTACACTGGAGTGCCTTTCCGGCCCAACCTCGAGTCGTGCGCCCGGATGTCCACGCCGCAGGCCTGCCCCACAGCCCGCAACTCCATCTCTTTGACGGCCTTGCTAGATGCGGGAGGCCTTCATGCACGCCCTAGATGCGGCCCATCTGGCCTACTCGCCTGCAGCCCTCGATCGGATCTTTGCCCCCTCTGGCGGCCCACCCCCACTGGCGACTGTCTCCGGGCCGGCGCCGGTTGCTGCCTCTGGGCCAGCTCATGGGGCCACGGCGACCTCCGCCAGGCACAGCGCCCCATCGGCCAGCAACGGAGAGAGCGAAATCGCGCTGCCGCGTTTCTCGCGCCGGTCCGAAGAAGAGGACACCTGGGCCGATGGGCGCGGCTATCCCCACAAGCCGCACCAGCCGCACCAGTGGGGGGAACGGCCACGAGGATGAGATTCTCGAACAAAATATCGCTGCGCACGATGAAAAGAAGAGGGGAGGGGAGAGGACGGGCACCATTAGCCACAGCAGGTCTCTGCCAACGGAGATGAAGGAGGGGAGGCGATGGTCGGGGCGGCTTGAAGTGTGATTGGGATCGTGTCACCGTCACTCAATGGGGCATGTTGAGCTTGTTGAGAATGACACAGGATCTGGGTCACGAGTGCGTTGATCGCCAAATCTGAGCGCTGTGTCAAAACCGAACGCGATGGATCGGGTTCAGACCAAACCCTGTGCCGGTCTTGGATGAAGTGGCGAAACACCCAATAAACTCGGCGTCTGTAGTCCATTTCGACTTTTCGGGGACGAGGTCACATTTGTTGGCACAAAGAACAAAAGGGATGTTCGATCCATCAGGAAACCCGATTTTGTCGTTGATATCTTCCCTCCATCCCAGGGCGCCATCGTGTGTCGTTTTGTTGGTGAGATCAAACACCACAACTGCGCCAACCGCGAACCGATAATAGGCTGAAGTCAGCGCGTCTGGGGTATCCCCACCACCAATGTCCCTATCGAGCAGAGGAGCGATATCATACACGAATCATCAAGAATGATGAAGACCAAAGTTGGAGTTGAATCGTGTTATCGCGATCCCATTCTATTACTTTTACGGAATATTCGGCACCAATCGTGAGTCGGGGGCGCACAGATTGCGCTCCAAAGAGGTATCTTTGAATTAAAGAAGTCTTGCCGACTCCCCGATCTCCAACAACGAGGATTTTATAAAGGTGAACCTTTTTCGTACCGAGAAAAAAGGCGAAGGAGAAATTCGAGCTTTTTGGGGGCCCCGGCGGATGCCAGTTTCAGGGGGTTGAACACCAGGGGGTAATATACGTTATCACGGGGGTGGTCACGGGTTCAAAAAGCGGCCGAGAAGTTTGAAACACACCGTACCCAGTAGTTCTCCCGCCCGGGGCTTCCGGGCCTTTTTCTGACCCCAGGAGTCACCTAGGCTTGGGGGCTCGTAGTGGCGTTTTGCCTTTTGGTGCAACGCGGGGTCACCGTGGGGGCCCGACGATGGGTGCCATATCCGGTGCAGCCTCGGCTATAGGGCTGTACCCAAACGCCCCGCGGTGCGGGCGATACCTCTTCCAAAAAGAAACCCGCTGAAGGGTCGAAAAAGGGTCTGACGAGTGGCGAAGTACACTAAATAGGCAGAATGATCAACTGATGTCAAAATCCGATGCAGGCATCAAATCGCAATTCTCTATTCGCCAACACCATACTCACATACCCCTCACAGAAAAGCAGCATTCAAACTGCTTCCTCGCCCGTGCGGCGCCCGAATTTACCGCCATCCGGGAAAAGTGCGAGAAAACGATCCAGCTTGGTGAAACAGACTGAAACGTGAAAGTGGATCCCATTTTTTTTTCCGAGATTCGGTAACGGGCTGATCGTCAAAGTGGGCGAGATGATCCATGAGGCTACTTGGCACCAGATCAGCGGTTTTAACCCAAATTTCATTGATAAGTTGTTTTAAAAGAGCCTTGCGAAGGGTGGAATCGATGTCAGAAGGTTGGTTGTCAACTCGATGAGCGCACAGCATTCTTGATGCTCCCCAGAGAGAACGGCTCGGGCGAATCGCCCAATTCCGCACCATCGGAAGAAGGGCATCCCATCTTGATTTTTGGTGGTTGTAGTGGTGAGCTTCGGTGGCAGTGGCAAAGTCAGCCGCAAAAACGACTCGTGACCACCCCCGTGTCAACGTATATAACCCCCTGGTTGAACACCCTAAGAGCACGCTCGATCGAATCGATGGATGCGATAATCCAGCAATTAAACGCTTTTTCAAATCTTGTTCTGCAACTACACAGCCAAGTTATTGGGTTCTCGACCAAATTCCCGCCGAAAGAAGATCCTCCGCCCAACTTTGAGATCATCCTCGGGGCGTTCACAGCCATTCGCGAGTGTATTCTTTGTGAAAACGGACCAAAGCTCGAAAGCCAGCTAATCGAGGGAACCCGCTTCCTTCGACATGTCCTCTCACTCACATCCTCTGCCGCCTGGGGCGCCCTGAACCTTGGATGGGCTTGCGTCAGGATGGCCTCCGAAGAGCTCCGCAAACATCAGACGTGGGGAAGGCCTGTAGGTTCCCTTGTCCAGTGCCCATAGTCATTTTCTTTCCGCAGGATGACTGTTGTCAAGACAGAAACCGCCTTGCTATCGCAATTGAGGGTGCTGGAATTTGTAAGTACATCATGCAGGAATGCCAGAGTTTTGTGGGTCGTCTCCTGACCAATCAACCAACAGTAAGCGGCGTACAGGGGTCTTCTCGACACGTGATCCCCCTCGGCCGGGCGCGCTCTACCCGAGTTGAAGGGAACATAGCCACCCTCCACGTTTCCGCAGCAGAAGACGGTGCGTACTTGCTGCTATTTTCCTCAACACTCTTGCATTATCACCACCATGTAGAAGACTGGAGGACAGTCCTCCGCCGTGAAACCCACGATGTTGCTATCGCGCAATTCTCCGCGGTTCGCGAATTTCTCAAGGAGGTCTGCGACAGCCAACCGACACACCGGGGTCCATGGTTCCTTTTAGATGGAGAATATCAGGCGGTTCGTTTTTATGGACTGACGACACGTCATTTTTTCGCCGGCACAGTGATTATACCCTGGTCAAGGATGGCGCTTTTCAGGCTGAGTGATATTTTGATCTTCTGGTCGAACTTCGCTTTTTCTTCAACCGAGTTTTGATCGATGTGTGTATAACATGTAGCACACTTCTTGTCAATGCATGTGCAGTTCTTCGGTGGAGGGGGCGTCCAAAACCCCAGGTTCAGCTCGATCCTTCCGACGGACAGTTTGGGTCGGCCGTGTCCGACTTCCTCTCAAAACTCCAGTACTTCAAACTCGTGATTATCGCTTGGAATCTCTTTATGTTGTTTTGTATGGTCGTGTCTGTCCGGCTGCCTGTTCATGCTTTCATTCTCCCCCCCAGCTTTTTCAGTTAGGCCGCCGGTTCTTCTATTTCTTCTCGATTCCTTTGTCGAAAACGAAAAAAAACGCCGTCTCTCTCAGTCGTTGTCCCAGCCTCTTGACCAGAACGGTTGTCAAGTCCCACATCTCGGCTGCAGCCGGGGCTCCTTCAGGCAGATCCCGCGTCATGGATCCCAAAAGGTCCAAATACTCGAGCAATCCAAATGCGCCTGTCGCAAAAAACGACTCGGCCGACGGAACGGCTGCCCCCTGGGGCGGCAGAAGTGACCTGTCGAGACGGCAGCACCAGCAGTCGGCACCCTTCGGAGTGGGAGTGGGAGGGACGCCGGCTGGTCTGCGGATGTGGTTTTCCATGAGGGCGGGTAGGGATTGCGCCAAGTTGCGAAACTGTTGCAGATTTCGATCGTGTCGATCTCGGGGAGCCCGCGGTACGGCCGGTTGCTGCTGCTGCTGCTGTTGTTGTTGTTGCTGATGTTGTTGCTGTTGTTGTTGTTGCTGCTGCTGTTCTTGTTGTTGTTGTTGTTGTTGTTGTTGTTGCTGCTGCTGCTGCACAAGGAGCTTGGCACACTGTTGGGCGCGCCATTCCTGTGTCGACTGGAACCCGGGTGAAGCTGGGGGCTGCTGTTCGAGGGCTGGGGTGCCTCGGGTCTGGCTCTGGCTTTGGGTCGGCTGCCCTCCTTCGTTGGCGGCGGCCAGGGTGGCCGCGAGTCGCTTGAGGAGCCGCAGGTGGCGCTGCATGATGGGCAGGTGCTGCTCTTGGCTCTTCACCAGCTGGGGCTGGGCACGCAGGAGGCCGTCGAACAGAAGGAGTGCCGTTCCCACGAGGGGTTCCAGGGGCCACGGCCCACCCGCAGCAGCTCCGCCGGGCGACATGGGAAGGGCCCTGGAGAGGGCCCGGATCAGGGCCAGGCAGGCGTGGCACTGGAAGAAGAGCTGGTGAAGCCGGAGGGCCTCGAGGGAGACGTCGTGTGCCGACGAGGGAGCGGCCTCGAGGGCCTCCGTCGCCTCCTCCTATGGAGGGCGGGTGTGGAGGGCGAGAGGATGCGACTGGTCAGCGGGAAAAAACCCTTCGAGTTTGCCAGCCGGGAGATGCGGGACGGCGACCGTGCGACCGACCTTGAGCAGCGCGCTGCAGTGGGCGGCCAGAAGCCCGGCCATGGCAGGGGCGTCGGGCCTGGGGCCGCAGAGCCGAGCCGCCACCCGGATGCAGCCCACGAAGATGGCCAGCGATGCACAGCCGAACTGGTGCTCCTCCACCCGCTTCCTGCTGGGCGGTGGGGCCGGGGTGAGGCCCACTGCCGGAGGAGGAGGATGGGCAACGGGTGGCGGCGCTGCGGCGACTGGGCCATCTGGCGGCAGTTGAACAGAGGCAGCTGGCGGTTGAGCAGAAGAGGCAGCGGCGATTGGTGGAGATGGAGGGGCAACATGCAGGTGCAGGGGGCTGGCTGCTGTGGCCGGGGTGGGAGCCACGGATCCCGAAGGTCGGTCCGGGTCCGGAACTTCATCTACTTCGGGAACCTCCCTTTCCTCGACAGGCGTCCGCTCAGGGGGCGGCGAGGCGAGTGGGGGCAGGTTCGGGGTGGGCGTCGGGGCCGAGGAGTCAAGTTTCCCGGGAGTGTGGGCGGGGGACGCGGCCGGTTCGTCAGTCGGTCGGCCCTCGTCCTCGGTGGCCATGGGCGCGGAAGTCCCCTCGGGGCGGACGTTGTCGTCATCATCCATGGTGCCGGTCATGGGGGCTTGCGGACTGACGGCGGGGGCACTGGCGGCGGGGGCACTGGTGGCGTGGGCACTGGTGGCAGGGGCTGGGGCAGCGGTGTTGCCCTGCTCCTTCTTCTGGCGGCGGCGCGAGGCCCGAGAGCGCTTCCGCTTCGAGTCGGGGCTCCCTCCGGCCGACTCGTCCCGACCTCGACCCCGCCCGCGCCCTTGGCCCCTGCCCCGGGACCCTCCGCCTCTGCGAGGAGGGCCTGTCTGCTGCTGCCCGGAAGCCTCGCCATCCTCCGTGAATCCCATGGCCGCCGAAGGTGGCGGAGGCCGCGGCACGTGCAATCGGGCCGGCTGGCGGTAAGCCCAGCCGGGCGCGGCACAGGAGCCGGCCGGGTCGCCTAAGGAGGGACTCCGGACGAGGCCCCGACGGATCAGGGCCGGCAGGGCGTGGCGCAAGAGGTGCCCCATGGCCGTCCGGGTGACGCCCCTGGCGAGCCACTGGCCAATGGCGCCCACAATAAAGCACTGCAGCGACGGCGGCGGGTCCAGCGGCCGATCGGTCGCCACGCTGCCGCTGCGGCCGAACTGTGCGCCTGGGGATGAGAGGCAGCGGCGACGGGTGATGCGCCGGACCTTGTCGAGATACTCCTGGCAGAGGGCAGCCGTCGGGGAGAGCATGACCGCTAAGGCCAGGCGCCCCCAGACCAAGGCGGCCCGGCGGGACGGGCCAGCCTCCCCGATGGCGGGCCACGGGAGGGCCAGATCGGGCTCGGCCAGTCGCAGGAGGGCATGCGCTCGGACACGCAGGGCAAACCCTGTGAGGGAAGGCCGTGGGGAGTGGCGCCATGAGACGGTGAGCCGACGCAGATGGGGTTGCGATTGCCCACGGACCGCCACTCCTCTGAACGGCATCCTTGAGTGCCCTCAGGCCGATGGAGGCGCCATCAGTACCGGTGGAGGATCCACCATCTTCCGGACGGCCCAGCGTCCCAGCGAGCCGCTCCAGAAGGCGTTCCGCTTGGTCGGCGAGAGGCACCCACCGGGCACCATCCCGATCGGGGGCTTCCTCATAAGGCCGGGTGGCCACCCAGACCAAGGGGAACGCCACGTCCCACAGCGCCCCGCTTGGCGGCGAGCAGTCGGACCCACCAAGGACCCGCTCGACGGCATGGAGCAGGAATTCGATGGCTGGCAAATCGGCGGGCGGTGCCGGAAGGGTCACCGCCTGGAGGGCAGGGGCCAGGCAGTGGGCGAGGAGCGTGCTTGCGAGGGACTGACTGACGGTGGCCGTTTGCGGAAGAGGGAATAGACCCGCGTCGTTCTCCCCGGAAGCCTGGTCCTGACGGAGCTGGAAAGAGATGATGCGCCCCGAGCGGGGGAGAGGCGGCAGACCGTCGCCGAGAGAAACTGCAAGAAGTTATGCCGCTTTCGCGCCTTGGCAGCGGGATCTTGGTCATCCAACTCAGAAACGCATCGTTTAATTTGAGCCGCGAACACTTGGGCAAGTAACGGGGCATCCAGCGGGAAGGAAGGATCAGCGTTTGCAAGTACATCAAGGTGAAAAGATCGAATGAGCCGGCTGAAAAGAGCATGGGTCCCTGTTTGCGCGGTCACCCTGGCCATGATTTCAGTGAAGAACTCTCTGGGGTACAATAGGGCAAAGTCATGGAGCCGAATCAACAGAGGATCCCCATTCGAGGCAAAAGAAGAGGAATGGAGACGATTGAGGGCAGTTGTGACGCCGAGGAGCTCTTGTTGAAAGGCTGGATCTGGGGTGGACTGCTCCAAGATCGATGAAATTTCACAAGGACCGAGCCACGTGAGCCCCGGTAAACCAGGGACATCCGAACAATTTCGTTTGCCTTTCTTGTTGAGGTCGCTTTTTTTGTTTTTTTTCTGCTTTCAAGTGTCTTCACTTTCTCCACAGTTTATTATTCATATATATAGGCGCATCTCATGTCGGATACTGAGCAAACACCCCCCAAATCCAATTCACCTCCTCCCGAGGGACAACAAGAGCCCTCAGAGCCTCCGTCTCCCCCCCAGGTGCTTCCCGGCACTCCCGAGCTCCAGCCACTTCCTCTCCAGCGGAGATGGTGCTTCTGGATGGAGGAGGGGACCGGCAGCCAGAAGAAGCACAAAAAGGCCGCCAAAGAAAAAAAGGCACCTGAACTCAAGGAGGTAGGCTCTTTCAACACGATCCAGGTCAGTCTCTTTCTTCTTCGTGCACACCTCCTCAAACTCCAACCTCTTGGTCCTCTCTTCTGGCAAAACTCACTAGGATTTTTGGAAGGTGTTCAACAGCATCCCACCTTTTGAGACCCTCCCTGCCAACTCGGCCATCTATCTTTTCAAGGAGAATGTTCGCCCCACCCTCGAGGATGCTGCCAACGAAAACGGTGGCAAATGGGTCTGCACTGTTTTTCGTTGAGGAGCTATATTCATTCCGCTCCTCAATAGTGCCTTTTCCTCGAAAAGGATGAGATCGTTCAGATGTGGCGACGAATTGTGCTGGATTTGATTGGCTCGAACTTCCCCGAACCCGACGACATTGTCTGTTTGTGGAGCGACCTTGCCACACTCCCGTATTTTCCTCGTCCAGACCGGAGCCTCTCTCCTTGTTCGCGCCAAGGGCGACATGATCACCGTGTGGAACGCCGACGCGTCCCATCCCGGTCCGTCCGAATATCAATCTTCTGCCCCTTTGCTGACCCGGTGGCTCTCCTTTGCTCATCAGAACGCGTTTCTTCGATGGAGCGGCACCTTCAATCCCTTCGGGAGGAGGTGACACGGCACCCCCTCCCCTCGGGTTCTCGCCCCGTCGAGTACCACGCCCACAAGGAGGTCTGCTCTCCTTCCCCCTTGTCTTCACGCTCGTCTTCCTTCTTCGACCAGGGCCGTTCCCCCGCCCCTTCTTCGACGGCATCGACTCCAGCCCTTTCCTCTCTCGCCCCGTCTCCTGCTCCCGCCGCATCTCCTGCTCCTGCCCCGGCGCCCGCCCCCGCCCCGGCGCCCGCTCCTGCCCCGGCGCCCGCTCCTGCCCCGGCGCCCGCTCCTGCCCCGGCGCCCGCCCCCGCCCCGGCGCCCGCTCCTGCCCCGGCGCCCGCTCCTGCCCCGGCGCCCGCTCCTGCCCCGGCGCCCGCTCCTGCCCCGGCGCCCGCTCCTGCCCCGGCGCCCGCTCCTGCCCCGGCGCCCGCTCCTGCCCCGGCGCCCGCTCCTGCCCCGGCGCCCGCTCCTGCCCCGGCGCCCGCTCCTGCCCCGGCGCCCGCTCCTGCCCCGGCGCCCGCTCCTGCCCCGGCTCCTGCCCCGGCTCCTGCCCCGGCTCCTGCCCCGGCACTCGCAAAGCCCGCCCCCGCCAAGGCCGCACCTAAGAAGGGCGAGTCCGCCCCTGCCCCCGCCCCCCGGTTCTTCCCTCGTGCCAGCGAGTATCTCTACCCGCAGGGGGCGACTCTGGTTGCCCCCCCGGCTCCTGCGGTGGAGGCTCAGCCCGTGCCCACGGTCGCGGTTGTTGCGCCGCCCGCCGAGCCTGCCCTTGCCGCCCCCCTCGGCCACCCGGCCTACTCGTCGTACGCCTACTGCGCCCCCGCCGAGGAGGCCAAGCCGCACAAGGAGAAGCCCGCCCCGAAGGCCGCCCCGAAGGCCGCCCAGAAAGGCGAGAAGAAGGGCCGGCCCGCTCAACCCGAGGAGGAGAAGCCCGTGCCCTCGGCGGCCCCCGCGGCCCCGGCAGAGCCCGCTGCCGCTGCTGCGCCCGCGCCCCAGGCCGAGGCCATCCCCACCTCCACCAGCCCGCGCCCTTCGGCGGTCGAGGCCGCCATGGCCGCTGTGCCCGGCGCCCCGGCAGCTGCGCCTGCGCCCGGGTCACCCCCACCCCCACGGCGTCCCATGAAGAAGCACGCCCTCTCCGAGGAGCATCACCCCACGGAGCCCGTCGTCCCGTCCCACCCCCGCCGAGCCGTCCTCGCCCGTCTCGACGGCCGCGTCCTCGTCCTCGGCCCCCGTCGAGGGGATCGTCCCGGCCCCCAGCCCGGCCATGCGGCCGACCACCAAGAAGCTGCGCCTGGGCGCCGAGGAGGCCGCCCCCAAGGCCTCCGCCGGCCCCAGCGCCTCGCTCCTGCCCAACCCGGCCGAGGACGCCCTGCTCGGGCGCCCCTGCGCCCCCCTCCCGACCGTCTCGGCGGCTGAGTCGGCCTCGGCCCCCATCCTCACCATGGCCCCACTGGCCTCCACCCTGTCCGCCTCCAGCCCGCGCCGCAGCACCAAAAAGCATTCCGCCCCCGCGGAGGCCCCCGCCCCCTCGGCCGTCCCCGCCGCCACGCCCGAGGCTCTGGCCCAGCGCAACCTGAAGCCCCGCCTCGAGTCGTGGGACCAGCCCGAGGAGGGCGAGATCGAGGACGAGCTGGAAGAGGGCGAGATTCGGGAGGATCGCCCGACGCCCGCCCAGCAGCCCCAAGCCGCTCCCGCTCCCGCTCCCGCTCCCGCTCCCGCTCCCGCTCCCGCTCCGGAACCGACTCCTGCCTCAGTCACCCAGCCAACGCCGGCCCCAGAAGCCGAGCCGGAGGTGGCCACCCCCGAGCCCGAGCCCGAGCCCGAGCCCGAGCCCGATGCAGCCACCCTCTTCGCAGCCCACTTCCCTCCTCTCCCCTCCCATGCCCCCTCCCCCTCCGCCTCCCCCGCCGAGAAGCCCGCCCCCGTCCAAGGCTCCTCCTTCGCGGCCGTCGCCAGCCGGCTGGCCGTCGCCCCCGCCCCCGTGCGCACGACCACCAAGCGGCGCGGCATCCCCCAGCCCCCCCCTCCCCCCCCACCCCATCATGCCCGTCCTCCCGTCCACCCCTCGGCAAGGCCCTCTGGCCGCCGGCCCCCGGACCGTCTCGCCCACGCGCGCCTTGGGCCCGATCGTCCCAAAAATGCAGGCCGCCGCCGCTGCCCGCGCCGCCGCTGCTGTCGCGGCAGCCGCAGCTCCCGGGACGGAGTCGGCCGCTCCCGCACGGGCGAAGGGCGAGAGACGCGCCCACCCGCCTCGGGCGGTCACAGTCCAGCCCGCTGTCCCCGAGGCCCCGGCCAAGCCCTCTCCCCCCCCTCAGTACATCCCCATGGAGATGGAGGACCCCTGGCACATCGTCAAGAAGGGCGTCAAGCCGGCCCAGCGGGCCCCCAGCGCCCCACCGACGACACCCACGCCCCGGCCCGGCCCGGTCCCCACCGAGCCCGGCCCCGCTGTTCCGGCCCAGCCCGTGGCTGCTGCCCCGGCCCCGGTCCCGGCACCCGCACCCGCACCCGCACCCGCACCCGCACCCGCACCCGCACCCGCACCCGCACCCGCACCCGCCCCGAAGCCCAAGAAGGTGGCGCCAACACCGCCACCCAGCCGCGAGATGTCTCCATCTCCCAGGCTCGTCCCTGCCCCCGCGGTGCCCGCCGCCCCCGCGGCTGCCGCTGCTCCGGCCCCGGCCCTGGCCCCCACCCGGTCGCAGCCCCCGAAGAGACCGCTGCCCCCGCCCCCAAAGGCGGCTGCCGCCCGCAGGCCCAAGAAGGCCGCACGCCAGGAGGAGCCCGCCCAGAGCGCCAGCAGCAACACCCTCTCGGTGGGCGCCTGGATGCTCTTCGTCGCAGTGGCCGCCACCCTCGTCGGCCTTACGGTGTGGAGCCGTAAGTAAGCCGCCCGTCGTGTGCCGCCCCCCCGCCTTGCTGTCGCATTCTCCTCTGCGTGGTGCCGCTTCTCCCCACACCGCGCACCCATCTTCCTCACCGCCCACCACCCACCACCCGTGTCGATTTTCTCCTCTTCCCCGCGGCCCCCTCCCTCCGAGGGGCCGCATCCCCCCCTGCCCCCGCGCACCCGTCCTTCCCCATCCTGTTTTTATTCCCTCCGGTCGGTCGCCCGATCGCCTTTTTCATCCGCCCCGCGAGACGGGCGGGCCAGGCCTCCCCTCCCGCAAAGCAGCATCGAACATGGTGCGAATAACGCTCCAGGCCTTCTGCCCTCTGGCTGGCGCTTTGGGTGGGTGGGTTGGGTTGGGTTGGGTTGGGTTGGGTTGGGTTTATTTGGGATAGAAAACATGAGGGGGGAGGGTGTGTGCGTGTGTTCGTCTTCGGAAGGTGGGCGGAGGGTTTATTCGGGAGCGGGGTGGGAGGGAGGGGCTTCAGAGGGCCCGCTGGAGGGTGTCGGTCTGCTCGAGGGTCAGCATGTCCTTGAGGATCTTGGCCGTGTTGTAGCGGAGCTGGTGGAAGGTGGCCATGTCCAGCTCGAGGGTGCGGATGTTCCCGTCGGTCAGGGTGACCTCCAGGATGACGGCCGGCCGGAGGACCCGGTTCATCGAGCTCGTCGAGAGGGAGACCTCCACCCGCCAGCGCATCGAGGAGACGGATGCCGGCATCCGCATACACTGTCCGGCAACGGAATCGCGGAGAGCCTCCAACCTACGGAGCAGGAGGCTTGTGCGGCGGAGGGGAAGACCAACGGACCGAGCGGCGAGGCACTCGAGAAAGGGGGCCACATACTGGGGCCGCCAATTTGCGCCTTGCAATTCGGCCTGCAGCTGTTGTACGTACGTGTCGATCGGGCTCATGCCACGGGCGTGGTGGCTGGGTTTCCACATCCGCACGGCATGCCGGAGGGCAAGGTATGTGGCGGTGAAGAGGGCAGCATATTCCTTTTGTTCCATCCCGAGTGAAACATTGGCCTCGCGAACACGATCTTCGCTGAAGAGAGGGCTCTGTTGCAAACACTCAGACGAAAGATCCAAAGTGGCCTTCCATTGAGTTGCGGTCACAGTGTCGCCCAAAAGCTGCCCTAAACGTTCATATTCAACCGTTTTCTGCATGGCAACCTATCGCAAAGTTCAAGAAGATCAGAGAAAAACAAAAGCAGACCAGCGATTGCTTCTTTAACCGTGGTATCGTCTTCCACATTCCGGAGAAGGTGCTTTACGAAGAATCTCGGGTTAAAGGGCAAACCACGGAGTGATGCCCTTCTCCTTACGGAAAAGGATCGTAGGAGTTGCTCTTTCCTTTATATCGCGGTATTGCGAGACCAATCTCGATGAATCATCACTGTCGCTTTCCGGGCGTGTCTCCTTGCGATCGCTCCACATCAAAAGGGATGCATTGACTGATTTTCACCCCGCTCTGGAAATAGTGAAAGGTCTGCCCGACTTCGCACGAGCTGCCCCCGAATCATATCCCCCGTAGGCATTGTGGGTTCCGTCTCGGTTGCCCTCGCTGTCAAGTCTCCTGTCACCGTTGAAGCTGAAGACGTTTTTCTCATTGTTCGTCCAAAGGGGATCGGATATTCCCCGGCCGAGATCCTCGCCCGCGATCGGGCACGCGAGCAAAAGAAGCAGAATCAGCTCCTTTCGTACGAGAGCCGAAAGGTCTCCGATGCTGACACAACATTGATATTGATTTTCGTTTTCACGGATTCAGGAACTCGAAAAACTCGCGTCTTCAGCGAAGAAACCATCCGCCGACGACCAGTTCGAGGGCGGCTACTTCGCCCGTCTGGCTGCCAAAACTGCCAACAATGTCGAGGTGACTCTCCGCAATGTTCACATTCGCTTTGAATTTGACGCTCCCCACGCCCCTTCTGCCACCGCCTGTCTCGGCCTGGTCATCGATGGGTTGCACGTTCACACAACCGACTCCAACTGGAACCGCATCTTTCTCACCAACAAGACCCCCATCAGGTACAAGCTTATCGAACTTCGTGGCATCTCTCTTTACTGCACCCGGGCTCGCCCAGTTCCAACTGCTCCCATCTCCAACCAATCCCCCGCTCAATTCGACATGGCGTTCATTTCTTCGATGCGTGCCGGTATGCACCCAGAGGCATCCCACCCCGATCCCTTCTACGCATGGTCTAGTGCCCACGAGTACCTCTTGAACCCTTGCGACATCCGACTCAAGGTGGGGTGGAATACGGTGACGCATGAGATTGTCCTCGTCCCGGCTCCACATCTTGAATGGGATATGCGGACTCCTCAGATCCAATGTTCTGCTGAGATTTCCCAGATTTCTGTGGGACTTGCACCTCATCAGTACTCCGACATCTTGGAGGGTTTCTCGGGCCTCTCCGTTCCGGAATGTGCCGATGCCTACCAAAAAACCCGCCCGCCCGGCAGCATCGCTGAGAGTCTTCGCACTGGGGGAAGTCGCAGCCTTCCCGCCCGTCCTTATTGGCGGTGGGCATACAGTTGCATTGTCAGTGATCTCCTCTCCCGTTCCTCGGATCCGCTCCCGCACTGCCACGACGTTCTCCTCTATCGGCGTCATTACCGTCAGAAGCTCCGACAGCAGCAACTCAATGGATTTGTCACACCAGATACTGCTGAAGCTCTTGCGCCCCTCGAAAAGAAATTGTCAGCCCAGACGATTATTTTCTTGCGAGATTGCGTCGAAGCCCAGCTCTCTCGCGAAAAGGAGGCAATCAAATTGGCGCCAACACCAACCCCAGCACCAACCCCAGCACCAACACCAGCACAGGCACCACCAACACCAACAACACAAGTGCCATCAACACCTGCTGTTTCCACCCCCCCGGCAATATCAGCTGTGGCACCCACGACCGCTCCTGCCCCCTCCGGGATCACTGGTCGGGTTGTCGGATGGGGCAAGTGGTTGGTTGGTTGGGGGACAACACCCGCCGTGCCTTCACCTGCTCCAACTCCTGCACGGTCCCCAGCAGGAACTGCCACCCCCGCCGCAACCACTGGCCCCACACCTGTACCAGCGTCCCCTTCCGTCGACCGTTCTCAGCAACCTGACGACGATGACGACGATCTTGTCCCTGATCAGCTCCCGCTTCCTGTTGTCTCGACGAGCCTCCTCGATGAAACGCCACCACCATCGTACGTTCGTCTTCGGGTGGCTCTCCAAATCGGAACGGTATCGTTGACCCTCTCCCGTGACCCGACCGTCGATGACCATCACGAGCCTCTGGCCAACCTCAGCATCATCCAGTGGGATGCTTCCCTCGAGTGGTACCCCCGAGACAATGGCATCAAGGTCGACGCTCGTCTTGGATCTCTCTCGGGCACTCAACTTGGGCTTCTCACTCCATCCACCGACCCTTTTCGATTCCTGTGGAATGGCAATATGGGCGAGCCAAACGTATCACATCCTCTTCTGCTGGGCTCGGTCTCTTTTAACCCGTACGATCGACCTGGCGTTTCTGTCGCTGTCCGACTCTCTCTCGAGCCCACCACCCTGGTCGTTCGGAAACGACTCTTCGACGAAATCATCAACGTCTTCTCACATCCATCTGTGAAGGAAAAGATCACTGCCATCCGCGACGTGACAGTTTCCACCCTCAAACGGGCCGTTCGTCCCTCTGGCGCCAAGGTGGTTGCACTGACCCCAACTACTCGTCATGGTGTTGACGTGCACATCGACCTCCAGGCCCCCAAAATCATCCTCCCCGACCATCCCACCGTTTCCTCGGATGAATTCCAGTGGCTTTTTCTCAACGCCGGCCTTCTTCAGATCCGCTCCGCGCCTGGCAGTGGCCATTCCTATCGGATTCAGCTCTCTCAAACCCGGCTGGGCTCGCTCGACAACTTCACTGGATGGTTCCAAGCACAGCAACAACCCGAGGCAATCGATCGAGACGCTTTGGTTCGGCACATTGTGGGCCCAATCGAATCGGACGTGGACCTTGCCATCCTCAGCCATCCTGAGCTTCCTGTTGCGACCGACACTGCTTCCGCTCGCATTGTTGCCAAAGTGCGGATTCACACGACCACCATCTCTCTGGACGAACGACAAATTAAGCGTCTTTTGAGGATGCTCTATTCCGATTCGCCGGCTCCCCCGAAGACACTCTCACATGACGATGTGCCAGAGGATGCCACTATAGCACGTCTCTCTCTTTCTGTTCTCCTCGAAGGAGCCACGATCAATCTCAACCGAGGGTCCAATCCTCTTGCCTCTGTCAGATGCGGCAACTTCATACTTGGGCTTGTCCTGAGACGTTTTGATACTTCCCTCAAGATGAGCCTCGACTGGATCAGCCTCCACGCTCAAGCCCCCGATGGAACGGAGCTCTTGCTCGCCTCCTCCAAGGCCAGCGATTTCCCGAAGTTGCCTGTTCTTGCCGCTCAAGGTCTGAGACATGCCTGTTTGTCTCTTGAGTTATAAGCCAATTTCTTCCAGCATGCCCTGAGGAGCCGAGGAAATTGGTGGAAGTGACATATGTATCGGTTGTTCCGAATTGCAAAACTCCGAATGCGGTGACCAGCACCTTGTCGATTGCGGCTGATTCGTTGATGGTCAACGCGCACAGAAAGGTGATCATCCTCTTCTCAAGCTACTGGGTCGACATTGTGACCGGGCGGAAACCTGCCTCCGTGGAACCCGCTCCCACCAGACCGGCCGGCGCGGTGTTTCAGCTCATGTTCCAGTTCAACCACCTGGTTGTGCGAGCAATCAACGACCTTCACGCAGACCAGGGCGTGTCCTTGGTCGGGGAGCTGGAAGTTGACGGCCTGAAGTTTCGAATGCAAAGCTCGTCGGGCGAATCCCGGATCGGGGGATCTCTTTCTGAGATTCGAGTCGTCAGCCAGAACCCCTCTGCACCAGAGGGAAAGGAGACGATCTTGCAACTACCGATGACAGACAAGGTCTGGTCTTCGACCTTCCGACATCGGATCATTATTTTCTTTAGGCGAACGACGCTGCCCTTGTGATCGAGTACACGACCGAGTACGTGCCCCCACCGCGCCAGTATCGGCTTCGTGTGCGGTGCGTCTCACCCCGTCTGGTGCTGCGGCCCGAGTTCTTCCATGCCCTGTCGCGTTACGTTTCCGAGACGCACACCATCAGCGCCAGCGTGACCCAGACCCTTGCCCAGACCCTCGAGGCGGCCCAGCACCAGTCGGCCGTCCTGCATCTCGATGTGGGCATGGACGATCTGGTGGTGGCCGCGCCGGCCGGTGGTCCGGCCAGCCGCGATGGTGTGGTGGCACGCTTTGGGGCTCTCCAGATCACCAACCGGGCCGCCGCCGCTGCAGGCCTTCCTGGAGCGCTGCCACCGCAAGGGCCACCGCCACAACAAGAGGGCGCCATCTGGGATGTGGAAGAGGACTGCTTTGATGTGCGCACCATTTCGCTGGTGCACAGCACCGACTGCGTGGGGGTGCTCGTGGGCCCTTTCCCGAGTCTTCTTGCCGCCGCCGCCGCCGCCGCTGTCAGTCTTCCCGCAAGCTCCCATGATGCTGCTTCTTATGCTGTCACTGCCGCCGCCGCCACCACCACCACTGCCGCCGCTGCCGCTGCCGCCGGGCCAATCCTGAGCCCGTTTGATTTCCATTTTTCGATTGTTCGCCCGTTGGCGCACCACGTCCCCCAACTCGACGCGTCTCCCTGTCCTCCGGAGCGGTGGGAGATTCAGGCTACGCTACCCCTCTTCGAGGCGTACATTTCCGAAACCAGCGTGGTGCGGATTATGGAGATGATCGACACACTCCGCCGCCTTGCTCCGTCGGCCGCCGCCGGTGCAGCGACAGCGCCACAGCAACAGCAACAGCAGCAGCAGCAGCAGCAGCAGCAGCAGCAGCAGCAGCAGCAGCAGCAGCAGCAGCAGCAGCAGCAGCAGCAGCAGCAGCAGCAGCAGCAGCAGCAGCAGCAGCAGCAGCAGCAGCAGCAGCAGCAGCAGCAGCAGCAACAGCAAGAAGCGTCCGCCGCTCGTGTGCCTGTAGAATACCGTGTCAGTGCCAGCTTTCCGGAGGTGCGTCTCCATGTGGCCCACGCGGACCCCGATCCCACTTCAGGCGAGCCCGACGTGCAATTGGCCTGCGTTCGACTGGGCCGGGGCACCTTCGAGTTGGGCCTGCTGCCCAGCCGGATCGTCACCAACCTCACCGTGGGCTGGCTGGTCATCTTGGACCACCAGCAGGAGCTGGCCGAGGCGGCAGATGTGGCGGCAGCTGCCTCCCTTCCCTCCGGATCTCCGGGTGATGGTCTTGCCCTGGCCACTGTCGACCCCGCCCAGATCCCCACCGATACATTGCTGGGGTCTTCGTTGGACGCTCACTTCCCCACTGGCGCAGAACTGACCCGACTCACGTGGGGCAGCCCCAGTCTGGGCCCCGACGCGCTCCCGCCCTTGGTCCAAAAGACACCGTGGTGCCGGGTGCCGCCGTCGCCGCTGCCACAGCAACAGCATCCGGACCCTCTGGCTGCCGGCTCCGAGTACTTGGTGCGTTTCCAGTACGTGACCTCGCCCACTGGGCGCCAGATGCTCCTGGAGATGCAGCGGCTCTTCCTCAACCTGAACCGGGAGGCACTCTTTGGCCTGATCGACTTCTACTACTCGCTCATGCAGCGCCTTGCTGATCGGGCGGCCGCCGTCGCCGCAACTGCACCTGCGACCACTGTGATGGCCACGCCGACGACCACCTCTCTATCGCCGCCACCGGCATCGGCACCATCGGCACCGCCGGCCCAGCAAGGACTGCCTTTCGAGCTGGCCTTCCGGATGAGCTCGCTCTTCCTGGTGGTCAAGCGGGACCAGGAGCAAGGACAGAAGAAGATCGGATCGGTCCATGTGCAGGCCCTCTCCTACCACCTACTCACGCGAGCCCCTTCGATGTCGATGCGCATCAGGCTGGGCTCGGTGGAGCTCTTCGACCTGAGCCACCTCAACGGGCCATCCACGCCCGACGGCATGTGCAGTGTCTATCCCCAGGTATTTTCGTTTGGGAAGGTGGTGCGCCGCCAGGCCTCGGCCCTGAATCTCCTTGGCGGCGAGAGGCAGGAGAAGGAAGAAGAGGCGCTGCCCCCGAGTGGCGGCGGCGGCGGCGGCGTCGACGGGGCATCCCCTGTGACTGCAGCAGCAGCCAATTCCCCTCGGCTGACGGCCATGAGCGGCGACGACGATGGGGGCGACGATGCGCTGTGCGTGGAGTGGACCAGCACGGCGCTGCCCGAGCCCGAGCGCACCTTGCACATCCGGGCGGCCTCGCTGCAGTTGGTTCTGCTCTCCGAATTTGTGCGCACCATGGGCGAGTACGTCCGCGACACGGCCGCCATCCAGCAGATGGTGCAGCGGACCCTGCGCAAGACCCTCGATGCGGCCGTGCAGCGGCCCGCGGGTGCAGGGGGTGTTCTCTCGCCGTTGCTCCACCTGGATGTGGATCTGCGGCAGCCCGTTGTTGTGCTGCCGACGGGGCTCACCTCGGGCCGGGCTCTGGTGGCCTGTCTGGGCCACCTGCGACTGACCAACGAGTACCCCGGGCAGACCGCCACCGTGCCGTCCTCGCCTGCCACCGCCACCAACCTCGTCGTCCCGGCCCTTCAAGCCGCTGGGGTCTCGTCGACCACCACGCCCGACGTCCTCGGGGAGACCAGCACCCGGCTCACTCGCTTCCTGCGGGCCGAGTCGCGCTCGCATCTGCCTCTATCCCCGCCCCTGTTGTTGAGCCCTTCCTGCCCCACGGCGAGCGATGATGGCGGACGTCCGGCGGATGGGCCGCCAACCGAGCAGCAACAACAACACGTGGACCCACGGATGGATATCACTCACGTTTCGCTGACCCACATCGGTGTGGTTTCGGTGTGCCTCCCCATTGGCGTCGATGCCCCGCCACTGGCCTCCGAGGCTGCCCAAGCAGCCGGTCGTCCGGCGGCCGCTGCCTTGTCTCCTTTTCCGGACGCGCGGCGGCGGCGGGGCTGCTTCAGCTTCGAGGAGTACCTGCCCACGCAGGCCTTCCCACCCGAAGGTCCCCATGCGACCCTCTACGACCGGTTGCTCCATCCTTTTTCGGCCCTTGTCGATGTGGCTCCTCTGCTCAGCGGTGAGCTCCTTCAGCGTGTCCCCACACAGGTTTGCCCGCTCTCCTCCCGCACCCACTCTTTTACACCTTCTTCAGATCAATGGCGACACGACTCAGACAGTGGTTTCCCTCAGCCACGAGCAGCTTCAGACCATCATGCTGGTTTACCGGCGTTTCATGGGGTTGTCGCGAGCTTCCGTGGCATCAACTCCGCAAGCCTTCCCCCCTGCCCCTGCATCCCCCCAACAGTCTCCGGCCACTGCGTCCACTCAACCTCCCAGACTCGTCAGTGCGGAGCGTCTGATGGTGCGATTCCGTTTCTCGGATCTGCTACTCTCCTTGTCCAGCGGCGGGCATGGGTCTGTCTGCTCGTTTTCCCTTTCCACGTGGTGAATCCTGGCTGACATCTGCCGATCTGCGGCTGTGCCTGGGATATTGATCAATATCGAAAACCCGGGGATTGTGACAAAAACACAGACTCTGCCCCCACCATCGCTCGGGTCGGCACGACACCTTTTTTTCACGCGAGCGGCATCTTACGAGAGGAGGGCTCCACTTGTCCACCAAAGCCGCAGCAGTGAATGAGATCACGGCAAACGGGAAGCGCGTCCATTCCAAAACTGAATTTTGCAAGGGGTCTGCCACATGGACAGAGCAGCAGCAGTGTGCGCCGCCAAAGGGGTTTGGCACAGCCAGGACAGGACGACAGGCCTTCAATCGACCGCTCCAAAATCGGAGGGAAACAAAGTATTCTGAAAATTCACCAAACCGCAACCCCCACTCACCGCATCTCAAACAAGGTCTTTTTTTCGTGACACGGAACCAAGCACCCAAATACAGGAGATAAGATGGACGGGGAAGAACAAGAAACTCAGAAAAAATCCATCGGACTTTTTTTTCATCGGAGTTTCCTCCATCCGGCTTCGGCAGCGGGGTGGTCCGGGTTTCTTTTTTTTTTTTTCGATGATCCCGTTTGTGCGTGGCCCGAATTCGTTTTGCTGTGGTGACACTGGATCCCTGACAGGGAGCTCTTTCCCCACCCGAGGAGGTAATTTGGGGTGTTGATGAGCCGACATGTTGCACGATGATGACCGTTTTGTTGGTTTGGAGAAAACGCCCTGTTTTCGTCTTTGGCACAGTGGCCCGGGGGCACCCTGTGTGTTTAAAAGGGTCCCGGTTTTTCTTGACAGGGGTAAAAAGAATGCCTGGGAACTTCATCGTGTCAAATAATTATGGGATGAACGTTGGATTGCTTGCCGGGTATTTCGCCTCACTCCTTTTCACTCTCTTCTCGCTGACCGTGTCTTTCTTGTGTTGTGCCCATTTCTTTCACAGGACCGCGCTCCCAGTGATCCACACAGAATTGAACCGCCTCGACGTGGATTTCGACCAGCTCCGGTCCGGGAGCCAGGTCTGGCGCCAGGAGGGAGAAGCATTGATTTGATTGTTTTCACTAGTTCGTTCGAGCATCTGTCCATCGGATGTCATTGAGGGACACTCGGATCGATGGAATGTTCCTCCAACCCAACAATGAAGAGGTGCTAACGTTGGGTATAGGACAGGTCTGCGGTTCTCGGGCAACTGGCCGGTTCACTTCGATCCTTTAGGCGAACGACGCTGCCCTTGTGATCGAGTACACGACCGAGTACGTGCCCCCACCGCGCCAGTATCGGCTTCGTGTGCGGTGCGTCTCACCCCGTCTGGTGCTGCGGCCCGAGTTCTTCCATGCCCTGTCGCGTTACGTTTCCGAGACGCACACCATCAGCGCCAGCGTGACCCAGACCCTTGCCCAGACCCTCGAGGCGGCCCAGCACCAGTCGGCCGTCCTGCATCTCGATGTGGGCATGGACGATCTGGTGGTGGCCGCGCCGGCCGGTGGTCCGGCCAGCCGCGATGGTGTGGTGGCACGCTTTGGGGCTCTCCAGATCACCAACCGGGCCGCCGCCGCTGCAGGCCTTCCTGGAGCGCTGCCACCGCAAGGGCCACCGCCACAACAAGAGGGCGCCATCTGGGATGTGGAAGAGGACTGCTTTGATGTGCGCACCATTTCGCTGGTGCACAGCACCGACTGCGTGGGGGTGCTCGTGGGCCCTTTCCCGAGTCTTCTTGCCGCCGCCGCCGCCGCCGCTGTCAGTCTTCCCGCAAGCTCCCATGATGCTGCTTCTTATGCTGTCACTGCCGCCGCCGCCACCACCACCACTGCCGCCGCTGCTGCCGCCGGGCCAATCCTGAGCCCGTTTGATTTCCATTTTTCGATTGTTCGCCCGTTGGCGCACCACGTCCCCCAACTCGACGCGTCTCCCTGTCCTCCGGAGCGGTGGGAGATTCAGGCTACGCTACCCCTCTTCGAGGCGTACATTTCCGAAACCAGCGTGGTGCGGATTATGGAGATGATCGACACACTCCGCCGCCTTGCTCCGTCGGCCGCCGCCGGTGCAGCGACAGCGCCACAGCAACAGCAACAGCAGCAGCAGCAGCAGCAGCAGCAGCAGCAGCAGCAGCAGCAGCAGCAGCAGCAGCAGCAGCAGCAGCAGCAGCAGCAGCAGCAGCAGCAGCAGCAGCAGCAGCAGCAGCAGCAGCAGCAGCAACAGCAAGAAGCGTCCGCCGCTCGTGTGCCTGTAGAATACCGTGTCAGTGCCAGCTTTCCGGAGGTGCGTCTCCATGTGGCCCACGCGGACCCCGATCCCACTTCAGGCGAGCCCGACGTGCAATTGGCCTGCGTTCGACTGGGCCGGGGCACCTTCGAGTTGGGCCTGCTGCCCAGCCGGATCGTCACCAACCTCACCGTGGGCTGGCTGGTCATCTTGGACCACCAGCAGGAGCTGGCCGAGGCGGCAGATGTGGCGGCAGCTGCCTCCCTTCCCTCCGGATCTCCGGGTGATGGTCTTGCCCTGGCCACTGTCGACCCCGCCCAGATCCCCACCGATACATTGCTGGGGTCTTCGTTGGACGCTCACTTCCCCACTGGCGCAGAACTGACCCGACTCACGTGGGGCAGCCCCAGTCTGGGCCCCGACGCGCTCCCGCCCTTGGTCCAAAAGACACCGTGGTGCCGGGTGCCGCCGTCGCCGCTGCCACAGCAACAGCATCCGGACCCTCTGGCTGCCGGCTCCGAGTACTTGGTGCGTTTCCAGTACGTGACCTCGCCCACTGGGCGCCAGATGCTCCTGGAGATGCAGCGGCTCTTCCTCAACCTGAACCGGGAGGCACTCTTTGGCCTGATCGACTTCTACTACTCGCTCATGCAGCGCCTTGCTGATCGGGCGGCCGCCGTCGCCGCAACTGCACCTGCGACCACTGTGATGGCCACGCCGACGACCACCTCTCTATCGCCGCCACCGGCATCGGCACCATCGGCACCGCCGGCCCAGCAAGGACTGCCTTTCGAGCTGGCCTTCCGGATGAGCTCGCTCTTCCTGGTGGTCAAGCGGGACCAGGAGCAAGGACAGAAGAAGATCGGATCGGTCCATGTGCAGGCCCTCTCCTACCACCTACTCACGCGAGCCCCTTCGATGTCGATGCGCATCAGGCTGGGCTCGGTGGAGCTCTTCGACCTGAGCCACCTCAACGGGCCATCCACGCCCGACGGCATGTGCAGTGTCTATCCCCAGGTATTTTCGTTTGGGAAGGTGGTGCGCCGCCAGGCCTCGGCCCTGAATCTCCTTGGCGGCGAGAGGCAGGAGAAGGAAGAAGAGGCGCTGCCCCCGAGTGGCGGCGGCGGCGGCGGCGTCGACGGGGCATCCCCTGTGACTGCAGCAGCAGCCAATTCCCCTCGGCTGACGGCCATGAGCGGCGACGACGATGGGGGCGACGATGCGCTGTGCGTGGAGTGGACCAGCACGGCGCTGCCCGAGCCCGAGCGCACCTTGCACATCCGGGCGGCCTCGCTGCAGTTGGTTCTGCTCTCCGAATTTGTGCGCACCATGGGCGAGTACGTCCGCGACACGGCCGCCATCCAGCAGATGGTGCAGCGGACCCTGCGCAAGACCCTCGATGCGGCCGTGCAGCGGCCCGCGGGTGCAGGGGGTGTTCTCTCGCCGTTGCTCCACCTGGATGTGGATCTGCGGCAGCCCGTTGTTGTGCTGCCGACGGGGCTCACCTCGGGCCGGGCTCTGGTGGCCTGTCTGGGCCACCTGCGACTGACCAACGAGTACCCCGGGCAGACCGCCACCGTGCCGTCCTCGCCTGCCACCGCCACCAACCTCGTCGTCCCGGCCCTTCAAGCCGCTGGGGTCTCGTCGACCACCACGCCCGACGTCCTCGGGGAGACCAGCACCCGGCTCACTCGCTTCCTGCGGGCCGAGTCGCGCTCGCATCTGCCTCTATCCCCGCCCCTGTTGTTGAGCCCTTCCTGCCCCACGGCGAGCGATGATGGCGGACGTCCGGCGGATGGGCCGCCAACCGAGCAGCAACAACAACACGTGGACCCACGGATGGATATCACTCACGTTTCGCTGACCCACATCGGTGTGGTTTCGGTGTGCCTCCCCATTGGCGTCGATGCCCCGCCACTGGCCTCCGAGGCTGCCCAAGCAGCCGGTCGTCCGGCGGCCGCTGCCTTGTCTCCTTTTCCGGACGCGCGGCGGCGGCGGGGCTGCTTCAGCTTCGAGGAGTACCTGCCCACGCAGGCCTTCCCACCCGAAGGTCCCCATGCGACCCTCTACGACCGGTTGCTCCATCCTTTTTCGGCCCTTGTCGATGTGGCTCCTCTGCTCAGCGGTGAGCTCCTTCAGCGTGTCCCCACACAGGTTTGCCACGCTGTTCCACCCTCTTTCATTCCTTTCTTTTCTGTCAGGTCATGGGACATACCACTGCTGTTGTCCTTTCTCTCAATGAGGAACAGATCTTGACGAGCTGGCTCCTCTACCAACGTTCCTTGACGTCCTTCTTCCAAACACCCTCTTCGCCACCACCTCCCGATCAAGTTCAACCTCCGCTTCCTTCGGCTCCTTTATCTACACCGTCTGAAGGACCTTCTGTCTCCCGGGAAAAGCTCCAACTCCAACTGGATCTTGACCAACTTGTTATCTCACTTGCCACTGGTGTCCATGGGTCTGCAATCCAGCGCCACTTCCTCTTCTTCACCACATCTCCCTCAAGCTCCGATCTGCCGCTTCTCCATTCCGAACTCGATCAGATCCACCTCAGTTTCGACCAACTTCGGACTGGCCCCCAAGCAGTTTCATGTTCCATAAAGAAGCTCGCTGTTCGGGATACCCGCCCTTCCCGACCACCTTTTGGCAATGTAGATCTTTGTCTTATCTTTTCGATTCCACTCACTTCTAAACTTCTGCAGGACGTGCTCCTCTGTGCCAGTGACGATCCGACTCAATCGTGCCTGGTGTTGTCGTATCTCTCCCAGCCCGCCCAGACTGACTCGTTGTTGTCTGTGCTGCTCTTCCGTTCAACATTCTCATTTGTTGGACAGAGCCAAACGAGATATCGCACTGGATTTAGCCCATCCACGACTTTCCCTATGTGCCGACTTTTTGGTCGCTTCGGTGATGGTCTGCAGAGTTTTCCGATCTTGTTCCGCCAGAACGGGTTCCTTTCAGAAATATTTCCGAACGCAAGCAATGATCCTGGACCAAAACTCCTCCTCCCGCGCCCCAGAGCAAGAACGGACACGCAAAGCAGTTCAGAAGATTTCGAGCACATACCGTTTCCATGTCTGCCGGCCTTTCTTCGCTTAATCTCTTCACTGTCCCTCGCTCGTTAGTTGACGGATCCGGTTTTCCTCATGGTGGAGACTGACACCACCGCCCAAACCTACGCGTTCGCCCTCTCTTTCGATTGTGCCGCTGCTTGCGCGATCGACCCGCCCGCTCCTGAACTCCCAGCCGTCTGTATTTCGTGTCTTTTCAAGACCCCTACATCTCGTTTGCAGGATGCCCCAAATTCGATGCGCCTGAACGCCGACTTCACAAATTGTCACTGGGCTGTGTGCCAGCCTTGGCAGCCGGTCTGTGGTGGGCTTTTGATGGCTTCGTTACTATTCCTGATAGGGTTTGCCAAGTCTCGATCTTTTCGAGCCATTTGACGCCCACTTCGAATGGGATGACATCCTTCGCCTCCCGGATCATGCTCCAACCCCCACGTGCCCATTACCGCCACCCACACCCACGCCAACAACACCTTCTGCAACCACCTCTGTTTCCCCTCCTGGTCCCGTGCGCCGGAGCCCTTCGCCTTTCCTCAAGGCCAACAATGTTCCCAAGCACCCCGGGTTGGGTGAACTGTTGCATTCGGATGAGGTCTCTCGTTCTGCTTTCGAGGGGATCACCGCCTCCGCTGATGAAATGTCCGAGTGGCACTCGGGACCTATGCCTCAGAAGAGTCTCTTGTCTCCCGTGGGCCCGCCTTCGACGACACCAACTGCCCCGCCCCTTCCGTTGTCTTCGATCCCCTGTCCCGCCGAGTACTGGCTTGACCGAAAGATGGAAGCTCGCTTCAAGTCGGTGAGCATTCATATCTCGGCAACAGTCTGTGCGCTTGTTTTCCTCATCCTCACTCTTGGTTGGTCCAGGACTTTCGGTTGGCCATTTCGATCCTCCGGGGAACAATGCTCCGATGGGCCAAGTTGCCTCCTTCACGCCCCAAGCCACCGCCGGTGCTCTCGAATGTGGCTGCTCCCCCCAAGCCAACAACTCATGGTTTGGCCTAGTTTTCTTCCTCGACAACTATCCCCCCTCTTTAGTCGACATCCACTTCGCCTTGGAGCTCGAGCGCCTCCAGGTGACCCTCTACAATAACCCCGCCGACTCGACTGCGGCTCCGCTCTCCCGGGTGGTGCACGTGCCATCAGACGTCTCCACGAGTGACCGCGGTGGCTGGGAAGCCCTTCCCTTCGTGGAAGTGTGCCTGGAGTCCCTGACTTTGCGGGGTTTGGTTCTCCCCCGACTCCTCGAACCTGAAAAGGGCACCCGTGCGGGGATCCAGACACCCACGGGCCTGGTTCCACCTCCTGTACCCGAGTCGTTCTCGTCACCACTGGCTCCTCGGCACATCCCGTCTCCCCTGCCCGAGAAAACGAAGAATGTGATCCATCCCTCTCCCGGGGCATTCACGCCGTCTCGGCCCTGCCCACCGCCCGCGAATGCGACGGCCACCCCTTCTCAAAGGGCTCTCTTCGCGGTCTGAATCCAACCCTCGACTGATTGTTTCTCACTCTTCGGCAGAGCACGGAAACCGATGATGGTCTCGTGATGGTCGACTTCCTCCCTGCGGATCGCCCACAGACAGCTGTCTCGGCAGCCACAAGCACGATTCCTGCACTTCATTATCCGCATCTCGCCTCTGCTGAGCGGGTTTATGTCTCGGAACTCAACGCAGGTGCTTCGCTCCTTCTCAGTGCCCGCTACTTCAACGACCATAACCTCGGCTGGGAGGTCTGTCTCCTCTTCCAACGAGTGTTCAGCTCTTTTTTCTTTCCCAGCCCGTCATCGAGCCCTGGCACCTCAATTTGGTCCTTCGCCCATCGTCGCTCAAGGCACTCGGTCTGATCTCCGCCCCTCCTTCCTCTGCTTCATCTTAGAGCCTCTTCTCCCTGCGTTAGATGTCACCTTGATTTCGGGCACCAACTTCCAGCTGAACATCACCCCGGTTCTCTTCGAAATCGTCTATGGGACACTGCGACCATTTTTGAACGAGGTCACTGCCCTTATCTCGGAGACCCATATGGAGCGACTGGCCACCGAACAACAAAGAACACCCGACCAGTCTCAATCAACGCCGCCGGTTGTCGGACCTGCGACTCCGTCGCGCACAAGCGTTCCCGTTGTCGGCATACACACGCCTCGCTCAGGGGAGCCGGATATGCGCGCGAAGCAAGCCCCACGAACCGGATTTGCGCATCACATCCGCAACCGAACCGGCATCCCGATCACGGTGGAGATGCCCCCTCCCGACGGGTCGATCTGCGCTCCGGACGTGCCCATCCCGATCTTCAGCGGATGTGAAGCTCCCCTTGTCTTCTCGTGGGTCTGTGCAATCCGCGCGTTCCTTATCCAATTCGCTTTCTGCCGAATAGGAGCGGAGTGCCGTCGAAAGCGTGGATACTCGGATGGTTCGGGTACAGCTGGAGGGGTACGATCCTCTGCCCCTGATCAACGCGGCGCACCTATTGCCCCCGCAGGTCACTAACATCATTCATTCGCTTGCCATTCGATGATTCTCTAGTTTGTCGTGCTGAGCAAGGGTGGTCGGCCAACAGCTGACAAAATTCGGCTGGAATGTTTCATGGAGTGCAGGCGGCACAAGGTGATCGACATTTGCAGCCCAGTGGTGCTCATCAACCGAACCCCCATTCCCATGGTCCCCTCGTATACTGCCATGCCTCCACCGACGAGTCTCGAACCAAGGGGCACGGTGCCGCGTGCTAACCTGGCCGATATGACCCAGTCCATTTTGGAGACTCTTGGACCACTCAACCACAGCTACATTCCAACAGGCCCACGTTCCAACGCGCCTCGGGTGAGCACAACGATTCTCAATGTGGTGCCGCCATTCTCCGTCTCTTTCCTGCCTCCGGCCACCGCCAGGCAGGGGACTCTCCGATTTGCCCCAGCTACTGGATCACCTCTGGAGGGTTGGGGCAGGCACCCCGTATCCGCGACGACACTTGTTGCATCTCCCGATGAAGGGTGGGATCCGGCTCCGACAAATGGGTTCTCTCTCGAGAAACTTCAGAATGACCTCGAGTCTGGCATCATGGCCTCGCGTGACAGCCTCGTCTCTTCCGGATATCGTGGTGGTGCCTCGAGGCCGCCCCAATTCTTCATGTCAGTGTGCGTCGCTCCACTCTCGGGCAAGGAGGCTCTTCAGATTGAGGCTGCAGACAGCAACATCCGTTTCCCCGATAACGGCCCTGTCCTTGTGGCCCCGACTGCGGAGGAACAGCGACAATTTGAGAAGCAAGAGAAAGGCGGCGCCGGCACGGTGTCCAAGCTTCTCCGACCTCGGTCCGTCGAGGATGAATCTCAATCTGAGGCCAAACGCCGCTCGCCTTCGCCGTCCCTTTTTGACCGCCTTGGGAAGGACGCCGACGAGGATGAGGAAGAAACGGTGGGCGACGATGGAGCCACCCTTTCCGTTGCCCAGCTCAACGATCTTCGCCTCGAGGAGGGCCTCCGCCTCTCGGAGAGCTCGTTTGTCGCCGAACAGGCCCGCCGCAAGATCGAGACCTCAGCCGAAGTTGCAGCGGTCGTCTTGGGGAGCCCGCTCCTCGTCTTCAACATGCTTCCCATTCCGCTGGAAGTCGAATTCTGGGAGCCTGGCAGGTTTGTTTGATTCATCCACACCACTTCCACGACACCCCTTTTTAGTACGCTGCCTCGAGTTGGGTTGCAAATCCTCCCCGGAGAGCACACGGCCTTGCATCACCTCCCACTCCACTCGGTTTTCTCGGTTCGTGCCATGATCACCCACGACTGGTTTGCACTAACATCGCCTGCAGATGCGCATTGCCCACCGGGGAACAGTCTCCGACTGGGTTGAGTGTCATTTTGCCCGACAGTTCAAATCTGTTGCTGGCCGGCTTTCGATTCCGCACCCGGAGGTCTGCGGACTCGTTCGACGGGAAATGACGCCTGTTTCACTCCCTTCGGCAGAGCCTCGTCGTCCTGTACGAGAGTGTGTGGCAGCAGATGGGGCGCAAAATTCTCTTCTATGTGCCATACATGTTGGTGAACTACACTCCTCTGCCCCTTGAGTATATTCGGGTCTGTTCTCCTCTCTGCGGTTCGCGTCGAACGACTCTTTGACAGCTGAACCGGTGGGCCCGTGGTGCCAAGGCCGTGATGAGTCCTCAGTCACTTCTCACACAGGGGAACCCTGAACTTGCCTCGCGGATCTTCCTCTTCACGCCCGAACTGAAACTTGTTGCAGGAAACACCCAAATGAGGCTGGTCCACAAAAAGGTCAGTACGGCGCTTTGAGGAACTCTTCCTTTCACTGGAGCAATCGTTCTCAGATCGAAGTCCGTGTTGCCTCTTCGAGAACGAGTGGTTCGGGCGAAGCGTGTCTCCGCTTCAAGCAGCGCAAAATCCCCGAGGTGCTCCTCCTCCCTGACCTCAATGTCCGTCTCCCCAACGACACCAATCTCTGTATATGTCCTCCATTTTTCTCATCATCATCTTCTTCTTTTCTCGCAGCGCATCGATGGTCACGAGTTGGTTCCCACGTTAACCCGCCTTCCCCAAAGCAGCCCGTTCCACCGCACACGGGTCGTCACGTTCACCCCTCGATTCACAATCCTGGCAGCCGAAGCATTTGGGTGCTTCCTCCACATTCGTCAGGCCCTCGACCCTTCTTATGTTCTGAAGACTCGCAGGGGGCGCGAGCCAGCTGTTGTGGCGCTGGTGCCGGGAGTTCCAACGGCCATCACCCTGTGGGACCAGCAGGGCCCAAAGCACCTCGAACTTGGCCTGGAAGGTGCCGACGGTCGGCTGTATTGGTCGGCCCCGTTCAAGGTTGGGTGTTCTTGACCCCGCAGCAGCTGATTCTGTCTTTCCTTTTCAGGCCGACCTCATTGGCGAGGTGCACTTCATCGTCCCCACTTACCCCACGACCCTCGTTCAGTGCCGCGTCTCGGTCTATGGGGACGACGACGGGGCTGCCGATGCGGAATCCCATCCGCGCTATTTCCTCAACATCCGACCCTGCACGAAGAATCCGCCCTTCGCTATTCACAACGACACTGACCTGGTTCTCTCCTGTGGGCAGCAGAAGTGTGTCTCTGGGGAAGTGCGACCCCGCTCGAAGGTTCCCATGGCCTGGTCAGTTTCTACCTCCTTTTTTTCCCGTTCCGTCATCTCCCCCATCAGGTTCCAGCCTTTGTTGCCGCACATCCTGGAGATCACCTTCCCTTCTCCGTACAATTTCACCATGGAACTCGACCCACACGATGTCCGACCGGTCGACGAGGACAAGACAAACCCTGCTCGCAGGTTCGGCTCCCCTGCTCTCCGTCTTTCACTTTCTTTTCTCTCCTAGTCTCTTCCATTTCACCACCTGCTACGAAGGCGAAACCCGTGTCGTGCGAATCTCTGTCTCGCTCCCGCGTCTGTTCGCTCGCCATCGGGTTCCACGGCCCTCATCCCTGTCCATATCCCTCTCCGTTCCCCACAAATAGGGAAGAACGTTTCCGAGCCGCCTCACCCCCCGCTCCGCCTCCAACTCGACATGGCCGGGCTGGGTGTCTCCATTGTCGAGTCTCCCCAACTGACTATGGCCCCATTTTTGGACGAGATCGCCTTGGCCACGCCGGCGCTGCTGCAATCCCTCGGGTCAGGAGCAGACCCGATGGATTCGCCCCGTTTGCCGGTCCTCCGAGGGATCCAGCGCCCCCGCCACCGCGTGGCGCTGGCCGAACCGGGTGTTGTTCAACGCGCCGCCTCCACGTCCGATCGGGGTGCCTTCCTCCACGCCATTCTTCCCGGAAATATGCCACCACGACCCTGCGAATTGGCCTATTTCTATTGCGAAGGGATCAAGGCACTCTTCGAAGGTCTGCTCGCCTTCTATTTTTGGCGCCCGTGGCCGACTCTCTTCCCTCGAGATTCTCCCATCTCTCGCAAGCTGGACCTTCAAATTGCCGATCTTCAACTGGACAATCAGACAGCCCACGTCTGACCGCTGCACCTGCACTTTTCTATGGACTCACTTTCTTTTCCAGCCCCTGTACCCCGTCATTCTCCAACGCGCTCCCACCGAGCGGCGCGTTCTGCAGCCCGAGAGCGGGACGCCTGTGGTTTGTCTTGGCCATCAGCCGCTTCAACTCCCTCATCCCCGCGTAGCCTGAGAGCAGAGTTCCTCCCGTTGTGAAGGCGGCGGTACACCTGATCAAGGACCCCACCGCACCAAACGTCCTTTTCTTCAAGCGAATCAGCTTCCTCCCGCAAGCGCTGGCCATCACCTGCGAGTGGAGGTCTGGATTCCATCTTTTCGCGACGTCACCCCACCCCCACCCCATCCTTCCAGCTGGATCTCACGCTTCTACGGACTCTACCAATCGTTCCAAGAAATCCTGGCCCGGGAGGGCCGTGCCCCTGCCGAAGGGATCGCGCCTTCTCCTACATTCACCCTGGAGGGAGTGCTCGTCCAAGCGCGGGCTTATCCTTTCAACAGGCCCCCTCAACCCAGCCTCTTGCTCGCCGACCGGCCGACAGCTGGCCGAGACGATCCCCGCATCATCAACATCTCCACCCTCGAACTCCACCCGGTCAAGGTCGATGCCCACTTGCACGCACACGCGAACTCATATTTGGATGTCGCTTTTCACCCAGATCATCTTTACGCTGACCTCAGACCATGACGACACGGCCACGAGCTCTTTGGCTGGCTCCCTGACGCGTGCTCTGGCCAACATCGAACAGGCTCAGTTACATCTGAACGCTCTCATTGCCGACAATGTCGACGAACGACTGGGACCCTTCGTGGAACGTTTGAAAGGCCATTACTTGCAAGCCTGCCGAGGCAACCTACCGGCCATTTTCCAGGGGATGTCCATCGTGGCCAGCCCGATCAGCTGGGTCAGCTCCCTGGGCTCGGGCGTGGCGGATTTCTTCTACGAGCCCCAAAGCGGACTCATCGAAGGGCGGGCCGACAAGTTCATCCTGGGCGTCGCACGCGGAACCACCTCGTTGGTCACCTCGGGTGTGGGTGCAACCACCCACGCGATGAGCCAGGTCTGTCCTCCGCGAATGGTCCTGCTCACTGCTCATTTCTCCGCGACGCAGGTCACGGGCTCGTTGGGTCGGCTTCTCTCGGCCCTTTCGCTGAACCCTGACTACGAGCGCTCCTGTGCGCGACGTGCCCGCGAGAAGCCCGATGTCTGTCTTCCAGCCGAGTTGCTTCCGTTCCAACGTGTCTCGTAGAACGTCATTGAGGGACTGGGCAAAGGCGTCTTCTCGCTCCTCAAAGACGTGAGCGGAGGGCTTCTGGGTATCGTCACCCAGCCTGTTATGGGCGCTCAAAACGATGGCGTTGAAGGCTTCTTGAAGGTCGGCGCACGGTGTCTGCCCCATCTTATACCTTCTCGTCTTTCGCTTAGGGCGTTGGGCGAGGTCTCATTGGTGCCGTGGTCCGCCCCGTGCATGGCGTCATGGACCTGACCACAAACACCCTCGAAGGTCTGTCGAGACCTGAGTCCTCGAGGTTTATTTTGGATGGCTCGGGTGTAGGGATCACGGAGTCTGTCACCCAACTCGGAGACGTTGCCGTCCCTCGACGCCGCGGGTTCGCCCGTGTCCGAGCCGCGCGTTTCATCCCCAGCAACGCTGCTTTGCTGCCTTACAACCCCCAGGCCGCCCGGGCACATGAAATCCTTCGAGTGGTCGGTCTTTCGAACCACTCGGACCGTTTGTTCACTTTCCGCCGTTCGTAGGTGGGCTGCGCACCAATGGAGGATTTCCTTCTCATGGTTCCGTTGTATGCCTATGCCGCGGACGAAGATGGCACGGTCACTCATCAGGTGCTCTTGATGACCAACCGACGCCTCCTGGTGATCAACATCCCGGGCCCGATTATGCCTGCCCACTCTGCGCTTCCTGTTGTAGAGGGTCCCAAGTCGCGTCTCCCCGTGCTGGTGTGGGAGTTCAACAACAACCGCATCGTGGTCTGTTGCAGGCGTCACGCCCCCACGACCGCCCCACGTTCGTGCACCAGGAGCACCGCCGCACACACGAACACCACGATCACGCACACGCCGCGCTGCTTTTCAAAGCTGACCTGACGCTGTGGCTCTTTTCGTTAGGGCCTCTCATTCGACTCCGGCCGGGTCCGAGTTCAGGTGGTGCCCGATAAGGGGGCCAACATCTTTGAGGGCGCCCCCCAAACCATCCACGACACCCAGAGAGTGCCTCCCTCTCGGGCAGTCGATGTGGGGAGAACCGTCTCGGTCATGCGCACCCTCATCAATGTTCTTCGGAAAAGCGCCAAGACGGGAGCACTCGGGCCGATCCGCTCACCTCCAATGCAAGGCCAGCCCCAGCCACAATTGACTCCACCGGCCTCTCGCTCCGTCACTGCTCCTTCGGTGTCTCCCGAGGGTCGCATGAAGAGGGACTAGCCTCGAGAATCCCCCCCCCCCCCCCCCCCTTCCTTCCTTCCTCCCCTTCCTTCCTTCCTCCCCTTCCTTCCTTCCCGACCCGGCGTCAGGGGTGAGGGAAAATGTCCATGACACGCGCCACTTTAGTTGGGAACCACGGTCGATGAGGGGGGCTGAGCATCCAAGGAGCCTGGGCTGAGAGCCATCAGACTGAACTGGATGGTCTCGGGGTGCTTCTCGACAAACGCGCGCACAACCCTGGCAACGTCCTGGAGAAAAACATGATGAGCAAAACTCCAACTCAAGAACGGACAGAAAGAATTGTGGCTTCGGAAGAAGGGCCATGCGGCACGGGTGCCTACGAAGAGAAGCAGGTGAGGAACGCGAGGGGGGGCGTGCCTACTGACATCGCGACGCCCATCGAACTCGTAAAGGATCCCCCCGTGGAGGGCGAAGGCGACGAAGTGCAGATTAATGCGATCATCAGGCTGGGGGACCTCTGTCTGGCCTTGCACGGCTGCTTCGGCATGGGCCTCCCTCAATTCAGGTAAGGCGCGGTCTTCTTCAAGTTCATCAGCACGCTGATCGGGAGTCATGTGGCGGGTGGTCGCGAAATAACGGGCGAAGAAGGAACCAGGCGTAAAAGTGATTTGATCTCGATTATTGCCAAAGGCATGAAGACAGGCAATCGTTCCGCAAGCGTTTCCGATTCTCTGATAAACAAAAAATGCGTCTGCCGAATCGGGTGCTGGAGCCACTTCTTCTTCTTCTTCGTCATCGTCATCAGGGATAGGGAAGAGGAAAACAACCGCTTTGACAGGTTTCGGTACAAACTCAAACATCTCATCGTCCAGCCCAAAAACATCGTGGAACTGCCATGAATCAGGGGCACCCAATTTGTGAACATATTGGTTGATCACGTCTGGATTGCTTTCGAGTGGAATCCAAGGAGTTTTGGGAACACGGGTGGTCGCCATTTTTTTTCTCTCAAGAACCTCAGGGCGAAGCCGCGTCATAGAAAGAAAGGATGACAGCAATCAAAAAAGCGCAGGACAGTCAAAAAATTCATCTCAAACAACAAAAAAGGAGAAATTAAAAAAAAGAGAGAAGAAAACAAGGTTGGACAAGGTCTTCTCATCGGGTCGCCCGCAAGCCCGCCCGCCCCGCCCGTTCAGACTGCCCGAACGAGGGGTGCAGGGGAGGTGAGGGGCCGTGATGAAGGGGTGGAAGAGAAATGCCGAATGATGAGCAAGGGGTGGGAGAACGGTGGGGATGCTGAGAAGAGGCACTTGGCATCGAGCGCTGTTTTGGCAGCGCGAACGGTGAGTTCGAGTCAAGGGAGGCCAGCCTCCTCGGCCTTGACATCCTCCACGGCGTTGCGGATGGTGTTCAGGAACTTGGGGTGGTCGTAGAAGAAATGATCCGCCTTGGGGATGACGATCCGCATGAAGCGCGACCGGGTGAACTGGCGCCACCCTTCAAGGTTCATCACGGGGATCGCAGTCTCCTGTGCGCCTGTCGAATGCGTGTCAGATAATGGCGAGTGAAGCGGGTCGGTTGTGGACGGACCGCCAATGACCGTGAGCGGCAGGCTTAGGGGTTCCTCGTGGACACCAGTGGGTTGGTAATTTTCCATGGCAGCGAAATCGGCACGGAGAGGTGTGATTGCCAGTTCCTTGAGCGCAGGATCGTTGATCGGCGGGTAGTTGTAACGCTCGGTCAGCAGGTTGAGGAACTCATCGTCGGACTTTGATCGTCAAGTCGTCAGCACCAAAAGAATCGGCGAGTTACGGTCAGACCTTGGCCGAAATTGGTTCGCGTTTTTCGTGGCTCACAATGGACGGCGGGAACCGAGCTGCGGAGATTGAGTGATGATGGATGAGGAAAAACAGACAGGAAAGAATGAGGTGCTTTGGAAGCGGGAGATTTTGACGACGAAGTTCGAGCGTGAGCTCTATAGCACAGATGAGCGAGGTGAGCGGCAAAAACGCCGTCAGACCGTGGAAGATTTCTGATCCGAAGCTATGGGCATAGAGAAGGTAGGGCTTGTTGAGCAAAGGACGCATTTCCTCCAGGAGGTGGGAAATAATTTCGGTGTGGGTCGTCCAGCCGGGCTCGCGCAAGCGCGACTGGCGGCCGGGCAAGAGGATTCCCCAAACCTAACAAACAGCCGGCGAATCGGATGTTACTGGGACCAATCAAAACTCAGCAAACCTCCACATCAGCGGGGAACATTGAACCCCACTTGGCGAAGATTGCAGGACCAGCACCCGCATGAGGGCAGCAGAACAGTCGAACGACACAATTCGTAGCGCGGGGATGGTGGAAGTGCACAAGAGAGGGCATGCCGTTGTTCGTGGATGACGACATAAAGAACTTTCCAAACGCAAATGGGCCAGCAAAACCACGGGCACACACCCTCCCCCCTGCGAGTCGAATTCTGAACGCAAAACTGGCAGCTTTTTTTGGGTTTCTCTGTCTCGTCGTCTGCGCGGGACTTGTTTCGGCCGACCTTCCTGTTTCTTGTTCGAAGGATCAGGTCCCTCGAATCTCCTGTCGTCTGACGGTTTCTTATCCGTGACAGGTTCTCGGTGAGTGGGAATTCACCCTTGGAGACCTTCAGAACGATCTGACGCTGGACTGCCTCAACATGCCGCCTTTCACCAAAGTTGCCAACACATTCAGTGTCCTTCTATCGCCCACCAACCTCGCGATGGGCGAATCTGCATCTGGGAAGTGGACCATGGTTGCGGACCAGGGTTTCGAGCTCAAGTTTCAGGGGTTTAGTTATTGGGCGTTTTTCAAATACGTTCAAGAAGGCGAGGCCACGATTTCCTATTGTTCTCAGACTTTGCAAGGTTCGATCCAAAGTTTCACTCCGCCCCGACGTTTTGTCCTTCTCAGGCTGGTACCGTGCAGACACGGTCGGCCCCAAGCAAATGGGATGCTACCGGGCATCCAAGAAGGGAGTGAATGTCACCGCACCAGTTGTGACAAATGCCCCGGCAATCTCCGCCGCTCCCACGCCCGTCAACCGGGATGCCATGCGCGCCTATGTGGACGCGTTGAACCAGGCCCAGTCGTCCTGGCGGGCCGATCTCTCGGACCCCGAAGCCGAGGAGCGCTTCCTGGACCACGCCTTCCGGGCCAGCATCCTCGCCGCTGACCCCGCTCACCAGAGTCATGTCGGCTCGGCCCCGGCCCCAGTCACGCGGCGCTCCGCCAACGGGCAGACCCCCGAGGCTCGGTTGGGCCTGCCGGACTACCTTAATTGGCACAACGTCACCGGCCAGGATTTCGTCGGCCCCGTCCGCGACCAGAAGCACTGCGGTGACTGCTACGCCTGTCCGCCCTGCCCCGCTTCCCCCATCCGCCCGCCCCCATCTGCTCGCTCACGCTCCCTGGCTTCCTCTTGGCCTTGGGTGCCTGGGGGCGGGTAGATGTGACCGCGGCCATCATGGAGGCCAGCGTCCGGGTGCAGACCGGCAACCAGCAGAAGATCTACCTCTCCCCCCAGCACATCGTCTCCTGCTGCCCGTACACCCAGAAGTGCGACGGCGGGTACATCGTCCTCGGTCCGCGTGCCTTGCCTGCCCTCGCCCCGCCCTCCTCCCACGGGGCGGCTCGGCGTTTCCCGCGGGGACCTCATCCCCACCCCCCGGTGATCCGTCTGGCGCCAGGCGGCCGCTTTGCCGAGGAGCGCGCCCTCGCCGAGGTGCGCTGCTTTGCGGAGGAGCCCGAGGGCGAGGCTGAAGCTCCTTGCTCGTGGGGCTGCGACAAGCCCGAGGCCTACTGGTACGGTCCGTGATGTCCATGTCCATGCCCAGCCCATGCCCATGCCCCCCCTCCTGACCCGGCCCCGTCACGCCCGCTTCACGCGTGCCGTTATTGACACCCCCTCACCTTGCACCCCGGCTCGTCTGCTGCTCTAGCGACCGACTACCGGTACGTGGGCGGCTACTACGGCAACTGCTCCGAGGAGGCGATGCTGGCCGAGCTGGCCAAGGCCCCCATCGGCGTCTCGATCTACGTCCACTCCGACTTCCAGTCCGCCCCGCCCCCCGCCCCGGCCCACCTCACCCCGGTATCTTCACCACCCCTGCCAGGGCCTACAAGAGCGGTATCTACCGGCACGTCCCCGACAACGAGCTGCCTGCCCATGTGCGGGGCATCGCCCCCGCCCTGCCCACCAACCACGTGGTTCTGCTGACGGGCTGGGGCACGGACCCGGTCACCAACACCCCCTACTGGATCATTCGCAACTCCTGTCTGTCTGCCCGGCGGTGCCGGCCCCACATCCCTCCCCCAGAAAACACGGACGCGCGCTCACCGTTTTTGTGTGCGGCTGTGCCTGTGCAGGGGGTACCTCGTGGGGTGAGCGCGGCTACGCTCGCATCCTGCGCGGCAACAATGAAATCTCCATCGAAGGCAAGGCGGCCACCATGCGGACCGTGCTGGATAGGCACCCCCAGCCCCACCCCGACGGCCACCCCGAGTTGGTTCCCTGGGTGATTGCCACCCTGGCTGGCCTGGTGCTTGTGTGTCTCGTGCTGGCCGTCACCTCACTTTGCCTCGGCGTTCTGGCTCGGCGTTATTATAAACGGGCCCAAATTCCGATCTACTCGCCCGTCCCGTCGAACCTCGGCTCGACCAATTAATTGAAAATTGAGCCTCTTTGAGTGACTTCTTTCTTATATTTTTACGCGTATTTTTCCCATTTCGTTTCTTTCCGTTCTTTTCGAGCGAATATCTTCAACTTTCGGTGACGCCCAATTGGAGGTGACCGGAATATCACTCTCACCCTTCGGGGCGCCGATGCTCATCCCGTCTTCAAATGCTTGTAGCGCGTTCCACCCCCTATTGTATTTTAAGTAGCTGTCCTCTGACAAGCAGAGAGTGTGATGATGGTGGTTCCTCATCTTTGCTCACTTTAAAAGAGAAAGAGAACCAAGCCATCCTGTACAATCCTTTTCTTCCTTCTTCCCATCCCTTCTGTCACCGATCGTTCGCGTACGACAAATGTTTGGCGCATGGATCCGCCGAATTTAAGTTCCTGGCCTCGGTCATGATTTTTCCCGTCCCATGATCAATAATATATCCTTTGTCTCCAGGAACTGATCGATGGAGCCTGGAAGGGCTATCACACTGCTGTATTTACGCACGGTTTGTTAATCCCCCATTTTTGAGGACTTTTTCGATTGTTTTTTTTGTTGAAATAGGATGCTGTCTGTTGTTCCGCAACGCATGCCCTGCCGCACGTCCTCTTTGCCCTGTTAGCCACGGGACATCTGACGGAACTGCCCTCCGAGAACCTGTCCCTCAGCGGACTGGTCTCGCAATCATGCGGAGAGCTTTTCCGGCGCTTTGACGCCCTCCGCGAATCTCCCCCGCCACTCCCACCCAGGTCCGTGCCTCATCCTCCCCCCACCAATCGGCCCTGACGCCCCGCAGTTTCGAGTGGACCTGAGCGCCTTCACCATCGACCACGAGGAGCTCCACGATGCCTTTGTGCCGCCCCCGGGCCCCACGTCCCCCGAGGGCCCCCCGCCCGACCCGCCCCCGCCGCTGGTGCTGCGGCAGGGCCCCCAGGGCCCCTACGTGGAGGGTCTCGCCACGATGAACGTCTCCAGCATCGGAGACGTGGAGAAGCTCCTCGAGCAGGCCGCTCGGTCGGTGCTCCTCCCCGCCCTCCCCCCGACTCCCCCCCCCGCGCTCGTCTCCTCGCCCGATCCCCTCTCCTCCTCCCCGGCACCCCGTAGGTCGCGCGCCCTTCAGGCGTTGGGCGGGGATGCATTCGCGGACTTTGTCACCACGGTGGTCTCGCTGGGGGTCACCCAGACCCAGGGGCCCACGGCCGGTCCGCACGCCGCCCCCGGGGTCGAGTCGACTGCCTCCCCTGACCCGAATCGACCCCGATCCCTCTCGGCCCTCTCATCGCCTTCTTCTTCCCCTTTCCTCTTTCCCTCCGCCCTCTCGGTCCAGACGATCGCCCCGGGGTGGGGGCGGGGGGCGCCTCGACCGAGACCGTGGGCCGGGTGACCTTCGTCGGGCTGCCGGCCGGGGAGGAGAGCATCCTGGCCCAGCTGCTCGAGCATCCCACAGCCGCGCCCCCCCTCGCGGCAACGGGCGCACAGGCCTCGGCCTCGCCAGGGCCCGGGCCCGGCCCCGGGGTCCCCACTCATGACCAGCTTGCCAGGTTCGCCCCCGCCCCGGCAACCCATCGCCTGTCGTCAGGGCCCCCCGCCATCTGCCCCCCCCCCCCCCCCCCCCCCCCCATCGTCCGTCTGGCTCTTCGGCGTGCCTCGGTGGGACCGGTTCCGGCAGCAGGGCGAAGAGCGCGGCCACGGCCTCCGTCTGCGGGCTGCTGGAGCTGATCCTCGACCGATCCCAGGCGCCCCGCCGCCCAGGCATCGCCATGCCGCTGCCCTCGGGAGGTGGCCTGCTGCCCGGTGGCGATGGTTTGACTGCTGGTGGGCGGGGGCCGGTCCCGAGGGCCGCCAGGCTGCCCTGCTGCCGGCCATGGTGGGCCCCCTTGATCGATGGCGGCGGGGCCATCGTCTGGGTGGCGAGCGCAAGTGGGGCCGGTCCGCTTGGGGGGGAGCCCAGAGGTGCGCTGGGGCATGGGTTCTTTTGGCCTGGTGGCAACACGACTGGCCGTCTTTGTCTGTGGCTGTGGCTGTGGCTCTTGGGCTGGGGGGGTGGGGGGGGGGGGGGGGGGGGGGGGGGGGCGATGCAGCATCGGCCTTCGACGAGACCCTGGCCACCCTCACGTCCGCCGCCCGGCCCCCCGCGCGCCCCGCCCCCACCGCCGCCCTCACTCGCACTGTCCCTCCTCGCACCTTCCTCTTCCTGGGCCGCCGCGCTGGTGCGTGCCGGGCCGGGCGCAGGTTGGCCGAGCTGGTGCGGGGCATCCCGTGCCGCCCCACCCCATGTAAGGGCCCCCGAGCAGGCCCTCCGCGGTCCGTGACGCCCGCCTCCCTCGCCGCCTCGATCCCGCCCGGGCCCATCCCCACATCCGGCATCCCCCATCCGATCCCACACCCGGCATCCCCCCATCCCATCCTCACACCCGGCATCCCCCCATCCCATCCTCACACCCGGCATCCCCCCATCCCATCCCGTATTGCATGCCACCTCCGACCGGCCCGCCCTCGGCCCCGCGTCCCCCAGAGCTGGTCGGGGAGCTGCAGCGGGCGCGCCTCCGCCTCGCCCAAGCGGACGAGCAGCGCCGCGAGGGTCCGCATCCGCTCCGCCGCCAGCCCCTCGCCCCCTGGCCATCCCATGCCCTCGCCCCCTGGCATTGCCCTCGGCTGGCCCGTCGCCACATGCCCCCCGCCGCGTCCTGATCTTCTTCCCGCCGCGTCCTGATCTTCTTCTTCCCCGGCGCCCGCGGCTGCGTGCTTCCACCAGAGGGCGAGCGGGCCCTGCGCGAGCGCACCCAGGCCGAAGAGGTCCGGGGCCGTTCCCCAGATCCTCCACGGGGGAAGGGAAGGAGAGGGGGGGGGGGGGGGGGGGGGGGGGGGGGTGCCGCCTCTGTGCCGCGGGGCCATGCTTCATCTGTCACTGCGTGCTGTGTGTCTGGCCCCCCAGGAGCTGCGGGCTCTGGAGCGCCGTCATGCCGAGCGGACCCTGAGCTGGGAGGACCGCATGCGGCGCACCCAGCGGGCATTCGCGGCCCTGCGCCACTTCGTCAGGGTCTGCGGCAGCCCCGCCCTCCGCTCGGCCCACCGGATCCCTCCTGGATGATGGGCTGCAATGCCGCCCGGGCGGCCGTCCCGCTCATCTCTCTCCGCGGTCTGGCGGGACGCGCTGGCCATGCGGGGGTGGACAGGACTGCGGCCTGGGGCGTCCGCTGGCCGTGCCTGCAGCCCGCAGCCCGGCGGCGGCGGGGGCCTGGAGGAGGCGCCCTGGCTGCGCTTCCTGCACAGCGACCCATCCGCTTCGGCGGCCCTGCGGTGGCCCCTCGCGCCCGGTCCGCCATCCCCCCCACTACGTCCGCCGGCTCCACCCGATTGCCTGCACCCGCCCCCCGCCCCCCGCCCCCCGCCCCCCCCAGGGCTCAATGCGATCGGGTGGGGCGGCGCCTGTACGGTGTGCATCCCCGGGGCTGGAGGCCTCCTGGGGAGCATCACCCTGGAGGAGCCGCCACCGCCCCGAGGCGCCGGGGGCTGGGGGCTGACCTGGGCCCCGGCCCCGGCCCCCGCGCCGCCCGTTTGGGTCAACGGGACCCCGCGGCACGACAGGACGGCCCTCCGTGTGGTCCGCCCAGCAACGCACATTCCCCCCAGCAACGCACATTCCCCCGGCGCCCATCGCATCCGCCGCCCACTGCCCCTCCATGCGTCTGCGGCGGTTGGCCTCACCCTCCCTCGCGCCTGGCGGCCTTTTCTTTTCTTTTCTGGTGGATGGCAGGGCGACCGGCTCCTGGTCGGGGGCCGCTTCCTGTGCCGTGTCGTGGGGGCTGCCCAGGCGGCGGCCGAGGAGCGGTCCGCAGGGCCCCCGCACCTCTCCGCCTGCCCCGACCCGGGTCAACGGGGCCTCGCCAGGGCCGATGGGCCTGCCTGGTTGCTCGGGATCACCTTCGCAGGGCGCGCTGACAGGCTGAGTGGGGTGCGGGCTGCCTGGCCTCGTGGTGCTGTGTGGGGCAGGTCGCCCGAGGGGCTGGGGGCCCAGTGGGAGGAGGCCGCGGCCGAGGTGGCCGGGGCGGGGGCTGACCTCGCGACCCTCGAGCACCAGTGCAGCCTCCTCAGGGCGGCCCTGCTCGAGGACCGCAAGAAGGTCCGCCGTCCCCCCTGCTCACGGCACTGGCTCTGGCGGGAGGGGTGGATGGCTATGACCGGGTATTGAATTGAATGATGGTGATTGAATGATGATGATGATTCCGGGATGATGATTCCGGGATGATGACGATGATGATGGTGGCGGCGGCCGCGGCAGCGCTACTTCACGGCTCGCCCGGAGCTCATTCGGCCCGGATCCCCGGGGGCTCCCGGCTCGCCCTCACTGCGGCCCGGCCGGCCGCGTGCCCTGAGCGACTACGCGGGTGACTTCCCCCCCATGCTGGGCGACCCGGCGCCCGAGGGGGGCGGCAGGCTGCTGGCCAGGCCCATGTCGGTCACGGCCGTTGGCTCCGGGGGCCCGGCCGGCCCGCCCGCCCAGCAGCAGCAGTGGGCCCTGTGGCGCCACCTCTGGGCCGCCGAGGCCGTCCGGCCTGCCCAGGTGACCCGGACGGCCCTCAGGCGGGCTGCCTGGATGGTCCGCGGCGCGCGCGCACTCACACACCCGCCGCCGCCATTGTTGTGTTGGGAGGGGGTCTGCCGTGGGAGGGAGCCGCTTCTTGACACCCGGGGTCGGGTCCGCCTGGGGGGTCGGGTCTGGCTCACTGCGCAGGTGCACGAGGCCAACCACTGGGCAGCGGCGGCCCGCCGAGGGGCGTCCTTCACCCTGCGGGTCGATGCGGGCACCGACCGGGCCGAGGTCAGGACCCTGTCCCCCATCCCCCCTGTCCCCCATCCCCCCTGTCCCCCAAGCCCACATGGGGCCTCATGGTGGCGCTGCTACTTGTCCCTCTGCGTGATGGGCAGGGGCTCCACGTGGCCGTGCGGGACCTGGATGCCGAGTGCGGCTACCAGTGGAGCCCCGCCAAGCTGGCCGCCAGCATGCACAACATGAGGCGCTTCGCCCTGGCCCGGTCGGCCCCGGTCGGCATGCCCCGCCCCCGCCCCCGCCCCCCCGCCCCCGCTCCTTGCACTGCACTGTCCCGCCTCGTCGTTCGAGTTTTCTCACGTGCGATCTGCCCCACCCTTCATGGCCGAAACAGGACCACGCGGCGGCGGTGGGAGACCCCTTCCTGGACGAGCCATCAGACGTCCTCGCCGGCCAGGCCACCGTCATCCTCGGTCCGCGCCCGGTCGTGCCCCCCCCCCCCCCCCCCCCCCCCCCCCCCCCCGGCTCACCCGCCCTTCCCCCGGGGCTGCGGCAGATCTCGGATCGCTGTCTCGCTCGAGGCGTCTTGTTGTCCCCCTGGAGCGACCCCCGGCCGGCCCCGGGACCCCGTCCAGCGGCAGCAGCGGCGCCGGGGGGCCTCGGGCGGCGGCCTCCTTCGGGCAGCTCGAGCTGGCCCTGGTGTCGCTCAGCCCCAGCCGGGCCGCCTCCCCGGGGGGAACAGCCGCCCGCCCGCCCGGGGGCCTCATCACACTGGCCGACCTCCCCGGCAGCCCCGCCCGGGCCCGCCGGCCCCGCGGCAGCCTCCGCGACGACAGCGACGAGGACGAGGACGAGGCTTTCGGCGGCCCGCGGGGATTCGCCCGGGGCGGCGCCGGCCCCGAGGCCGCTGCTGATGGGGGCACCGCCCAGCCCGAGTCTGACCCTCCCTCCCATCCCATCCCTCCCTCCCTCCTTCCTCCCTTCCATCCCATCCCATCCCATCCCATCCCTTCCTCCCTCCCTGTTTGGCCTTCCCATTTCCATCCCGTCCCGACCGCCGACCGCCCGTCGCCACATCGCCACATCGCCTTCCCTCTTCCTCGTGGCACCGTCGCTGCTGTGGTGTGTGGCCCGGCCCGCCCGGCCCAGGCGGCGGAGCTCGTTCGAGCTTTTCCTGGTGGCCCTGCGCGACCTGCCACCCCACGAGTACGTCGAGCTGTGGGCCGCCTACCGCTACAACGGCGGCCCCACCTTCAGCACCGAGGTCCCCCCCCCCCCCCCCCCCCCCCCCCCCCCTCCTCCTCCCTCCCCCCCCCCGCACCGCACCGCACCGCACCGCACCGCACCGCACCGCACCGCACCGCACCGCACCGCACCGCACCGCACCGCACCGCACCGCACCGCACCGCACCGCACCGCACCGCCGCGCCTCCTCGGTTGCAGCTGCCGCATCACCGGCCCTCTCGCCCCTCCTCCTCCACACATGCCCACACACACCCAGCGCTGCCCGGCCCGGGAGGCGAGGGCGGTGCCTCTGCGCGGGGGCCACCAGATCTTCCAGTGCGCCATCCCACCCCCGGCCTCTGCCTCTGCCTCTGCCTCTGCCTCTGCGGGGGGCGGCCTGCTGGCGGCCGGCCGGGGCAGCAGCTGCAGCGCCGAGGGCACGGGTCGGGTCGAGGTGCAACTCTGGGGCCGGCCGGCCCCCATCTCGGAGCATACCCGCGAGCGACTCACCCAGGTGCGGCTGCCCTCACGCTCCCGTCCACCGCCACACAGGGCACTGATCACCACGATCACCACACAAGGCACTGATCGCCACACACGGCGCAATCCGGGACGAGAATGAGCACCAGACCATCAGACACTGAAGCTCTCTCTTCACACGCACACGCACACGCACGTGCCACAGCTGCGGGTGCGGGCCGAGGAGGCCGAAGCTCGGGGGGAGGCCCTCGATCGGGCCCTGGCCCAGGCCCGTGCCGAGGGGGCCCGGGCGCAGGCCCAGCTGACCCAGCAGCGCGAGGGGGACCGGGCCGCCTACGGGCGCCAACTGGGGGCACTGCGGGCCCGCCTGGTGGCCACCGAGGGGCAGCTGGCCCAGGCGCGGACCCTCTGCGAGCGCTGCCTGGCCCAGAGCCAGGCCAAGTTGGCCCAGGCGGCGGCCCTCGAAGGCGACCTGCGCGCCCGCATGGCCCAGGTCGAGCAGGCTGCGGCCACCCTCGCCCTCGCGGCCGCCGAGGGGCCCCAGAAGCCGCCCGGCACGAGCCGGGTGCTCCCGTCGGGGGCGGCCGGCCCAGGGGGCCCGGGGCCCGGGGCCCTGGTCACCCAGCTGCTGCAGAGCGCCGCCGCCCGGACCCAGGCGGCCCGCGAGCGCGAGTGGGCCCTGATGGCCCTCGAGGACGCGGCTGCCCGGTGGGCGGCCCATGAGCAGCGGCTGGCCCAGGAGCGGGACGCGGCCCGGGGCCTGGCCGAGCGGCGGGCGGGCGAGTGCGAGGCCCTCCGGGCCGAGGTGGGCCGCCTCCACGAGACCGCCATGCGACGGGCGGGTTGCTGCGCCGTCATGTGAGGATGCCCCACGCGGCTTGGGGCTTCCGTTCGGCCCATCGCCATTGCCGGCTCCTCATATCCTCCTCCATCAACCTCCCTCTCCTTCCCCCATTGAGCTTGCGCCTGATGGTTGTTTTACATCACCCCCCCCCCCCCCCCCCCCCCCCCCCCCGCCGTCCCTCTGGCTTTTCACGGGTCCCGGCTGTGGCCCATCACCGGCTTGTCTGCTCACGCTGCCCAGTGGCATGGGGCACCGCAAACAAACGCTCTGTGCCCGGCAACCGAGGAAGGACGCAAACACGAGGGAGGGTGGGGGAAGACAGGCATGCAGCATGGAGGATGGAGGAATAATGCACAGGGGTGGCGGGGCGGGCGGGTGGAGCCAACCGCCGGGTACGCAGGCCACGGCTGGGGCCTGCCCCTCGTTGGGGTCTCAGTCGGCCAGGTCGGAGCCGCACTTGAGCGGGAACCAGGCCTCCCACCACGACAGGGGCAGCACCGCGCAGCCCACGAGCCCCGCGACCTTGGCGTAGAGCGGGGCCATGGCCTGCACAACCCAAGCCGGAGCCGTGCAAACCCGATGTGTTTGCCGGGGGGATGGAGGGGGAGATGGAGACGGACGCAGGTGGTGGTGACTTCCGAGGGGATGAAGCCGTGGATCAGGAGCAGAATGGAAACCTACAGCAAAATCAGGGTGAGCGAAGCACGCCCCGGCGGGACTGACCCCGAGGTGGGTGAAGTTGCACAGGGCAAAGATCACGCTGATGATGGGAACCACTTTCCTCTTGGTGGTAATGACATCATCAGTCGAGAAGTCGTCAGCCTTCGAGCGTCGGATTCTATCAAAGGGACAGAGTAAATGCCAACGGATTCGCGGGAGCGCAGACCGAAGAACCACATAGACGATAAGGAAGGCGAGGTTGATCACAGCCAAAATAAGAAGAATAATGCCCAGTGCGAGAAGTGGCATTCCCGCCCGCCACCAGGAGCACTCGCTCGTGCCCATAGAAGCAGATGGGATCAGAAGAGCCAGCAAAATAATGTTGGCAACAACGACCAAAGAACTTCAAAAAAAAAGATGAAATTCCACAGAAGAGGAACTCAGACATCAAAACGCTGGTGATGATGTTGCAGATTTTCATGGGTTTGGATTCCAATATCACTGCAAACTGATCATCTTGGCTCTCTCCAGACTCTGAAGATGGGCGAGATGCTGTTCGGCGAACGAGTAATTCGCCGGCGACTGGGGTCTTGGATTCGCGAGTCATCACTGGCTGCAGGACAGCAAGATCCGCCCCGGAACTCCTGTTCATCGATGCCGGAAGACCCCAAACAAACCCGTGTCCTCGTGACGGGAGGGTATGGGTTTATTGGGTCCCACTTTGTGCGATGGCTTCTCACACACCACCCAGATTATTTTGTTGTCAACATGGACAAGCTTTCTTACGCAGCCGATCCAGAATATTTGGCAGATATCATGTCCACTCCCGCGTATCGTGCCCGGTATTGCTTTGTCGAAGGAGATATTTGCGATATTCAGGCGTGCAGGAGAGCTCTTTTTGCGACCGACACTCCCTCCGCAGAACCTGTTGAGATGATCTTCAATTTTGCTGCCGAGAGTCACGTCGACCGAGGATTGTGTGCCCCTTTAGTATTTGCGCAAAACAATACCATTGGGACTCTCACCTTATTAGAAGCTTGCCGCGAAAACCCCACTGTGATGAAGCGGCTGCGCCGTTTCGTTCACATCTCCACCGATGAGGTTTGTCGCCACGTTGTTGCGGGATCCTGACCGTTTCCCCAGGTTTACGGAAGTTCTTCATGTGAATCCTCGGCTCAAGAAGTAGCCGTGTTCCGGGAAGCGACCACCGTCCTGGTCCGTTCTCTCCTTTTCGACATGCACTCCAATTTCGGGAGGTAGGAACCCAGGAATCCCTACAGTGCCTCGAAAGCGGCCGCTGAGATGTTCCTCTCCGCATATCACAAGACCTTTGGGCTACCGATTGTCATCACCCGGTCATCAAACAACTACGGGCCATGCCAACATCCAGAGAAATTTGTCCCTGTGTGTATCCTCAACGCTTTGCAAGGGAAGCAGGTCTGCTGCCCTCGGATTTGGTTCACCGATTCTCGGGTTGCCATTTTCCAGATTCCCATTTTCGGGAGCGGTCTCCAGATGCGGGATTGGATATTTGTCGAAGACAATTGTGAAGCCATCGACATAGTTTCGCAGCTTGGCGTCTTGGGTCATCGTTATGTCTGTCCTCCTTTTGTCCCCTCCCACCAACGAAGCTCGCAACAGAATATTTGTTCGGGGAGGGAATTGACGAATCTGGACATGGCCAAGGGCATCACTCAGGTGTTGGGGCTGGATGAATCCCATCTGGTCCATGTCGCCGATCGCCTCGGTCTGTCTTCGATTGCATGAATTTTCCTGAGCCACCTGGCGACAGGTCATGATTTTCGGTACAGCATGGACAACAGCCAAACCCGCGGGCTGGGTTGGCAGTGCCGCACCACTCTCCAGGAGGGTCTTCGGAGAACCATCGAGTGGTACAGGGCACGTTACCTCCAAAAGGGATCGACCCCCGCCCCTTCCCCTGTGCCATCAGAGGGCCAAAGCTGCCCTCTGGTGTGTGAGGAGACGCTTGCCTCTGGTGGCGCCCATTAGAAACAAAAAGGGGACGAGAACTGGGTTATTCTTGGGTGGATAGCACAAGCTCCCGTGGAGGGGAGGCTGGTGCTTGAGAAATAGACCGGGCTTCGCAGCTCCGGGTGAGACAATAACAGGGCGCCCACCGGGATGGGAGAAGAGGCGCGAGAAGAAGGCAACCATCCACACACAAAAAAAAAAAAGAACCGGCCGCTGGGTGGGAGCAATGATACAAGACGGACTACTGTTGTACATTGTACAGAGAGGAAACACAAAGCGACTCTCGTGGCCGGCCGGGCCAAGGCGCAGAATGCGCCGTCGGAACGTGCCGGTCGGAGAGGGGGGTGCGCAGGTGCGCCTTTAGAAGAGGCGCTTCTCGTTCTTGATGCCCTTCTGCCTCCAGACGGGCAGCTTGTAGAAGGCCTCCCGGTCCATCCCGAAGATGGTCTTGAACTCCTCAGGCTCCAGGTAGGTCTGGACGGGCGGGGCACAGCGGCAAGAGGCGATGAGCGCGAGGGCCGAAGGGAATCGAAACGGGGCAGATGGGCAGATGGGCAGGGGCGAACCTCCTTCCGGGTGAGGTCGATGCCGTCCTTGGTCTCCACCAGCTGGTCGTAGGGGATGTACCGCTCCGCAGCAGCGGCAGGGGCGGCCGGGCTGGGGCTGGGGCTGGAGGAGAGCACAACCACAAACCCGGGGGTGAGCCGCATGCATGGCGGACGACGGCAGCCCCCCGCTCAGGACGCTGGGCAGCACCTCCAATGCGGACAGAGACAGACCGAGGCGAGGGGGCCGGGGCCTTGGCCGGAGATGGCGCAGGGGCAGGCGAGGGAGCCACGGGGGCAGGGGCCGGCTTGGGGGCGGGGGCGGGCGACGGGGCGGCCGGCTTGGGGGCGGGCGCAGGGGCGACGTGGGCCTGGGAGGGGCCGAATGGGGATGAGCCACTTGGCTTTCGGGGCGCGGATGAGGATCAGACCGCGGGGGCGGCGGCGTGGACGATGGGCGTGGCGATGACCGAGTGGACGAGGGGCACCCGAATCGACCCGTCGGCGCCTGAAGGGGCGAGGAACCCGCGATGAGCCCTCCACTGGAAGAATGGGTGGGGGTATGGCGGACCGATGGTGAGGGGCACGGGGCGTCCCTCCGCGTCGACCATCAGCAGGGTGCCGGGCGGGAAGGGCAGCTTGGGCAGGGCGGCATCCGAGGGCGTCTTGATGGGCTGCACGGTGCGTCACCACATACCCGAACGAAGCAGGGCACCACCGCCACCGGATGAGCATACGATCACAAGCCGTCGGCTCATCCAAACAGGCAGCCGCGTGGAAGCCCTGCCTCCCTCGGGGGGGGGGGGGGGGGGGGGGGGGGGGCAAGAGGAGCGAGCAGCAGCGGACGGTCACAGGGGCCAGGACTGGGGCGGGGGCCGGCTCGGGCTCGGGTTCGGGCTCGGGTTCAGGGGCGGGGGCCGGGGCAGGTTCCTCGGGGCGGCCGGCTCGGGGCGGGCGCCTCGACAGGGACTTCGACCACGGGGGCCTCCTCCACGGCCGCCTCGGGGGGCGGGGTGTGCTGGCGCCGCAGCGAGGGCGCCTCCGAGGGGAGCGGCACGTCGGCCAGGTGCTTGGGCTCTGGGGGCGGCTTGGGCATCGGCTTGGCGGGCTACACGGGCAGCCGAGGATAACAGTGATGCATGTGGGCTTTGCCAAGGGTGGGGCAGACCATCGGGATGGCGAACTTGGGCTTGGCCGGGGCCCCGGTTGAGGTTGGGGTGGGGGTAGCCGGCTTGGCCGGGAGTGGCTTGGCAGCCTGGGGTTTGGGAGCCGGCAAGACGGGCTTCGGGGCCACTGGGGAGGGCTTGGGAGCGGGGGCGGGGGCGGGGGCCGGAACGGGCTCGGGCTCGGGCTCGGGGGCAGGGGCGGCTTCCGGCTCGGCGGCGGGCTGCTCAGCAGCCTCCTGGTCGGTTCCAGTTCCGGGGGTGAGCACAAATAGAGAGCAAAAAACAGACAGCAGGAGCGGCATCGTTTGTCTCGGAAAGGTAGATCACAGGAATCATGCCCTCCACGCCTGTGAGATGGTGATGTGATGTCGCGACAACTGCAAAAAAGAGCGGACCGGAAGACTTGATACGGCAGCAGCACCAACCATCACCCTCATCGGGCTTCACCATCATCAGAACATCCCCTGTGCGAATGGACAGCTCTGAAAAGAGAAAAGAGATCGTCAACAACGGAATGCAGAAAAAGTGCCGAGCGAACCGTCCGGGTTCGCCGCGTCGTAGTCATACTTGGCATAATAAACAGGTGTTTCAGGTTCCTATGGTGGGAAAGGTCGAAAATAATGGCCAGAAAGTTAGAGTGGCAGACGGGGGCGGGCATCGGTTTCGGGCGGGTCATACCGGGAAGAGGCTATAGGGAGAATGTTGGCGCATTTATAAAAAAATGGGCGAAAAACAGACCACCGGCTTCGGTTTTCCCATGATGGGAGGGGGGGCGGAAGTTTGGGCTGGGAGGTCAGCGTGCTCCGACACTAATGTTACAGTCGAAGAGAGGTGGAGGTTTGTGGTATTGATAAGTTAGAAGTGAAAAAGAAAAACAATCAACAACGAGGACGTTCAGATGTGTCAAGCATCGGGGGAAAATACTGACTGGGGCGGCCGCAGTCTACGCAAGTCGTCTTCTTAAAGGGATGGGCAGTGAAAGGATGATCGGTAATCATTGGATCCCCGCTTCGAAAGAAAAACTGGGTCTTTGGCCTCGGCGTGAAAAGCTATCCCGGGGAGAAAAAATGGCGGAGCTCGAAGAGCCGATGCTGCTCCGTTCTGAGGAGATCCTCAAAAAAACGGCGCGAAAAAACTCCAGATGTAATGGCGAGCGGTTTTGCCTTTTCTCTTCCTTGTTTTTCCTTGCCGTATTTGCTTGCTCAACCATCGCATTTGCCATTCTTTTTTTCATCTTCCCTCTCGCGGGTGTATTTTCGGCTTCTCAAACGGTCAATACGACCGTTCCGACTTTTTCCGATCGCGAATTCCTCGTTCCTCCTGCCCCAACGATGTACGACAAGGTTGGCATCGTTCTCGCTTTTCTGTTCTTCAGACCACCTCGCTGCCGATAGTTCCAAGTGAAGGAAGCCCTGAAGTCGGGGAATCGGATGCTGTATTTTGCGGAGATCGGCGGGCCAACGATCGCCACAGCGCAAACCCTGTGTCTCCGGGGTGGGGCCGTGAGCGCCATCCTGATCAATGCCACGGCCGTTGAGGCCCGCGACATTGCCAATGTCGTCAATGCCATCCAGGCATGCCCCAACACGCTCCTTATCGGGTCGGCACCATTCCCCTGCCGTCCCGGCACTCATCATCACTGAATTATCCCCCTCTGGGGCGGCGCAGGGTCTTTGAGCAGTCGGGCGACCCCTACCTGAAGCAGAAGTTCGATGCGGGCCTGGGCGGCGCCATGATCCGCGCCGTGGAGAGCCCCGAGGACATCTCCAATTTCAACGGGCGCCTCGTCTTCCCCCCAGTGGGCGCGCGGCCCGCGGGGCCCAGCCCGGCCTCGCAGTACCTGGGCATCTTCACCGACATGGTCGCCCGGGCGGGCCAGGTGACCCTCAGCGGCAGTCCGTCGCCCCCGCCTTGCCCCACCCCTCATGAGCCCTCTTGCCCACAGTCTCGATTTCGACCCTGGGCGGCCTGCACAACGTGACGGCCATCATGGAGCGGGCCCGGGCCACCGGGGTGGTCGACTTCGTCCTGGTCGAGGCGGCCGCCCTGGCCGAGGCCATGGGGGTGGCCCCGGGCAGCCCCTCCCACCGGAACGCCCTGGCTGCCATCGAGAGCGCCGCCCAGGGGGCCGGGCTGGCCCTGATCACCCGGGCCGCCACCCGGTCGCAGGCCAGCGCGGCGTACGATGGCGGCTACCGGGCCGCCATCATCGGGTCGGCCATCCACACATCCCCAGCCCCTCGTGGGCGCCCCGCCCCCACCCCGCCCCCCACTCCCGCTTTTGGCCTCACGGGGGGGTGGGCTGCGCGGCACCACGGCACCAGGTCCGACCAGGGCGCCCTGGCGGCCTTCCTGGCGGACTTCGAGGACATCCCCCGCAACGGGACCCTCGAGATGGGGCCCGGCATGCAGGCCGGCCTGCTCAGGGAGGCCCTGCGGGCCGGCCAGGTGGTGCACATCGGGTTTCTGATGGGGGCCGACCTGGCCCTGGCCCGGCAGATGGCCGACCGGATGCACGGCATCTTCATCGACTGCGAGCACGGCACCTTCAGCAGGGTCCGCCCCGGCGCTCAGCCACACACCACACACGCGCACACACACCCGTCCGCACGCGCGCGCGGCACGAACCGCGGTATTCGCCGGCGTCCTGATGTCCGTCAACGTGCCGTCCCGCCCCCCAGGACGAGATGCGGGCCCTGATCGCGGGGGTCCTGGGGACCCACACCCCCAACGTGTGCGTCCGGGTGGGCCGGTACGACCACCCCTACATCGACCTGGCCCTGCAGTACGGCGCCAACTGCATCGTCTGCCCGTCCGTCAACAGCGGCGACGAGGCCACCCGCTTCCTGACCCGGGTCCGGGCCGCCGGGCCCAACATCACCGGTCGGCCGACATCACCCCCACCGCCACCATCATCGCCACTCCATCACCCCCAACATCACCACCACTACCCCCTCGCCGCCACCCCCACCAACCATCATCATTCCGCACCACCGCCCGTTTGTGGGGTGGGGTGGGGGGCGCAGCGGTGGTGATGCTGGAAACCCGCCAGGCGGTCGAGACCCCGGGCGCCCTTGAGGACATCCTCAGGGTCCGCCCCCTGCATTTCCCCCCCGGCCGGCGTGGCATCCGTGGGGCTCGTGGGTGATGGCCGGCTGGCAGCGGTGGAATGGATGGCGGGCGGTTCATCATTGTTGGGGGGATGTTGGCGGGGCTGCAGGCGGGCCCGGACGCCATCCTGGAGGGCCCTTACGACCTGGCCCTCTCGCTGAACACCACCATGGGCTCCGACAAGCACCGGGCCGCCCTGGACAAGATCGAGACCGCAACCCGCATCGCAGGTCGGCCTCCCAGCCCCCCTGCGCCCACAAGGGAATGGCGACTCCATCCCTCGCCCACCACCCCTGCAGCCAAGGGAATGGCGACTCCATCCCTCGCCCACCACCCCTGCAGCCAAGGGAATGGCGACTCCATCCCTCGCCCACCACCCCTGCAGCCAAGGGAATGGCGACTCCATCCCTCGCCCACCACCCCTGCAGCCAAGGGAATGGCGACTCCATCCCTCGCCCACCACCCCTGCAGCCAAGGGAATGGCGACTCCATCCCTCGCCCACCAGCCCTGCAGCCAAGGGAATGGCGACTCCATCCCTCGCCCACCAGCCCTGCAGCCAAGGGAATGGCGACTCCATCCCTCGCCCACCACCCCTGCAGCCAAGGGAATGGCGACTCCATCCCTCGCCCACCACCCCTGCAGCCAAGGGAATGGCGACTCCATCCCTCGCCCACCACCCCTGCAGCCAAGGGAATGGCGACTCCATCCCTCGCCCACCAGCCCTGCAGCCAAGGGAATGGCGACTCCATCCCTCGCCCACCAGCCCTGCAGCCAAGGGAATGGCGACTCCATCCCTCGCCCACCACCCCTGCAGCCAAGGGAATGGCGACTCCATCCCTCGCCCACCACCCCTGCAGCCAAGGGAATGGCGACTCCATCCCTCGCCCACCAGCCCTGCAGCCAAGGGAATGGCGACTCCATCCCTCGCCCACCACCCCTGCAGCCAAGGGAATGGCGACTCCATCCCTCGCCCACCACCCCTGCAGCCAAGGGAATGGCGACTCCATCCCTCGCCCACCACCCCTGCAGCCAAGGGAATGGCGACTCCATCCCTCGCCCACCAGCCCTGCAGCCAAGGGAATGGCGACTCCATCCCTCGCCCACCACCCCTGCAGCCAAGGGAATGGCGACTCCATCCCTCGCCCACCAGCCCTGCAGCCAAGGGAATGGCGACTCCATCCCTCGCCCACCACCCCTGCAGCCAAGGGAATGGCGACTCCATCCCTCGCCCACCACCCCTGCAGCCAAGGGAATGGCGACTCCATCCCTCGCCCACCAGCCCTGCAGCCAAGGGAATGGCGACTCCATCCCTCGCCCACCACCCCTGCAGCCAAGGGAATGGCGACTCCATCCCTCGCCCACCAGCCCTGCAGCCAAGGGAATGGCGACTCCATCCCTCGCCCACCAGCTTCCCACAACACTCACCCGCCCCGCCCCGCCCCGCCCCCTGCTTCCCGATGGCCAGGCGTTCCCCTGGGGGCCGTGGCCACCAAGCGGTCCGTCAGCTACCAGAAGCGCCAACTCGGTCCGCCCGGCCACCTCCCCCACAGCCCTCACACAACCCGCCACCCTACTGCCGGCTGGGGGAAAGCCCCTCGCGGGGAATCTCCTCGCTGCCGGCTGGGGGAATCTCCTCGCTGCCGGCTGGGGGGAAATCTCCTCGCTGCCGGCTGGGGGAATCTCCTCGCTGCCGGCTGGGGGAATCTCCTCGCTGCCGGCTGGGGGAATCTCCTCGCTGCCGGGCGGATACCGGGGGTTCCAGTGCCTGACGACGGTCCTTTGGGGGGGATGTCTCCTCTGCCGGGGTGTGGCAGGGTTCCAGTACCTGACGACCGTCAGCGACCAGGAGTCTGTGGTGGGCTTCTTCGGGGCGCGCTTCTTCGGCTCGGGGGCCGAGGCCACGCCCCCCGCCCACTTCGTCCTGCCCACGGCCCTCGCCGCCGCCAACTTGCGCGTCCCCACGGCCCTCGCCGAGGTCCGCCCTCTCATCATCCTCATCATCATCATCATCACCACCACCACCATCATCATTGTCATTCATCATTGTCGTCGTCGTCATCATCATCATCATCATCCTTTCCCTTCGCCCGGCCTGCTGTGAGCCAGGCGGGGACCGGGTTCAGCCGCTACCTGGACGCGGTGGCGCTGCTGCAGGACCGGCTGCCCTGGACGGCACAGGGGGCGCTGCTGACCAAGCAGTTCCACTTCGCCGACGCGGCCACCGTGCGCCTCGTCTGGAAGCGGGCCACGAGCGCCGGCCAGAGCAGCACAACGACCAGCCCAGCCGGTCCGCCCGCCCGCCCCTCCCCCACCCGAACACCCCCACCCAAGACCGCCGCACGATCGCTGCCCCGCCGCCATCCGCCTGCCCCATCCGAACTGCTGCGCCCCAACTGGCTCCTTCCCGCTGTCTGGTCGTGGGGGTCGCCAGGGAAGATCCTGCTGATGCTGCGCGGGAACTGCCTGCTCCAGGTGGGAGCCGTCACCCAGGCCCTGGTCCGCCCGCCTCGCCGGCACCCCACCCACCCTCCTCCCTTGGGCTCCTCCGCTCACCCGTGGCTTGGCTGGGCCTGTCTGTCTGTCTTTGTCCGTGTGCATGGACCCGTCTCTCTGTCTGCGCGCCTGGGTCTGTGTGTGGGCGTGCAGGGCCCCGGGGACGTTGCCATGGTGCCGGCCGGGGTGGCCCACACGGTGACCGACCTGACGGGCACCATGGAGCTGGCCGAGATCATGCTGCCCCACCGCCCCGCCCAGGCCCCCTGAAGAGCCCCCCCGCCGCCCCGTGTTGGCGCTTGGGGATGGATCGGACGCGATCTGTGCAGATGGGGTGGGAGGGGATCATGGGCGACGGATGCGAACAAAACATTGATCGGCTTGCCGGCTCTACGACTGTGCGCTTGGCTGGGGCTGGGGCTGGGCCGGCTGGGGCTGAGGCTGGGACTGGGGTGCCGTCTCTTGCTGGGGCTGCTGGGGCTGGGAGGCGGAGATGTCCACCCCGACCCGGCGCCTGCCCCCGACCGGCTGGGCGGGCCGCGAGCGGGCGATCTTGGCGGGGACCATGCTCAGCACCACCCGGTCCTGCTGGGCGGGCGGCGGCGTGCCCTGCCAGGCCGGGGCCAGCAGGCCCCCGCGCCCGGCCCCCCCGCCCCGCCCGGCCCCTCGGCCCCCGCGGGGGCCGCCATGGGCGCGGGATGGCGCGTGGGCCCCCCGGCCGCCGGGTGGGTGGGGGCGGGCAGGCGCCTCGGCGTCGTCCTGGGGGTGGCGGGGCCCTCGGTGGGCCTCGTTATGGGGCTTGGCCGCAGCGGCGCCCGCGGGGGCCCGTGGGCGGGACCGGGCCAGAGCCAGGGCCTTGCCGTGGAAGAGGACGCCCTGCTTGGTCTCGAGGGCCCGCTGGAGGGCCGCCTCGGAGGCGAAGTCGATGTACCCGTAGCCCTTGAGCACCTCCCCGTCGGGGAAGATCTTCTTGCACAGCCGCACCTGCGCTCCCCCCCCACCCACAGGCGCCGGCCAGGGTGTGGTGGTGGTGAGGGGCAGTGAGGGGCGAGGTGCCATCGTGTCGGCGTCCTGATGACGCCGGTGCAGTCCTCGAGAGGGCGCGCCGTCTCATCCCCACACACACACACACACACAGAGAACAAGGGGGCGGGAGGCGGTGGGGGTGTTTGGCCTGTGCGGACATCGCGGACGGCGCCCTGGTCGAAGAGGGCGCTGAGCTGCTCCTCGGTGACGCTCTTGGCCAGGTTGCGCACGAACAGGGTCAGCCGCTCGTCCCGGGGAGGCAGCCCCGTGGCCGACTCCTCCCCATCGGCGGCCTCCTCCTCCTCGCCCCCGGCCCCGCCTGCACGGCCGCGAGAGACGGGGAGGAGAGCGGGCGGTGTCGGCGGATGGGCGGAATCGAGGAGCCAAAACCTGCCCCAGAGCCCCGCCCTCCCCCCTCCACGCCCCGCCACGCCCGCGGACCCTCCTGGGCCTGTGGGGGCGGCTGGGGCGCTGCGATGGGGTGCCCCTCTGCGGGCTCGGTATCCATGGGTGCCGCCGTGGCCTCGTCGGCCCCATCGGCGGGGGCGCCAGGGGCCAGGGGCAGGGTCCCCGGGGGCGGCATCTCGGCCCCGATGGGCCCCTCGCCCTCGCCCTCGCCCTCAGCGCCCTCGCTCTTGGCCTCGGCTGCCTCCCCGGTCGGCGGTGGGGCCGGGCCCTCTTCCTCCTCCTCGGTGCGGGGCCGGGTGCGCCGAGCGGCCTGGTCGTCGTCGGCGTTGCCTGGGGCCGGCTGGTCGGGGCCCTCGAAGCGTGTATGCTTCTTGGGCGCCGGCCGGCTGGGGGGCGGGGCCATGGCAGCCTTCTTGCCGCCCGCCTGGGGCCGCTCCTTCTCCGCGGGGGCGGCGGGGGCGGGGGCGGGGGCTGCGGCCGGGCGGGCGGGCTTGGCAGGGGCGGGGGCGGGGGCCGCGAGGGCGGCGGCCTGGTCGGGGCCGGCCTCCTCGGGGCGTGCCTGCTGCTTGGCCGCGATCTGGTCCTGCCGCTGCCGGGTCTTCGCCCTGCCCGCCCCGCCGCCCCCGACCCCACCAAAAAAAACCCCAACCACCGCAACCACCCGGGCGAGGAGAGAGGGTGAGGCACGGGCGTGAGACGGGGCGAGGAGAGGCGGCGCTGGGAGTACCATGGAAGTTGGGGCGGTGGTGGCGGTCATCATCACCATCACCGCCCTTGTTGTGGGGGCGCGGGGAGGGCTCCGGACCGAGCGTAGTCGAGCTGGTGCAGGGTGCCGTGCTCCCGCTCGTAGGCGCACCAGGAGGCGCCCACCTTCTCGATGCCCTGCACAACAGCAGAGGAGCCCAATCAGCGGCTGGCAGCGGGGGTGGAGAGGGGGTGGAGAGGGGGGGGGGGGGGGGGGGGGGGGGGGGGGGGGGGGGGGGGCGAGGGCCGGACCTCGACGCCGAAGGTGAGGGCCCGCTTGTAGAGGGCGCGCACGTGGACCTGGTCGCCATGGTGCCGCTCAATGTCCAGCGCCTCGAGCCATACCTGCAGCCCCCGCCCGCCACGCCCAGGCCGACCCCACAGATTGTAGCTCGGCTTGGTCAGGCGGAACGGGGCGGAACGGGGCGGAACGGGGCGGAACGGGGCGGAACGGGGCGGAACGGGGCGGAACGGGGCGGGGCGGGGCGGGGCGGGGCGGGGCGGGGCGGGGCGGGGCGGGGCGGGGCGGGGCGGGGCGGGGCGGGGCGGGGCGGGGCGGGGCGGGGCGGGGCGGGGCGGGCGGGGCGGGGCGGGGCGGGGCGTGGGGCAGAGACGGACGGCGGGCGTGAAGCGGCCCGTCTTGCGGAGGACGCCATCGAGCAGCTCGCGGGCCTTGCGGGCATCCCCCATGACCACACCCTGCAGGGCCACGACCAGGCGGGATGAGCCATCGGAAAGGAAAACAGCAAACCATCAGCATCCAGCCACCACCACCGCCACCCAGCCAATCATCATCATCCATCATCATCATCATCATCATCCGTCATCCTCATCATCATCCATCATCCTCATCATCGTCATCGTCATCATCGTCCTCATCCTCGTCCTCATCCTCATTTTCTCGTCATTCCCCCGCCGCCCTGCCCCGGACCTCGAAGCGGGCCTGGGCCCTGGCCAGGTGACCGAACGGGTCGACGGTCTCCTTGGGGCCCAGCGAGTGCTGCCCGGCCAGCTTCAGGCAGTGCTCGAAGGCCGTCCTGCGGGCCCGCGTCCAACCCCCACCCACCAGCGGCCCACAGATCACGCCGGGCGTCAGGCAGCTCGCCGGGGGAGAATCACGACCCGAGGGCGGGGGCGGGCGGGCAGCCGCACCGGGCGGAGCAGCTCGGGGCGGCGGCGGACCGAAGCATGGCCGCCTCATCGGCTGTCGGGACGGGAGACGGCGGCGGGGGCGCGACGGGGGCCGGGGGCGCGACCGGGGCGGGGGCCGAGGCAGGGGCCGGCGCGCCAATGCCCATCTGGGCCTTGAAGGCGGCCATCTTCCCCCAGCGCCGCTTGGGCTGCGGCTGGCCCGCCTCGGCCCCGGCTGCGGCATCCCCTGCCGGTGCGGGAGCTGCGGGCGCAGGGGCGGGAACTGGGGGCTCCCCCTGTGCGGCGGCGGCAGGCCCCTGGGGCGCAGGGGCGAGGGGCGCCTCGGGCGCGGCAGCCGTGGGGGCGGCGGTGGGTGGGGCAGGGACCGGGGTCAGGCCCACAGCCGCGAGACGCTTCTGGACGGCCAAGTTCATCTGGCGCTGCACCCATCATCATCAAGTACATCATTGTACCACCACCACCCACCACCCCACCACCCACCACCCACCACCCACCACCGCCATCAACATCATATCGTCGTGTCACCATCAACGTCACCGGCATCAACATCAACACCATCAACATCATATCATCGCGTCATCAGTCATCATCCACATCCACATCACAGGCGGAGCGCGTGAGTGCCAGATGGGGCGAAAAGGGCGCGGGGTCTGAAGGGGTGTGGCGCCCCACGGACCCTGTAGTAGCCGCAGTAGGCCAGCATGACGGCCGCCTGGGGGTCGTGCTGCTCGTCGCCCTGGGTGGGGTCCTCCTCCTCGGGCGCGGGCCCCTTCCCGGTCGGCTTGCGGCGCGCCGGCTGGCCGGGCGCGGGGGCGATGGGCAGCGACTGTCGGGAAGGGCAGCCCATGCACCGGGCACCGTGAAATCTCGCACCCGAGGAGGCAGGGCGATGGCCGGATGAACGGGGGGGGGGGGGGGGGGGGGGGGGGGGAGCGGCGCAGACCTCGATGGCCTGGTTGAGGACGGCCTCCATCTGGCCCTGGGCCGTGTACCCGAAGAGCTCCAGGCAGCGCAGGTAGGTGCACCAGAGGCGGCCGCTCTGCACCAGGGGGATGATGTCGGCACGATGACGGGTGGGAGGGAGGGTGATGCCGGCGTGGTGATGGGGGGATGGTGCCGGCACGATGGCGGGGGGGGCTGTGAAACGGCGTGGGGACCGACCTGGGGCAGGCTGCGCAGGGCGCGCTGCAGGACGGCGAGCACCTCGCTGCGGGCGGCGGCGACCACCTGCTGCTGCTGGGCGGCCATGGCGGGCTCCAGCAGGGCGGCCCCCTCGGCCGTGAAGGGCGCCACGGGGTCCTTGGAGGCGGCCGCGTCGGTGATGCCCGCCAGGAACTCCACATACCGCTCCCACAGGTCCCCGTCCCGGTACAGCAGCCAGATGGCCCTGGTCGGGGGGTGGGTCGGGGAGTGGGTGGTGGTGAGTGTGGCCGTCAAGGCGACGTGTCAGGGAGGAGCCATGCGACGGCCGAGGCGAGGCCCGGCACGCGGGCGATGTCAGGAAATGGGGACGGCAGGAGAAAGCGGAGGGCGAGGCTGGACGGACCGCTCGAAGACGGCGCACACCCGGGCCACGTCGACGTAGCACATCAGCCTGGCGTGGTCCATGGCCGGGTTGCCGGAGCCCTTCTTGGCGGCCTTCTTGGCGGGCCCCCCACCCCCGGCCGCGGCCTCGGGGCTCTCGCGTTCGATGCGCTGGGCGGCGTCCTGCAGCATCTGCTTGTGCTCCAGCTCGATGTAGGCCAGCCACTGCTCCTTGCGGGGCTCCTCCAGGCTGCCGCCGGAGACCTGCTCCTCCAGAGGCCCGCGGAGTTTCAGAGCCCGGACCGCCTGGCGGTACTGGTCCGTCAGTTCGGCATCCGCCCCAGGAGCAGGGGCCGTCTGATCCTCCTATGGGGGGGGGGGGGTCAGCCCGGCGAAGGGGTGGGTGGTGATGATCCGACCTCGCCACCTTCCGGCTTTTCTGCTGGCCCAGTAGACACGACGCCGGCTAGATGCTCTTCGAACTCGCGGTACTGCTTGTAGGTGAATTGCATGCCCAGCAGGGGAATCCGCAGCTGCCGGTGGAAGAGCGATCGGATGGCCTCCACCTGTTCTGCCTTTTTCTTTTCGTCTTTGGACGAATCCATGAGACGCTGCTCGAAGGCCCGATACTGGTTCCAGAGTTGTGTGGCACTGTCCACATAAAGGCCACACTGGGCCACACCTTGTTCATATATCGTACGAATCTTCAGCAGGTCTTCGTCCGATGGAATTGCAGGTTCCGGGTCGGTGGAAGTCTCAGACAAATAGGTGCCCTCTGCAAATTTGGCGTAGTTGCACCAGAGCTCGGGATTGTGAATGTCAACGATCGTCTGTGCGTATTTGGTCAGGAGCTCTTCACGAGCCTGCTTCGTGGGTGCGCACGCGGCTTCTTGTTCCTTCAACCATTGGATGATGTGCGCCATAGCTTCTTCCCAACTTGCGGGTTTGATATAATAGCCTGAAGCACCCGCAGGTTGAAGTGGCCTTTTGACATATCAGCTGGGCTGGCCTCGAGGAAAAGGCTCACACGCGATACACCAGGGGAAGACAGCGGGACAAAGTTTGCACGTCCCGAATCCTTCGAGCTTGATGCAGCCACAATTGAGAAGTTCCGGCCAGGATCGATCATGAAGATCCGACTCCGCCAGTTCCTGACCTATGAAGATGCAACGATTCTCCCCGGTCCTAATGTTAATATGATTATGGGGCCAAATGGTCGTCGCGAATCTCCTGAGTCCAAGTCTCATGTTCATGATGTAGGAAGCGGGAAGAGCACCATCCTTTGCGCATTGACACTGGGGCTTGGCGGCTCACCATCTGTCTGTTGCAGTGTCTCATTGACCGCAATTGTCATCTATTCTTTGGCGGCAGGACCTTTCCCGCCAGCGGCAGATCTCCGAATTCATTCGAAACACAGCACCAAAGGCCCCTCAACGCGTCCGGCATCGACGTTTTTCTTGCCTTGGAATCTCACAACCCTCGTTTCCGTTGTCAATAGCGCCGAAAGGGCCGGGGTGGTGGAGGTGGAGGAGACGGCGATGGGGCGGATGCGGACGAGTTCGTCCCCGACGGGACGGCCACCACAGGAGCCGACCAGGCGATCATCGACATCACCATCCGCGACCCAAAATGTCTGTGCAGCCGCCGGACCGAGCATACGTCCTCCTTGTCATACCCACCCTGCCGCTTCTTGCTCGTGCCCGCCTGGTTCCATGCCTCACATCGGCTTTGCATCCGGGTATGCGGGGGCGGGGGCCCACCAGCGGGCGGCCCGATGACCATCAGCAGGCGCATCGACCAGAGGAACCACTCCGAGTGGGCCGTGGACGGGACCACCAAGACCCAGGCCTTCATCAAGGGCCTCGTCCAGCAGCTGCACATCTACCCCGACAACCTCTGCCAGTTCCTGCCCCAGGTCTGCATTCCACCCACCCACCCACCCGTCATCCTCGCCCGCACGTCGGCACACGCATGCTTACACGCTCGCACGCTCGCACACTCGTACGCTTCCGGCTTCTGAATTCCGGGCCGGGCTTGGGGTGGGCGACCAGGAGCGGATCACGCTGTTTGCCCAGATGAAGCCCACCGAGCTGCTGCAGAACACCCAGCGCACGCTGCTCCCCCCGGCCGTCCTCGACGCCTACAAGGCCCTCACCGACGCCCGGGGGCGCCACGAGGCCCTGGTCAAGGAGCGCGACGACGTCGACCGCCGGGTGACGACCCTCAGGGCCGACAATGATCGCCTCAAGGAGACCGTCGAGGTCAGGCGCCCCTCCTCACCCTCCCCTCCCCTCCCCTCTCCCATCCCCTTCCCACTGTCTTCTCCGTGCCTTCCATCTCTCACCCGCCTCGCCGTTTTCCCTCCCCTCTCTGCATGATTCGCTTCGATCCGGTGCCATTGCTCATCACACGGGCTGACGAACCCCCCTCCCTCCCTCCCTCCCTCCCTCTCTCCCTCCCCCGTCTTGTTGGGTCGGGATGGGCAGCGGTACCGGGACCGGGAGCGGCACAAGGCGGCCATGGAGCGGCTGGAGCGGTTCGTGCCCTGGGTGCGATACATGGGCCAGCGCTCCCGCCAACGGGTCCGCGACGAGGCCGCCGAGGCCGCCCGCGAAGCCCACAAGACCCTCGAGACCCAGGCCCGGCCGTACAACCAAGGCCGGCAGGCGGCGACCCCGCCCCCACCCTCCAGCCGCCCCGATGTGGCGGCCCACGCTGACTGTCCGTCTGGGGTGTGTGCGTGTCCGCCCGTCCCGCCGGTTGCAGCCGTGACGCAGGCCCGGGCCCAGGTGGACAAGCTGACGGCCGACATGCGCAGACACGAGGCCATCGACCGCACCGCGCGCGCCCTCGCAGACCGCAGGTCCGTACGACGACCCCTGCCCTGCCCACTGTCGCGCCTGCAGCCCCTCACGTGGCGGCTCTCGTCTGTGGGGCTGGCTGTGCGCAGGCGGGCCATCGACGAGGCCCGGGACGAGGCCGCCGAGGTGGAGGCCAAGCTGGCCGACTTCCACAAGAAGCGCGAGCAGCGCCGAAAGTCCGCCACCCATCCCCACCCATCCCCACCCATCCGCCACACAGGCCACCCGCCAGGGCACCTCTCGTCGCGATGGCCCTCTGGCGCTCCCTCCTCCATCCCCCCTCACGCGCGCCCATCTGCACGGGGCGGTCCCGGGCAGGGAGCTCGAGCGGTGGCGGGGCGTCGAAGCCGACTACCAGCGGGACCAGGAGGAGGCCCGGGCCGAGCTCGCTCGCATCGACGAGGTCCGCCCTCCCCCCTCCCCTCCCTCCCTCCCTCTGCCTTTCTCGTTCCTTCCCCTCCTGTTTCTCCGTCTCCTGGCCTGGCCTGGCCTGGCCTGGCCTCGCTTCGCCCTCCGCCCCGCTTCACTCGCCACTGGCGCTCTGCCCTGCGACGATCGCAGGCCGCCCTGACGGCCGAGGTGCGCCCCTGCGGGATCAGGTCCAGCAGCTGGTGCAGCACCGCAACCGGGTCGAGGACGAGCGCCGACGTCGACAAGCGCCTCGCAGACACCGAGGCCCGGTCCGCCGCCCGCGCCCCGCGCCCCGCGCCCCGCGCCCCGCGCCCGCCCCGCGCCCCGCGCCCGCCCCGCGCCCCCGCGCCCCGCGCCCCGCGCCCGCCCCGCGCCCCGCCCCGTGCATCCCGCCGCCCCTTGCTTCCGATCCCCCCCCCCCCCCCCCCCCTGCGTCCCGTGTTGCTCTGATCCCTGCTGGTGGTGCGGCGCGAGGCCTGCTGGCCACCCTCACACGGGTCGTCGCGTCCTCGGTCTCGGTGGGGCTGGCTGGGGATGTGGGATGGGGTGCGTGGGCAGCCTGCGGCAGCTTGCCAACCGGAAGACCCAGCTGCTCGAGCGGCTGGCCGCCAAGCAGACGTACCGCGGCCCGGGCATCATCCAGGTCGGCGCCCATCCCCCCCCCCCCCCCCCCCCCGCCCGCTCGGCTCATGGCGATGCCGCCGTCCTGCTTTTCACACGCACACTCGTCTTGCCCACCCCGGCCCCCGTCCCCGGCCCCGGCCCCGGCCTCATTTTGGCAGATCTACGAGGCCGTCCAGCGGAGTATGGACCGGTTCCGGGCGCCCATCCTGGGGCCCATCGCCCTGGAGCTCGAGGTCGACCCGGCCGGCGAGCCCACACCCGGCTGCCACGCCTCGTACGTCGAGAACTCCGTCGACACGGTCCGCACGCCAACCGCACCACGGAGACACCTCCCTCCCTCCCTCCCTCCCTCCCTCCCTCCCTCCTCCTCCCTCCCTCCCTCCTCCCTCCCTCCCTCCCTCCCTGAGGGTCTGCCCCCACCTCCCTCCCTCCTCCTCCCTCCTCCCTCCCTCCCTCCCTCCCTCCCTCCCTCCTCCCTCCCTCCCTCCCTCCCTCCCTCCCTCCCTCCCTCCCTCCTCCCTCCCTCCCTCCTCCCTCCCTCCTCCTCCCTCCCTCCCTCCCTCCTCCCTCCCTCCCTCCCTCCCTCCCTCCCAGTGCACGCACCTGCCACGCGTCGCAGCCCCAACCATTGGGGTTCCTGTTTCACGGGGACCCGCGGCCATCCCGTTGGCTGTTGGCTGGGGTGCCTGTGTGCGCCCAGAACCTGACGGCCTTCGTGGCCCAGTCGCGTGAGGACCGGGAGGCTTTCTACCAGCTGGTCACCCACGAGCTCCACGGCCAGGCCTCCTGCCTGCTGGTCAGCCCCGAGGACGCCCAGCGCGAGCTGGCAAAGCACCAGCAGCGCCCTCGCAACCCCGTCGACAAGGTCCGGAGCCCCCCCATTTCCAACGGGCGGTGTGGGATGGGGTGGTGGTGGTGGTTGACCGCAGCTGGGGCCGTACCACATCTACAGCTACCTGGACGATGTCATCCGGTGCCCGGACATGATCCGGGCCTTCCTCCTGACCCAGTGCTCCATCGGCACCTACGTCCGCCGCCCCGCCCCGCGCCCCCGCCGTCCCTCTCTGCCACCCATCCACCCCCCCTGCTTCTTCTCATCGTGACTGTTCCCCCGGCCGCCCACCCCCCCCCCCCCCCCCCCCCGGCCGCCCCCCGGCCGCCTCCCAGGCCCTGGCCACGGGCGAGTTCCAGGCCGAGGGCTTCTTCGAGAAGCGCATCTGCATGCGGTGTGCACCCCGCCCCGCACCGTCCGCCATGCCGCCAAAGCCGCCCCTCCGCCTCGCCCTCCCACCACCACCACCACCACCACCACCACCACCACCACCACCACCACCACCACCACCACCACCACCACCACCACCACCACCACCACCACCACCACCACCACCACCACCACCACCACCTCCCCTCCCATCGGCCGTGCTGCTCACGCTGACTCTGGGCTGGGGGTCGCTGGCGGCGTGGGTTTGCTGGGGTTGCAGTATGTGACGACCCGCTCGCGGTACGGGGACGCCTTCAGCACCTCCATCGAGGACTTCAAGCCGGCCCGCATCCTCATGGCCAAGGGTCCGCCCCGCCCCGCCCGCCCTGCCCCCTGCCCTCTCCAAAGCGTGGTCATGTGGGGCAGCCGGCGCCATTGCTGCTGCCCGAGGTGTGCGGTCGGCCTCACCGCCACCCTCATCCTTCCCTGGCACTGGGTGGGTGGGTGGGTGGGTGGCGACAGGCAACGAGGAGGAGGTCATCAGGGCCCAGCTCACGACCGAGGCCGACCACCTCAGGTCCCTGCCCCCACACACGCCTCTTCCCTTCCCCCCGCCTCGCCTCCTCTGGTAATGTCGCCTGTCCTGGCTCGCCACTCTGTTGCGTCCTCACCACCGTGGGGTCGGCGTTCTGCGCGGGGCGGGGGCGGGGGCGGGGGCGGTGGCGGCGGGGCGGGGCGGGCGGGGCGGGGCTTGGACGGTGGGCGCAGGGAGGAGCGGACCCGGCTCGAGGAGAAGATCGCCAAGTGCGCCGAGGAGCTCGCCGCCACCCAGGAACACATCGACCAGATCGAGACCGCCCTCGTCCGCTGGCCCTCCCCTCCTCCTCCATCCCTCCTCCGTCCCCCTCCTCCATCCCCTCCTCCTCCTCATCCCACCACCACCACCACCGCCGCCGTCACTGCCACCACCATCGTCATGCATGCGCGCACACGCGCACATTGCAATACCCCTTATTCCACCGCTGTCTCGGCACGGGGCGCAGGGGACCGTGAACACACTCAGGGCCCGGATCGGCGACCTGACCCGCAAGATCTGTCCGTCCCGCCCCTGCCCCTGCCCCTGCCCCTGCCCCTGCCCTGCCCCTGCCCCTGCCCCTGCCCTCTCTGATCTGGCCGACCCCGCTCCTCTCCAGCGCAATGCCGCCAGCAGGCCACCGCACTGAGCAGACAGACGGACGGTCCGCCCCAGCCCCTCCCCGTCCACCCCCCGCCCGTCGGCACTGGAGATGAGGGGACGCCCCTCCAGCCCTCCCCTGACCATCCTCCTCCTCCCGCTCGGCCTGCTTCTCTGATGGCCCCGGGGGCAGACGGGGCCGGGCTGAGGCGGCTCGAGGAGCAGCTGCAGCGGTCGCGGACCCACGTCATCGAGCTCATCGTCCAGCTCAGGGTCCGCCCCCGCCCCCGCCCAACCACCAACCAGCAGCCACCCCGGCCCCCCAACGCCCTGCCCGCTCAGGGTCACGTCAACGTCAGCAGCAGGGGCTCCGAGGGGGCCTCGCCAGGCCCCATGGCCCACTTCGCTCGGCATTGCCAACTCGCCGCCTTCCGCTCGTGGCCCGCGCCTCACCCTACTCATCTCCCTTGGCGGTGGCGGTGGGGCGGCGGCTGGGGTGCAGCCGGCCGTCGAGGCGCAGGGCCGGGCCGTGCAGGCCCAGCTGCGTGTGCACATGGCCCGGGCCCAGGCGGCCGTCAAGCTGGCCGAGGCCGAGGAGCAGGCCGCCGAGATCACCGAGCGCGTCAAGGAGGCCCGCGCTGAGGCCGAGCGGCGTCCGCCCCCGCCCTCCTCTCTGCCCTTCCTCTCTGCCCTCTGCCCTCTGCCTCTGCACGCAGAGGCGTCCGCCCCGACCCCCACGCACCCGTCCCCACGCGCCCTGCCACCACGCTCTCTCTGCTGCGCTGCGCGCTGCGCTCCTGCGGGAGGCATTGCACCTCACGCTGAGCCTTCCGGTGTCCGTCTGTGTGCCCCGTGGCTGCCGCTGGCTGCTGCGCCCATGCCGATGCCAGTCGTCGATGAGGCCCGGCGGGGCCAGGAGGAGGTGGGCGTCCTGCTGGAGCGGGCCCGGGCCGCCCTGCCGGCCGACGACCCCGACCTGAGGGACTTCATGCGCCATCTCGACCAGGACAAGGTCCGCCCCTCGGGCGGTTGGTCGTTGGGTGGTCGATCACTGGGCGGCTGGTGGCTGGAGCAGTTGGTGGCTGGGGCAGTTGGTTGGTGGCCGGGGCGGCTGGTCGCCGGGCGCCTCTGATGGCGGCGGGGTTGGTGCGGCTGGGGTTTGGGCGCAGCTGGACGAGGAGCTGGAGCGGGTGCAGACCGAGTACGAGGTCGAGCGGGCCGCCGTGCAGGCCATCGTGGCCGACCCCCTGGCCGCCTCGGCCGTCGAGCGGTTCGAGAAGCAGGAGGCCGAGGTCGCCACGCACCCCCGTCCATCCCCTCGTTTCCCGCGCTCCGTGCCTCACCACCTCGCCTTCCCGCTGGCTGCTGCTGGGGCACCGGATGGACGGGTCTTTGGGCCCACAGATCGCCGGGCTGGCGACCCAGTTGGAGAAGTTGCAGGCCGACCTGACCGACGAGGACGCCGCCTACCAGGCCACCAAGGTCGCCCCGCCCCCTTGTGCCGCCCCCCTCCCCTCACCCCGCCCCTCGCCACCACCTGAGCGATGGGCTGATCGACCCCGTCTGTCTGGCTGCCGGCTCTCCTGCAGGCGCGCTGGCTGGAGCCCATCCAGGAGGCCGTGGGGGCCATGTCGGCCGCCTTCCAGGAGAACATGCGCGCCCTCGGCCCCGACACGGACGGCGACATCAGGCTGGGCGCACTCGACGGCCCCGACCGGGCCACCATCAACGGTCCCCTGACCGCACAGCCCTGCACAGCCCGCACCCCCTGTGGCCTGGTCGTTTCATCTCACCTTTGGGCGGTTGGGCGGTGGCCAGAGGAGAGCGAGGACTTCGCCAACTACGGGCTGCACATCCGGGTGCGCTTCCGGGCGACGGAGGAGATGCAGATGCTGCGCGGGGGCCACCAGTCGGGCGGCGAGCGGAGCGTCAGCATCATGCTCTTCCTCCTGGCCCTGCAGAGTGTCTCCGAGCGGCACTTCCCGGTGCCCTTCCGCATCATCGACGAGATCAACCAGGGTCCCCACCCCGCCTTCCACACCGCCTTCCACACACCCCCGCCTTCCACACCCCCACCTTCCACACCCCCCCGCCTTCCACACCCGCCAGCTTCTGGCGACCTGGACCAAAAATGACCGGCGGCTGGGTGCGTGTGGGCGTGGACGCGCAGGGATGGACCGATTCAATGAGAAGCACGTCTTCGAGCAGCTCCTCCACCACTGCACCAGCGAGGGGGCCCCCCAGTCTGTGTTGTTGTTCTCGCAGCGCCATTGGCCAATTTCTTCGCCCAGGTATTTTGTCCTCACGCCGAAGTTGCTCCCTGGGCTGGAGTTCCCTCCCCAGGTCCGGGTGCTCATCACGTACGCCGGGCCGTACATGTGCCCCCAGAACGGTCTGGAGATTTTGTGCGAGTCCTCTCATCGTCGCCTCCCACCACCCAGATTATTATTTCTGGATGGACGCGTTCCTCAAGCAGGCAAAGCTCTTGCGTCGAGAAGAGCCGGCCGACCCCAAGCCAGCGCATTCTGTTTCCGTGACCCTGACATGACGTGGTTGAGTAACAAGAACCCCCGGTGTTTCTGCCTCTTCGCGAGAGAATGGTGAAACATCTCCTGATCATTGAAACAACTCCAACTGTAAATTGGTACAGGATCCTTGCGGGTATGCATATTTTGGGTGAGGAAGTACACGTAGAGCAGGCCCAATACAGCGAGATTTCTGTGACCGCGTATAGGTTCGTTTTTTTTATTGGTTTTTATTTCATTCCAATGATCCTCCCGTGATAGCGATATGGGGTGTGTCTGCGTTTTAGCTCCGGCGAGACAGCCCCTCGAAGGAACTCCCCAAAACACCGAGCGCACGATCAATGTCTTTTCCCCGCCCTGTGCCGTCGCTATTTCATGACTGTTCTTTAGCCTGATTTCCTCTTTGTTCGGAGCGTCACTCGGGCTCTGGAAGGCCAGGACAGCCGCAACATTTTGTATGCCTTTATGTTTTCGGGCCTTCCCTCCGTCAACTCACTGGAGAGCATCTATTGCTGCCTGGAGCGTCCCATTGTCTATGGGGAATTGCTCAAGTCGCACAAGAAGTTGGGTTTGTGCGCCGATTTGCCAACCTTTGAGCGCCCACACCCTCCGCCCTCCCCAGGTGACCGGTTTCCGCTGATTCCGCAGACCCTGTACCCGAACTTCCGCTCGATGATCATCACCCCCGAGTATCCGCTGGTGGCCAAGGTGGGCCACGCGCACGCCGGCTATGGGAAGATCAAGCTTCGTCCGTCGTCATCAGCTCCCATCTCCCCATGACGCTCACCTTTTGCCGTCCTTCTCCCCCTCTATTCGTCCCCTCCCACCATGATGCTTGTTGACACCCGACGAGGTCAGACGACCACCACCAGTTTGAGGACTTCAGGTCGGTGTGCGCCCTGAGCCCGGCCTACGTTTCGGCGGAGCCCTTCATCGACTGGGACTACGACATCCGCGTCCAGAAAATCGGTCCGTCCCCTTTGTCCAACCCAGGCGCTCACTCCGTCCCATACTCAATTCACTTGGTTCCTCATCGCAGGGAACCATTACCGAGCCTTCCACCGGCGCAACCCCAACTGGAAGGGGTCTGCCGCTTGCCGCTTGGTCTTGGGTCTTGGTCTCACACTGCCTGTCTTGGTCTCACACTGCCTGTCTCGGTCGCGCACTGCCTGTCTCGGTCGCGCACTGCATGTCTCGGTCGCGCACTGCCTGCAGAAATGTGGGCTCGAGCATCATCGAAGACGCCCCCATGACCCCCGAGTACCAGCTGTGGGTCGACGAGGCCGCCACCTACTTCGGGGGGCTCGACATCTGCGCCGTGGACGCGCTCCACCGGAAGAGCGACGACAAGTGCTTCATCCTCGAGGTCTCTCCCGCCCGGGCACGCGCGTCTCTTTCTCACGGCTTCCCAGGTGAACGACACCGCGATCGGGCTGGTCCACAAGTATGAGCCCGAGGACTACCAGCACATGCGCGAGCTGATCGAGACCCGCATGACGGCCTACTTTTCGGCTCCTCGGCAGCAGGTCCCTCCGCAACCGACAGCAGGGCCGGCCACAGCGGTCGCCGCCGCACAAAATACGGCCGATGTTCCGGCCCCGCCGCCCGGGCCTGCCCCAGCTGCCGCCGATCCCGCCACCGCCGGTCGGAAGAAGCTCGCCTGCTCGATCGCTTGAAGAATGAAATCGCTGCGTCTCCTGGCCCAAGAAGATGCTGCTGCTGAGGCCGAGGCGGACGAAAAGAAAAGTCCGATCCCCCGACCCTTGTGAGACGGAACTGCTGGTGCTGGTGCGGGGCAACCCAAAAAGGCCGATTTGGATCACCACCACCGCCATTCCCCCGTCGGAGTCCAGGTGGTGAGTGTCCTCGCACCCCGCAACGAACACCAAAGACCATGGCCCCGGGAATCAGGCTCGTCTTCCGGAGGGGTTGGAGAATGGGATGATGGAGCGGAGGCAAAGAAGAGCCCGGCAAGGGGCGGGTAGCGGACCCTTGACGGGGTGTCGGCCGACCCCTCGTCCGATGCCCGTGCCCCAGCCCGCGAAGGCAGCCACCGCCAGTCGGAGCAGCCCCCGGGAGGGGCAGTCGGCGCCCCGCAGGGCCGAGGCGCTGCAGTAGGCAGCATCGCATTGGGTTTATGTGGTGGAATATGATCCGTCGGCCCCTGTACAGATGGGCCAGTACAATTACAGCGTGCGGGCGCGCGAGATCGGGTGGCATTCGCCATCATCGGATGGCGTCTGCGTCCTTCAAATCAACATTGAATGCGTAGAGGAGGGACTCGGAACAGAATCCGCTCCAGGGTTCGCAAGTCAGTGCGGCGACGACGGCATCTACAGATTATTTGGGGCTCCATAATTTCTGACCACTTTGTTTCGCAGCGCTCGAACCGTCCATTCAAAAAAGTTGTGTGCCTTGGGTTCAAATTTTCGAATCGGTAGTTCCGGCGTTGAACAGACCGTCAAGCTTGCAAAATGCAGCCTCAGGTTCCTCAATTCGGTGCCATGCCCCAGATGGCCGCCGCTCCCGTTGCGGCCCCCGTTGCCGGTGCTGTCGTTCCTGGCAGCCTTCCCACCTTCAAGCTCATCCTTGTTGGTGATGGCGGCACGGGCAAGACTACCTTCGTGAAACGCCACCTTACCGGTGAGTTCGAGAAGAAGTACATTGGTCTGTTTCTCTTTCCCCTTCCCCTCTTTCCTTGTTAACCCTTAAATTCACCTTCATGTTCATTTAGCCACCCTTGGTGTCGAGGTTCACCCTCTGACTTTCCACACCAACCACGGCGCCATCTGCTTCAACTGGTCTGCTCTTTCCCTTTGTCGTGCTGCTCAATTTTCTTACCATCATTGCTCTCCTTCCCCTCCCTCCCTCTCGACCAAAGCTGGGATACCGCCGGCCAGGAACGCTTCGGTGGTCTCCGTGATGGCTACTACATTCAGGGCCAGTGCGCCATCATCATGTTCGACGTGACCTCCCGCCTCACCTACAATAATGTTGAGCGCTGGTACCGCGATCTCGTTCGCGTTTGCGAGAACATTCCCATTGTCCTCTGCGGCAACAAGGTTGATGTCAAGGACCGCAAGGTGAAGGCCCGCTCGATCACCTTCCACCGCAAGAAGAACCTCCAGTACTACGATATCAGGTTTGTTTAGTGAACTTTTTTTGAATTTCTTTCTCATGATTCCATATAGCGCCAAGTCGAACTACAACTTCGAGAAGCCCTTCCTGTGGCTTGCTCGCAAGCTCATTGGTGACAACAACCTGTACTTTGTTGCCGCCCCCGCCCTCGCCCCCCCTGAGGTTGCCGTTGATCCCCAAAAGGCCGCCGAGTATGAGCGCCAGATCGCCGAGGCTGCCGAAGTGCCCGTCCCTGAGGACGAGTCTGAGTTCTCGTGAAGAACCCTCGCGCGCGCCTTGATTTTCTTCGCGACCTTTGATGTCTGGGCTCTTTTTTCTCCTCGCTCGAATCCCCCCCAACCAACATGCTCCTTTCCCCCCAACCGATGTTTGGTGCCGGACTTGATCTGATCGCCTACCTCGATCTGCATCGTTGTGCACCCTTGTTTTAAACTTTCCCCCCGCTCCTCGACATTTTCCTTTTTAAGTGCAGCAGCGAGATGGACCCCTGCTTGCACGGATTTTGTTTTGAGGAGATACCACCTTTTCGAGAGAAAAAGAAAGGGAGCATCTGCGTCTTTTCTTCTTTTTTGGGGGGGGGAAGCGTTGTTGGTAGCTTGGGAGGGTGTTATTCTGAAGCAGCGGGAACTCCAACGACGTGGCAGGGGCGTCCGGCGAGTGCCTCCATGGCCAGGCCCAGGTCGTCGGCAAGCTTGCGGCCCCGTCGGAGGAGCCGCTGGAGGTTCTCCGTCTCGCGGGCGAGTGTGGCCTGAGCCTCCCGGCCCAAGTCGGCCATCTGCTCGGCTCTGCGCACCATCCGTTGGCTGTGCTCGCGGGACTGCTCCAGCTCGGCCGTGATGCGCTCCGTGTACCTGCCCGGAGAGGGTCGCCCCGTTGATTTCGAAGGGGGTGCTGGGCAGACCTTTGCGAACTCTTCATGAGGAGCAGCTGTTCGAGGCGCCTCTCGTGGAGGGCGCTCAGACACCGCTGGATGGCCGCCCGCATGGGGGCCAGCACGGCAGGCCCCGCGAGGACGTCCGAGGCGTCGGCGCTCGCCGAGGGGCCGCTTTGCCGGACGGATTTCGTGAGGAGGGAACTGCTGATCAGGGCGGCCGCCTGGGAATCGCCCATCTCCATCTGGCGCTGCTCGAGGAAGCAGAGCAACTGGGAGATCCACACACAGGCAGGGGGGATGAGACGGGGAGGGAGGGGGGCTAGAGCTGGCGACACAAACCTCGAGGAGATCGCTTTCCAGGGCGCGCCGGGTGCGGGGCGCCCCCAGCCGAACGACAATGTCCGAGCCGCCCTCGCCGGCCAGCTCGCCGCTCTCGACCTCGACGACCCCGCCCGCCAGCAGTGGGCCGGCCGACGATGGGACCGCTTCGCCCGCAGGGACAGCCCCAGCGGCGGCTCCATCGTCCCAGCTCATGAGCAGGTTGGGGTCGGTGAGGTCGCCCCAGTCGATCTGCAATGCGGCGCCGTCACTGCCCCCCTGAGCGGAAGGGGCGGTCGTGTCAGCGGCGGTGACAGAGTCGGCGCTGGCGGGGAGGTCGGATGGGGGAGGAGCCTCAGTCGAAGAAGACACCACCTCAAGGATGGCCGGGGATGCCGATGGCTCCGAGGGCGGGGCGGCTGGTGGCTGTGGGGCGGCGAGGTACTTCTCCAGGGTGGTCGGGTCGAGAGCCAGCACTTCGGCCAGGATGGGCAGAGGGGCCTCGACGGGCCCACTCGTGTCGCTGCCGTGACGGCTGATGTGGGTGACACAACCGCGGTACATGCTGACCGCCTTTCGGAGAGACTCGTCATCGACAAGAGTCTTCAAGAACTTGGCGAGCATGGAAGGGAGGGCCGGCAGCTGGGCAACGAGTTCGGCCTTGAGGTCGGCGCGGCCCTGGGGGTGTGGAAGTGTGAGGTGTGAGCCGCGCACACGAGCGCAGTAATCGATCGGCCGACCTGGACGCCCATTTCGCCGCAGTCGCGCTCGAACTGCTTCTCGTAGCGCTTCGAGGCGGAGAGGGCCTCGTCCTCTTTGCGGCGCAGTTCCTCGATTTCACGAACCTGTTTCGCGAGAATCTTGCGTTGTGCTGGCCTGCAAAAACAGCACCAGCGAGATAGAAACTCGGAGAACGGAAAGCGGATGACAGACAGATCAGCAGAGATGAGCGAGGTGAGCCGCTGGGCGGAATCACCAAGATGAAGGTTGCTTTTTGTGTATGCCTTCATGAGAGTGCTCCATTCACGAACAATGGGGTCTGTGAACGACCCAATTAAAGTCTTTTGCGGGTTTTTCTCGCGTAAAATATCGAAAATATGCATGCAATCAAAATAGGTCAGGCTGTCCTTCTCCTGAGCGGTCTGTTCAAACTCGGGGAAGGTTGGAAGTTGGTCGATTGCAGTTGACAATTTCGCACGCATCTCCTGAAGATCATGTGGGAAAGAAGAGGCCAACTTTCGATTTTCAACCAACCAAGTATACACATTTTGATAAGCAATATCAAGGGGTTGTCCCTTGGCAAGTTGTGTAGTTGCGGCCTGTGCGGGAGCAGCAGGCGTTGTTCGGAAGCGAAGGGCCATGCCGCCGCACAAAACACGACACGAGAGATAGACGGAAGATCCGGGGGTCGCACAACGAATTCGCCGGAGTTCGTTCGTGTTGTTGGGGAGGCGGGGGCGAAATAAAGGGTGAAGATACAATTTGCTAAAATTGTAGAGGGTGTTGTGTCACCCCGGGACAACCGCAAGTGGCGAAAAAGACCCTGAAGTGAGGATCAGCCGAATCGCCCCGGTGCGTCTGATTAAGCAGGGCCTCCAAAACCTTGCTTTGCTCGTGGTGCAACGCTGGGACGCCGAGAAGACAGCCACCCCCACCGGCGCCTGTGATCTTCGCCGGAATACCCTGGGTCTTGAGCACGGCTCGGGCCTCTTCGATCCGATCGATGCTGAGGCCAAGAGCGCTCAGCTGAAGGTGGTTCAACTCAACCAGTGACCCCAAGAGCGTGTCCCGGGCTTCGGATTGGCTCTCAATGAGACGGGCAGCCATGGTGGTGATCGTGTCGATGGAAGCCAGGATAGGATTGACGACACCTGGTTGGGCAGCCCGGGAGGCGGCCACCTGCTCAACCATCCGCTTGGTCTCGCGCGGGACGCAAGTGTCGACAATGCACAACTCAAAACCCGTCGAAGCAGATGCACCTTGGAGTGGGCTGCAGCTGGGTTGGCCGGGTTGTGGCGTTTTGCAGAAGACGAAGACACCCCCATAAGTGGAGCATGTGTTATCGACACCGGAAGGATTCGTGTGCACAAGCCGTTCGCTCTAAGAGGATGATAATAGGCCTCGGAAATGAACCATCGCCACAAACCTGGTAGGCCCATTGGTTGATCAGCGCCAGCTGATCAGCGCAGAACTCTGCTGCGTGCAGCCCTGAGCATCTGGGGCATTCGGAGAGCGGGATCTTCGCGTGCCGCTGCGCGGAAGTAAGGAGGGCAGCAGCCAAGGCAACAGCAAAAGAACCGCTGGATCCAAGTCCCGACCCAATTGGGAGCCTGGTACTGACAACCACGACCACGGGTTGGGGGTGATCCCGAAAGATGCCCAGAAAAAGGAAGAGGAACGCAACAAGGGCACTAGATCCCGTAGACATGGCACTGGGTTCAGCTTTGCAGTTGGCCTTCTGTGCCAGACAACGCAAGGCGTCAACCAGAGGGGGATGAACCGCCGATGGCGGATCTATTAACAATTCCGAGAAAGCCGGCTGCCGCAAGGCGTCTTCAATACAAGAGAGGTCCCAAGTTGCGCTCATGTGAAGGCCCTCGGCGACGAGTGTGACCGAATGTTCCTGGCATTCCCGCACGGTCACGGTGGTTCTCAGGTCGATGGCGCCAACCAGACACCGATAACCATAGACCACAGCATGCTCGCCAAAGAGAATAGCCTTACCTGGGGCACTGCAGCACGTTGGCCTCAAACCCGCCATTGCCGGCCGCTGTCAGCCTCCTGAGCCGCGGAAACTCTCACGCTTTCTTTTTGAACCCTTTCGGGTTTACGTCATTCTCCGGTCCAGCAATGTTGCTCGTTGAACAAGATGTCGAAGGTCTGGTTGATTTCACATTCACAATCACGTTTGTGTGTGCGCCTAGCTTCGATGAAGGTCGTTGTTGTGGGTAATGGTAGTGTGGGCAAGACCAGTCTGATCAAACGGTTCTGCACCAACGTTTTCTCGGATGACTACAAAAAGACTATTGGTGTTGATTTCCTGGAGAAAGAACTCCAACTTCCCGAGCTTGGTACTTCCGTCCGCATGATGCTCTGGGTCTGCTGCTCCTCGCCAGTGCAGCCCTGCACAACAGCGACTCCTTAGGATACTGCTGGCCAAGAGGAGTTCGACACAATCACCTCGAATTACTACCGCGGTTTGTCGTAAATCCTCTTCTGACAACCTCACCTCTCATTCTGGGGGCAGGCGCCGATGCCGCCGTTCTGGCTTTCGCCTCGGATAACCGCGACTCGTTCGAAAAGATTCGTTCCTGGTACCAGAAGGTCACCAAGGTCTGCTCCTCCCCCCTCCCCCAGGGCCCGTCATCCGCCCCGTAGGAGTGCGGCAACATCCCCATGGTGCTCATCCAGAACAAGGTGGATCTGATCGACCAGGCCCAGGTTCGAACGTCTGTCTCACCCCCCCCCCCCCCCCCCCTCCCCCCTCCCCATCACATCACCACCTCCTGACCGCACCCCGACCCTCGCACCCCTCTCCCAGCGACGAGTCGGAGGCCCTTGCGACGGAGCTGAAGGTTCGGCTGTACCGGACCTCGGTCAAGCAGAACCTCAACGTGCAGGAGGTCTTCTCCTTCCTGGCCCAGACCCACCTCCAGCGCCGCCAGACCGAGCCCGCCCCGCCTCCCCGCCCCCGGTCGGTCATCCCACAGGCTGTCGCCATCACCCAACCACCCCACCCCCCGACTTTCCCTCATCGTCTGCATCCCTGGGTGGGGACAATGCAGGTGTGGCCCCACGCGCCGCCGCCCTCCCCGGCCCCGGCGCCGCAGTCGGCCCCGTGAACCTGGCCCCGGCGGCCCAGCCGCAGACACAGCAGCCCGACGGGCCCGTCGCGGTGGCCCCCACCAAGCGGCGGGGCCACAAGGACACGTGCACCATCATCTGAGAGCCCGCCGGGGCTTCCATCCCTGGGGGGCCGCACCCCCCCCCCCCCCCCCACTCAGCTCCTTCCCGTCAGCCTCCCTCTGGACTTTCTCTGGCCCCCACCCGGAAGCCCGCGCTCCCTGCCCCCCATCATATAACAGGGCGTGACTTCCCGGCGGCCGGCCGACTTGTTGTTGTTGGATGATCGTTTTGGTTGGCCTTGCTTGGCCTCCCCTGTTCACTGCCCCTGCCCTCCATCCCCCGCTCTCCGCTCTCCATCCTCTGCCCTCCATCCCTTGGCTTTTTCATCGTTGGGCCGCGCAGTTCGTGGCTGGTTGTCCCGCTGCCTGGGCGGATGTGGCGGATGTCCCCCCACGTCTCCTCCTCCTGCTCTGCGCATCGCTGCTCTCAGGTGCCCCCCAGATGTCGAACGGGGCGCAAATATCGCAGCGATGCGCTCGTTGTTCCGGGGAGCGGAAAAGGGCAGGCCAAGGGCGGTGTGGCTGCACTTTCCTTTAGGCGGGGCTGTGGTGGTGGTGGTGATGGTGATGGTGATGGTGATGGTGCCGCTCGGCGGAACCGTTCCGTGGGCTGCGGCTTCGCTGCTGCCTGCCGGGCGGGTCGGGGCCCGGGCGGGAGGGCGGGAGGGCGCCCCCCGTCCGCCCGAAGTGGGGCAGGTCCTGGGGGGGCGGGATGTAGGGGGTGCGCAGGGTGGGCAAAGGCCGGCTGGCGACGGGGCAGGCGCTCGCCACAGAGGGCGGAGAAATCACCATCCCGGGGGCCGGGGCCGGGGCCGGGGCCGGGGGCTCTGGCCTGGGCGGCGGCCTGTGGATCGCGGGCGCTGTGGGCGGCGTGGCTGCCGGCGGGGCACGTGCCCATGGCTGCTGCTGCCGGGCTGTGGCCTCGGCGGGCGGAGTGGCGGGCCGGACAGGCGAGGGCGACGGGCCGCCCGGGGTTGCGGGCAGGCTGGTCGTGGTGGCGCCGGTCGTGGTGGTGGTGGTGGCGGCGGTGGCGGCGGTGGCGGCGGTGGCGGCGGTGGCGGCGGTGATCGGCCGAGTGGTTGTCACCCCAGCGCCGACACGTGCCTGAGGTTGCTGCTGCTGCGCAGGCCGGGGGGCCGGGGGCTGGGCCACGCGGCGCCCATCGGGGAATGGCTGGGGTTGGGGCGGGGAAGAGGAGTGTGATGCGGATGCGGATGGCCGCCCGGCCGGAGGGGCAGCGCGGCGGGATGTCAAGGACCCCGCGGGTGGGGCCGGCTCGGTGGGCAGCTTGGGCGGTGGGGAGGGCCGTGCCGGAGCCGCGACCGACCCGCTGCCAGTAGTGCCGGCTGCCCTGCCCGGAACGGCACGGCGAGCCGGCGGCCGGGGCGGGGGCTGGGCCGACAGGACGGGCGGCGGCCGGGGGGCGGCGGGCTGTTGTGTGGACTTGGCGGCCGCTGTCGGGTTCCGAGGGGCCGCCGACTGGGGGGGCGGCGCGAACGGGACGGGGCCCGGGATGCCGGTGATCCGTCGAGGGGCCGCGGCCACCTTTGGACCCTCCCGTGCCCCGGCGGCTCCGGCAGGAGTCGGGGCGGGGGGGCATGACGGGGGTGGTGGTGGAGGTGGGGATGGCGCAGGGACTGCCGGGGCGGCAGCCGGGGCAACTGGGGGCTGCTGGTCGCGGGGGGCGACAACCCCGCAGAGGGTGGCCAGGGAGGCGTCGTAGTCCATGCCGCCCTCGTCATCCTCACCCCAGGTGACAGCCGGCTGCAAGTCGTCCGCCGGGCTGTCAGAGGCCACTGGGCGGGGTGGTGCCGGGGCAGGGGCAGGGGCAGGGGCAGGGGCAGGGGCAGGGACAGGGGCGGGGGCGGGGGCACCGGCAGGCGAGGGTGGGACGGGGGCGGAAACGGCAGGTGGGCGAGGTGGGATGGTGGTGGCAGAGGGCGGCGGCGGCGGCCTGGCCGCGGGTCGCGGGGGGCTTGGGGGCGGCCTGTCGGCTCGGCATCCGGGGCGGGGCGGGGTGAGGCCCTCCGAGTACGGCGAGCTGAGGGGCGAGAGGGGCGGCGGCCGGATCACCGCCTCGGAGGCCCCGAGCGACGGCCCCACGGCGGCGGGTGCAAGTGCAGGTGCAGGTGCGGGTGCAGGCGCGGACGCAGGTGCGGGTGCGGGTGCGGGTGCAGGTGCGGGCGGGGACCCGGGGACCGGGTCCTGGTCGATGGTCAGCCTGCGGTCGTCGGGGGTCGGGGCCAGCGCCAGCGGAGAGGAGAAGACCGGACGGGGGGCGGTCCCGGCAAGGGGCGTCGAGGGCCGGTGCGGCGTGGCGGGGGCCGCGGGCGGCGGCGGCGGCGGCGGCGGCGAGCGGGGTGACGAGGGCGGGCTGAGGCTGAGGCTGAGGCGGCGCGTGCTGGGGATCGGGGCCGGGCCGGGCGGCGGCGGGGAGTTCTCGCCCACGTCCACCCAGGGCTCCACCTCGGGCAGCCCCGGCGGTTCCGCGGGGGCCGGCGCACGGGGGGCAGGCGGGTTCTCCTCGCTGCTGCTTGGGCCCGCTGGGTGCGCGGGTGAAACGGGCGGCCGGTCAGGTGGGCAAGCTTCCTGCCCCTGGGGTTGCGCCGGAGGCGCGGCATCCGGCGCGGCAAGAGGGGGTGGGGTCGCGACGTGGGCGGGGGTGGGCGGGGGATCCCCCCCTGATGACGGAGGGAGGCGCTCGGGCCGAACCGAAGCGGCGGGCGCGACGACGACGGGGGCTGCAGCAGCGTCGTCCCGTGCCGAGACCATCGGGGCGGCAGGGGGGGGTTCCGCGGCCGGAACCACCGCGGGAGGCGCCTCGCGGGCGGGGCGAGGGCCCAAGGTGGGCGCGTAGCTCGCACCGGCAGCTGGGGGCGGAGCCTCGGTTTCTGTCTCGAGCGGGGGCGGGGCCTGGGTCACAGGGGCGCCGGTGGGCGGGGCCTGGGCCACAGGGGCGCCGGTGGGCGGGGCCTGGGCCACAGGGGCGCCGGTGGGCGGGGTGCCGGCGGCAGCGGATGCGGGTGGCGCGGTGCCGGATGTGGACGGCGCAGTGGCGGCGGGCGGCGCCGGATGGGCAGGCGGGGGCACTTCGTCCACCAGAGCCGCCTGGCCCGGGTCCGAGGATGGCGGGCCTGCGGCTGGCGGTGTGACTTGCTGCCTCGGGTCAGACGGCCGCGGCGGCGGCGGCGGCGGCGGCGGCGGCGGCGGCGGCGGCGGCGGCGGCAGCGGCGGCGGCAGCGGCGGCGGCGGCGGCGGCGGCGAGGCGGCGGCAGGCCCGGCGGCCATGGGGGACGGCTGGGTCAGCCCCGCCAGGAGATCCGCGACTGGAGGAACCGCATGAAGGCATTGTCGGAGGCCGGGGGGGGAGCCGGGGCATGCGGCGGGGGCGGCCGGGGCTGTGGATGGGCTGCGGGGCTCGTCCGGGAGGCGGTGCTGGGTGCAGGGGTGGACGTCCTCTTCGCTGGGGCTGCGAAATCGGATGGGCGACCGGCGCGGCGGGGGCGCGGACGGCAGGTTGGCGGCGCAGGCGGCCTGTTCGCTGGGGGCCTGTTCGTTGGGGGCCGGGGCGAGAGTAGGCGAGGCGAGAGTGTCCTCCGCCGGGGGGTGGGAGCGGCTCGTGTCGGGCGGGCCGACTGGGGCTGGGAGAGCAGGGATCGGCAGCGCTGAAAGCGTCGCAAGGGGCGGGAGCGGGGAAGGTGATGGCGGGGCGGGAGGCAGGGCGGGCGGGAGGGCGGGGTCGCCCGAAACTGAACCCACAGCAGATGATGGCCGTGACGGGGCCTCTGGGACGGGTGTTGAGGCCGGCGGCGACAGGCTGCCAGGAGAGGCCGAGGCTGGCGGTGCCGGCGGGATGGGGGGAGACGCCACCTCGACCGGTGGGCCGGCCGGGGGGAGGCTGGCGGCGGGGGAGGGCGGGCTTTCGGCGGGGCCTGCAGGCGCCCCTCGGGGAGCGGAGGACATCCCCTCGGCCGGCCCGGCCATCGCCGTCTCGGCTGCTGGGGACGACCCGCTCCCGGGTGCCACGTCCACATCGATGGGTGCCGCCTCGACGGGTGACGCCTCGATGGGTGTCACACTGGCGGGTGTCGCCTCGACGGGTGTCACGCCGGCGGGTGTCGCCTCGATGGGTGTCACAACGGCGGGTGTCGCCTCGATGGGTGACGCCTCGACGGGTGACGCCTCGATGGGTGACGCCTCGACGGGTGTCGCCTCGACGGGCGCCTCGACGGGTGTCACAACGGCGGGTGACGCCTCGATGGGTGTCGCAATGGCGGGTGTCGCCTCGATGGGTGACGCCTCGACGGGTGACGCCTCGATGGGTGACGCCTCGACGGGTGTCGCCTCGACGGGCGCCTCGACGGGTGTCACAATGGCGGGCGTCGCCTCGACGGGTGTCACACTGGCGGGTGTCGCCTCGACGGGTGTCGCCTCTGCGGGCGCGGCTTCTGCGGGTGCGGGTGCAGTGGGAGTGGGTGCAACAGCGGGTGCCGGCGCCGCGGTGGCGATGGCGGTGGCGACGGTGGGTGTCGAGATGGCAGCTTCGGTGAGCGCTGGAGCTGGGGCTGGAGCTGGGGCTGGGGCTGGGGCTGGGGTCCGAGGGGAGCGGGCCGCTGGAGGGGCGCCCAGAGCCGGGAGGTTGCCGCTGGCGGCTGGCTGGTCGGGCTCGTCCTCGATGATGAGCACCTGGCACGGCCACGGGGGCGATCCGGGGCCCCCGCAGGGCGCCGGGCAGGGCAGGGTGGCCCCACGGACCGCCGGGGCGGCCAGAGCAGCACCACCAGCACCATCAGCAGCGACAGTGCCCTGTTCCTCGGCTGGGGCTGGGGCAGGGGCAGGGGCTGGGGCCAGGGGCGGCCCAGCGGGCGTGGGTGCAGACGCGGACGCACATTCAGGCCCGGGTGCAGGTGGTGCGGCCGCGGGTTGGAGCGCGGGTTCAAGCGCAGGCGCAGGCGCAGGCGCAGGCGCAGGCGATGGTTCTGGCGTGGGTTTGGGCGCAGGGGCGGCCGCGGGGGCGGACAGCTCAGGTGTGGGTGCGGAGGCGGGGGATGCGGGCGCGGCGAGTTCATGGGGAGGCGCGGGTGCTGGTTCTGATGCGAGTTCGGGGTGGGGCGTGCTCGCAGGCGTCTTTGGCGGGGAATCTGCAGGGGCCGGGGCGCAGCCGCACGATGGGAACGGCGGCGGGATGGGGGCGGGGAGAGCGGGGGGCGGTGAGGCCGGAGGAGGGGAAGCGACGCCAAGCTGGGGCGTTGCCTGGCCGAGCGGGGGCGAGGGATTCGCGGGACCTGCGGCCGCGGGGCCGGGCGGGGGCTGGGGCGTCTCGGCCGCCGGCGCCTCGAGGGTGAAGACGAGCGGCTCGGGCAGGCTCAGGGTGGTCGGGGGCGATTCAGTCAGGGTGAAGTCGAGGGGCGGCGGGAGCTCGTCGGGTGGGCTGGCGGCCACCGGGCGGGGCGCCAGCTCGACGGTCAGGTCGATCACCTCGGGCGGGGGCCGGCCGCACGGGGTGCTGCTGGCCCGGGCGGGGGCCGGAGAGGGGTCTGCAGGCCCCAGGGTGATGTCGACAAGCGAGAGGTCCGGCATCGGGGGGGGCGGGGGCATTGACGACACCCGGCCGCTGCCCACTTTGCTGCTGCTGCTGCTGTTGTTGTTGTTCGTGCGGCTGCTGGCGATGGCGGCTGCCGTGGGGGTGGTGGGGACCCGGGACGCTGGTGGGAGCATCGAAAGGACGGGGGGCGGCGAGGGCAGCACAGGCCGGGGCCTGCCCTTGGCCGGGGTGATGGGGGCCGACTGGGCGCCGGCTGTGGGCGGGGCCGCCCTCGGCTTTGCGGCGGGGACGGCGGGTTTTGCGGCGGCGGGGGCGGCGGGGGCGGCCTTCTTGGCTGCTGGGACGGCGGGCTTGGCAGAGGAGGCCAGCTGTGGCGGCTTGGCGGGCGGCCTGGGGACGGGCGCGCCCGGCTTGGCGGCCGAGGCGGGCGGCTTGGCGGTGGCTCGGGGTTTGGCGGGTCCCACGGGGCGGGGCTTGGCACGGGGGGCCGCCCTGGGCTTGACGGCCGCCTCGTCGCCATCCTCGCTGCTGCTGCCGCTGCTGCTGTCCTCCTGGCCACTGCTCGACGGGCTGCTGGCGCCGCTTTTGCTGCTGCTGCTGTTCTTGTCCTCGTCGTCCTCGTCCTCGTCCTCGTCCTCGTCCCCGTCCCCGCCCTCGCTGCTGGAGCTGCCGGATGCCGCCTGCGTCTTCTTGTTCTTGTTCTTCTTCTTGGCCTCGGACTCGGACTCGGCCTCGGCCTCGCTGCTGCTCTCGCTGCTGCTCTTGTGGTCGCTGCTGCTGTTCTTGTCCTCCTCGTCATCGTCCGCCGCCTCCTCGTCGCCGCCTCGCCGGGTCGCCGTCTTCTTCTTCTTCATGGCCGGCTGGCGGCCCTTCTTGGAGGCCGGCCGCCCCTTGGCCCTGCGGCCCTCCGCCTTGTCCTCCTCCTCCTCCTCCTCCTCCTCGCCCTCCTCACGGTCCTCCTCCTCCTCCTCGACTGCTTGGTCCTCGTCCATGCGCTTCTTGCGGGCCGCCTTGGCCGCGGGCTTGGGCTTCTTCCCCTGGGCCGCCATCCCCGCGGGCCGCCGGGCGGCCGGGCCGGCCTCGTCGTTGTCGTCGTCCTGCACGCGCAGCTGCTTCTTGGGCCGGGCACCGCCCTTGCTGCCGCTGGCGGCCTTGGCGGGGGCGCCGGCCGCGGGTTTCTTGGCTCCGGCGGTGGCCTTGGGGGCGGCCTCCGGGGGCGGCTCGAGGAGGGCCGCCTGGGCCTCGTCGTAGCGGCGGATGTACTCGGCGGGAACAAACCGGTCCGCGAACTCGCCCTGCCCCCGCCGCCCCACATCGCCCCCCCAGCGGACCGAAGAGGAAGCACAGACCGCCAGCCGTGAGCCCAAGTGAGCAATCGGGAGGGAGGGATGGAGGATGGAGGGATGGAGGGATGGAGGGAGGGAGGGAGGGAGGGAGGAGGGAGGGAGGTGGGGGCAGACCCTCGCGGCTGCGGTGATGTCGCGGAGGCGGGACCCCTGCACGGTGCGGACGTTGCGCAGGAGGAAGAGCCCCAGGCAGTGCGCCACGTGGTGGAACTTGGGCGTCACCTGGACGGACACACGCGCGGGGCAACCGCAGCCACAGCCACAGCCACAGCCACAGCCACAGCCATCGGACAGCGATGCCACCAATGAGGATCGCCCATGGGGGGCATGGGCGATGGCGGCAGAGACGCGTGGAAGGGACGGGGAGACGGTGGCGGGCGGTGGCGGGCGGTGGCGGGCGGTGGCGGGCGGTGGCGGGCGGTGGCGGGCGGTGGCGGGCGGTGGCGAGGGCGTGGCGTGTGTGGGTGCATGGGCGGCGGGCCTGGTAGGTTTGGATGCTGTCCAGCAGCTCGATCTTCTGCCCGGGCCGCACCAAGTCCTGCCGACGGGCGAGCGGGCGAGCGGGCGAAGGGTGAGCGCGGCGCGGCATGAGATTGCGGGGCGGTGCCCCCCTGGGGGGACCGGGTCGGGGATGGGAAGCCCTCTCACTCCTTTTTTCAGGCGCTGGCTGCGGGGGCGACCTTGGAGCGGGCCCGGGACGGCTTGGGCAGCTTGCGGGTCTTGGCCAGGAAGCCGCGGCATGTGGGGGCACCGCATCGGCTGGCAGGCACGTGGGGTGATGAAGGCGGTTGGGGTGATGAAGGCGGTTGGGGCGATGAAGGCGTGGCATGCGGCACGGGCTGGGGCCCCGAGCGGCCAGGCCTGGGCGAGGCAGCGTGGCTGGCTGTGGGGCGGGGCTGGTGGCGGACCAGGGCTGGTGGGTGTCCTCGTTGAGGGACTCCCACTGGTAGTCGATGGTGAGCTCCTCGCCCGCCCTCACGTCCCGCTCGCCCACGAAGATCCCCACCCGGGGCTCCCCGCCGACCGTCCTGCAGGCCCCACCGGGAAGGAGGAGTTCAGGGCCAGATCGAACACGGGGTCGCCCATTGGCGGCCGGGGGTTGGAGTTTGGCGGTGGGTGGTGGGGAGGGTGCGGGCCATTTCTGGGTGGTGCAGTTGGGGGCGCAGCTGTGGTTGAGGAAGCGGGCGTTGTTGCCTTTGCGGGAGCTGTCGATGTAGCGGCCCGAGTCGAGCGCCAGGAAGTAGAAGCTCACCTCGCCTGCCCCAGCCCCCGCCACCCGCCGCCCGCCGCCCGCCGCCCGCCCCCCACCCGGTCAAAGCCGACCCGCCAGCCGTCAGCAAAGGCCGGGCCAGGAAGACAGGCAAAGGAACGACGAGGGACGGGGGGACGCGGGTGACTGTGGGCTGGGTGCGGACCGTCGTACTCGATGGAGCGCTCCTGGAGGGTGTCCTCGTCGATGATCTCGCCCACGTACTCCACCACGAACTGGCCCGCCCGCAGGTCCTCCCTGGCCCGCAGCCCCCAGCCACGGTTGGCCGTCTGCCGCACCACAGCACATGCGTGGGTGAGCGGGCGAATGGGATGGAAGGGGGCCAGACCCGCGGGGGAGGGGGTGGGGCGGGGACAAACCTTGAAGGGGTCGGCGGGGGCCTCCTCCTGGCGCTGGAGGACCGTGTTGGAGCAGCGCGCCCCACAGGGGCACACGTTCGGGTCGCACTCGATGAAGACCGCCCTGAGCCCAGCCCCCCGCCCCCCCATCCCATAGCCACGTACCACCCCCCAAGACGTGAGAAAGCAGCCCGGCGTGGACTCGGTGGATGGAGACGGGAGGGTGGTGGAGACGAGACTGGAGGTGTTGCGGACCGGTTGACGCAGCCCTCCAGACACCCGTCGAGGGGCGGCTTCGCGCCCTTGCCCCGGCTCGGGGGCAGCGAGGCAGGGGGCTTGCAGTTGCACACGGGGATGTCCTCGGGGTTGATCCCGCCCACGCTGCGGTGCGACCGGCGCCCCACGTAGATGTCTGCCCACACACACATACACACAGGCACACACACACACACACACACACACACACAGGCACACCGCCAAGCGGGCAGGCAGGCAGACACAGGCACCCGGGTGGGTTGGATGATGCCGCCCGGCTCGAGGGGAGTGGCGACGGACTGCGCTTGATGCGGGCGAAGGGGGCCGGCCGGTCGCTCGACTGGGCGCGGCGCAGGGCCGAGTCGCGGCTGAAGCGATCCATGACGGGCCGGAACCAGAGCGGGTACGTCATCGGGTGGGCCGGCTGGCTCTCGAACTGCACGGAGGGGACATGAACACGCGAGCTGGGGCGAGGGCCGGGTGCATAGGGCGGGAGTGGGGGCGGGGGGAGAGCACGGACCTGGTTGGGGGCGTGGACGAAGGCGAGGGTGCCGTCGGGCCCGACCGTCTCGTCGTCGATGGGGACGCCCCGGGGGCCCTCGGACGGCTCGAGCTCCTCCTCGGCGCCGTCGGCCTCCCCGTCGTCGTCGTCGACGACGCCCCCGTTGGCCCCCACCGCCCCCCCGCGCCTCGGCCGGGCCCGCTTTTTCTTGGGGCCGCTCCGGGGGGTGCTCCCGTCGGTGTTCTTGTTGGGCCTGCCCTTGGGGGTAATCTTCATGCGGCGGTTGGGCGGCCTTTGCCCGCCCTGAGCGGGGCCCACCCCGGACCGGGTGGCGGGCCGGGCGCTGCCGGCGGCGGGGCCGTTGCCCCCGTCAGACTCGGTGGTGCCGCTCTCCTCCTCCTCGGCCTCGGCCTCGGCCTCGGGGGGCGGCGACGCCGAGCTGCCCGCGGTGCTGCGCCGGGTGCGCTTGGCCTTGACCTTGGCCTTGGCGCGGGGCGGGGAGGCCGGCGCGCCGCCTGTGTGTTTCTCCTCTGGGCGGGTGGCTGGGGGCACGCCGTTGGGCGGGCCATCCGGGGGCCCCGACGAAGGGGGCGTGGCGGCGCCGGGTGGGTGCTCTCGCGTGCGCTTGCGGGGTTGAGTCCCAGCCGGGCTGCCGTGGCCCTCCGCATCGCCATGGGTCTGGGCGGGGGGCGGGTCTGCCGAGGCACCGGCGGGGGGCCGGTCGGTCGCCTCTCCTCCATCCGCGGACTCTTCCCCGTCGGGCTCCGCCACTCCGGGACCCGCGCCCTCGCCGTCCTCCTTGCCGGCCTCCTGGCTCTCACTCGGCCCCGCGGCTGCCGGCCGGGCGGAGCGGAGCGAGCGGCGTGTGGTGGTGGGCGGTTGCGACTGCGACGGCGCGGCGGAGGCCCCTCGAAGGCCGGGTCGGCTTTTGGAGGCACGTGGGAAGCGCCCCTGGGGTTCCACGGTCGTGTTGTGCTGCACTTGGGCCTTGAGAGGCTTCCGCCGGGTGCGGGAGGCCCCCTCCCCGGCCACGGGGGGGTTCGCAGCCGGGCTCCCAGAGGCGGGCACGGCCCCCAGAACCGCAGCCGCCTCGTCCAGCAAGCCGTCCAGTCGGTGGGTCGTGCGCTTGCGTGGCGGCACTCGGCCGCCGGGGGGCGACGCGCTGCCGGGGTCGGCGGGTCCGGGCTCCTCGTCGCCCCAAGAGGGGCGAGCCGTTGCCGGGGGTGGGGCGGCTGCGTGGGGCGCCGGCAGCGGCACAACGTGCGGCGGTGGGCTCGTGGGAGTGGTCGCAAGGAAGGACGGAGGGCCACCAGAAGTCACAAGACTTGCGGCTAGGGATTGGGGGGACAGGCGAGTGAGCGGAGCCCGCCCCGGCTGGGACATGATGGCGGGGAGCGAGAGGCCATTCTGAGGAGACGCTGGCGGAGACATGTTGTTCGAAATGCGGATGATTGGAGAGAGTGGCAGGAGGAGAGGTCGGTGCGCCGTCAGAACCGTTTGGGGTGGCGAATTCAATACCGAAGGATCCATCCCGCCTGACGGAATAAAATGAACCGGGAACGGTTGGGTAGTTTTCATTGTGGTTGGAAGGGCCGTTGGTGGTGAAAGCGGAGGGGGTGCCGCTTGTGAAGAGTCGGGCAAATGTCCGGTGCAATGAGGCCTGTTCTGGGTGGATGAACCCAAATCTGCCAGGCGCCTCACAGAACAAAAGTCTGTTGCGGGTTCATGAACGCTTGAAGACATTAAATGACCGGAAGGTTGCAGAGTTTGGATCCGCGCGAGAGTCTCGTCGGTTGGAGGCACAAGGCGACGAGAGGTCTTGACTTGCGCTAAAGGATGGAGTGATGTCAGCAAGTTGATCTCAAAGAAAACAAAGACCCAACGGAAATGGACACGCTCTTTCAAATGGTCTTTGCGAAACGGGCAGAAGGTCAAAGAGACCCTCGCCGGCCATCGCTGCACGGGTCCCCATGAACTTCTCGAGCGATTTCCCCACATCGGAAAATGTAGTCTTAAGTGACGTTCATCTTACAGCGCATCAGGGACAACAAGTTTCTTGTTTTTCCATACGAAAGATCGATGGCGGCCGCGTCCGGCCGACCCAGCCAGCTGTTGATTCTGATGGTGATCTTGACCTATGGCGTGACGAAACACTTGCGATCCAACATCTGCTGGCGACTCCATTAGATTTTGTGGGTCTCCAGGTCAATTTCCCGCCGTGCCGTTCTGAGACGATTGCTCGGTTTTAGGTTTGGATGGGCGCCTTGTTGGCGTGCGACTACCTTCTTTGTCAACAAGACTATCTTCGACAATGCGCACTGGTCGAGTTGGGGAGCGGCGTGGGTCTGACTGCCTGCGTGGCCAGTCGTGTGTGCCGCAGCGTCGTTGCGACCGACTGCCACGAGCGGGTGCTTGACCTCTGCCAGTCGAACCTTGGGGCAAACCACGCTTCGCAGAATAGCCGCGTCCGCTTTCTGGACTGGGCCACGACACGTCCGCCTGGCCTCTTGTTGACTTTGTTGTCTACATACTGTTTAGCCCCCCAGGTACCCCACCCAACTGTGAGTCCGCTGTACTGCTGGTCATCGGATGAAGTTGCGGAGCTCTCCGTGTGCCCGTTGTATCTGGCCGCCGATACCATCTACCAGATCGAGGCAACAGATGCGCTGTTCGGGTTCCTTCGGTCCGTGCCGGCAATCCGCGCATGATAATGACCTCACCACCTGCAGGAAGTACATGCCATCTGTCCACACGCTGCCCTCTGCCCGGTGGAGCCCCGCGGAGATCCCACCGTGGCCCCGCTGCGTCTTTGCGGTCGAGCGAAGGATCAACTTCCTCCTCGAGCTCGAGGCGCCCGCAAGCCCGTTCTACGAGCACTTCCGAGAACTCTTTTGGGAGTTGGCCGAGGACGAGCCGGGGCCGGAGGAGGCCGGCTTCGTGGGGCGGCAGGTTCCCCTGGAGAGGATCCCCCAGCAGATGCTCGGCTACACCAGAACGCCGCAGTTACAGATCTGGGAGGTCTTTCACTATGCCCCGCAGGATAATCCCCGGAGCTGAGAGAGAGAAACCACGAACAGCCCCAACTGAACGGCAGCGGACACAAGAAGGCACACGGAGGGAGCGGACACAAACGGAGGGGAGAAAAGCAAACGCAAACAACCACCCAACCAAGCCCAACCAAGTCACCGTTGGATGCCTGAAGTGCCTTCGAGCATCATCTCTGGTTCGCCCATCTTCTCGCCGGGAGGTGACCCGGGCTGCGGGGCATAGAGGCCCGATTGGGACCCATCGGGCTGGGCCCCAGTGGCGGGGAAAGTCTGGCCTGGGCGGAGGAGTTGGGGTACAGGCGCAGAGGCTTGCAAAAGGGCGGCTGTTTCTTGGGCCGTGAACTGTTCCACCACGAAGGTCCCGTAGGCTGCTGTGCCGGCATGACCCACGGGTGCAGCAGGAGCTGTGACCTATTTCGAAAGTTTAGTGATCGACACGCCCAAAAATATGTGGCAAAGGACCTTGAAAAGTCTCCCCAAATCGCCCTAAAGAGACGACATTTCAAGATGAAACGTGATGAAATGCAACGAAAACGGACCGCAATCGCGAAACTCACATCACCTGTTTGCGGAGTTGTTGCGAATGAAAGTTGGATCATATTTCCGGTTCCCTGGCCAGCTTCAAATGAGGCAACACCAGCGCAGCTAAGAAAGATTTCCAATTTGAGATTGAGGGACACAAACGCCGAACCCTTCGCCCTTGTTGTTTTCTTCCGTATGGATCGCGATATCAACAGTGTTTGGCTATGGAAATCGGACGTATTGCACCTGTTGACAAGCACACAGACCTGAACGGTGCTAAATGCCACGACATGTCCACGTTGCATGGAAATACTACCAAAGGCCAGTAGAGGTACGTTGGTCCGATTCTCGATCCTTAAACACACAATTGACATCGAAGGATGGCGTCGAATTTAAACGAGCTTGCCTGAAAGGCCAAGGTCAAGATGGCTCATCCCGCAGGAATTCACCGAATCCTTGTTCTGCAAGGCTCTAAAGTGGCACTTCAGAAACGTGCTGGACTTGATTGGATCGTTCGCCAGAGAAAATCTCACCCGCGGACAAGTGGTGTTTGATGTGATTGTTTCAATCGCGCTTATATTCATTTGCGGTGTAGCAAGCGGTCTCACGCTTGCATATCTTTCTTTCGACATCACCAATTTGTCTGCGTTGCTATTTTCACACAGTTCCGACGACGTGCTGCTCATCAGACGGATCCTGAAAACAACCGGAACGCCGAAAGAGCGTCGGCACGCTACTCGAGTTGAGCCGCTTCTCAAACGGCGACATCTCCTCCTGGTCACCCTGGTGCTCACGAATGTCCTGGGTGCCGAGGCACTTCCCATTTTCTTCGACAAGTCCGTCGTGCCGCCACCTTCCCAGCATCTCCTCGCACCGGTAGACTCGTCCCAAGTTGGCTTGCCATTCTCCTCTCTGTCACCGCCATTTTGCTTGTGGGAGAGATCCTCCCACAAGCCCTCTTTCTGAGGTTTCGTTTAACTATCTGTGCCTGGGCCGCGTGGCTCATCTGGGGTCTCTTTGCGCTCTTCTATGTCTGTGCACCACCACCCCGAACGGGGTACTTACAAGCTCACAGGTTGTGGCATGGCCCATTTCCAAGGTGCTTGATTTCTTTTTGGGGAAGGACCACGCAACCGGATATAGCCGTTCCGGACTCAAGGAACTCGCGGGCATGCAACAGAACCTGACGACCGACGAAGTCACCATGATTCACGGTCTTTCGATCGATCCGCCCGTTGCTTCATCTCTTTCCCAGGAGTGCTTGAATTGCGCGAGAAAGTTGTCGCTGACGTCCTGACCCCGCTTGAGGATGTTTTCATGCTCTCCTTGGATCACCCCCTGGATCAGAGTACCATGAGTCTCATCCTTTCTCGCGGCCACAGCCGAATCCCTGGTCCAGTCTATCTTTTCTCTCGCACCTAAACTGTTGTCGGAACAGTCTACGACGGCGATCGGTCGAACATTGTGGGAATGCTACTTGTCAAACGGCTGATCGCAGTCAATCCCGCAGATGCCCGTCCCATCCGCTCCATCTCGCTTCACCCCTTGCCGGCTGTCGAACCGACACACGACCTTTTCTCCACTCTGAATGAGTTTCAGCAGGGTCGGAGCCACATGGCCGTGGTACGCGAAGAGATTCCTACGTTCGCCCCAGCTCCTTCGAGCCCCACATTAGACCAGAGTCAGCATCCATTCGCAGAAGCCCGCGCAGCGCTGAAGGGGGGACGGGTCACAAAGTGGGCCCGAGCCCTACCTCCAGATGACGACCTCCAGCATCCCTTGCTTGAGTCGCCACCAAGCCCGTCTCGACACTGGGGGCGCGTTCTGGGGATTGTCACTCTCGAGGACGTGATCGAAGAGCTCATCAAGGTCAGGATCATGCGAATCCCCGCTCCGCGACCTCACCCGCTCACATCAGGAAGAGATTGAAGATGAAACCTCGCGGATGGTTCTTCGTCGCAAAACTCGCCCCAGACCACCGGGCGACTACGCAGCTCGCTGCGCGCTGAAAGCCTTCCGAAAGTGGCGCCTCAAAGCACGGCGGCGAGCAGGACGTGGAATGACGACACCGGCCTCCCGCGCCCCCTCTCGGTCGACTTTTGCCTCCCCTAAGATCGCGCATTCCACATGGCCAATCCCCACGATTGGACCCGACCCAGAGACGACGACAACGACGGTGACAACGAGCGTCATCACTGCCATGCCCCCACCTGCTCCTCGCAAGGCCGTTCCTCGCAAACAAGAAGAGAAGTAGGACATCTTTTGGATGGATTGTACAAATTCTCAAACAGGCACAATACTGTGGGAGAACGCAGACGCCCAAATACTCACTCACATACAAAGACACGCACACACACACCGACAGCTCTCACCGCGCCCCGCGCCAATTCCTGTCGGGGTGGATGGCGATCCGAAGAGGAGCCCCCATTTCAGGGGCTCGGTCGACCGACCGAGCCCGAGCGCGCCCGAGCGCGGATGGGGCAGTTGGAGGGCGTGGCCGAGCTCCGACAGCCGTCGGGTCCAGCGGGTGGGGAATGCTCATTCCTGCAGACCATCGAGGAGGGCAGAGTTGTTGTTGTGCGAAAGGGGATTGAGCGGCAGACCGGGGTAGCTGGTCTCGGTGAGACGCTTCATCTGTTTGCCCTCGTAAAAGGCTCGGTAGTTCGGCTTTGGCTTAGGGGGCGGAGGAGGGCATGGCTTGTGGGTGCCTATCGAAGCGAGTGAGCATCGGCCGAGAGATAAAGACGCCACAGACGAGGATATGATGAATCGAACCCGTCCCGATACGGGCCGGTCGGACCGACAAACGTGTCAAAAACTGGCTTTCGTCCCTGAAGGGCACCACAGAGGCGCTGGAGAGTCTGGGGTTCCCGGTCGAAGTTGGCCTCCCCTCGGAGCCAATCCCGATGGAGAGGACTCGCGGCCTCATCCCGAGCCTCGCTCACGTATGTGTCCGCAAACCGGGCAGCCCGTGGGAATGGAGGTGGTGTGGGAGCACCACGATGCGTCTGCAGAGTCCGGGTCGAGAGTTCGCTCACTGCGCGAGGGGAATGACAAGACGTGCGGATAAAAACAGACATCTCGAATAAGACGAGCCAGGGCGACGGAGCGACGGAGGGCTCAGTGGAGTGCCTGGGGAGCGCTGAGAATCAGTTTCAACCAGTCTCCTGGGCGAAGTGGCGCTCATCATTCCAGTAAATTTAATGTTCCGCCGCAGAAAGTCGGGAGTAGACGGCGTGCCGAATTGGGGTTCAACTGCAGGAGCTCCATAAAATCTCCCCTCTACCAAGGCTTTGGTCAATGGCAACTCCGGATGTGATGGGTCCACAGGAGTCATACGGAATGCATTGGTCAATGCCAGAGCCGTCGGGTCATAATGACACCGAGAGGGCCTGAGAGGGGCCATGCGAACTGGCTGATTTTTTGTGGGCTTATACGCTCGTTGGATGGCGTTCATCAAAAAAAAAAACCCAAACGGTTCGGGGGTATATTTCCAAAGGGTGGACGCGCCTTTTCTCATTTGACTCGGCACCGCGATGAACTCTGCCCAATTAAAAAGTATAGGGATCGCAGGATTTTACGGTCAGTGAGGGCAGAATAATTGAGTTTCACGATCCTTTTCCCGTCTAGCCACGGTTTCCATTACCATCACATTTTTCAACAGGGCAGTGTTTTACTCGTACAAATTTAATTTCCCGAATATTGTTTCTGCCCTTCAAATGATGTTCTCCCTTTCCTTTTTGATCCTCTTCGGAAAAATCTTCCACCAAATCCAGCTTCCTGCCTTGTCTTGGGAGAACTTCAATCGGGTCCGCAGTGGCTGCAATTCGCAGGCCAATCTTTTTACCTTTCACCTTGTAGCAATCGCTCCACTCCTTTTTTTTCTTGACGAATGTCCCCACGGGCCTGGCTGCCCTTCGATATCTGAACATCCCCATGTTCAGCACCCTCCGGAGAATCACCACCTTGCTCGTGATGGTCTTCGACTTTTTCTGGCGGGGGATTAAACTCCCCAGTGACGAAGTCATTTCAGTGGTTGTCATGGTCCTGGGTCTGCCGTCGCCCTGTGCCATCCATGCTCATATCCCCTCCGACCTGGCTGTCAGCTGCGGCTGTTGCCGGGGTGGGCGACCTGCAATTTAGCTTCTTGGGGTATCTATTCTGTTTCCTGAACTGCGTCTTCACTGCGGGCTTCCTGGTGAGCACCCGGAAGGCCAAGGCCGACACCCACCTGGGCGACGTGGCCCTGCTCTTCTACCCCAACCTGACGGCCATCGGGTTCATGGTGCTGCTGGCCTGGGTCTCGGGCGAGTTCGACGGGTTGGCCCTGTGGCCCCGGGAGTTCGCCAGCAACCCCATGTTCTGGGTCCGGGCAGCGTCCCCCCCCCCCCCGGACGAGGCTCGGCTGCCTGCTCGGCTCTGTCTGATTGGCCACCCGGCGATGATCGGGGTGTGTATGGGTGGATTTGGGACGCACAGGTCTGCCTGAGCATGTCTGCCGTGCAGGCCTTCATCCTCAACTACGCGACCTTCCTCTGCTCCAACCACAACTCCCCCCTCGCCACCAGCGTCACCGGTCCGCGGCCCGCACTGGTGCCTCTCTCTTCCCCCTCCCCTCCCCTCCTCTCATCCTCTCCCCCCTGCCCCGGTGCTCGCGTCTCATTCCCGTTCGGCCCTCTCCGCCCGTACCCCGCCCCGCCTCGCCCCGGTCGGCCGACCCTTCCGCTTCTGGCGCCGCCCGTGCGGATGGGTGCGCATGTGCAGGCCAGATCAAGAACATCGCCCAGATCTCGCTGGGCATGGTCTGGTTCGGGGACGTCCAGTACGACCCCCTCAACACGGTGGGCCTCGTCATCGGCATCGTCGCCTCCATCTGGTCGGCACCCAGCCCAGCACCTCCAATGCAATGCCCCCCCAAATGCCCCGTCCCGGCCAATGGCCCGTCATCCGTCCCTCAGCCCTGCCCTGCCCTGCCCTGCCCTGCCCTGCCCTGCCCTGAGCGCCTCTCCCCTTTCCGATTTTGACTCCCCCCCCCCCCCCCCCGCGCAGGTACGGGTACCTCAAGTACCAGCAGACGGCCTCCCGAAAGCCCATCCTGCCCGCTGGCATCAGCGAGCCGGCCCGCCGCGTCTAATGCGGTGCTGCCGCCCCTCTCCTTCCCGTCCCCTCTCCGTCCGTCCCCTCTCTCCGTCCGTCCCCTCTCTCCGTCCGTCCCTCCCCTCCTGGCCCCGCGACAAGAAAAGCATCCCGGGCGCTCATCTTGGCGGTCAGGTCAGCTCTGGGGTGGGTGGGAGGGAGGGTTCTTGAGTGGGGGGGGGGGGGGGCTGTGTCTGGGCTGCGTGTGGGTGGTTCTGTGGGCGCGCTCACCACTTGGAGTCCCGGTCGCGCCTCGGCTGGGGCCCTCCGCCGTCCCGGTCCCGGGGGTCGCCGCCCCTGTCCCGGTCCCAGTCGCCCCTGTCGCCCCGGCCCCGGTCCGCCTCCCGGTCTCGGTTGCCCCAGTCCCGGTCGCGCGGGGGGCCGGCTCGCGGGTCCCGTGGGGGTTCCCTGTCGCCCCTGTCCCTGTCCCTGTCCCTGTCCCTGTCCCTGTCGCCCCTGTCCCGGTCTCTGTCGGCCCGGTCCCAGTCCTGGTCGCGATGCTCGCGGAAGTCGCGCGGGGCGCCGGGTGGGGGTCCGTGCCAGGGCTCGCCCCCGGCCCCGCTGTGCATCCGCTGCTCCTGCCGCCGCCGGTAAAAGTCGTGCGGCTGGGCGGCCCCACGGTACCGGCGCCGCGCTGCACGGGCGATGGGGGCCGCGTGGGGGGGCGGGGAGGGCCGAACAACATGAGACGCAGCCAAGTCACCAACCCCCCCCCCCCCCCCCCATGCCACCCATCCGCCCATCGCCCAACCGTCCAACCTCCCCGTGCCACGGACTCTCGTCGTCCTCCTCCTCCTCGCCGAAGATCCTGGGGTGCTTCATGCCGGCCACCGGCTGGGGGCCCCCCAGAGCCGGGGGCACCCCCATGGGCGGCGGGGGCGGGGGCGGCGGGGGTGGCGTCATGCCGGCGGGGACCCCGCCAGGGGCGGCAGGCCACATGCCCCCTGGGGGCGGCGCGCCGGGGGGTGGCGGGGCCCCGTCGGGCATGGGGAGGGCCATCTTGACGAGGGCCTGGTAGACGTACTCGACCGAGGGGCACGGGCCCCGGTAGACGGCGGGCAGCTTGGCGATGAGGGGCATCAGGAACTCGGGCGGCCGCATTCGGCCGGCCGTCACGTCGACCGGCGGGCCGCCCCCCATGCCGCCCTCGGCCGGGGGGGCCGACGAGGGGGGCGGGGCGGGCACCAGGTCGGCCCGGTAGGGGATGAGCAGCTCCCGGTCGGGCAGGGGCAGCCCCTTGGCGGCCAGGGCGCCCGTCGGGGCCAGCGTCTTGAAGGTCATCTCGCCCTCGTCCAGCTCCCGGTCCTCGCCTCGGTCCCCGGGCGGGACGGCCGGGGCAGGACCCGCACCCGAGCGGGCCCCCGCGCCACGCCGGCCCCGGGACGGGTTGTCCTCGTCCTCCTGGAGGGGGGGGAGGAGGAGGAGGAGGAGGGGGAGGGGGAGGAGGATGGCGGATGGATGTCAGGGGGAGCCCCAGCAGGTGGCGGGGTGGTGGCGCGGGGAGGTGGGCGGCGCGAGGGGCGGCGGGGCGCCGGACGGGAGCCGGGGCCTCCTCCAGGCTGCGGAGCTCCTTGACCGAGCAGGGCCACAGGTCCCCGAACCGGTACCGCCGGACCAGCCCCAGCGACAGGCTCGACGTGTCTGCGGCGCCCACACCCCGAAAAGGGCCATCACCCCCCCGGGGGGCACAGATGAAGAAGAGGAATCACGATGGGGATGGATGGAGATTGGGAATGGGGGAATGGGGGAATGTGGGGATGGGGGGGATGGGGGGGGATGGGGATGGGTGGCAGCGGACCGGGGCCCGGGAATGCCTCGGCCATGCGCTTCTCCAGCCGGGCGGCCGCGGCGAAGTTGCCGCATCGATTCTCGAGGCCGATGTACGCCACGAAGATCTCCCGCGCCTGCGCCACCAGGGCCGCCGACCCCGCCGACCACCGCGTGAGCAGAGCACACAGGCAGGCAGGCCAACCGCAGGGGGTGCGGCAGGGGGGAAGGATGGATGGCCGAGGGCGGGCAGACATCGGCTGGCAGGCTGGGGGCGGCCAGGGCGTGCTCGTAGAGGGCCCGCAGGTCTGCGGTGCAGAGGTGAGGCCCGGGCGGGTTGTGGGCAGCGGTGAGTCAGTGCGTCCGACGGGAATCGGGTGGGGCGGTGGGCAGCCGGCCTCCATCCCGCCTCTACCCCCTGGACGAGTGTGGGTACCCGGGGGGGGGGGGGGGGGGGGGGGGGGGGGTGCGTGCAGACTGTTCGTCGCCCCTGTAGGCGAGGAAGCGGCCGTACGCCATGACGTATGCCGTGTCGCGGATGCCGCGGTGGAGGCCCAGCTCCCAGATGGCCCGGGCCAGGGCCGGGTTGCGGTTGGCGAAGAACTCCATCTCGGCGGCCGCCTGGTAGACCTGGTGGGTGCTCACGCTGGGCGGGGCACGGCAGGCAGTCACAAACACCTTGCGGGCGCTCTCGGGGCCCTGCCGAGGTGGTCGAGGAAGGGAAGGGGAGCGGTGAGGGGACGGGGCGCAGGGGCAGTGGGTGGCGGGATTGGGCATGGGCATGGGCATGGGCATGGGCATGGGCATGGGCATGGGCATGGGCATGGGCATGGGCATGGGCATGGGCATGGGCATGGTGGGGGGGTCTGGGACCTCGGTCCGCCTGACGAAGCGCTGGAACTGGATGAAGGCCAGGGCCGAGGGGGCCGCCTGGATGAGGTGCACGTAGACCGCGTTGGCCGCGTCCACGCGCCTGGGCGGGCCCGAGGCCCCAGCGGGGAGGGACGGAATCGTCAGACGGGCGGCCAGGGCGGCAGGCGGGCGGGCGCAGGAGGGTGAGGTGGGGTGGGATGGCGGCGGCGGCGGGAGGCAGGCGGACTTTGCCGACTCGAGGAGGTCGGCCGCCGCGAAGTGGAGCAGCTCGCACTTGGGCAGGGCCTGCAGCGACTGGGTGAAGACGGCCACGGCCGCTGCGCCACCCCACCCACCCCGCAGGGCCACAGCAAAGGGCGGGCGGGGACCCCCAAAGCGGCACGAGAGGAGGCATGAGGAGACGTCTGGTCGCGTCCCAGCCAGACTTCGTGCCTCCCCTGGAGACCCATGGGCGTCCTCCCTCCTCCTCCTCTCCCCTCCTCCTCCCTCCTCCCCTTCTCCCCGTCATGGCACCACCCCGTCACCCCGTCGTGGGCACCACCCCGTCCCTCCCAAGGGTCCCTGTCCCTGCCTGCCGACGGACCGTCGGTGTGGCCCGACTGGGCCTCGTAGTTGGCGAACTGGACCCAGATCCCCGGGAACAGCCGCAGGCACTGCAGCGCTTGCCTGGGCCAGGGGGGGCGTGGTGGTGGTGGGGTGGTGGTGGGGGGGGGAGGAAGCGGTGTTTGCGGTTGTGGTGACCTGTGTGAGCGCGTGCGTCTGCACGGGATGGTGGGGTGGGGTAGGGTGATGTCCCCGGCCATAGTGAGCCCTGCTGCAGTGCCAGGCGTCCCCGCTGGTGGGGGCGCAGAGGCAGGGCCGTATGGGGCCGGGTCCTTGATGGACTGCTCTTGCCCTGGGGGTAGACGGGTGCCTGACAAGCGCCACGGAACCACCCGTTCTGTTGCCCCGGGGCGGGTCATGGGGTGTGTGGGGAAGAGAGACGGCGGGTGGGTGGGGGTGGGTGAGGGTGTCGACCTGAAGACGAAGGCGACCCGGTCGTGGTGGGCCTCGGGGTCGAGCTTGACCGGGTTGCTCCGCTCGAAGGCCACCAGCCGCAGCCACTGGGCCACCTGGTGCTGCTCCGAGGCCAGCCCCGTGGGCGGGCAGGCAAGCCCGCTGAACCGGATCGCTGGGCCGGCGAGAGGGAGGGCGCCCATGGGGGGAGCCGCGCGGTGAGCACAAAGGGACGGGGCGCGCTCAGCCGTGTCGGTGTGGCAGCACGGGGCTCAAACCAAGGGGCGGGGGCTCGACCCAGACGGCAGCAAGTGTGCGTACGAGTGCGAGTGTGCGCCTGCGCGCATGCGTGTGTGCGCCTGGGCGGACCTTCGGCGAGGGGCATGCGGCGGTGGTGGGCCTGGCTGGCCGCGTTGTACTTGGGGCGGAACTCGTCCAGGATGCGCTTCCCCTGCGCTCCCCCGGGCCCCCAAAAAGACGGGCGGTGTTGATGGCGGGTGCATCTGGGGGGATCGGAGGGGGATGGGGGATGGGCGGCGGCGAGGGGCCATGGCGGGCGGACGAGGGTCATGTCGAGGGAGGTCTCCCACTGCTCGTAGGCGTGCCAGATGGCATCGGCGCCCACCATGGGCACCAGGGCGGCCCGCTGGTAGATCCGGCGCAGCATCGTGATGCGGTCGCCTTCCATCTGCGGCGCGCGGAGGGGTGAGGATGAACCTCCGGGGGTGGGGGGTGGGGGGGGGGGGGGGGGGGGGGGGATGAAGCGACGGGGGGATACCGACCGGCTCCTCCTTGGCAAAGTTGATGTAGTCGTTCCACAGCGGGGTGGCGTTGTGGTCGCACCCGACGTGCTGCACGGCCAGGTCGAATGCCTTCCGCATCTCTTCCCGTTCCCCTTTCTTCGAACGCACGTACTGCACCACCCCGGGTTGAGGAGGGGAGCAGCATGAAGGGGGGAGTGGAAGTCGGAAGTGCAGACAGTCAGGTACGACTTCCATAAAGAAACGTCAGTGCATTGAAGAAGACAGCGTCGAAAAAGCGCCTCAACACGGTCGGGGTGGTTTGCGTCGGATTCCATACCGATGTAAATCTTCCAGTATTTCCCCTGAATCGGTGATGAGAGAGCAAAGAGTAGCAATAGTACACACAGACCGCGGTGGGGAATGTCTCGAGGAAGCGCTCAAAGTACTTGCGAGCGTTATCGACAGACTGCGATTGAGCATGACGAATCAGGGTCCGCCAGGCGTCCAAATCGTACTGATTCCGTTCAAGGGCTTTTTCAGTTTGTTTTAATGCATGGCTTTTCTCCCCGGTCTCTGATGACATCAGGAGTCCAGGGACCCGAACACAGCCCAAATCGCGCGAGGCAATTCTCGCTCTTCCGCTTGGCCAGCCAAACCGGCCAGCTGTTCGATGCGGCGAGTCCGACGTGATGGGGCTCCCGATTTTGACGCGAACTATGAACCACCTGTTATGAAGGTGCTCCGCTTCCCCATTTTCTTGGGTGATACAATGCGCCATTTTTTGTTTATTTTGATGGCTATTTTGCAACCCTTGCTGGAGGAACCTGAAAAATCCCAAACTCCAGTCCCCAAAACCCACCCGAATCGCAAAAAGATTGTGCGCTCCCGCAGACGACGAGCACTCCGGCGCGCAATCTACCGTCTCTTCATTCTCCAGTTTTGGTTCGCGGCTCTTGTGGGGGTCGCGTTTCTCTCGTACCGTTCCTTGGTTTACTGCAAGCCCCGGCTGACTGCGTGGTATATCAAGAAGCTGGAGCCCTTTGTTCCGTTCCCTCCAGTCCCCGTCTGCGCCACGCACACATCCCTCTCGGGTCGAGCACTTCCCTGGCCTTGTAGGAATTTCTCCGTGTGGTTCTTCGCTCCTTGGTTGGCTGGTCGATCGCCGTCCCCGAGGTGATCTTCATGATCGGCTTCTACGGGGGGATTCTCTCCCCAGGCGCGACGTTCACCTTCCGGGGGCAGGCCCTCCGGCTGGGCCTCTGGAAGTACTCCGTCCTGCACGCCCTGACCGACCTGCTGGCCGTCCTCTTCACGGGGCTGGTGTCCCTGGGCGGCCTGCAGCTGCCCAACCTGGTGCGGTACTTCTTCGCGGCCGAGCCCGAGGAGGAGGACGACGAGGACACGGATGGCTACGCCGCCGCCCCCGAGCCGGCCCCGGCCCCGCCGCCCGCCCAGCCGGCACCGGCACCGGCACCGGGTCGTCCCGATGGCGTGGACGACGAGACCTGGGAGGCCATCCAGCTGGCCGCCGCCAACGGGGACGCCGATAACTACGCCCACGCCCCCGACTCGGCCGCCGCCACGATGGCCCCTGCTCCCGCCGGCCCAGCGGCGGCCCCTGCTCCCGCGACGGCGACGGCTGCCGCCGTCACAGACCGGCGCCCGGGCAAGTACTGGAGGTCGGCCTCATCCTCCCCACCCCACCCCACCCCACCCCCCTTCCGGTTCCTTCCCTCCCCTGCCCACCGCGCCCACCGCGCCCACCGCTGCCCAGCCGCCACTCACCCTGCTCCCGCCCCAGCGAGCGCGGGTACCGCCCGCATGGGGTGCCGCTGGCCTGGCGGCATCTGGACGAGGACACGCGCCCGCGGTGGGTGAAGAAGCTCGAGGGGGAGACCCCCGGCTACCTCAGCTTCGTCCTGCGCCAGCTGGAGCTGACCCTGGTCAACCTGCTCGTGGCCGCCCCCGCGGCCGTCATCCTGGCGGCCCCCTGGCGCTGGTCCAAGGTCGGTGCCCCCCCCCCCCCCCCCCCCCCCCCCCCCCCCCCACCACCCCGTGGGTCAGGTCGGCACGTTTGAAAGGATCTGTGTGCCTGATGCTTCAAGGGCACTGTGCGGGGTCTGAAAAGGGGTGGTTCTGCTCATCTGGATCTGCCTCTGTGGCAACGGCGGGTGCGGCGCTCGCAGACCCACCGCAAGCTCGGCCGGACCCGGAACCCCTTCATGCGGCGGGGCATCCTCTTCGCCCAGGGCGTCCACGCCCTCCTCGACCTGCCCTGGCTGCTCATCTGCCTGCTGCCCATCCTGCTGACCGGCTGGCGCGCGCCCCGCCTCTGGCGCGACCTTCGCGGTCCGTCCAGCAGCCACGCGGCCCCTGTCGTCATCGTCTTCGTCTTCGCCATCATCATCATCATCATCGCCACCATCATTCGTTCTGTTCACACGCCCCTCGCCTGCGCCCTCTACGCCCCGCCCACACCCCCGGGCGCAGGCCGTTCGGTGCGGCACATGCGGTCGACCCTGTTCGGGCACTGGTGCGCCTGGCTGACGGAGGTCTTCTGCGGGCTGCTCTGCCTGGGCCTGACCCTGGTCCCCTGGCGGGCCCCGCTGCTCTGGCTCGACATGGCCAAGCGCCCCATCCGCCTGCGCCAGGTCCCTCCTGCGCCCCGCCCGCCCGGCCGCCACTGGGGCCCCCGCCCAGCCTGCCCCCCGGCTCGGACCCCACAGACAGACAGACCATTGTCTCACCGCGTCCCCGCACCCCCCCCCCCCCCCCCCCCCCCCCCCACCCACCCACCCACCCCCGTTCCGGCCTCCCTCTGGGCGCAGCGGCTTGAGGTGCGGCGGGAGGAGTCGCGCAAGCGGATCGAGCGGGAGCACAGCAAGGCCGTGGCCCGGATGCTGGACTGGCTGGGGACGGGCTACGAGTGGCTCTCGTGGCGCGAGGTGGCCGACGAGGAGGAGCGCCACCGCCGCCTGATGGAGCCCGCCTGGTACGAGCAGGGCTGGCGCGCGGTCGCCCTCGGCCAGGCCTGGTCCGCGCTCGGGCACACACCTGCCCCCTCCCCCGCGGGTGCCCTGCGCTCGCCGCTGACCCCGAGGCGCCGCCCCGCCCCGTGCGTTGGCTCCCTTGGGTGGGGGGTGGGGGTGGGTGGCGCAGGTACGGGCTGATGGACCTGCCCGCCGTGGTGGGCGCCCTGGTCCTGCTGGTGACCCGCCTCCACGCGGCCGACTTCCTGGAGGCCCTCCGCAAGCGCCGCGCCAACCCCGACGCCGAGGTCCGCACCCTACGCCCCCTCCACCCCCAAGGGACGCCACCCCCCTTGCTCCTTGCTCGCGCCCTCATCCGCCCCCGGCCCTCCGCCGCTCCCCCTGCGCTGCAGTACGCCCCGCGGTTTTCCCTGCTGCACGACGCGGTCTGGGAGGCGGGCAGCCGGCTGGCCCTCGAGGTGGGGGCGGTGGTGCTGGCCCTGGCGGTGACCCTGGTCTCGCCCCTGCGCGCCTACTACCTCATCCTGCCCTCGATCCGCTGCCGGACGGTCGCCCACCTCGGTCGGCCAGCCCTCCCCGCCCCTCCCCCCTCCGTCCCCCCGTGCCGCCTTCCCTCCCCCGCCTCCGCCGCCCGATGGGACCCTCGTCGGCTGAGCGCACGCACTCGGCTGGGGTGGGCGGGTGGTGATGGCGGCCGTGGGGGCTGGGCAGTGCACGACCCGCGGATGCTGCCCGAGCTTGTCTGGGTCCTGGTGGGCCACGCCCTGCTGGCGCCCCTCGACCTGCCGGTCCTCCTGATGGCCGGCCCCGTCCTCGGCTCGGTCCGCCACCAGCCGACCTCCTGGCCCACCCTCCCCGCACCGTCTCAAGACCGACCCCGCGCGCTGCCTCCCATCAGCCCTCGCCCATCGGCGTTCCCCTCGCCCACCCACCCACCCCCCTGCCGTCCCCCCTGCCCCCCCCTCGCGCGCAGTGGCGGCACTGGCGCTTCATCCGACGGGCGCGGCCCCTGTGGCCCCAGTTCCCCATCTACTCGGCCGCCTCCCTCGCGGCCACCGCCCCAGCCGCCACCTCCACCGCCACCACCGCCGCCGCCGCCGCCACCACCACCATCGTGGGCGGCGGCTCCCTGTCGGACTCGCTGGCGGCTGCCTTCTCGGGGCTGTCGCTCTTCTCGGGCTGGGGCTGGGGCTGGGGCGCGGCCGACCCGCAGCCGCCCCTGGTGCTGGTGCCCCACGAGCACGCCACCCGGCTGATGGGCCTCGTGGTGGCCGAGTTCTGGGCGGGCCTGATGGGCGACCTGCCCCACGTGGTCCTCCTGCTGGCCACCCTGTGGCGCCTGCCCAAGTGCCTGGGGGAGCTCTTCCCCGGGCTGGCTCGCCGCCTGCCCTTCCGCAAGGCCGCCCCGGCGGCCCCGGCGGGCGAACCGGAGACCCTCGGGGTGACCCTGGCCCTGCACGCTACCCCCGAAGGGATCGGGTCCCTCTCCGAGCTGACCCTGGGCGGGGGCGGGGGCGGCGCCGCGATGATGGTGCCCGTGACCAACAGCTACACGCCGCCCGCCCCCGAGGGCGCCCCCAAGGGCAGACAACCCGGCAGCGGGGGCGCCCCGGCCGAGCCGCTGGACGGGCCGACCCGTTTCCGGGTGGTGGTGCGGGCCCACTTCGTGCAGACCCTCTGGGACCTGCCCTTCCTGCCGGCCGCCCTGCTGGTGGGGGCCTGCGCCTGGCGGCTGAAGGAGTTCCTGGCCCAGTGGCGCCTGCTGGAGGCCAACCAGGCCATGCTCCAGCAGGAGCAGCTCACACTCGAGAAGCAGGTCGCCCAGCAGCGCAAGGAGGACGCCGACTACCGGGATACCGTCCGCAAGTGGCGCAAGGCGGGCGGCCGTGGACGGCCCCCACCCCGCGCGGGGGCAGCAGGGGCCCCGGGCCACCCGGCCACGGCGGCCGCCGTCGCGAGCCTTGCCGACGCCGAGGAGGACAGCGTCTTCCGGTCGAAGAAGGCCTCCTTCGCCCTGTCCAGCTCGGCCCACGCCTACGCCACTTCGCGCCTGCGCGGCGAGGCCCTCCGCGAGCAGCAGCACGACCTCATCCGCAAGATCCACGCCGAGGAGCACGGTCCGCTGCCCTGGCCCTGGCCCTGGCCCTGGCCCTGGACCGAATGACATGATGACCCGGGCCTCGATGACCCCGGCCTCGATGTCGATGACCCGGCCTCGATGACCCCGGCCTCGATGTCGATGACCCGGGCCTCTGATGGCCCTGACCCTGGCCCTGACCCTGGGTCTTCTCCGCCTGGATCCTGTGGGGTGTGTGTGGCAGCGGCCAGCCGGAACAGCGCCGAGGTCCGGGCCCGGCAGGCCTACCGGCGCTGGATGGACTGGCTGGTGGGCCGGGTGGGGAGCCCCGCGACCCGCCTCGACTGGGAGCTGCGCTCGCTGCTCGTCCGCCAGGCCGCCACCGACATGCTGGATGTGCTCTGCGTCGGTCCGGCTGCCGCCCCTTGTCCCGCCCCTCCCGCCGCCACCCGCAGCACGCAGGGCTCCCATCTGACGGGGTGCCCTGGGCGGTTGGGGGGCAGTCTTTGCGGTGTTGCTTGTGGTGACGGTCCGCCACGCGCGGCGCTTCCTGCGGAGCCTGGTCGACTCCATCCGGAACCCCTCGGGCCAGAGCCGGGTGGCCCTGATCCTCGAGCACACGGCCCTCCTCATGGGCGACATCGTCCAGGTCCGGGCCGGCCACCCCCCACCTCCCCATCCCTCCATCCCCCCCACTTCCATCCATCCATCCATCCATCCATCCATCCATCCCGCCTTCCGTTCCTCGCCGCCTGGAACCGAGAACCGCCCTCCCTCACCCTCCCTGGGGGGGGATCCGATCCGCGGTGTGGCTGGGCGGGCGGCTCGGGCCTGCAGATTCTCCAGCTGGCGACGGTCGTGGCGGGCATCCTGGAGGTGCCCTACCTGCTGCTGCGGGCGGCCTTCATCGGGCTGCAGCAGCTGCGCCACCTGCTGGCCATCCGCCGGGGCGCTCACAGGGAGCCCGTCGACCCCGAGTCGCCCTGGTCCGCCCACGCCCGCCTCGGCCCCCTCCCCCACCGGATCGCGGCTCATCCTCCTCCCTTCCCTCCCTGGGGGGCCTCGGCTGCAGGGCGACGGAGCTGCCCGACGAGCTGCTGATGAAGATCTTCGTCCACCTGGCCGAGATGGAGTCCCGCAAGACCGCGGGCGCCTTCCTCGACCTCACCGCGCCCTCCGACTGGTCCGCCCGGCCCACACAGCCACGCAGCCACGCAGCCACGCAGCCACGCAGCCACCCGCACACAGGCATCACTTTTGCGTGGAGAGCCGCCCGTTGCCGCCCGGGCCGCCGCTCACCGCCCCCCACCCACTGCCCCCCAGGCGCACCTGCCCCATGCGGGCCCCCTACCGGAACGGCACCTACGCCGGCGCCCGGGCCCTGACCACGGCAGGGTCTGCACACACACACACCCCCAGTCTCCCAGTCTCTCCTCCCCCCAGTCTCTCCTCCCCCCAGGCTCTCCTCCCCCCAGTCTCTCCTCCCCCCAGTCTCTCCTCCCCCCAGTCTCTCCTCCCCCCATCGGAGCCCACAACCCGACCCTGCTGCTGTTCCGCTCGGCCTGCAGGATGGTCTGCCGGCGGTGGCGCCAGATGACGTGCGAGCAGTCCCTCTGGGCGCGGGCCGTCGAGCGGCGCTGGGACGTCAACAGCCCCGCCGCCACCCGGCTTGCCCTGGCCCCGCCCCGACCGGGCGGGGGCCCCCTGGCCCGCGGGACCCTCCGGCCGCCCCGGATCGGGGGCGAGGAGCGGTTGGGCCGCACGGTCGACATGGCCGGCATCGGGCCCGCCGATCAGGTCCCTCGCCTTGCCGCCGCTGCTGCTGCTGCCACCGCTGCTGCTGCTGGTGGTGGTGATGGTGTGTGTGCGCGGTGTGTGTGTGTGTGTGGGGGGGGGTAATATCCTCCCCTGCCACTCGTGGTCTCTCACGATGGCCTTCACTTCTCGCCCCGCCGCCCGGCAGCCGCGGCCCGAGGCGGAGGCCTTCGTCAACCGGCTGCTGGCCCAGTCGCGGTGGCTCTACGGGGGCAACTGCAAGCAGCTCTACATCCACAAGGCCATCGTCGAGGCGCGGTCCGTGCGCCCCCGGCACCTCCGCTCGCCCCGCCCCACCTCCCGTGGTCACCCGGAGGCTCACCATTGACTTGTGTGGGGCCGCGATTCGATCCGATTCGATGGCGGGCGGGTGGGCGGGCGCTGTGTGTGGGGGAGCGCAGGGAGCACCGGCCCGCGGCGACGGAGGAGCCCTTCTTCCGGCCGCTGCCCAACCCGGCCACCGACTGGCAGTGCGGCCTGGCGGCCCTGCTGCAGGACGAGTTCTGGCTGGCCCTGAAGGGCTTCCCCCAGCTGCTGCTGCTGCCCGTCAAGGTCCGCCCCCCCGGCCCTGCCCCTCTGGACAATCCCCTATCCCCTGCTCCCCCCGCCTGCTTGAGGCCCAACTTGATGTGCCGCCCTGTCTTCCCTCCCGGCCCAGTTGTGCGCCTTGCCGCTGGCCTGGGTGCCGCTCTACTGCCGGGGGCGCGTCTGGCTGAACAAGAAATGGGGCCTCCGCTTCTTCACCACCAGCACTGAGGTCTGCCGCCCCTCCCTGCCCCACTCCCTGCCCCTCCTCCCTGCCCCTCCTCCCTGCCCCTCCTCCCTGCCCCTCCTCCCTGCCCTCCTGCTCCCCCTGCCCCTCCTGCTCCCCCTGCCCCTCCTGCTCCTCCTGCTCCCCCTGCTCCCCCTGCTCCCCCTGCTCCCCCTGCTCCCCCTCCTCACCTGCTGTTCACCTGCTGTTCACCTGCTGTTCACCATCTGGGCCTCTCTCGTGGCGGGTCCCTCGGTCTGCGCAGAACATGATGAACACCCTGTGGACCCGGTGCACGACCACCCTGTGCACCTTCGAGAAGCTGCACCAGTGCACCCTGGAGATGCTGGCGGCCCTGGTCACCATCATCCTCTTCCAGGAGGTGCCCTGCCTGCTGGGGCACCTGCTCCTGCTGGGGGCGGCCCTGCTGACGGGCGGCTACCCCTGGTGGCGCCACTGGCTGCGCTTCGCCCAGGCCCAGATCGAGTCCGCCGCAAAGGCCAAGGCCGAGGCCCCCGCCCTGCAGCTCCGCAAGCGCAAGGGCGCCCTGGCCCCGCCCACCCCGGCCCCCGAGACGAAGACGGACAGGGCCCGGGTGCGCCTGGCCGAGTGGTGGCTCTCGGTCGCGGCCTGGCTGGTGCTGGCCATGTGTGGGGCGGCCCTGATGGTGGTGGGCACCCTGGCCGTGCCCTCCTTCGCGGGCCTGCTGCACTACGGGGCCCTCCACTACAAGGCGGTCTTCGGCAAGCCGCCCACCGTCGCCGCCAACGCCAGCGCCCTGGCCGAGGCGGCCCTGCTGCCGGGCGCCCGGGCGGGCTGGGTGCCGGCCGGCCTGAGCGAGATCCCGGCGGCCCCGCGGTCGGTGCGGCTGACGATGTCCCAGTGGCTCGCCCTCCTGGCCGCCAACAACAACACCGTCCCGGCCCAGCTGGAGGCCGACACCCGGCCGGCCCCGGCCGTCGCGCAGGGCCTCCTCAGCCGGGGCGGCCGGGGGGTGCTCGGGTGGGTGCTGGTCAGCTGGTTCCGCATCGACCGGCTCTTCGTGGCGGCCCTCTGGTGGGCCGTCCGGCTGGTGGCCCAGCCCAGCCGCTGGGTGCCCTGGGTCCTCGCCCAGGTCGGCCCGGCACCCACACACGGCGCACAGCACAGCCCACCCCGCACCCCACACACTCGCACAGACCGCCCGTCACCGCCACGATCTCCGACTCACGCGCACACCCGCCACCCGCCGGCATCCCTCCTGTGGGCCCCCCGGCCAGCTGCTCGAGGGCGTGGCGCAGGCCGTGGGGTACGGCTGGTTCGTGGCCTGGCTGGTCGTCTGCGTGGGCATCCCCACGGACTGCCTCAAGCTGGCCCACATGGCCCCCCTCCGCAAGCCCGTCCGTACCGCCGTCAACCAACCACCAACCACCAACCACCAACCACACGCATCCAGACAAAAAAGCCATACATACACGCCATGTCATGATTTTGTGATCAAGTTGTGCGTCATTGGAGACCCTTCCTGTCCCATTGATCAGCCCCTTTGCTCGACACACGCACACACACCATCCCATTTTTTCTCTCGTGTTCCGGTGGTTGACATGGCCCAGCGGACTGTGCTCTGCTTCCGGACGCTGCGCCCGGCGGGCGGGGCCCCCTACACGCGGCCCAACAGCGCCCTCATGCTCTTCCTGGGCATCTGGACGGGCCTGCTCGTCTTCCTCCCCGTCCGTCATGCCCCTCCGACCCGACCCGCCCGTCCTGACCCCGGCCCCGGCCCTGCTCATGGCCTTTCCCTCTGCGGCCGTCCCTTTCCTGCCTTTGCCCTTGCCCTTGCCCTTGCCCTGGGCCTGGGCCTGTGGTGTGGATGATGGTGCGCAGTGGTGCATCCTGCCGGCCGTCGCCTGGTGCCTCAACCTGGGCGGCTTCCACGCGGCCGAGCACGGGCTCCTGGCCTGGGCCGTGGTGGTGGCCTTCAACACGTTCTGGCTCTTCCTGGTGCTGGTGACGGTCTTCTTCGAGTTCCTCGCGCGGGCCTTCCGGGAGGACTTCCCCTACCTGTACGAGCGCCTCAACGGCATCCCCAACCGCCTCGGCAAGCTCTTCGACGGGCTGGTCTACCTGCTGGCCGGGCCGGACCCCTGGTGCTACGCGGGGCTGCTGGGGCTGGTCACCCGGGCCTGCCGGCGGGCCAGCTGGCGGGGCCTGGCCAACGGGGTGCACACCGTGTTCAGCATGGTGTGGATGTTCTGGCCCATGGTGCCAAGCTTCCTCACGGGCAGCGTGGCCCTGGGGGTGGCCACGGTCCCGCTGTGCGTCTTCCTGGTGGCCCTGGGGGCGGTGGCCTCGGCCACCCACTGGAAGGCAGAGGGCGAACGCATCCGGGACGCCGCAGACGAGGAAGATTAATCGGCATCGGCCCACGATCCACCGCCACTCCACCCCCACACCCAACCCCCAACTCCCACACCAACCCCAACCGATGCCGCACGGCCGCCCAGTGCTGTTGTATATGCCCTCCTTGTACGTATTTTGCGATCGTCTCCTGCTTGCAATCCCGATCCCCCAAAAGAAGAAGCAGGTCATCAGTCGTCTTCGATCACAATGACGGGCCCCGATGGTTCACTGCGGTGCCTCCGGCTCGGCCGTGGCGGGCCGTCGGCCGGATGGGGGGGCTCGTCTGCATCGAGGACGATGACCTCCTGCTGGGCCGCCTGTCTTTTCGGCGTGTGGCGGTGGTGATGGGCGGCGGGGAGGTCGAAGGTCCGGCCGGGCCCAAGGGGCACCAGGGGAGGCCCCACCAAGTCGAGGACCACGCGGCGGGGGGGCACTCGGTGCGAGGGCGAGGGCAAACGGGGTCGGGATCGGTGGTGGTGATGCCGGGGCGGAGCAGTGGGCAGCTGGTCGACGTCGATGGGGCCCGTGCACGACCCGGGAAGGGGCTCAGGCGGCGGGCGGTGGGGTGGTGACAACAGCTGAAGAGGAAGAGAAGATGCGCCGCGGAATTCGTCCCCAGGGACCGCCGCCCGTTGGGGTGGGGATGCAGCAGGAGGTGACGCAGGGGCAAGAGCAGGCCGGGATGGGGCCTCCCTCGGGCCAAGTGAAGAAGGGCGTTCCTCGGACACCCTGGGCCGCTTGCGGGGAGAGGGTGGGGGCGATGGTACAGGGCCAGCGATTGGCCTGGAGACTGCCGCCGGATTTAGGGGAGGGAGGGCTGCGTTTGCGTGGGTCGCAGAGCAGGACGGCGACTTGCGGGTGAGGTGACCTCGACGGGGAAGGCGTACAGTCGGGACGGGCGGGTGAGCGGGAGACTCTCCCCCGAGAAAGTGACTGCGTAATGGGTCAGATGGGGGGTGGGGGGGAGGAGGTGGCGGAAAAGGTGGAGGAGGTGGCGGAGGTGGCGGAGGCGGAGGTGGCGGAGGAGGCGGAGGTGGGAGTGAAGGGGGTGGAGGCGGGGGAGGCGGGGGAGGCAGAGGAGGTGGTGGAGGCAGTGGAGGAGAGGGAGAGAGAGGAGAGCGGGTGGGAGGAGAGCGGGCAGGAGGAGGAGGAGGAGTTGGGGGAGAGGGAGAGCGGGGACGGGAACGGGAGGCAACAGGAGGAGTAACAGTTAGAGGAGGCGGCGGGGGAGAAGGCAGTGATGACGGCGGTCGTGCTCGTGCTCGCCGCCGCTTTCGTCTATTTGTGGTAGGCACCGGTGGAGCATCACTGGATGAACTTCCCGATGAAAACCAGCAGCTTCTGCTGGTGCTGCCCTGGCTTCTAGGGCTGCTGCTGCGGCTGGGAGTGCTGGAGCTGCGGCTAGGGCTGGGGCTGGCTGATGTCGCGCTTGTGGCGCTGAGCGATTCGCTGCGACAGGAGTCCGAGCCTTCGCCGTCGACATCCGAATGGTTCCGTTCTCCTTTGCTCTGTCGAGATCGTGGCGAGTGGGCCCGCCGCCCTTCGTGTCGAGGGAGGAAGATCACGCCCGGGTAGCGCCGTATGGGGGACCCCAAGAAGGAGTCCACCGGACGCCAGTCGACCCCCCGGGACCGGAGGGCGATGGTGCCCTTCCGCAGGGCCAACCACACGCGCCGCCCCAAGCGGGTCGTCGTCCCAATTCGGGCATTACACTGACGGCAGAACACCTGCACATGATAAAGCGTGCGGTCCAGCAAAGGAACCAGCGCACAGCCAGGCGATCCACAGACCTTCTTTCCAATGCGCTTGTCGGTGGGGTTCGGGCACGCGGTGAGTGTGAGGTTCTGGAGGAGGTCCGGGGAAAGGGACAAAAAGCCCACCCCCAGGGGCGGGAGTGACGAGACGGCCAGCCGGGTGGTGGGACAAAGCCAGGCCATGCACGCGGCGCAGTGCACACTGGGGGGCGAATTCAGGTTCTTTTGGGACTGGTCGTTGCTGTTCAATGGAGCGGTGGGTTGGGTTGGGTGTGATCCGGCGCGGGATTGCTGCCCGCTCCGTCGGAGGACGCCACGCCTCTGGATAGCAGCGTGCGGTGCAGGTGCCGTGGTCGTCGGTGGAAGAAGAGGAGCCTGAGTCGTGGGCTGGCGCCGGATCGGAATCAGGGTCGGGAGTTGGGCTGAGGGAGGGGGCAGGGGCAGGAACTGGGTCAAGGGAGGGGGCAGGAGCCGGGTTGGGAGGAGCTGGGTTGGGAGGAGCTGGGTTGGGGGAGGGGGCTGGAGTTGGATCGGGGGAAGTAGGAGCTGGGTCGGGGCTGGGTCGGGGGCTGGGTCGGGGCTGGGTCGGGGCTGGGTCGGGGCTGGGTCGGGGCTGGGTCGGGGCTGGGTCGGGGCTGGGTCGGGGCTGGGTCGGGGCTGGGTCGGGGGCTGGGTCGGGGTCGGGGCTGGACAAAGAGATTGGTGGGTGGGGGCGCGAGGTGTGACGGTCGAGACGGAGAAGAATGGGCTCGAGTGGCCGGGATTGGTGGCGCTGGCCAAGCCAGAGATCGAGTCAGGACATCCTGGGCCACGGCGGAACGCATTCTGGCGAGAGAGGCGTCGAGGAGGGGTGGCACAGGGGCCCCCTGGGCAAGGTCTGCACAAGACGGTTGTGAGGCTCCAAACCGTCTCCAGGTCCCGATCCCGGCTGGTGGGGCGGGAGACCGTGGAGGAGGCAAGAAGGCGAGCGAGGGCTCGGTCGATGGTAAGGGAGTCACGGGCGCAGCGAGCGACAGTTCGACCGGCTCCGGGGATGGGGGCGAAAGGAGTCCTGCCAGCTCAACCGTCAAGGAACCTCGAAGAAGGGGTGGCGAAGATGGGGGATGGCGGCGGTCCTTCGTCCAGGTGGACAGTGAAACGACTCCTGCCGTCCCACTTGGCGTGGCGCTGGACGGGCTGGAAGGAGTGGCGGGGGGCGGGCGAGGTTGCGGCAGTGTGGGAGCTGGCCCAGACACGGCGAAGGAGTTCAAACGAGAGGGAATGAGGAGCGACGCAGAGGATGTGGGGCGCTCCGGCGTGACGCGTGTGGGTGGGCCGGAGAGAGGGGGAGTGGACAGAGAAAGAGATGGCAGCAGGGGGGCGGTTGACCCACTGGGTTCAGTCTGGATTGGGCCATTCACGCCAGGAAGTGACTCGGGCGGAAAAGCGGAGAGCGGGGCAGAAGAGTCTGGTTGCTCCGGATGGAGAGCGGCTGCAAACGGCCCGTCTATCGTAGCACAAAGAGACAGAAGGCCTGGAGCAAGAGTTGATGAGGGAACGGCTGGTGTTGGTGGTGCTGGTGCTTGTGCTGGTGTTGGTGCTGCTGCTGGTGCTGCTGGTGCTGCTGGTGCTGCTGGTGCTGCTGGTGCTGCTGGTGCTGCTGGTGCTGCTGGTGCTGCTGGTGCTGGTGCTGGTGCTGGTGCTGCTGGTGCTTGTGCTTGTGCTTGTGCTGGCGCAGGTGCTGGCGCAGGTGCTGGCGCAGGTGCTGGCGCAGGTGCTGGCGCAGGTGCTGGCGCAGGTGCTGGCGCAGGTGCTGGCGCAGGTGCTGGCGCAGGTGCTGGCGCAGGTGCTGGCGCAGGTGCTGGCGCAGGTGCTGGCGCAGGTGCTGGCGCAGGTGCTGGCGTGCTGGCGCAGGTGCTGGCGCAGGTGCTGGCGCAGGTGCTGGCGCAGGTGCTGGCGCAGGTGCTGGCGCAGGTGCTGGCGCAGGTGCTGGCGCAGGAGCGGGAGCCGGCGCAGGAGCTGGCGTTGACAGCAATGGTGCTGGAGGAGGGACCGCGGACGAAAGCAAGCCTTTCGGGGCTTCGAGCCTCGAGGCTGGACCCACGGATGAGTCGGCACGTGCGGATTGAGGCGGCGGAGGGGGGGTGAAGGTGCCAAACCCAGGCAGAAAGGGGGACAGCACCCGCTGGCTTGCCGGAGCTGAGGGCAGAGGGAGAGAGAGGCCGTTGTCTACTGTCTGTGGCTTGCGCCCAGGGCTGAGTACGAGCTGCGGTAAATGGCTCGATTCAACGAGTCTCAGAAGAGGAGGGGGCGGAAAAGCGAGGAGGCTGGGCGAGACGGGGGTTAAGCGACGAGGGGAGAGGGACTGAGCCCGGGGAGGAGACGAAGAAACGGAAGCAAGCAAGGGCCAAGCGAGCGGCAAGGGTAATGGCATCGGAGGTGGCTGTATGGATGCGAGCGTCTGGGCTTGCGCAGATACTGGTGCAACTACCGCAAGCTGGGCTGACGCAGGGATGGAGGCAGGGACTGGGGCGTGGGCTGGAGCGGTGACTGGAGCGGTGACTGGAGCGGTGACTGGAGCGGTGACTGGAGCGGTGACTGGAGCGGTGACTGGAGCGGTGACTGGAGCGGTGACTGGAGCGGTGACTGGAGCGGGGACTGGAGCGGGGGCTGGAGCGGGGGCTGGAGCGGGGGCTGGAGCGGGGCTGGAGCGGGGGCTGGAGCGGGGGCTGGAGCGGGGCTGGAGCGGGGGCTGGAGCGGGGGCTGGAGCGGGGCTGGAGCGGTGACTGGAGCGGGGGCTGGAGCGGGGGCTGGAGCGGGGGCTGGAGCGGGGGCTGGAGCGGGGGCTGGAGCGGGGGCTGGAGCGGGGGCTGGAGCGGGGGCTGGAGCGGGGGCTGGAGCGGGGGCTGGAGCGGGGGCTGGAGCGGGGGCTGGAGCGGGGGCTGGAGCGGTGACTGGAGCGGGGGCTGGAGCGGGTGCTGGTGCTGGAGCGGGTGCTGGTGCTGGAGCGGGTGCTGGTGCTGGAGCGGGTGCTGGTGCTGGAGCGGGTGCTGGAGCGGGTGCTGAAGCGGGTGCTGAAGCGGGTGCTGAAGCGGGTGCTGGAGCGGGTGCTGGAGCGGGTGCTGGAGCGGGTGCTGGAGCGGGTGCTGGAGCGGGGATAAACGTCGGGCGGGATGGTGCAGGAACCAGCGCTGGCTGGGGGAACGACGGCCCATGATCCGTGGGCTTGCTTTGCCCCACAAAACGGATTGCGTCGAGGATGTATGAGATTGTCATGGCTATTCTGACGTCGCTGGAGGTCCATTTCAGGAAACCGTCCGTTGAGATGCAGACAGGGCGCGGGGGCCGTGTCTCGAGTCGCTCTGTACGAAGTCGTGCAGGGTCGGGCGCATCGACCACTTTCTCTGTGCTTGGCGGCCATGGCTCGCGCGAGGCTCTGGGGCCAGGGCTGGGTGGACGCAACCAGCGAGCCTGGACGGGTACTTGAGGAAGAGCCACCAACAAAGGGTCCTCACTCCAGTCCATCAGGTCAGGGAAGAGTGTAGGATCGATGGGCTTCGTGAGTGGTTCTTTGGGAGTCAACACGGGTGGACAGTCGGGACCTGCCGGGAAACGGGGGCCCAGGAAATCCGTCTGATAGAAGCGGAGCCACTGCACCACCATCTGCTGGAGTGGGGTCACGGCCGCCCGAATCGGAGGCAACAACGCCTGCCCGATGGAGAGCGATGAAGTCAGAAAGAAAAATTCACGGGAGACGGACAAGCGCCACCAAGGCCAGGCACGGGGGCTTCAGTTCCTCACTGTTGTCATCCAGGACGAGTGGGGCCATTGGGTCGGCTGGCTTGACCAGGACCGTTCGGGGCGACAGCGAGGCGCTCCGGCTGGGCCGCACGGAATCTTGGGGCTCCTCCAGGGACGAGGCACGAGCAGGGGCATCTCGAGTGACTGCCGGGTCTTGAGTGACTGCCGAGGCGTCTTGAGTGGATGTTGAGGCGTCATGACTGGAGACCGGGACGTCCGGAAAGGGGACCGGTTCACCCCGGTGCGAAGCCACCCAATTAATGACACTCCCAAGAAACGAACGTGAGCAGAACAAAGAAACGAAACAGACACTTTTTGGATCAGGCCCGGGTCTCGTCTGGCCTGGATCTCAGCTCGAGTTGACGCCCAAGTCTCCTGTGACAATTGCAACAAGGTCTTCGTTAACTCGCCCAATCGATGAGCCTGAGCGCTGCCCATGTCCCGCAGGGCGGGGTGTCCAAGGAGCTCAGCGACGTTCGGTGTGCTGGGGGGTGAGCTCACTGGAGAACTGGGGCAGGTGGACGTGGGTCCGAGAGTGTCCGGCGAGACCGAAGGGTGGGACGGCGGGACCGACTGCTGACTCTCGGCTGCGCACCCCACCAACCATCAGAACAGATTGCACGCGGGAAGGAAACAGACGGATCGGGCTCGGCGGGGATGGAGGGAGGGGCTGGCCCGGCTCGTGTTTGATGGGATGTGCTGGGATGGGCCGAACAGCAAGCGCAGCCTGCTGTGCCTCCAGAGTGGCATCGTCCACTTCTTCGTCGAGATCCACAACTGGGGGCAAAAAAAAGTGCTTTGGTTTTTCTCTGCTTTACGCTGTGAACAGACCCACTGACGGAGAAGGAGTCACTGTCCCCGGATGAGCAGCGGGCCCTGAGGCTAAGGATGAAGTCTCTTCGACCAGCCCTTTTTCACGGTCGATGGTCACACATAGAGACTGAGGTGGTGGCGGTGGGGGCGGCAGAGGGCCAAGGAAGTCCGGGGCCGGTGGTGGAGGCCCATGGAAACAATTGAGCAGGATGGACATCAGATATCCATCCAATAAGAGCCGGTCCACCGGGACAGGCTCTCTGCAGATGGGGCACCGGCCTTCCACGCCCTGACCAACAAGCGTGAGAGGGCATGGAGGGCGGCGCGCCAGACAGGATGGAGCCGCAGAACGTCGAGAAATGTCACCAAGTCGAAGGGAGTTGTGTGGCGGCAGGCGCGGCCTCGGACAGGGATTTCGATCAACTCTGAAAAACAGAAAGCAACATCATGACGCATGACCAGCGAAGACAGACTGCGAGTGATCGGACATCGGAAGGAAATGGTCCTGGCATCCTCTTGAATGGTTGGCAGATCTGAAGAAAGGGGCAAACAAAATGATGGATGAGAGGGCGAGAGGATGAGCATCCCCATGGCTTCTTGAAGTATTCACCACCTCCCCTCCCCCTCCCTCCCCCTCCCCTCCCCCCTCCCTCCCCTCCCTCCATCCCCCTCCCTCCCCCTCCTCCCTCCCCCCCTCTCCCACCTCCTCCCCCACCTCCTCCCCTCCCTCCCCACCCCATCCCTCCGACAGACGAAATCTGAGGAGTGAGTGGATGGGCTCCACCCAGGTGAGCGCGGGAAGCACTTCCGCGACACTGACATGACGGTGGAGCGAGAGATGTGTATAGTCGATAAAAGGTTGCCATAAGCGGACTGGTGAAGCGCTCGGCGAAAAGTCCCGAGCCCCTACAAATCAGGTGAGTTGCCAGCCGGACGGCTTGTGGGCAGACCGACAGCCATTTGTGTCCGGTTGTGCTTCAAGACAGTTCCGACGGGGTGGGAAGAATGATGAACAACACTGCGAAAACATTAGCCCCAATGAAAAAGGAGAAAGACAGACAGAGACACGCCGGGGGGTGCACCGGAGGGGGGCAGAAGGAGCTCCAGTGTCGCATCGCCGGGATCATCCTCAGGGTCCGGGAAGAACCACGAAGGGCGGATGTAGTCCAATTGAAATGGCCGGATGGTCGCCAGAGTAAGTGTATCGACAATAAACTGCGGGAGAAAGCGAGGGTGAACCATGCGGAATAATGATGACAGACATTTGGTGGTGGGTTGGGGTCGGCGAGACAAACCCCGATATTTTTCATTAAACGGCATAACAACAAGAAAGGGGGCGATTCGGGGGTCCGGCGGGATGATCGGACGAGGATTTCAACAAGTTGCGCGAGTCGCTCCACTTTTCTTTGAGCGGGTTTCTCACCAATTGTTTTCAGGACAATACCGAGCTGTCCTGACTTGCATTTGGCAAGCGCAGTCTTAAAACGGGCCTCGAGCAGCGTGCAGCGAGAGAAAGGACGCCGGCACGGGCCTCCTCGGCCCACGTGTTGAAGGCTCTGTTTTGATTTGGCGATCATTTCGATGGCCTCCCAACCGAAGGACGGCCATATATCTTTCGCCATTCATATGGATGACACACCACAGGTCAGTCATCATGCGGCCCGCGATTCGCAACCCTCTCGAAACTGGCTAGGTTCCCTTCTCCGTCAGCCCGCGGACCCGACTCGAAAGGGTTTTTACAACTTATGCCGCACGCATTCAAATAGAACGCAAAACTCTTCGGTCTGCGCCTCTGACGACATCTCAGTCACTCCATCTGCAGATTCTATCTGAATGCGGACCGCCTCAATGATGATGCGACAGTGGAAGAGAGTGAGATAACTGATGGCTCGGTTCTTTTATGTGTGACCCAGCAGATTGGTGGCGGGAGGCAATAGACCGACCATGCCCATCTGAAAACGTGGAAAAAAGTTGGCCCCGGGGGACAATGGAGTCACTGCCGAACAGACAACGGTGGCGGGAGGAAGGGGAGGAAGGAAAATGACGAAGACTGGGGTTAGAAAGGAGAGACCATTGGGGTCCGCCCGCTCGATTGGCGTCATTCAAATTTCCCTTTTGCTCTTTGTGATGGCCGCGAGTGCGCTGACACCGCAGATCCTGGCCCATCGTTCTACTCCGGCAGTTGCCCCTTCGTCCCCGGGCCAACACGTTTTTTCCCCTTCAAATGACATTAGAGTGCCGTCCAGGTGTCCCACCAGCCCAGTCGACCCATACGCGGGGGGGTATTGGGGTCCAAAAGCGAGAAGCAAACGCCGGTCATTCTCGAATGGGCACAATATTTTTGCGGCTTTTCCCATCCATGACGACAGAAAAAAAGCTCGGTTGCCAGATTTGCGGTGCGGGGGGACGGCAAACTTCTGGGTCGAGAAGACAAAGAGATCATCAGCCAGCTTGCGCGGCAATGGGGTTTTTCAAGCCCACTCCTCCAGGTGATACGGTCTTTGGGCGAAAGGTGGTAACCTCAGATGTGTCCGATAGAGCAAGCACGCAACCTAAAGATGGGGGTCAGACGTTCGGAAAGGGATCCACCGGACACACTCGGCAGAAAAGCGGCCCCACAGACCAACGTCGTGTCTATCAGAGAATGGACTGGGGCCGGCCGGGGAGTGGGGCCATCTCTTATGCCCAGGGCCGACTGGTGGCCAAAAAGCACTGCCGGAAGGCGAGGGTGCCTGGCCGGGCCGCCCAAGGTCCGGGGCCCTTCCTCCTCGTCTAAGGACATGTGCCGGGCGCGGCAGACTTTCGGGACGATGCCAGGACGAGAGCCCGTCATGAGGTCGTCGAAACTGTCGTCCCGGGTGAAACTTGGGCTCTCCGAGCGGTCCTGATCGGTCGTCTCATCGTCCATCCGGTGCACCCAGTCGTGGTCCTGCGACTCACCAAGGGCCGAGCATTCCAGGTAGAGGCATGGAAAGGACCGGTCCACGGCTGCCTCGCGCTCGGAGCGGGCCGCAGACGCGCCAACCTTCATGTCGTTAGCTGCAAAGCGTGGCTGCCGATGGGTACGAGCGAAGGCAAGCGCTGCCAAGGTGGAGATCTGCGGGGATGCCCGCGCACCGGGGGATCGTGTGAGGGCGGGAGCAGCCGAGGATGAGACCTTGCGGTGGGGGTGGTCGGCCCGGGTGCCCACGAAGACCGCGTACGAGTTGGAGGTGGCGGGCCCGTTGCGGAGGAACGCTTGGTACCACCGTTCTAGAAACCCTCCATGCTGCTACTGTGGTCCCTGAGGGTGGTCGTCAGACCTGCTTCCTCAAGCCCCCGGGACCGGGCCAGGTCGATGACAATGATCACCATATGGGGATTCTGCAGCAGAGGCAGCCGCTCGGGGTTGGCATGCGACTCGCCCAGGTTCAGGCTCACCAGGCGCCCCATCAGCAGCACCGTGGCCGAGCCGCCCCAGGAACTTGGGGCGCTCGGGGGTCGCCGTCTGTGGGGGTGCGCCGCGCTGGCCTGGGGGCTCCTGGGTTCGGGCTCGGGCGGGGGCGTGGTAACCCCACCTGGGCCCGCGTCTCCCACTGGAGTGGGCGGGTCCGTGGCGGTGGTGGTGTCGGTGCCGGTGTCGATGGTGGTATCGGTGTAGCCGCCGTCGTGGGAGGTGTCGGTGTCGGTGTCATCGCCGCCATCGACGGACACGTCGAGTTCGGTGCGTGGAGGAGGCTGCCTCGGTTCACGGTCGGGGCCTATGGAGGAGCATCGAGAGGGGTGGGCAGGCGGATGTGAGGAAAGAGAGGAAGTGTCTGAAGATCTTTGAAATGAGAGGGTACCAGAGAGTGTCAGGGGCTGGCACGGGCGGACGATTGGGACCCAGCTGCTCCAGGATGCACTTGAGGAGCTCCGTCTTGCCCGACCGTGGCGGGCCGAAGACGACGGCCTTGAGCTGCAAAGTCCGGCGGGTGTCCTGCCGGGTGAGGTGGAACGAGTCCAGCAGGGGGGTGTCGTCCATCACCTCACGAGAGAACCAGTGGAACCGATCTCTCCAAAAGCAGAATGGCATGACATATTGTGAAAAGAAAAAAGAGCGCCAAGAGGGGTGCGGGGGAGGCGGCGGGGGTGGGACAGCTCCAGGAGCAGTCGACTAAATTGGCTATTGCTCGAAATAAAGAAGTGCTAGAAATCCAGACCAAAAAAAAATGGGCACGACAAGAAGCTTCAAACCAGAGTGCCTCAGAACAAAGGGCCGAGGCGAAGAAACGATTCACTCCAGCCCAAGTTGTCCAGTCACAGGGGTTCGAGTGATCAAGGAAAATTTTCAGGAAGATTGTTCCAGGGAGCCGTGAAAAAAAATCGGGATTTTGGGCGCTTTCCGAGAATTTTTGGAAATCAAAGACGGGCGGCGTGCAAACGGAGAAGTAGAGTTGAAGGCGCCGGAGGAATGCCGGCATATACACACTTGATTTTTTGATTGGCTTGCTTGGCCTTGGCCCCATCAGGAAAAAAAGGCCAGCGGCTGCTGGGATAGATTTAGATAAACACTTGGTAATATTGGTCAACGTCCCATTTCAAACCAATAGAAATGAACACGGATCCACTCCCCGACGTTCCCACGGTTTGAAATTTCTGTTCCTCCCTTTCTCACCGTCTGGTATTTTTCGCCCCCCAACATTAGGCGGGCTTAGTCCCACCACCTTCCGAAGATAATGCCGGGACGTGCATACATCAGGTGGTGCAACGCCCACCGACTCCCCCCGAACTTCGGCGTTTCCGCCGCTCTGATGAACCTGGAGCCACTTGGAGGCATTGGGGCACTGCCAACGATCCTCTTCCCCCTGCCTATCACACCTATGGTGCTCGGTCGGCCTCAGATCGTGAAAACGTCCGTCTCTGGGACTTTTGTGGACACTCGCCCACTTGGAGGCAACCGTTTACTTTCTTTAGGCGGCGAAACTGGTGAATCCCTCGGCCACGTCTCACTTTCAAAACCTGGTCGAGAGCCAGATGGAGGCTCACTACGAGTCGCACCTCCGGGAGCCCCTGGGCAAGAGCTACGTCAGGGGCATCAAGCACCCTGCCCTCTCGCAGCCTGAGTTTACCTTTGGAAAGGCCTCGGGAACATGTCTGCCCCCCCCCCCCCCCCCCCCCCCCCGCCCCGCCCGCCCCCCGCCCCCGCCCTCGCCCTCGTCCGCCCTTGGCCAGAAGGCGCTCACCCCCGGGGGTGTCTCTGCTCAACAGCGGAGCAGTCGAAGGAACTTTTGTTCGCACCGACTCCCCAAGAGACGGCGGAGGACCACGCCAGGTACGCTAGGACCCACAACGACTTCCGGCCCGGTCCGCCACGGCCTCTCCACCCCCATCGCCATCCCCCCCATCCTCGGAACCCTCCTCGCCCACCTCTCCGCTGTTCCTACATCCGCTTGCTCCCGCGGCATCCTCTTCGGCAGGTGAGCAGCTCTCGCGCCACTACGACTGGGATTCGACGGGCATCAGGGACCCCGCCAGCCACGTGTCCGTCGGGCGCTCTCCGCTTCCTCTTCCCTCACTCACGCCTCCCGCCTGCATCATGGGGCCGCCTTCTTTGGTGTGTCCAGCTTTGGCGCCCGGCTGGGAGGCGCTGCTCTGCGCCACGGGGCCGAGGCCAAGCTGGCCGTCAACCCCCCCACCGCCGAGGCGTCCGTCCCCCGCCACCTCTGTCTCTGAGTGTCCTCCGTGCCTGTGCTCGTGCGCGTCTCTGTCGATCTGTTTGTGTCTGGCCATGGGAGAGGGCGGTAGAGGGGTGAAGGACCAGAAGCATCATCGCCCTTGCCCTCCTCCCCCCGTCGGCAGCCCCGGCAACACGGACCACATCGTCCCCAAGCGGGTCGACGAGGTGACCCAATTCCAGTCGTGCGAGCTCGCCAAGCCGCGCGCCCTCAAGTCCGCCCGCCCCCGCCTGTCCACCTGCTTCCGTCCTCAACACGCCCCGATTTTCCTGATGGCCTCTTCTTCGTTGGCGTGGCGGCGCCCCCAGGGCACGGGCGCTCGACCTGCCGCCCGACCACACGTTCGGCTCGAAGGCGCGTGCCGAGGCCGACTCGGCATCCACCCTGATCGACCACCGGTACGCGCCCCCCGAGTCCCGCGAGCCCGACAAGGACCTGGGCAAGAGCAGCCGCATCGGCAAGCGCACCTACACCCCCGCCCGTCTGTGTCCCCTTTGGGTTCCGCCCCTGTGGCCCACCCACTCATCATTCTTTCTGTTCGTGGATCTTTCTTCTTTCCGCCAGCCGACGCGACCCGTGTGTTTGGGGTGCCCTCGGTGCGCCGGGATATCGCCATGCCCAAGACCCGTTCCATCGCAGACACTCAGGCCTACGGGGACGAGCCAGGCGCCTCTCGGGCCGTGCAGCCCTTCAACTTCGCCCACCTGGGCCTCGAGGACTCCGACTTTCTGCAGCCCTACACCCAGGCCGAGGTCCGTGTCTCCCCCGCCCGTCCACCCCGCCTGGTTGGGCTCTCCGGCTTCTCATCATGCCCTCGGATGACTCCCCAGCTGCACTCGTTGGTGATCGAGAGCGGGGCCGTGGAGATGAGCGACGAGGAGTTCAACGCCCTCTTCACTGCTGCTTGCGTTGAGGCGCTCTCAGACACGGCCCCAAGCCCCGCCCCGGTGGCGGCAGACTCTGCGGAAGGTCTCGCCTCCGCCACCCTCTTCCAAGGCTCTCCTCACACCTGTGTTCTCCGTCACTGTTCCGTAGGGTCCCGTGCCACACTGGAGGGTTTCCTGAAGCAGCTTGAACGATGGCAAAAAGATCAAATTTTCGCAGGGACGGCAGGTAGGGGAACTCTCTCAAGATCCTCGGCATCGGCATCGGCCAGTCGGTAAAAATTTGTTCCCTTGCCTCCTTTGGGTGTATGATAACGGAAAACAGCGGCCGATTTTCTCGAGACTCGTGCTTTTGACAGTTTGAAGACGCTTTTTGCCTGATTGAGTGCAGCCTTCAGTCCCTGAAATATATACACAACCGCTCGCAGCTTTTTTTTCGCCCATTTACTCTCCACCCAATCTCCATCATCGTTTAAATTCGATGTCCTTTCAAATTCTCGATGGAATTTGTGGGCGGAGGCTTTATACAGGTTTTCTCTGTTTTGCGGTGATTCTCTGTTCGCTTCCAACTGCGGTGACCGCCTGCGCTGCGGGCCAGTATTCAGATGCAAATGGAGTATGTCAAACATGCCCCACTGGCTATTAGTTCGTTCACTTCCAATTCATTTCGCGCATTCACTTTTTTTTGTAGTTGTTTGGGAAACGATCCTGCTCTCACTTGTCCTCCGGGGACCTATCGAAATGCTATTGGAGCCACCCAATTAGCTGATTGCCTTGTCCGCCCAGTTTCCCACCTTTTTCCAGTTACGTATCTCTTTTCTTCCCATTTTGGTTTTGGTTGGAATAGTCTTGTCCAGCCGGATATTATAACGACCAGTATGGTGCTGCCACGTGTACCTATTGCCCAAGGGGTTACTCCTGTGCTACATCCAGTTCCCCTCCGCAGGCTTGCTCCCCCGGCACGTCTGTCTCATCCGTCTCTTTTTTCATAATCCGCTTTGCTTGGGTCACAGATACTCATCCGGTGGCTCCTCGTCTTGTTCCACATGCCCTGGTCTGTCCCCGCTTCCTCATCCCGAGACGACCCAGGCTAACTAACCCCGGTTCACCCACCACCAGCCGGGAGCGCTTGCCGGACGGGGACCTCGGATCCCGTCCCCTGCGCGTCGGGCTACTACGCCACCTCGGGCTCCACCGAGTGCATCTCCTGCCCGGCTGGCGTGGCCTGCACACCCCAGGGCGTCTTGACCCTGTGCGCGACGGGCACCTTCGCCCTCGAGGGCTACGGCACGTGCGTCAGCTGCCCCGCCGGCTCGTACTGCCCCACGTCTGTCGCCACAATCGTTGGGTGGGCTCGTGGGACATGCGGCGGTTATTCAAGACCCTCTGCCCCTGCCATCCGGCCCCAAAGCGGCCCACCCACAGCGCACACGCACAGAATCATGCCCACAGAATTCGCGCACCAATGACGCACACCACCACGCACAATCACACATGCACCAATAACGCGCGCACACACTCCCCCGTAGGACCTCGGACGTTCCGATCGCCTGTGCGGTCGGGACCCACTCGGCAGGCGGCGCGACCGCGTGTGAGGACTGCCCGGCCGGGTATGCCTGCCCGTCGATCTCCACCAACCAGGTGAACCCCTGCTCGGCCGGCTCGTACTCGGTGGGCAAGCAGATGGCATGCACAAGCTGCCCCGCCGGCAAGTACTGCCCATCCAGTCCGTTTGGGGGGTCGGACGCCCGGGGTGCCGTGGCTGGGCATGGGGTGAGGCTATGCGACTCTGTTTCTGTTTCTGTTTCTGTTTCTGTTTCTGTTTCTGTTTTCGGCGGCTGATCTGCGGGGCTATTGTTGACGGGCGCGGGCTTCACTCCATTCCCGGCTGTTGCTCGTTTTCCGGCAGCCACTGAGGCCACCGTGCTGAACTGCCCCACGGGGAGCTACTCGACGGGCGGCCAGTCGGCCTGCATCACCTGCTCCCCGGGCATGGCCTGCCCCAACCTCAACGGGGCCGGCAACACCGCCTGCGCCCTGGGGACCTACTCCTTCGTGGGGAGCACCTCGTGCACGCCCTGCCCGACCGGCTGGAGCTGCCCCACCACCACCGGGCTCAGCATCACCCAGTGCCCCGCCGGCACGGCCTCCACGGGGGGCACCAGCAGCTGCGTGGCCTGCACGACGGGCTACTACGCCACGGCCGGCTCGTCCTCGTGCTCGCCCTGCCCGGCCGGCTCGGCATGCTCCACCACGGGGACCATCACCGCCTGCCTCGACGGCACCTACGCCGATGGTGGCGACACCGTGTGCACGGACTGCCCCGCCGCCTACGCCTGCTCCTCGTCCGTGTGATCACGATCCACCCCTCCCACACAGCACGCACAGACACAGGCACACAGAGGCACACACATGCCATGCCAGCGCTGCTTCCCTATATTGATAATTGTCTCCTGCTCTCCGCCCCCTGTCCCTCCTTCCTCCAGGACGGGCAAGACGCTGGGCAAGCAGACCTCCTGCCTGACCTGCCCCCCCGGGTACGCCTGCCCCAACATGAATTCGCTGAACCCCTGCGCTGCCGGCACGTACTCGATCGGCAGCAAGACATCCTGCACCGCCTGCGCCGTGGGCAAGTACTGCCCATCAAGTCCGTCCCCCACCTCCCTCCTCCGTCCCACGCCCCCCCTCCGCTCCGCTCCGATCGGCACGCTGATCATCGTCCCCCCCCCCCCCCCCCCCCCCCCCCCCCCACCCCCGACGCACGCAGCCACGGACGCGACTGCCACCACCTGCCCTACGGGGACCTACTCGCTGGGGAGCCAGTCCTCGTGCACCACCTGCCCTGCGGGCACGGCCTGCCCCAACGTCAACGGGGCCTCGAACACCCTGTGCCCCCTGGGCTCCTACGCGCTGGCCGGCGCGACTGCCTGCACCACCTGCCCGGCCGGGTCGAAGTGCCCCACCACGGGCATCGACGCGATCCAGTGCCCGGCGGGCACCTCCTCGGCGGCCGGCTCCACCACCTGCGCCGACTGCCCCGCGGGCAAGTACGCCGTGGCCGGCTCGTCGGCCTGCACCACCTGCCCGGCCGGGTCGGCCTGCACCGTCACGGGCACCATCGCCACTTGCGCCGCGGGCACCTACTCGCTGGGAGGCGCAACGGCCTGCACCGACTGTCCCGCCGGCGCCTACTGCCCGACGTCCGTCCTCGTCCCCCCGCACTGGAGCACTCTGCCCCCTCCCTTCCCAACCCCTCACATTTGTCTTCGCCCCGCCCTCTCATCCTCCTCCCGGCAGGACGACGGCCACGCCCATCGCGTGCGGCGCGGGGACATACTCGCTCGTGCGGGCCACCGTGTGCACCTCCTGCCCGGCGGGCTACGCGTGCTCCTCGACCAGCACCAACACGATGACCCCCTGCCCGGCCGGCACCTACTCGACGGGCGGCCAGATGGCCTGCACCAACTGCCCCGCCGGCAAGTACTGCCCCTCCAGTCCGTCCCGGCCCCCCGTGCCACCCCTCCTGCTTGTCCCGCATGCTTGCCTCCTATATGATGATGGCCGCTCGCTCACTCACTCTTCTCCCCGATGGATTCCTATCCTGCAGCGACCTCGGCCACCATCACGGACTGCCCCGCGGGCACCTACTCGCTGGGCAACCAGGACAGCTGCACCACCTGCCCGGCCGGCTCGGCCTGCCCCGACCTGACGGGGGCCAGCAAGACCTTCTGCGTCTCGGGCACCTACTCGCTGGCGGGCCGCACCGCGTGCACCAACTGCCCCGCGGGCTGGCAGTGCCCCCAGACCAACGGGGGCAACAACACCCAGTGCATCTCGGGCACCTACTCGTTGGGCGGCCAGGTGGCCTGCACCCCCTGCCCGGCCGGCCAGCAGTGCGCCTCCACCAGCGCCGCCGGGGTGGCCTGCCCGGCGGGCAGCTACTCGGCGGGCGGCCTGGCCTCGTGCACCTCCTGCCCGGCCGGCTCGGCCTGCCCGGTGGGCTCGACCTCGCCCACGGCCTGCCCCGCCGGCACCTACGCCCTGGCCGGCTCGGGCGTCTGCACGCCCTGCCCGGCCGGCTCGGCCTGCCCGACGACCCTGCAGGCGCTCTCCTGCCCGCCCGGCTACTACTCGCTGGCCTCGGCCGTCAACTGCACCATCTGCCCGGCCGGCTCGTCCTGCGCCTCGACCAGCCTGGCCCCCGTCCAGTGCGGGGCCGGCACGTACTCCTACACGGGGGCCATCTCGTGCTCCCCCTGCACGGCGGGCTTCCTCTGCCCGGCCGGCTCGACCAGCCCCACCTCGGCCACCTCCACCTGCTCCCTGGGCAGCTACTGCCCGGCCGGGGCCACGGCCCCCGTGCCCTGCCCGGCGGGCACCTTCGCCAACTCGTCCACGGCCTCCAGCCTGGCGTCTTGCTACACCTGCCCGCCCGGGTACTTCTGCCTGCAGGGAACCGGCGACCCCTACAAGAACCTCTGCCCCACCGGCTTCTACTGGTCCGCCCTGCCCCCGACATTTACCCTCTCTCGCCCTCCCTCGCCCTCTCTCCACCCCGTTGTCCACCATCACTCACGCTGTTTCGCCGCCCTTTTTGGTGTGTTTTGCTGTGCTCTTGCCCCGTGTTGGCTGCAGCCCCGCTGGGACGGTGATGGCCACCCAGTACCCGTGCGGCTCCTCCTACGGGGCGTACAACGAGAAGCTGGGCCAGACGGCCATGTCGGACTGCATCCTGTGCCCCAAGGGGGTCTACTGCCCCCCCGGGACCACCTCCCCGGTGCTGCCCTGCCCGTCGGGGTTCTTCTGCCCCGAGGGCACCAGCGACTGGTCCTCGCACCCCTGCCCGGCGGGCACCTACTCCTCGGCCACCAAGCTCACCGACGCCGCCCAGTGCATCGACTGCCCCGTCGGGGCCTACTGCGGGTCGGGCTCCTCGTACCCCTCGCTGTGCCCCGTGGGCTCGTACAACCCACTGTCTCGGGGCGTCTCGGCGGCGGCCTGCCTGCCCTGCGTGCCCGGCCAGGTGTGCTCCTCGGTGGGCCTCTCGGGCCCCAACCTGCCCTGCCGCGAGGGCTACTACTGCCCCTCGTCGACCTCCTACCAGACCCAGTACCCCTGCCCGGCCGGCTCGTACTCGGGCTGGACCAACCTGACCGCCTCCACCCAGTGCCAGGACTGCCCCGAGCGGTACGCCTGCGCGGCCGGGTGCGGGGTGACCCTGAACCCCCGCAAGGACTGCCAGGCGGGCTACTACTGCCCCAAGGGCACCTCCAGCCCCACCGACAACCCCTGCCCGGCCGGCACGTACGCCCCCCAGACCAACCTGGCGGCCGTCACCGAGTGCACCACCTGCACGGCCGGCTTCTACTGCTCGTCGGGCTCGTCGGCCGTCTCGGGCACCTGCTGGGCGGGCTACTACTGCCCCGCCGGGACCTCCTTCCCCAACGCCAACCCCTGCCCGGCCGGCACGTACGGGCCCACGAACAACCTGTGGCTACTCTCGCAGTGCCAGCCCTGCCCCAAGGGCCACTACTGCCCGCTGGCCTCGGCGGCCCCGCTGGGCTGCCCCGCGGGCAGCTATGCCAACGACACCAACTTCCAGAGCGGCATCGTGGGCGCCGCCAAGCCCAACTGCATCCGCTGCCCGCCCGGGTACATGTGCGCGGCCGCCTCCATCACGCCCACCGTCTGCGGGGTGGGCCAGTACTCCGACTGGGGGGCCACCGAGTGCTCCCTGTGCGAGGCCGGCTACTATTGCAACAGCAACAGCACCTCGAAGGAGATGATGTACGCCCGGCCCTGCGAGGCGGGCACCTACTGCCCCAAGGGGACCACCCACCAGCCCGACTTCCTCAACAACCCCTGCCCGGCCGGGTACTACTGCCCCCAGGCCACCCCGCTGCCGCTGGGCTGCCCGGTGGGCATGTACAACCCCAGCGTGGGCATCGCCACGGCCGCCGAGTGCCTGACCTGCCCCGAGGGGTCCTACTGCATCTTCGCGGCCCCCAACGTGACCGGGCCCTGCGACCCGGGTCACTACTGCCCGGCGGGCACCTCGGGGCCCCGGCAGTTCCCCTGCCCCTCGGCCACCTATAACCCGCTCTACGGGGCGGCCTCGCTGGAGGCCTGCCGGGTGTGCACCTCGGGCCACTACTGCCTGACGGGCACCGCCACCCCGGCCCCCTGCACCCAGGGCTACTACTGCATCGTGGGGGTGGCCGACCCCGAGCCCTGCCCGCTGGGCACCTACGGCAACTCGACCGGCCTCCGCACCGACGAGGACTGCGTCGCCTGCCCGGCCGGCCACTACTGCGACGGCCTGGGGCTGACCGTCCCCACGGGCGAGTGCGACCCCGGCTTCTACTGCATCGGGCGGGCCTACACCTCGGCGCCCCCCGAGGGCGTCACGGGCGGCCTGTGCCCCCGGGGTGGCTACTGCCCCGTGGGGTCGTCCTACCCGACGGCCTGCGAGGCGGGCACCTACAACAACTACACGGGCGGCCGCGGCCAGGTGGACTGCTGGCCCTGCGACCCCGGCTTCTACTGCGCCGGCAGCAACAACCCCTACCCGACGGCCCCCTGCGACCCCGGCTACTACTGCAGCGGCGGCTCGGGCACGCCCACCCAGATCGTGGCCCCCCAGGGCACCTACACCCTGGCGGGCGCCTCCAAGCCCTCCCCCTGCGGCATCGGCACGTACAACCCGCTCACGGGCCAGAGCGTGTGCTTCCTCTGCGACGCGGGCTACTTCTGCCCCAACCAGAGCACCATCTGGCTGCAGGACTGCCCCATCGGGGCCTACTGCCCCAACGGCACCTACAGCGCGCCCTTCTGCCCGCCCGGCTCGTACGGCTCCCGGACCCGGCTCCGCTCGGCCGAAGAGTGCACCACCTGCCCGCTGGGCCACTACTGCTTCGGCCAAGGCCTGTCCACCTGGACGGGCGAGTGCTCCGAGGGCTACTACTGCCTGACCGGCTCCAACGAGCCCATGCCCAACACGGGCGCCACCTACGGCGGGCCCTGCCCGGCCGGCCACTGGTGCGCCAACGGGACCTGGAGCCCGACCCCCTGCCCGGCCGGGTACTACCTGCCCACCCTGCGCAACACCAAGGCCAGCCAGTGCCTGCTGTGCCCCCCCGGGTACGCCTGCAACAGCTCGGGCCTCAGCACGCCCAGCAGCAAGTGCGCCGCGGGGTACTACTGCACGGGCGGCACGGTCCCCGACCGGCCCCTGGGCGACGTGGGCGGGAATGTGTGCCCCGTGGGGACCTACTGCCCCGAGGGCTCCCCGACCCCGCTGGGTTGCCCCCCGGGCACCTTCAACAACGTCACCGGCCAGTCGGCCTGCCTGGCCTGCCCGGCCGCCTACTACTGCCTGGGCAACGACTCGATGCCCATCGAGTGCCCCGAGGGCCACTTCTGCCCCGCGGGGACCACCTCCAACGTGCCCCCCTGCCCCGCGGGCACCTACAGCAACCGCAGGGGCCTCCTGGCCAGCTCCCAGTGCACCCTGTGCGAGGCCAGCCACTACTGCGCCGTGGCCGGGGCCACGGCCCCCACGGGCGACTGTCTGCGGGGCTACTACTGCCTGCTGGCCTGTGAGAACCAGCTGGGCGGAGGCGGGGCGTCCCACCAGGGCGGGCCCTGCCCCACCGGGTACTACTGCCCCGCGGCCACCACCGACAAGATGCCCTGCCCGGCGGGCACCTACAACGGCCAGCCCAACTCCTACCACCTGGACAACTGCACCACCTGCACCCCGGGTATGTTCTGCCCGTCCCCGGGCCTCTCGGCCCCCACGGGCAGCTGCTCGGACGGGTTCTACTGCACGGGCGGCTCCATGTCGGCCACCCCCTACGGGGATGGCGGCAACGAGTGCCCCGCCGGGTCGGCCTGCCCGGCCGGGTCGTCCTCGCCCATCCCCTGCCCGGCCGGGACCTACTCGTCCATGCCCCGGCAGGCCGTCTGCTCGACCTGCGTCAGCGGGTACTACTGCCCGGCCAACACCACCAACTACGCCCTGAACCCGTGCCCCGAGGGGTACTACTGCCCGGCCGGCACCAAGTACAGCGCCCAGTACCCCTGCCTGGCCGGCTCCTGGCAGGAGCGCACCATGGCCACCGCGCCCACCGACTGTCACGTGTGCCCTCCGGGCAAGTACTGCCAGGGCCAGGCCCAGACGGTCGTCACGGGCGACTGCGGGGCCGGCCACTACTGCACCCAGAGCGCCGTCATCAAGACGCCCGGGGATGCCTCCCAGGGCGGCGGCATCTGCCAGCTGGGCTCGTACTGCCCCGTGGGCAGCTCGGCCCCGGTCAACTGCACGGCCGGCTCGTACTGCGACGCCACGGGGCTCTCCACCCCCGCGGGCCTCTGCGCGGCCGGCTACTACTGCGTCGAGAACTCCATCACGGGCACCCCCGCCCAGGGCGCCTGTGAGCCCGGCTACTACTGCCCGGTCGGGTCGGCCGACCACATCCCCTGCCCGGCGGGCACCCTCTCGTACACCTCCCGCAACAGCGCCAACACCTCGTGCGAGCCCTGCCCGGCCGGGTCCTACTGCAGCCTGCAGGGCCAGAGCGCCCCCGCGGGCGCCTGCCAGGCCGGGTACTACTGCCCGGCCGGGTCGATCTCCCCCCAGGCGGTCATCTGCCCCATCGGGGCCTACTGCCCGGCCTCGCGGGCCACCCCGATCACCTGCCTGGCGGGCACCTTCAACAACGTCACCGGCCAGTCGGCCTGCGCCACCTGCCCCCAGGGCTTCTACTGCACCCCCGACCTGCCGACCACCCCCCAGCTCTGCCCCCGCGGCTACTTCTGTCTGTCCCGCTCCCATCATTGCCACCACTGCCAGCGCCTTCGCCTCCTCCTCCGCCTCCGCACCTTCGTCCTTTGGTTCTCACTCACATCCCCCACACGTACGCACACGGCACTAGGCACGCCCGGGACGCCCAGCATCCACGAGCACCCCTGCCCGGCCGGCACCTATGGCAGCGCGGAGGGCCTCACCTCGACGGGCGCCTGCCAATTCTGCCCGGCCGGCAAGTTCTGCGGCACGGGTGGCCTGACGGCCCCCACGGGCGACTGCCAGGCGGGCTACTACTGCACTGGGTCCTCCGCCACGGCCACCCAGAACGACTGCGGCAAGGGCAAGTACTGCGTGACGGGCTCGTCGGGCCCGGCGCTGTGCCCCAAGGGGACCTTCTCGACCGACCTCCACCTGACCGGCTCCGCCACCTGCACCCAGTGCTCGGCCGGCTCGTACTGCGCCTCCGAGGGGCTCACGGCCCCCACGGGCCTCTGCACGGCGGGCTTCTTCTGCCGGGACGGCTCGGACACGGCCACCCCGGTGGACATCCCCGAGGGCGACCTCTGCCCGCCCGGGCACTACTGCCTTAAGGGGTCCGCCACCCCGACCCTCTGCCCCGCGGGCAGCTACCAGAACAACAACGGCAGCTCGTACTGCATGGGCTGCCCGGCCGGCTTCGAGTGCAACGCCAACAGCACGGAGCCCATCGACTGTGCCGTCGGCTTCTACTGCCCCGGTCCGCCCGCTCGTCCCGCCCCAGCCCACCCATCCCTTCCCCATCCCTTCCCACCCCTCCTTTCGCTTCCTCTCACGCTCGCCGTTCGTGTGGTTTTTGACCCTCTCCTTCCCACCCCCACCCCCACCCCACCCACCCCAGTGAACAGCTCGTACTCGTCCGACCACCCCTGCCCGCCCGGCACCTACGGCAACACCACCAACTGCCTGTCCCAGGCCCAGTGCGTCACCTGCCCGGCCGGCAAGTACTGCGCCACCTACGGGCTGACGACCCCCTCGGGCGCCTGCAGCCCGTCGGCCTACTGCCCGCCCGGCTCGCTGCTCGAGTCGGGCCAGCCCTGCCCCAAGGGGTACTACTGCCCCGGGGGTATCGCCAACCCGTGCGACCTGGGCACCTTCTCCAACACCACCAACCTCAACAGCGCCGCCCAGTGCCTCAAGTGCACCCCCGGCATGTACTGCGGCTCCACCGCCCTGACGGCCCCCACCGGCAACTGCGCCGCCGGGTACTACTGCACCCTGGCCGCCACCACGAACCAGCCCGCGGACCCGCTGGGCACCGGGGCCAAGTGCCCGGCCGGGACCTACTGCCCCGCGGGCTCGTCGGAGCCCATCGAGTGCCCCCTGGGCATGTACAACCCCGACCCGGGCCAGTCCGTCTGCCGGAGCTGCTTGGCCGGGTACTACTGCAACCGGAACGACACGACCGTGATGGTCCCCTGCACGGCCGGCTTCTTCTGCCCCGGGGCCAACGCCTACGCCGAGGAGAACCCCTGCCCCATCGGCACCTTCAGCACCCTGCTGCAGCTGACGGCCCAGTCGCAGTGCCTCAGCTGCACGGCCGGCCAGTACTGCGCCAGCGCCGGCCTGACCGCCCCCACGGGCGACTGCGCCGCCGGGTACTACTGCCCAACGGGCTCCTCCGTGGCCAATGCAGTCCGCTGCCCGGCGGGCAAGTACTGCCCCGCGGGAAGCGCCCTGGCCACCCCCTGCCCGGCCGGGACCTTCACCGCCACTGATGGCCTCTCCGACGTCTCCCAGTGCACCGCCTGCACGCCCGGCAAGTACTGCGTCACCACCGGGCTCACCATCGAGTCGGGCAACTGCGCGGCCGGGTTCTACTGCATCAATGGGTCCAGCACGGCCACCCCGACCAACAACATCACGGGCGGCCCCTGCCCGGCCGGCCACTACTGCCCCCTCGGGACGGCCATGCCCCAGCTGTGCGCCCTGGGCACGTACAACTCCAAGATGCAGCAGTCGACCTGCGTCAACTGCCCCGCCGGGTTCTTCTGCAACCACAACGACTCGGCCACCCCGCTGCCCTGCACGCCCGGCTCCTACTGCCCCGGCAGCAACGCCTACGCCGAGGAGAACCCCTGCCCCACGGGCCGGTTTGGCAACCTGACCCAGCTGAAGGCCTTCGCCGAGTGCCCGCTCTGCCTGCCCGGGTCCTACTGTGCCGCCCCCGGGCTGACGGCCCCCACGGGCCTCTGCGCCGCCGGGTACTACTGCCCCCTGGGCGCCACCACGGCCACCAACTGGACCTGCCCGGCCGGCTCGTACTGCCCCCAGGGCAGCGCCTGGCCCACGCCCTGCCCCAAGGGCACCTACTCGATTGCCCTCGGCCTGCAGGCCGCGGCCGCGTGCACCCTCTGCACGGCCAGCAAGTACTGCGTGAACACGGGCCTGACGGCCCCCTCGGGCTCCTGCTCGGCCGGGTTCTACTGCACCCTGGGCGCCAACGTGTCGACCCCCACCGACACCGTCACGGGGAACATCTGCCCCAAGGGCACCTACTGCTACTCGGGCACGGTGGCCCCGGTGCTCTGCCCCCCGGGCAAGTACAACCCCGACCCGGGCCAGTCCAGCTGCCAGACCTGCCCCGCCGGGGCCTACTGCAACCGGAACGACACCAGCACCACCTTCCCCTGCACGGCCGGCTTCTTCTGCCCGGGCGGCAACGGCTACGCCGAGGAGAACCCCTGCCCGGCGGGCCGGTTCAGCAACCGGACGAGCCTGGTCGCGGCCACGGACTGCTTCCAGTGCACCCCGGGCATGTACTGCGGCACGGCGGGCCTCACGACCCCCACCGGCGAGTGCAACCCCGGCTTCTACTGCCCGCTGGGGGCCGTGGTCGCCTCCAACTGGACCTGCACGGCCGGCTCGTACTGCCCCCAGGGCAGCGCCTGGCCCACGCCCTGCCCCAAGGGCACCTTCTCGACCTCCCTGCAGCTCACCGACCCCGACGAGTGCACCGCCTGCACGCCCGGCATGTACTGCGCCACCACGGGCCTGACCGCCCCCACGGGCAACTGCGCGGCCGGGTTCTACTGCATCAACGGGTCCAGCACGGCCACCCCCACCAACAACATCACGGGCGGCCCCTGCCCAGCCGGCCACTACTGCCCCCTCGGGACGGCCATGCCCCAGCTGTGCGCCCTGGGCACGTACAACCCCAAGATGCAGCAGTCGACCTGTGTCAACTGCCCCGCCGGGTTCTTCTGCAACCACAACGACACCACGACCCGGTTCCCCTGCACGCCCGGCTTCTTCTGCCCCGGCAGCAACGCCTACGCCGAGGAGAACCCCTGCGCCGAGGGCACCTTCAGCACGGCCTCCCAGCGGACGGCCCAGTCCCAGTGCACCGCCTGCACGGGCGGCATGTACTGCGAGACCAAGGGCCTGACCGCCCCCACGGGCCAGTGCGAGGCGGGCTACTACTGCTCGGGCAGCGCCGCGACGCCCCGCCAGTATGTCTGCCCCATGGGCAAGTACTGCCCCACCGGCAGCGCGGCGGGCCTGGGGTGCCCCCTGGGCAGCTTCTCCAACTCGACCGGCCTGCAGGACGACCTCGACTGCCTCGCCTGCACGCCCGGCATGTACTGCGGGAGCACGGGTCTGACCGCCCCCACGGGCAACTGCGCCGCTGGGTACTACTGCATCAACGGCTCTAGCACGGCCACCCCCACCGACGACATCACGGGCGCCCCCTGCCCGGCCGGCTTCTACTGCGTGGCGGGCACGGTGAACCCGGTGCTCTGCCCCCCGGGCAAGTACAACCCCAACGCGGGCCAGTCCGTCTGCGCGACCTGCCCCGCCCGCGCCTACTGCAACTACAACGACACCACCAAGGCCTTCCCCTGCACGGCCGGCTTCTTCTGCCCGGGCGGCAACGGGTACGCCGAGGAGAACCCCTGCCCCGAGGGGACCTTCAGCTCCCGGACGCAGCTCAATCTGCAGTCCCAGTGCACCGCCTGCACGGGCGGCATGTACTGCGAGACCAAGGGCCTGACCGCCCCCACGGGCCAGTGCGAGGCGGGCTACTACTGCTCGGGCAGCGCCTCGACGCCCCGCCAGTTCAGCTGCCCGGCGGGCAAGTACTGCCCCACCGGCAGCGCTGCCGGCATCGGGTGCCCCGCGGGCACCTTCTCGACCTCGCTGCAGCTCACCGACCCCGACGAGTGCACCGCCTGCACGCCCGGCAAGTACTGCGCCACCACCGGGCTCACCCTCGAGTCGGGCAACTGCGCGGCCGGGTTCTACTGCATCAATGGGTCCAGCACGGCCACCCCGACCAACAACATCACGGGCGGTCCCTGCCCGGCCGGCCACTACTGCCCCCTCGGGACGGCCATGCCCCAGCTGTGCGCCCTGGGCACGTACAACCCCAAGATGCAGCAGTCGACCTGCGTCAACTGCCCCGCCGGGTTCTTCTGCAACCACAACGACACCACGACCCGGTTCCCCTGCACGCCCGGCTTCTTCTGCCCCGGCAGCAACGCCTACGCCGAGGAGAACCCCTGCGCCGAGGGCACCTTCAGCACGGCCTCCCAGCGGACGGCCCAGTCCCAGTGCACCGCCTGCACGGGCGGCATGTACTGCGAGACCAAGGGCCTGACCGCCCCCACGGGCCAGTGCGAGGCGGGCTACTACTGCTCGGGCAGCGCCGCGACGCCCCGCCAGAACGTCTGCCCCATGGGCAAGTACTGCCCCACCGGCAGCGCCGCGGGCCTTGGGTGCCCCAAGGGGACCTTCTCCACCAGCACCGGGCTGACGGACCCCTCCCAGTGCGCCTCCTGCCCGGCCGGCATGTACTGCGCCACCACCGGGCTCACGGCCGCCACGGGCCTCTGCCTGGGCGGGTACGTGTGCACCCTGGGGGCCCTCACCTCGACCCCCAACGACACCCTCACCGGGTACGTCTGCCCCCGGGGCTACTACTGCCTCAACGGGACCACCTCGGGCGAGATCATCTGCCCCCTGGGCTCGTACAGCCCCACCCCGGGCGCCTGGGCGTGCACCATCTGCCCGGCCGGGTCCTACTGCAACTACAACGACACCGCCAGGGCCTTCCCCTGCACGGCCGGCTTCTACTGCCCGGCCGGGACGGCCTTTGCGGAGCAGTTCCCCTGCCCGGCGGGCACCTTCAGCACCACCACGGGCCTGTCGGCCGCCTCGCAGTGCACCGCCTGCACGGCCGGCATGTACTGCCCCACCACGGGCCTGCACAGCCCCACGGGCGACTGCCTGGCCGGGTACACGTGCACGGGCGGCTCGGCCACCCCGACCCAGCGCGACTGCCCGGCCGGCTCGTACTGCCCGGCCGGCTCGGTGAGCCCGACCCCCTGCCCCGCCGGGACCTTCTCCGCCCAGACCTGCCGCACCCAGCTGGCCGACTGCCAGCCCTGCTCGGCCGGCAAGGCCTGCACCACCTCCGGGCTGACGGCCCCCAACGCCGACTGCGCCCCGGGGTACTTCTGCAACAACGGCTCGGCCGTGGTCAACCCCTCGGACATGGTCACGGGCGGGCCCTGCCCCGCGGGCCGCTACTGCCCGGGCGGCACCTACCAGCCCATCATCTGCCCAGGCGGCAGCTACCAGGCCAACACGGGCGCGGCCAGCTGTGACAGCTGCCCCGCGGGCCGCTACTGCACCGAGAGCAACTCGACCTCCCCCCAGGAGTGCCCCGTCGGGTACTACTGTCCCTCGGGGACCTCCCTGTCGACCATGCAGCCCTGCCCGGCCGGGACGATCACCTCCTCGGCGGGCCTCTCGAGCGCCTCGGGCTGCATCCGCTGCCCGACCGCCTTCTACTGCAGCCAGCCCGGGGCGGGCGTGCCCAAGGGCCCCTGCTCGGCCGGCTTCACCTGCGTCTCGGGGGCCACCCGGCCCGACCCGCCCTTCGAGGACACCGCCGGCGTGGCGCTGGGCAACCAGCCCTGCCCCGTGGGCCACTACTGCCCCGAGGGCACCGTGCCCGTGCCCTGCCCGGCGGGCACCTTCCGCGGGATCAGCGGCGGCACCTCGCTGGCCGACTGCTACCCCTGCACGGGCGGCTCGTACTGCGACGCCACGGGGCTCTCCGCCCCGGTGGGCCTCTGCACGGCCGGCTACTACTGCAACCTGGGCTCGGCCTCGAAGACCCCCACCAACACCAGCCAGGTGGCCACCGTCGGCGGCCCGTGCACCCTGGGCCACTACTGCCCGGCCGGCTCGGTGGTGCCCACCCCCTGCGTGGCGGGCACCTTCAACAACCGGTGGGCCCAGTCGGGCTGCACCACCTGCCCCATGGGGTACATGTGCCCCACCGACGGCATGTCGGTCCCGCTGCCCTGCACGGCCGGCTACTACTGCCCCGCGGGCACCTTCACCCAGCCCAGCCCCTGCCCCACGGGGACCTTCAGCAACCTGACCAACCTGGTGGACACCTCGCAGTGCTCCAAGTGCCCCGGCGGCCAGTACTGCGGCAGCACGGGTCTCTCGGCCCCCTCGGGTCCCTGCGCGCCCGGCTACTACTGCACGGGCGGGGCCTCGCGGCCCGACCCGCTCGACGCGACCCGTGAGAACCTGCCCTGCGTGGCCGGGTACTACTGCGTCGAGGGCACGGTGGTGCCCCAGCCCTGCCCCCCGGGCACCATGATGCCGCTGACCCGGGCCCAGAAGCTGGCCGACTGCCGCCCCTGCACGGCGGGCCACTACTGCCTCGACCAGGGCATGACGGGCCCCTCGGGCCCCTGCGCCGACGGGTACTACTGCGACGCCACCATGGCCAGCGCCACGGCCTTCCCGCCCACGGGCCTGTGCCCGGTGGGCCACTACTGCGTGGCCGGGGCCCAGACCCCGGTGGCCTGCCCCAACGGGCAGTACCAGAACGAGCAGGGCAAGAGCTCCTGCAAGCCCTGCCCGGCCGGGTACTACTGCCGCTCCAACCAGGTCGAGCCCCGGCCCTGCCCGCCCGGCTTCTACTGCGCGGCCGGCTCGGCCATGCCCACGGCCTGCCCCAACGGCACCTACGGCGACAACTACAACCTGACCGGCCCCGACCAGTGCACCACCTGCACGGCCGGCCACTACTGCACCAACGGCACCATCTCGGGCAACTGCAGCGCCCGGTACATCTGCTACGCGGGCAACTGGAGCCCCACCCCCACCGGCAACGACACCACCCAGGGCGGCCTGTGCCCCGTCGGGTACTACTGCCCCGAGGGGATCACCGTGCCCACCCGGTGCCCCACCCTCCGGTACAGCTTCTCCCAGGGGGCCGCCCAGGTGGACGAGTGCGTCCCCTGCCAGGCCGGCTGGCTGTGCAACGGCACCGAGCCCATGCTCTGCCCGCCCGGCCACTACTGCCCCTCCAACTCGCCCGCCATCCCGTGCCCCACCCAGACGTACAACCCCTACTCGGGCGGCATGGACTCGTCCGTCTGCCTGTCCTGCCCGCCGGGGTACTTCTGCGACGAGGAGGGCATGACCCAGTACGACGCCAGCCCCTGCCCGGCCGGCCGGTTCTGCGAGAACGCAGCCCTGGTGCCCCTCCGCTGCCCGGGCGGCTCCTACCGGCCCGTCCAGCTGGGCCGGTCGATCGACGACTGCATCCTCTGCGCCCCCGGCTTCTACTGCCCCAACGGCACCGAGCTGCCCTACCTGTGCCCGGCCGGCTACTACTGCCCGGGCGGCCAGGAGGTGCCCAACCTGTGCCCCCTGGGCTACTACGCCGACAATAGCACCTTCAACCGGAGCTCCCTGGCCACGGCCTGCCACCCCTGCCCGGCCGGCAGCTACTGCGCCGACCCCAGGCGGCTCACCTTCACCGAGTGCGCGGCCGGGTACTACTGCACGGGGGCCGCGGTCTCGCCCACCCCGGGCAACCTGACCACCGAGGGCGGCGCGCCCTGCCCCGAGGGCCACTACTGCCCGGCCGGCTCGAGCCTGCCCACGACCTGCCCCTTCGGCACCTACGGGCCCCTGACCAAGCTGCAGGCCCTGTCCGACTGCCTGCTCTGCAGCTCGGGCTCGTACAACAACGTGGTCGGCCAGAAGGCCTGCTTCCCCTGCGGGCGCAGCTCGTACTCGCTGGCCGGGGCCACCATCTGCATCTGCAACGGCTCCCACCGGGCCTTCCAGCCCTCCGACGGCAGCTGCATGTGCGAGCCGGGCTACCAGTACTTCGACGAGAACCTGCAGGAGTCCGACACCGACTCGACCATCGACTGCCAGCCCCGCGTCTACCCGCGCTGCGACGCCGGCTCGAGCCGCAACTCGGAGGGCGGCTGCACGGCCCTCAACGACAGCACCTGCGCCTCGCTGTGCCCCTCGGGTGCGGGCAGCTTCGTCCCCTCGACGGGCCTCTGCCAGTGCGACGGCGTCCACGAGGCCTCGTACTACTGCAACAGCACCTGCATGCTGGCCGCGGCCCAGGTGACCATCTCGCCCAACGACCGGACCACCCTGCAGATCACCAAGCCCGGCCTGGGCACCCAGACCTTCAGCATCGAGAGCCTGCCCAACTTCCTGGGCAAGCTGGACTGCGCCCACCGGGACCAGTCCGACTGCCAGCTGCAGGTCATCGCCGCCCACGAGCGGGGCTTCACCGGCCTGGTCGATATGAGCCCGGCCTATCTGGGGGCCCTCCTCACGGGCCAGAGCAGCACCAGCACCAGCAGCAGCGCCGCGGCCGCGATGGCCTCCACCCGGTACGGGGCCAACGCCCTGCACATGCCCGCCTCGAACGCCGACGCCTACGAGGGGGTCGAGTCGCCCATGGTGTGCCTGCTGCTGGGCGAGGGCGTCCTGTTCGACGTCTCCTCGGCCACGGGCCACTACCCGGTGTACATCAAGGACGACCTGCTCAACAGCAACGCCAACTTCGACTACGGCGAGTTCCGCAAGCTGCAGGAGGCGATGAACTTCGGCTCGGGCATCCGGGTCTTCGGGTACACCTTCCAGGAGGCCGGCACGTACGTCTTCGCCGACAACGCCGCCCGCACCCGGAAGATGATCATCACCGTCATGCAGGCCAACGAGCAGTGCCCCACCTCGGACAAGCTGATGCCCATGACCACCAGCGCGGCCACCTCGCACGGGGTCTCCCGCAGCACCCAGATCATCCTGGCCCCCGACTGGGCCCTGATCATCGGGCTGCTGGTGTCGCTGCTGGCCCTGGTGGCCGCCCTGATCGGGGGCATGTACTACTTCCGCTCCAAGGGCTGGAGCCGCACCGACCAGAGCTCCATCATCTACCGGGGCCTGGGCCGCTCCTTCGACTTCGCCGGGCTCTCGTCCAAGGGGTCCACCAGCTCCCGCTCGCGCAAGTTCCGCGGGGCGGCCGGCCAGCAGAAGGACGGCGGTGCCGGCGGGGCGGCCGGCGCGGGTGGCCCCATGGCCACGACCCTCTCGGGGGCGGGCGGGGCCGAGGCGGCCGAGGACCCCTACTTCAACTACGCCACCCAGATCGACCTGGAGAACTTCAACGTGCACACCTTCTACGACAAGCTCGACGAGCAGAAGCGCCACCTGATGGGGCTCCTCGAGCAGAACAAGGAGGACCTGCACGAGCTCTACGGCAAGATCACCCTGGAGATCAAGGGCCTGGTCGAGGGCCAGGTCGACCGGCTCTCGGGCCCCGGCGGCCGCTCGGCCCGCGACATGGCCGCGGCCAGCAGCACCTTCAGCGCCGAGAAGGCCCAGCGGCAGGGCTTCGCCTCGCGCCAGGACGGCACCCTCGACCGGCTGGCCGCCACCGAGGCCGCCACCCTGGCCGCCCTGCGGGAGTGTGTGGCCGAGCCGAGCCCCCAGGCCATGAGCGCCCTGACCGACATGCTGGCCGGCCTGCGGGCCCAGATCGGGACCCTGGCCAACACCCACCAGCAGGAGGACACCCGCCGCGAGGGCCTGCCCACGGCCATCGGGGCCCTGGTGGGCCAGGACGTGGTCGACCGGCTGACGGGCGGCGACAAGACCCAGATGGCCTCCGAGAACGCCCTCGTCAGCGGCCACATGGGCTACGCCGACACCCTGGAGAACTTCCAGCGGCGCCTGCTGGAGGCCATGAACAAGTACCAGGACCGGCTGACCGAGCTGCAGGGCCAGACCACGGCCGGCATGGAGGCCTCCGAGGATGCCGTCGGGGCCCTGCAGGCCCAGTTCGAGGCCCAGCTGCGGGCCGTGCAGGGCGACCTGGACCAGGAGGCCGGCTCGCTGCAGTCCCGGCTGGGCGACCGCAAGCGGGACCTGACCCTGGCCCAGTCGGCCGAGACCGAGAACATCGCCCAGGCCCAGCGCATCCTCGAGGAGCGCGCCGCCCGGGCCCCGCCCGCGGGGGCCGTCAACGAGGACCTCCTGGTGGCCCTGCAGTCGCTCATCCCCCACCTGGCGGGCGGCCTCCAGGGCGCCGGCTTTGGGGGCGCCCTCGGGCTGGGCGCCGCCGCTGCGGGCCTGGGCCTGGGCCTGGGCGGGGCCACGACGACCATGGTCACCCAGCAGGCCAACGTGGAGGAGCTGGCCAAGGCCGAGGTGGCCGGCCCGCCCGTGGTGGTGGGGGGCGAGGTGGCCCTCAGCGCCCAGGAGGAGGACGCCCTCAACGAGGAATCCCGCCAGGCCGCCGACCAGGCCGACCAGCAGGCCCGCGCCCAGCTGGCCGCCCTGCGGGCCACCCTGGCCGAGAAGCTGGCCGACCCGACCCTGACCGAGGGCGAGCGCAAGGCCCTGCTGACCCAGTTCCAGGCCGACGCGGCCGCCCTGCAGGAGGCCCTCGACGCCCAGCGGGCCGCCGCCCAGGCCGAGCTCGACCGGAAGCGCGCCGAGAAGCGCCGCGCCCGGGCGGCCCGCATCAAGGCCGGCCTCGAGCCGGCGGCGGCGGCGGGCGGCAAGGGGGAGGAGACGGTCGTGGCCGGTGGGGCGGCCGCGGGTCCGGCAGCGGCGGCGGCGGTGACGGTGGCCGAGGAGGATCGGCTCAACCGCGAGGCCAGCCGGCTCGAGCAGGGCCTCTCGGAGACCCGGCGCGACGTGCTCCAGAAGCTCACCCGCAAGCTGCAGGCCGACCTGAACGCCCCCGGGGTGACCCCCGAGGAGGCCCGGGCCCTGCTGGAGAAGTACCAGGCCGACCTGGGCGCCCTCGACCAGGCCCTGGGCGACGAGAAGCAGCGCGCCCTGGACGAGCTCGAGGCCAAGCGGCGCGCCCGCCGTGAGCGCCGCGCGGCGGCCCTGGCCGCTGCCGGGGCCAAGGGCGGCCTGCTGAGCGATACCGACCTGGCCGAGATGCCGCCCGAGGAGGCCCTGCAGCAGGCCCTGGCCCCCGTCACCCAGACGGCCGACGGGCTGGCCGTGCAGCTGACCGCCACGGCCCTGCCCTCGTCCGAGGAGGACGCCCTGAACACCGAGAAGGCCGCCATGCTGGCCGAGGCCGAGGCGGCCCACCAGGCGGCCCTGGCGGCGGCCCGGCAGACGATGGCCGACAAGCTGGAGTGCTCCGAGCTGACCCCGGCCGAGGTGCGGACCCTGCTGGACAAGTACAAGGACGACGTGGCCGCGGCCGAGGGGGCCTTCACGGCCGAGCGGGCCCGGATGCTGGCCCTGCTCGAGAAGAAGCGCGCCGAGCGGCGGGCCCGCTACCAGAAGGAACGCCAGGCTATGCCCCCCTCGGCGGCGGCCGACCCGGCGGCCCCGCTGACCGTCCTCGAGGAGGACGCCTTCAACAGGGAGCGCGAGAACACCGTCACCGAGTGCGAGCAGGCCAAGGGCGAGGCCGTGGCCAAGCTGCGCCGCGAGCTGGACCTCAAGCTGGCCGACCCGACCCTGAGCCACGACGAGGTGCGCGGCCTGCTGGACCAGTTCCAGGCCGACGTGGAGCGGGCCCAGGGCGCCTACGAGGCCGAGAAGGAGCGCCAGCTGCAGGCCCTCGAGGAGAAGCGCCGCGCCCGGCGCACCCTGCGCAGCGGGGCCCCGGCCCTGCCCCCGCCCCCGCCGCCCGCCGCCCCGACCATGGTGGCCCCGGTGGCCCTGCCGCCCGAGGTGGAGGACCAGTTCAACGCCGAGAAGGCCGACCAGCTGCGGGCGGCCGAGACCAAGGCCCGCGAGGGCCGGGCCCGGGCCCAGGCCGAGCTGGCCCAGAGCATGGAGGGCCAGGAGCTCGACCCGGAGGAGGTGCGGGCCCTGATGGACCAGTACCAGGCCGACCTGGCCCGCACCCAGGCCGCCTTCGAGTCCGAGCGGCAGCGGGTCGAGGAGGACATTGAGCGGCGCCGGGCGGCCCGGCGGGCCCGGCAGGCGCGGGCCCCGGGGACCCTACTGCCCATGGCCGAGCAGGCCACCCTGCCCGCGGCCGAGGAGGACCAGATCAACCGCGAGAAGAACGACGCCCTCGTGGCCGCCCAGGTGCAGCGGGACGAGCAGCTGGGCCAGATGAAGAGCCAGCTCGACATGCGCCTGGCCGACCCCACCCTCAGCCGCGACGAGGCCCGGGCCCTGGTCGAGCAGTTCTCCAAGGACGCGGCCGTCGTCCAGGTCCGTGGGCGGGCACCACCACCGCCACCACCGGTGCACCACCACCACCACCACCGGTGCACCACCCCACGACGGGCCCCATCTGACACGCCCCCTTCTTCCTTCCCTTCGGCCCCCTGCAGGAGTCCTTCGACGCGGAGAAGCAGCGCCAGCTGGATGAGCTCGAGGCCAAGCGCAAGGAGCGCCGGGCTCGCATCGCCCGCTCCCGGGCCGTCGTGGCCGCGCCCGCCCCGCTGCTGGGCGTGCCCCAGGTGTCCCAGGTGGGCGGTGGTGGGGTCACTCCCCAGCCGGCCACGCCCCGGGGCGGCCCCGCGGTGGCCATCCCGACCGACCTGCCCGCCCAGGAGGCCCGCAAGCTCGAGGAGGAGCGGTCCCAGCTGGACCGGGAGTCCGAGCAGGCCCGGGCCAAGGCCCTGGAGGCCCTCAAGCAGGAGTTCGACCGGTCGGTGGCCACGGCCCAGGCCGCCCCCGAGGAGGCCGCCGGGCCCGACATGGAGGCCCTCAAGAAGGACTACGAGGCCCAGGTGGCGGCCACCGAGCAGGCCTTCGAGGAGACCAAGGCCAAGCAGATGCAGGCCTTCCAGAAGAAGATCGACGCCCGCCGGGCCCGCCTCCGGGCCGCCCGGGACGCCCTGGCCGGCAAGGACCCCGAGACGGTCGCCCGCCGGCTGCGGGAGGAGCACGAGCGGCGCCAGGCCGAGATCAAGCGGCGCGCCGAGGAGGAGAAGCAGGCCCGCATCCGCGAGCTGGAGGAGCAGCTGCGCCAGGAGCAGGAGCGCCTCGAGGCCGAGCTCTCCCACGGGGCCGAGGACGAGGTCAAGGCCCTGCGGGCCAAGGCCGAGGCCAACATGGAGGCCCGCCGGCAGCAGGTCCTCGAGGATTCCCACCGCAAGGAGGAGGAGAACCTGCGCAAGGCCCAGGAGCAGGCCCGCGAGGCCGAGAGCAACCCCATGGCCGCGGCGGCCATGCTCAACCAGGGCAACGTGGTGGCCAACGTGGTGGCGGACATCCTGCCCGCCGTGGCCACGGCCGCCATGCCCACGGTCGACGAGGTGGTCAAGGAGGCCGAGTACCGGCGTCGGCTGGCCCAGGTCGAGGCGGACGTCGACCACGAGGTGCAGGCGACCATGACCCAGTTCGAGCAGGAGACCCAGCAGGCCGTCTCGCGCAAGATCGAGGACGCCGAGAAGGAGCTCCGCAAGGGCCAGCAGAACATCCAGTCGCTGGGCCAGATCCTGGAGACCCGCCAGGACCTCAGCGAGGAGGAGAAGCAGAACATGATGGCCGCCGCGGCCCAGTCGCTGGCCGACATGCAGCGCCAGATGGACGCCGAGCGGGCCAAGGCCGAGCAGGAGTACCGGGCCAAGAAGGAGGCCCAGAAGAAGCGCCTCGAGCTGCTCCGCCAGCGGAAGGCCGACGAGGAGCGCCAGAAGATCCTCCGCGAGAAGGACCGCGACCTGGAGGCGCTGAAGCAGCAGAAGCAGCGCGACGCCGAGACGGAGGCCCTGCGGGAGGTCGTCCGCAAGGGGGAGCTCTCCGAGGACCAGACGGGCGAGGTCATCGAGCTGCTGCTCTCCAAGCGCCACCTGGAGGAGGACCAGGCCCTGCGGGCCCGCCACAAGCGCGAGGCCACCGAGGAGGCCAGCCGGGTCGAGGTGGCCCGGCGGCCCGAGGTGGAGCTGCTGCTGGCCACCCTGAAGGCCGACCAGGAGGCCGCCATGGCCGACGTGCCCACCGAGGAGGTCGCCGCCCGGCAGAACAAGAACCTGCGCGACTACAACAAGCGCAAGGCCGACCTGGAGGCCGAGACGTCCCGCATGGCCGAGGACGCCCGGGCGGCCCTGGTGGTGGCCCACCAGCAGGAGCTGCTGGCCCTCCGCGAGCGCCACCTGCAGGAGGTGGCCGCCGTCTGCAAGGAGCTCAGCCCCGGCCAGGTGGACCTGCTGCGGCGGGCCGAGGAGAAGGTCCGCCAGGCCCGCGAGCTGCAGGACATGCGCCAGCAGAGCGAGCTCGAGCGGCAGCAGTTCATCAAGGAGAAGCGCGAGATGCGCGAGCGCCAGGAGCGCATGATCCGCGAGGAGGAGGAGCGCCTCCGGGCCGAGGAGCAGGCCGCCCGGGAGGCCCTGCGGGCCCGCCAGGAGCAGTTCGCCCGCGAGCGGGATGCCCAGCTGGCCGCCGAGGCCGAGGCCCAGCGGCAGCGGGAGGCCGAGCAGCCGCTGACCGAGGAGCAGCAGAAGGAGATGCTCCAGCAGGCCGAGAAGGACCTGGCCGAGCAGCAGCGGGCCTTCGAGCAGGCCATGAAGGACCAGACCAGCCAGGTGCAGTCCCTGGCCCAGCGCCGCCGGGAGAAGCTCCGCGAGCGGCAGCGGCAGCTGGAGGGCGAGCGGCTCAAGAAGGAGGCCGAGATGCGCTCCCGCGAGGAGGAGCGCCTCCGCAAGGAGGCCGAGGTCCTCAAGGCGGCCGCCCCGGCCCCCGAGCCGACCCCCGTCCAGGTGCCCGAGCCCAGCCCACCGCCCATGCCCAGCGCCCCGGCCGGGGCGGTCGTTGTTCCCCAGGCGGCCCTGCCCGTGGCGGCCCTGGTCAACCCGGCCACCCTGATCGCGCCCGGGATGGTGGGGGCGGCCCCCGGGGCGGCCATCATGGCCAACGTGGACCTGAGCGACATCGTGGCCCGGCTGGAGTTCATCAAGGGCATGCTGGCCGAGAAGCGCGGCATCCCGCTGGGCGAGACCTTCCCGCTCTCCGAGGAGGACGCCCAGTGGCGCGCCGAGGGCGCTGCTCCCACCCCGGTGGACATGACCTCGCGCCAGCTGGTGCCCTACCTGGTCTACCAGTTCGGCCTGGCCCTGGTCAACCGGGTCATGGTCTACTCGGGCCACTCGGTGGTCAACCTGCGCGTCACGGCCACCCTGCCCGAGACCGGCTACCACCACAACTACTTCCGCCGCTCGTACCTCTGGGTGGCCCAGTCGAGCACCCTGTGGCTCCGCCAGGAGCGCCTCACCAGCCCGGGCGACCTGGTGGTGGTGCTGGCCCACGCCCTGGCCCACGTCATGTGCGGCCAGCTGGAGGACGACACCGACGCCAAGTTCCTGCACGCCTTCTACTTCGCCCTGCGCATCATCGGCGAGGACCTCTTCTACAGCAAGACCACCGCCACCGCCCGGGTGCTGGCCCCCACGCCCACCGGGGGCGCCGCCAAGACGCCCGCCGAGGAGCTGGCCGCGGTGCGGGCCCCGGGCACCCTGGACCCGGAGGAGGTCCGCCGGACCCTGCGCACGGTGCCGTACAACCTGGTCTCGGGCATGGTCGACGCCCAGCTGGCCCCCGAGACCGACCCGGTGTACTTCTCGCCCGAGGCCCTCAAGCAGCGCCTCGAGTCGTACCAGGCCTTCACCCAGTCGACCACCATGCGCCTGCTGCTGACCTCGCTCGAGTCCTCCATGCAGGCCGCCAGCCCGAGCAACATGCAGGTCTTCGACCACATCGACGAGCGGCTGACCCAGCTCGACCAGATGAAGGACACCCTCGGCAAGGGCTCCACCGTGCTCGTCCACGAGCTCCTCTCGGCGCCCCTCCGCCAGCGGCTGGGCGAGGATGCCCGGGCCAGCGGCAGCGACGAGGCCGCCATCACCGAGGCCCGCCACCGGGACACGGTCGAGCTGATCAAGGGCCTGACCACCCTGCAGCGCACCTACGCCGACCGGCTCGACCTGGCCCGGGAGCAGCTGGCCAAGACCCTCGGCCAGGCGGGCGCCTTCGAGGCCCAGCTGGGCCCGGCCGAGGCCGAGTTGGCCCAGATGCGCCAGGCCCTGGAGGCCCCCGGCCAGGAGGCCGCGGCCCGGGAGCTGCTCGGCCGGAAGGTGGCCAAGCAGGTCGAGAAGATCTCCCAGAAGCGCAAGAAGTCCGTCGACCAGCGCGAGTACGCGGCCGTCCTGGCCCAGCAGATCAAGTCCCTGCAGGAGCAGCTGACCCGCACCGACGCCGAGATGAAGAAGCTCGTCGAGAACCGGGCCGGCTATGAGGCCGCCCTGGCTCGCCTCCGGCCCGCGGGCACCCAGGCCCCCACCCCGGCGCCCACTGCCTCCTAAAGGGGTGTATCTTCTTTCTTTCTTTCTTTTTTGACGTCGTTTTTTGCGGTGTGCGTCCTGCCTCCCTATTCTCATCAGGATGGCAGAATTTCGATATGATGTGTGCATTTTTTTATGTTCATTTCGACGACACTTCTCTCGCATTTTTACTTTTACTTACTGTTTTTCTTTCACTGTGATTTTCGACCGAGAAGAGAAGCGTCGATTTTGCACCCTGGCTGAAGTCTCATATACCCGTCGGGTTCGCTTCGCAACCTTTCACAGATGACCAATCGGCCGCTTTTTTCGGGCTGGGACCGGATTGTCCAAGCACTGTCTGCCCCTTTGACCACCCTCCAATCGCTGCAAGATGCGATTGTGACAATCCGTGGCATCGTCCATGTCCGTGTTTTCCTCATCCAATTGTTTGATTCCATGATGCCCACAGCCGCAAAATCCTCGCGTGAACGATCTTTCCCTCCGAAGCTATCTTTCTACTCCCGCGTATGCGCAGTGGTGCCTTGAAGTTCTTCCATTTGTACAGCAGTCCTTCCTCCGCCTCCCCACGCTCTTTCCGGAAGGGACCATCCCGATTTTATCGCAAGGCACCGATCGGACTCTCGAGTTCACCAAGATTCAATGTTGCGCATTGCTGTCCATGATGTTTTTCGAAGCCGTCCCATTTTGGGGGGGCGACTCTGATCGGATGCCCCCTTTCGATGATTTTTCTCATCTTCACGCGGGCTGCTGTCCTGCCTTCCTCGAATCGATTTTCCTGTATTTCCAACGGATGTCCAAGCCCGCCGAACAAGCGCGCCTTCAGAACGAGAAAGGTCTGCCAGCCGTGTTCATGGACATGCGGTCTCACCACCCGTGGCGACGTGCTTCCATGTCCTGGGCGATGTTGGCCCAGTGACCATCCACAGGCGGGTGCTTCCAACGGCCGAGACCCCGACGTGGGGAGAACTGACCACTCCCCTGGCCCCGGCCCACTTCTCTCCCAGCCTCAGTCCGCCCCCCCCCCCCCCCCCCCTCCCCTCCTCCTCCTCCTCCTACTCCTCCTCCTCCATCATCCATCATCCATCCTCCATCCTCATCCCGCCGCCAGTCCCTTGCTCATCATTCTTCGCACCCCGGGTGGATGCAGGGATTCAACCCGATGGGGCGGTCGAGGCAGACTTCGCCAACCGCTACATCGGAGGCGGCGTCCTGCAGGGGGGTTGCGTCCAGGAGGAGATCATGTTCGGTCCGACCCTGCCCCCACGCCACGCCACGCCTGCCCCGATCCACCGCCGCCACCGTCAGCGCCACCACACACACACGCACAGCCCCGCCGCACTGGCCAACCCGGCCAGCGAGGCTCGTGTCGGGTTGAATTCCATCTTCATTCTTCGCATTGCCGCCTCGCCTCCTGGTTTGCCCGTCAGGGATGAGCCCCGAGTGCCTGGTCTCGCTGCTGGTGTGCGAGTACATGCTGCCCAACGAGGTGATCACCCTGCGCGGACCCGAGCTGGTCGGCCTCTGCGAGGGCTATGGGCGCAAGGTTCGCTGCACGGGCGAGGCCCCGGTGGCCCCCGGGACGGACTGGTCGCGGCGGCTCATCGTGGCCATGGACGCCCTCGAGTGCTATCAGTACCCGGCCCAGCACCAGTACACACCCTCCCTGATGGACCGCGAACTGACCAAGGTCTCTACATGTATGAAGGAGTGGACACCCGCGGCGCAGGGGGGGGGCTGACCAGCGAGAAGAGCATCGGGCATCTCGTGGGCAGTCCGAGTGTGATGAGACCGACATTCACATTCCCGGTCTGATTCCTTCTCTGTTGGGGTGGCGGCGCAGGCCTATCTGGCGTTCGCACACGACCCGACATGCGCCGCTATCGACCCGCCCGACCGCCCTCTGACGACGGGCCATTGGTCCGCTTGCCCACCCACCCATCTGGCGCATGTACTCATTGATTCTTCCCGTCACAGGGGCTGCGGCGCCTTCGGGGGGCACAAGCCGCTCAAGGCCCTTCTGCAGGTGATGGCAGCCAGCCAGGCGCGCCGGGCGTTGCAGTACAGCACCTTTGGCGAGGAACCCTTCGCCCAGGCACTGCAGGCCGTCGTGGATGCCCTCATCGAGCAACACTGGACGGTGGGCCGCCTGTACGCGGCCATCGTCAAGTATGGTCGGTCGTGCGACGACGAGGTGCCCTTCCTGCCCTGGATCTGCAAGGAGGCCGCAGTCACGGTGGTCCTGAGGCCCAACCGAGCCGTCGAGCCGCAACAGCAACAGCAGCAGCAGCAGCAGCAGCAGCAGCAGCAGCAACAACAACAACAACAACGCCATGAAGAGGCAGATATTCCTGTTGAAGGAGGGTGATCCTTTTTTTCATCTGCACTTTTTGTGTATCATGGTTTGTTTGGGCGCTTCCTCTTGAAGTTCTTTTGGTCTATGTATCAATTTCGCCTCTTCCTCCTCCCTTTCTTTCTTCCTCGACAACACGAGCTCAACGTTCCATTCCTCATTCCGGCCTGTTCCAGCCATACCACGTGCTCTAGCGGCTATGTCAGTTTCCCAAGAACAAGCAGCGGTTCTTGACCAAGCCCTTCAGGTCGCCCTTCAATTAGCCGAGCAGTGCTCTTCTCTTCTTCAACGGGCAATCAAGGTCGGCATCAAGAAGCATTGACGGTGCGTGATTTCGTCCTCCTCTATCCAGGAAGAACAAGTCATTGAGACCAAGTCGACTTTTGCCGACCTTGTGACCGCTTATGACAAAAAGGTCGAAGAGATCATTATTTCGACTGTCAGAAGGGCGTTCCCCGATCACGGGATTGTGAGTGAGGAATCGTTCCCCGTCTCGCCCGCCGAATGGAAGGAATGGTCATGGGTCGTGGACCCAATCGATGGAACCACAAATTGGGCCAACCAAAACCCCGTGTTTGCCATTTCTATTGGACTCGCCCATCGCGCGGTTCCTATCATGGGGGTGATCGCCCTCCCGTCCCTTCGGGAGGTTGTTTATGCGATCCGTGGTCGAGGGTCTTTCTACTACAAGCCGGAGACTAAACAATTCACTGTTCGCGAGCCGTCCAACGTTCCCCAGTCTGTGCCTTCTTTCGCCGATCCCCCGCATGGCTGTCATTCCCCCAGGGACTGCCTCCTCACCACGGGCATCGGGTACGAGCGGGGGCCGCTCCTCCAGGCCACAATGGGGTATTTCATGGAGCAATTGCCCCTCTGCCGCGCAATTCGCCTCTCTGGTCTGCTGTGCCACCTTCCCCCCGGCCCTGACCGCCGCTCCCCCGACCCAAGGTTCGGCCTGCTGGGACAATGTCATGGTCGCGACGGGGCGCATTTCGGGCTACTGGGAGCGCCGCCTCAAGGTGTGGGACTACTGCGCCGGCTCGGTCATCGCCCAGGAGGTCCGCATCCGCACCCGGTTTCGTGATTCTTCACACACCACCATGCCGATGACAGTCGGGCTGCCGGGCGACCCGCTTCGACGGGCGGCCGGTGCGGCTGGACGACGGGGCCGAGGACTACATCGTGGCCGCGCCCCGGGTGCACGATTACATGGTGCGCACCCTGGCCACACACCAGTTCTACCTCGCCGGGCAGCCGACCCCTCATTAGCGCTCGTGGGAACGGTCTTCGTTCGACCCGACCACCCCAATAAAATTAACGCAGCCGCCATCACACCTCAGAGAGGAGGCCCCGAAAAGAAGGGCCCAAATAAGCGAGAGGAATGGAAGGGCGGGGGGGGGGGGGGGGGGGGGGGGGGGTGCAGCCGCGGCCAGGCTGTCATTGAGGGACCGGCATCCCGGTGGTTCCCGCGGGGGCCGGCGTCGCGGTCGGGGTTGGGGCTGCGGATCCCGAGCGAAGCGGGCCGTCACTCCACCGCTCGGGGGGGTCGAGCCAGGCCAGGGGCGTCTCGAGGTGCTGCCGAATGCACGCAGCCGGAACAACCATGAGTGAGACAGCTGCGTCGATCGCCGGGGAGACAGACCCCGCGCTTGGCCAGGAGACGCCAGCCGGCCACCAGGACGTGGGCGCGCTGCTCGGGGGATGCCGCCCGGAGGCGCATGGGGGCCGAGCGCCCGTCGAGGTGCACCAGGATGTCCGCCGGGGTGGCCGGGTCGCCCATCAGCTGGGCGCACCCCCAGACGGGCCAACCCCAGTCAAGTTAGGTCGATCCCATTGTCGCAACGACTGGGACGGCCCCACGCCCGGCACCTTCCCGCGGACCTGCATGGAGGGGCTCCAGGCGGCTTTGGCGAGGGTCTTCTTGCGGCCTGTCCGCACTTTGAGCTTGTTGGCGTCGAAGAGCAGCAGCCGGGCCTCGCCTGTCGCCGGATCCACAAGCTGCGCGGATACGCGGGGGCGGATGGGGCCGGGGGTGAGCCTGGACGGGGGGGGGGGGGGGGGGGGGGGGGGGGTTGAAGGTGGCGGACCTGGTCGAGGTAGGCTTCCTTCTTGGGGGCCAGGGCCACGTACTTGGCGGTTGCCTGCCAGACATCCTCCGCTGCAAAGGTTGGTGGCGGTGAGGGGCGGGTCGCCACGGGGGGGGCCGGCGGTCCAGACCGGGAGCGACCGTGAAGGGCGACTGGACGTGGGCCGTGGGGCCTTCCATGCCATCCTCCTTCCGGATGGGCGTGACGGAGGCCCGGATGTAGTGGCCCACGTCACAGACGTTGGGCCGATAGTCAATCTGATTGGTCCCCATCTCTGCGGGCGAGCGCCGACAGGGGGGGGGAGGGGGCGTGTGAGTGAGGCATGCGTGGATGGGCGATCTCTCCAAGGTGATGTGCGCAGCCCACGGACCAGGGATCTGCTCGGGGACGGGCTGGGACCCATCGGCGACCTCCTTCCTGAGGCGGTACCAGACCACCCGCGGGCAGCCCTCGTTCCCGCCCAGGTAGCGGTACACGGGCCGCATCAGGGTGCCCGCCGGGATACTGCCCGTCGGGAACTGGGGCAGCAGGGCCGCCAGGGCCACGTTCGAAAGCACGGGGGGCGCTACAGGCCAGCGAGGAAAGAGGGGCGGTCACTCGGACGGGCCAAAAAGCCGAGACAGACCTGGGATGACGGGCGGGGTGATGTGGGCGGCCATGGGGGCGCCCCCGACCAGCCCCACGCACCGGAGTGCGGCCCCTACGTCGGCCTTGACGGGCGTGTACTGCGGCTCGGTCGCCCCGGGGATGGTCACGAACCCCGTGCCCCCCTGGGGCTGCCGATACCTAGCGGAGGCAGTGCCGGATCAACCAGCCATCGGGGCAGGTGGTGCGGACCATTGGAATGTGCACATCCCCTCGGGGGCTGCGGGGTCCCATTGGGCCTTCATGACCAAGGGTTTGGCCTCCTCGGGGGCGTCGGAGCTGGTCGGCGCCACCCCGGTGAGGATGGGTTGGGCAGGTGGAGCAACGGCCGGCTTCTCCGGGGAGGGCGGCGGCGGCGGCGGCGGGAGCACTAGGGAGGCAAGAGCCGAAGCCAGCCGTGGGAAATGAGATGAGCGTGGCTGGGGGAAGGGGGGATGCAGACGCTTGAGGAGGGGCTCGCACCACGGGCTGGCCGTCTCGTCGCCCCGGACCCCGTCCGAGCGCACAGGCGTCCACAGGCACCGGAAGCGGGCCCCCAGGTCCTCGTCTCGGGCCTCGTAAGTGCCGGTGACCCCTTCCAGGATGACCGCCTAAAGGAGGATCAACCGTGAAACAGCCCCTCGTTAAATTTGGCCATTCGATGCTTCCCGTCTCCCACAGGCTGAGTCGGCCTCCTCCCTCCCCATCCACAACGCGTTCTTCATCCTTCCGCCACCACTAAATGATCCATCGCTCGTCCGTCCCCGATGCCGGATGCCGGAGGCGTCTGCTGCTCCCATTGTTACCTTTGGCTGTCCTCGATGAACACCGTCTACTCATTTTTCATTGTGTCTGTTGACATTTTCCACTCTCTGGATGAGAACATTCGACTTTAGTTCGAAAGCAGGAGGGCTCATTTTCTCCTGGTACCGGGTCTGTTCGAATTCTCCCTTTAATGCTCACCGCCATTTTGCAGGAACAACCACAAAATCAAATCAAAAATCTGCTCATTGTCAATGCAAGCAATTTCCACGCATTGGATGCCTTTGCGACCCAACTGTGCCCCGTATTATGTGCAGATGGTCCGGCAAGCGGGATTGACGTTCTGGAGGCAGAAAATTACAAAATTCAATGCTACCGAGCACCCACGGGTGTCTTGTTTTTCGTGGTTGCCGAACTCTCGGCCACCCGGCTCGATGAGCTGCTCCTCCAGATCTATCGGCTGTACTCCGACTTCGTCCTCAAAAATCCGACCTACTCCCTGGATCAACCTCTTCGAGACCAGCCAGCCTTCAAGTACCACCTCGAGAACCTCCTTCGCCCCGCTCAATAACAGGGTTTTGTACCGTTTTGCAGTGTCGGCGCTGCCGCTGACCGGGGGGGGGGGGGGGGGGGGGGCGGACGTGGGGATGCAGACCTGTCGCTCCCCGCTGCCCCACCGCTCCCAACGCACGATCGGAGCCGCGGCCTCGCCGCCCATGTACGGGGGCGCCTCGCAGTGCAGCACGGGCATCCCGGGGCCGGGCTGGGTCACGTGCAGCGCGGGCGGCTTCATGAACCGGGGCGGGGCTGCGGGGCGCAGGGCGCAGGGCGGGGGGGTGGCGGAGACGGATGAAGTGGCGCCCCCGAGCCGAATGCAGAGCAAGGACAGGGGCGAGGAGTGTTGTGAAGGGGTGGAGAGGGGAGGGGGGGAGCGGACCTGGCCGCACGGGCCCCTCGGTGGTCCGGATGGCCTCGGGGCCCTGCAGCCCGTCGGCCCGGACGGGGGTGATGCTCACCCGCAGCCGGTAGCCGATGTCGCCCCGCTGGGGGACGTACTCCCTGCTCGCCGCAGCGGATTGGAACAAGTGAGGGCGCGTCTCCTCGGACCGGCAGACCCCATCGCATCACCTCTCCTGCCTCTCGACCCTCCCCTCCCCTCCCCTCCCCTCCCCCTTTACCCCGCCTCCCCGGTGTGGCAGACCTGCCCCGGCCCACCTCGACCTGGGCCGCCTCGCCCAAGACGCGCCACCACACGACGGCCGGGGGGCCCTCCCGGCCGCCCCGGTAGTGCCAGCTGGCGACGAGGGGGCCGCCCTCGGTGGGCTCGCCATGTCCGGCGGCCGGGGCCAGGGAGGCCTGCAGGATCTCGGGAGCCCCCGGGGCCACCGGGCCGGCCGACAGGCACAGGGCAGGCACGCCCACCACCCCATCCGCCCGGACGGGGGTGTACTCGGCCGCCAGCCGGTAGCCGACGTCCTCCAGGCGGGGCGCGTACTGGGGGCCGGCCCCCTCCAGGGCCAGCGTCACGAAGGCCTCCTGCAGGGCACGCAGGCTCGGCGGGGCCGGGGCAGGGCTCGGGGTCCGGTCCGCGTCCTCGGGCTGGGCCCCCTCGGCATCGGCATCGGCACCGTGGGCCGAGTCTGCGCTGAGGGCCAGGCTGAGGGTCGATCCGGCCGACTGGGGGGCCGCGGGCGGGGCCGGCGAGGGGGACGGGGCCGAGGGGGGCGGGGCGGCCGGCCGGAGGGGCTGCAGCCGATACCAGCGGATGATGCTGGCCCCTTCCCGGCTGCGCGCGGGGGGCGAGAAAGAGCCGCGATGGTGAGCTGGGGGCAATGCGGGCCGGGGAGGAGGACGAATGGTGGCGGCTGCGGACCCGCCGATGTATGCCCATGTCAGGGTCACGGCGGCTCCCTGGGCGGGGGCGCCCTCCATGGCGAGCCGCACCACCCGCGGCATGGCGGGGGCGATGGGCGGCGTGGGGACCGAGTTCAGGACGACATCCCGGCCCGAGGCCCGCACCGTCACTGGAGGGCAGTAGCCAGGGGCAGCATGGAGGACCGCACACCCCCCCGGGAGTCAGAAGTCAGATGGCAGGCAGGCCTCGTCGGACGGGGGTCCGCGCGGGGGTGTGGGTGCGGTGGCGAGTGGTGGCGAGTGGTGCGAGTGGTGGCGAGTGGGGTTGGTGGGGGCAGTGCGGACCGGCGCATGTGAGGGCCGCCCCGACCTCGCCCAGCCCGGGCACCAGCAGGCACGGGTCGTCAGGCCGGCCTTCCAGCGGCCGGGCGCCCCCGTCGGGCGTCATCTGCGCCGCACCAAACACCACAGAAGCAGAAGCAAGAAGGACGATGTTGAAAGGGTGTGTGTGGGGGGAGGGGGAGGGGGGAGGGAGGGGAGAGGGGAGGGAGGGAGGAGGGAGGGGGGAGGGGGGGGGGGGGGGCTGCCAGGGTGCGGGTGCGGACGGCCGTCCAGAGGACGCGGATCGGGTCGGGGCAGCCCTCGGCCAGCCGGGCCGTGACGGGGTTCCCCCTCGACGAAGTCGCCCCAGCACGGGCGGCAGCAGGGCCGGCCCACCTGCCCGCCAAGCCCCCCCAAAGCCACCCACGAAAAAAAAAGCAGATGATGATGATGATGACAAGTCAGGCGAGCTCGCTTCGTTACGCTCTCAATCTGGTGGCTATCTCCCCGGGGAAGGGTTGACCTGGAGTCGACCGCGACCATCCTGCGGTGATATGGCAGGGTGGTCCGAACGACTGGTGAGGTCGCCGTCCTTCCCCGACCCGTTTGAAATTTCGACCTTGGTGGCTATCCCCCCGGGGAAGGGTCGATCGGCGGGCTACCTTGACCACGGTTCGCTAGATTTATGGGTCCCTCCAGCGAACGGTGAGGTCGCCGGCCTTTGCCAACCACTCCGAAATTTCGACCTTGGTGGCTATCCCCCCGGGGAAGGGGTGATCGGCGGGCTACCTCGACCACAGTTTGGTGGATTTATGGATCCCTCCAGCGAACGGTGAGGTCGCCGTGCTTCCCCGACCTGTTTGAAATTTTGACCTTGGTGGCTATCCCCCCGGGGAAGGGTCGATCGGCGGCCGGTACCGACCACGGTTCGCTGGATTTATGGGTCCCTCCAGCGAACGGTGAGGTCGCCGGCCTTTGCCAACCACTTTGAAATTTCGACCTTGGTGGCTATCCCCCCGGGGAAGGGTTGCCCTGGAGTCGATCGCGACCGCCCTGCGATGATAGGGCAAGGTGGCCCGAACGACTGCTGAGGCGCCATCCTTCCCCGACCCGTCTGAGCCTGTTTGAAATTTTCGACCTTGGTGGCTATCCCCCCGGGGAAGGGTTGACCTGGGGGCCACCACGACCACGGTTTGGTGGATTTATGGGTCCCTCCAGCGAACGGTAAGGTCGCCGACCCTCTCCGGTCATTTGAATTTTTTGGACTTTAATTTTGGTCCCATAATTTTTTTCCTGTGCCTCCCATACTTTTTTGGGGGTGCCTCCCAAGTAGGGTATATCAGGGCCACCCCCCCTGGGGGACTTGTGAAGATGGGGTCGGAGGGGCCGAAGGGCCGAAAAGCCGAAATGCCGCAAGACACAGTAGGCTTAGTAGACCTGGTAGGCTCTCATGCGCCTGTGGCGCCCAGGCTGCGTCCGGCCCCACCTTCAGGTGCGATCGTTGTCCGGACAACACTGTTGCGAAAATGTTGCGAAATCGTTGCGAAATCGGTGCGACACATGGTAGCGCTCTCTGGCCCCTGCCCTTGATGCCTAGCTTAGCCCACCACCGCCCGAACCCGCTTGGAGACCCGAAGCACAATGGCCCGCCCGGTCAAGGTTGGCGATCCCCCCCTGATGAATGCCCCTACCATCCCGGCCTTGCGACGGGTTCTCTCGGGTGCTGGTCCACGGTGACCGAGCCGCACGGACAGCTGGCCGGACCCCACTCCAACAATACGGTGCGCTCTCCAGGATACCACTGTGGCCTGTGGACGTCCCCGCAGTGCTGCGGTAAGCCGGTCCCGAACACATAGGGTGTGATGACGGCTGCACTCTCCCCCTGGCAAATGGCGTGTTGCCCCTAAGTTGGCAAAAGTCCGACGGCATGAGGACTAAAAATACCAACTGCCGTAGGGTCGGGTCGGTGCCGGGGGGAGAGCCCTGGGATTTTACAGATTTTTGGAAGGCCACCCTCAGTTCCTTCCCCCGAAAAGTCGTCCCTGTTTTTCGGTATTTATATATGTAGAATGATGATGATGATGATGCTGATGCTGCTGATGCTGATGCTGATGCTGATGCTGATGGCGGTCGATCGCACCACCACATTGAGAAGCCGGTGGGTGGGATGGAAGGAGGGGAGCGGGTGGGGGGCGGGGGGCGGACAGGGGGCGATGGGACCCGGGGTGCGCGCCTCGACGGGGAGGCCCTCGGCCCCGTCGTCGCGGACGGGCAGAAAGCGGAGGGCCACCACGTGCCCCACGTCCTCGGCCGTGGGCCGGTAGGTGGGCCCCAGGTGGACAAGCTCCCGCCCGCTGCCGTCCCCGCTGCCGTCCTGGGGGTGGCGGTGGGTGGTGGTGGGTGGTGATGGGTGGCCGGGGGGTATGAGCGGCGGCAGCTGGGCTGGGGGGATGCAGCCACCGGCGGGGTGATGATGGTGCAGACGGGGTCCAGGCGGAACCACTCGGAGCGGGCCAGGGCGGCCTTCATGCCCGCGGGCGGGATCAGCTCCCGGCTGGTGGGCGCCAGCCCGTCGGCAGTGGGCAGGGGCGGGGGCGGGCTCGTGGGCAGGCGGGGGGCGCCCTCGGCGGGGGGCGCGGGCCTGTCGGGGGCCCGGGTGCCGCCAAAGTAGACCAGCCGGCCCGTCAGCAGGCCCTTCTGCACGGGGGCGCCCTCGATCTCCAGCGACAGGCAGCACGGCGGGGCCGCTGGGGGATGCCCCATGCGCAGGGACACAAGGGCAAATGGGAGTGTGGGTGCGGTGGGTGGCGGGAGATGGGGGATGAGGGATGGAAGATGGGGCGGGGGCCAGCGGGCTGCGGACGTTCCACGACGCCCACCAGGTGGGCCACGGGGGGGCCGGCCGTCCCGTCGCTGCGTACGGGCTCCACCACAAACCTGCGGGTCGGCGAGGGGCGGATGGATGACGGGGGGCGCCGAGGAGGCAGGGGCGGGCGAGGGCAAGGGCCAAGGGGCGGGGCGAGGGCAAGGGCCAGGGGCGGGGCGAGGGCCAGGGGGCGAGGGGGGCCGGGGGCGGGGCGGGGCGGGGCGGACCGCAGGAAAGAGCCGACGTCCTCCTCGGAGGGTGTGTACATGCGCCCGTAGGCCACGACGGCCGGCTCGCGCTCCTCGTCCAGGGCCCGGGTCCGCTCGGGGCTCTGGGGCTCCGTCGAGACGCGCCCGATGGCCGCCGCGGGGCCCTGGCGGGGCGGCCCCATGATCGACAGGGCGCTCTGGTCGGGCGGCGACTGCGGGTGCAGCCCGCTCACGAAGGGTGCGTGCCGGGCGGGGGGCGAGCGGGCCGGGCAGAGGCCGCCGGCCCCCATCAGCCCAGCGTCGGTCGCCCCGGGCCCGGGGGTCCCCGGGGGGACGCCCACCACCACCACTGCCGGCTGGTCGGCTTCATCAGGGTGCGCCGCCCCAAGGCCGCCCAGCCGGTCCGTGAGGTCGAGGGGGCGGGCGGGGCTGCCGGTCGCCTCCTGCTGCTGCTGCTGGCGGTCGTCGGGCAAGGGGATCGGCTCGCGCCAGGAGGCCCGCACCCGGGGCGCCCGCAGCCGGGATGGGGTGGCAGGGGTCCCTGGGGTGCTCGCCGCCGGGGCTGCGCAGGGAGCCCTGGTGGGGGTCCCGGGGGCGGGGGCGGGGACGGGGCCAGGGGCGGAGGCGGCGGAGGCGGGGGTCGAGAGGTAGAGGTGGATGGGGCGCCCGTGCTGGGCGGGCCCGGGCGAGAGGGCGGCCGCGTGGCGGTGGAGGTGCAGGTGGGGCGGCGGGGGGATCCTTGTCAGGAAGAGCCGCCCGGGGCTGCCCTCGCCGCTGCCCCCCGAGGTGGGCCCCGGTGAGGCGGCGGGTGGCGGGCAGCCGCTCGGGGTGGCGGGGCGTCGACCCATCATCACCGGCGAGGGGCGGTCGGGAGGCAAGGCCTCGAGGGCCTGCAGCAGCAACAGAAGAACGGCCGATCGCGGCACGACCAGGGGGTGAGGCGAGGCCGAATGGATGAATGGCATGGCCCGATGATGGATGGATGGATGGATGGATGGTGGGTGGATGGATGGATGGGCGACCTTGCGCATGAGGGCCGGGTGGCGCAGCGGGACGCGCTGCCATGTGATGCGGGTGGGGCCCTCGGTGCCGCCCGTGTAGGCGTAGCGGGCCGTCAGGGGGACGCCCTGCATGACCGTCCGCGGCCCCGTGTTGAAGACCTGCACCCGATCTGCGCCCGCAGCAGCGAGACGCGCACGGCGGTGTGGGCAAGGAGGTCGCGAGGGAGGCTGCGGTGTGGGCGAAGAGGGGGCCGCGGGCGGGCAGACAGGTCTTGACGCCCCGCTCGTCCACGAGGGGCTCGCTGCTGGTGTAAGGCCTCAGCGGCGACGGCCCCACCCCAGCCGCCGCTCCGCCTGGGGTCATGCACGCACAGCCACACCCCACCCCACCACAGCCGACAGCCGACAGCCAAAAGCCACAGCCGACAGTCTCCGAGATGAGTAAGGTCAAAGACGGGATGGGATGGGGAGGGGCGTGTGAGGGGGTGGCCTCCGTGGACCTGGCGCCTCGGGCGGGGGCCCAGCCAGGCAGTGCGAGCTGAAGTCGCAGTCGGCGGCCCGGGGCGCCCCGGGGACCACCGGGGTGTGGGTGACCAGGGCCCGCGGGCTGCCCTGGGCCTCGTCCGACCGGACCGGAGTGCAGTGCACCATCAGGTAATGCCCTGCCGCCGCACACGGCCGCCCCGCCCCGCCCGATGAGGGCCCCAAACAGCGGTGGTGAGTGAGGGGGTCGACAGGAGCGCCAAGCGAAAGACGCGCCGCCCTCATCGCGCCGTCCCCCTTCCCGCCGCGGCCCCTCCTGACCCCCCAGCGAGCGACCCCGAGGGATGGCGGCGCCTCCCCCAGGACGGACCCACGTCGGCGCTGGTGGGGCAGTAGCGGGGCCCCAGGGCCACCCGCCAGACCAGGGGCGGGTTGGCCACCAGCCCGGCCGGCAGCTCGGGCGGGCCCTCCGCCTGGCGGGCCGCCGGGGGGCATTCCGGCTCGACCGCCGGGGCGGGGGCCCAGGTGCGGGCCGTGCGCGGGCTGCCCAGGCGGCCCCCGCCCCCGCCCAGGGATGTGCGGGCGCTGAGGGGCGGGGGCGTGTCTCGGTCGCGGAGCCCCAGCAGCGCAAGCGGCAGCCCGCGGGGGGTGCGGCCTCCGATGCCCAGCGAGCTGCGGGGTGTGGCCATCCCCAGCCCCAGACCCGCCCTGCCCGCACCCACAGACGCGCCGCCCGGGCAGTGACAGCGAACCGTGACGGGTCTGTGAGAGCAATGCCTCAATGTGCCGGCGGTGGGCGGGCAGGGCTGGAGGAGGCCGCGGACCGTTCCCAGCCGCGCGGCGAGCGGATGCCCTCGGGGCCGCGGCCGTCGCAGGGCAGGGGCGCCAGCGGCGTGGGCTGGTCCTCCCCGGCGGCCCCGGGGGCCCCCGCGAAGCGGCCCTGGAGGGAGACCGTGGTGGCGCCCGCGGGCAGCCGGTACCAGGCCAGGGCGGTGGGGCCCTGGATGCCCCCCATGTAGCCGACCTGCCCCCCCAACGCCAACGCCGAGAAGCCGCCCATGGGGACGAGTCGCGTGCGGGACGGGGGGCGGGGGGCGGGGGCGACACACAAGACGTGGTGGGTGGGTGGTATGCATGGGACTACGGTACGGACGCGGGCGCAGAGGGGCCGGCCTTCGACCGCATCCACCAGACAGCCATCCTCCTCCTCCTCCTCCTCCTCATCGCCCTCTTCGTCCTCCTCCTCGCCATCCTCCTCGGCCTCGCCTGACTGGGCCTGGCTGCGCTCGCCCCCCGTGAAGGGGGCCTTGGCGGCCCTCAGAGTCAGCCGGGTCACCGTGGGCGCGGCTGCCCCCACGACACGGACGGGTGGAAGACAGGCCGAAGGCGCGGGACCGCAATGAGGATGGCGATGGCGGTGGCGGTGGCGATGAGGACGGTGGGCAGGTGGCGGTGGAGGTGACGGTCGGATGGTGTGGGTGATGGCAACTGGATGATGCTGGTCTGCTGGCGGGTGGGATGCGGACCGGGGCACACGGGGAGGGAGGTGTCCGCGACTGGGGCCCCCTCGACCCCGTCCGCCCGGACGGGCCAACAGCAGACGCGCAGCCGGTGGTCCACGTCGGCCAGGGTCGGCACGTACTCAGCCTCCTGCGAGGGCAGAGGCAGATGATGAGGGATGAGAGCAGAGGGGAGGGCAGAGGGGAGGGCAGAGGGGAGGGCAGAGGGGAGACGAGAGATGGGTGAGTGGTGAGGGGTGGAAGGAGGGCGGGGGGGGGGGGGGGGGGGGGGGGGGGGGGGGGCGGGGAGGCCGGGAGACCCAGGAGACCCACGAGATACGTGTATGTGTGTGTGCCGTGTAAAGAAGGAACGAAGTAACGGGAAAATAAAACAAAAACCAGAGAGGTAGAAGAGACATGTGTGTGTGTGTGGGGGGGGGGGGGGGGGGGCGGACCTCGGCAAGGAGCACGTCGCCCTCGGGGCCGCCGTCCGCGTCCCTCGGGGCGCCCTCGCCATCCTGCTGGGGCTCGGGGTCCCCCTGGCGACCCGGAACCAGCATACCCGCATGGTGCCCTCGCAGCCCCCCCGGTAGCGCGTGGTGACGACCAAGGGGACCCCCTCCACGGGGACCGGCGGCCCGTCGGGGTCCCCGGCAGCCGCCAGCAGCGGGCGGTCGGCAGGCAGCCGCGGCTGCATCCGGACCCACTCGAAGGTGGGCGCCCTGCCGCCGCCCCGCCCCCCAGCACCAGTCGGGATCGGGAGGATGAATTCAGGGCCGTGGCCGCAGGCTGCGCGGGGGGGGGGGGGGGGGGGGGGTGGAGCGGACCTGGCGCGACGGGGGGCCGTGAGGGCGGCCATGACCAGGGGTGAGGCCGTGGCGAATGCCAGGGCAGCCTCGAACTTGAGCAGCGCGCCCACCTCCTCCAGGCCAGGCGTGTACATCTGCCCCAGCCAACAGGCGGGCCATGTTCATGTCCATGCTCCATGTCCATCCCCAATGCCCAATGCCCAATGCCCATGTTCATGCCCATGTCCATGTCCATGCCCAATGCCCAATGCCCACGTTCTCGGATGGCGGGAGAGGGGGTGGGCTGCGGACGTATTCGGTGGCGCCCGGGATGGGCTCCCAGTAGCCGGGCGCCTCGGCTGGGCAGCGGTACCACTGGAAGGTGCACTCGGACAGGGGCGCTGCAGGTGGCCGAAGAGGGAGCGCACCGTGGGGATGCGAATGAGGCACCTCGGCCAGGGGCGGGGGGCCGGGTGGAGGGGCGGGCTGCGGGCGGGCTGTCGTCGGGCGGCGGGGGGCAGACCGTCCTCGGCGATGTCGACGTGGCCCGTGAGGGGCTCGCTCTCCTGGGGCAGCCCGTCGATGTCGCATCTGAGGCCCGGGCGGCACGGGGCACGGGGGGCCGGCCAGAGGAATGAGGCGACGAGAGGGAAAACCCCTCAGCCATGCAGCCATGCAGCCATGCAGCCATGCAGCCATGCAGCCATGCAGCCATGCAGCCATGCAGCCATGCAGCCATGCAGCCATGTAGCCATGTAGCCATGTAGCCTGCAGCCATACAGCCATGCAGCTGGCTGCAGCCATCATGCAGCCATGCGCCCGGCTGGGCCAGGGCTGACCTGAGGGGCGAGGGCAGCTGCTGGGACGGGTGGAGGGCACGGTGGCGCCCCAGGGCCGAGGCCTCCATCGCGAGGTTGACCTCTGCAGGCCCACGGGCACGCGGCCACAGCACCCGCACCCGTCCCACAAGCGAGGGGATGAAAATCGTGCAGACGGCTGTGGACCAGGATGGCCGCCGGCGTTCCCATCCACCCCCATCCACCCCCCACCCCCCACGCCTCTCTGGCGCCCCGAGGCAGCGGACCGGCCGCAGGGGGCATCAGGCCGGTCTCCCGCAGGCAGGCCGTCACCTGGGGCTGACCCTCGCGTCGGGCCCGCTCCCGCTCGGCGGGCTGCACCTCTGGAGAAACACCCCACCCCGTCCGGGGCGGATTCAATCGGCCTGTTCGGACTGTGCGTCGGCGGCGGGGCCACGGACGTGGGTGGGCGTGGGTGGGCGTAGGCGGGTGGGGCGGTGGGCGAGGGGCCGACCAATCTCGTTGATGTGGGTCAGGGCGGGGCCCAGCAGCAGCAGGGCCTGGCGGAGGCGGAGCCCCGGACCCCACCGCGCCAGGGCCTGCTCGGGGCCCTCCGGCCGTGGCTGCCCGGCCAACCACCACCACCACCATCATTATCATCACCATCACCATCACCATCTACCACACTCCACAATCCCGCCCCCCCGCCCCCCGACCCGTGCGGCCACCAGAGGCGCGTCGACCGGCAGGCAGGATCATGTGGAGGGATGTGTGTGTGTGTGTGTGGGGGGGGGGGGGGGGGGGGGGGGGGGGGGGGGATGGCGGAGGTGACCTCATCCGGGGTCGGGGCCTCGGGCGGGGCGGGTGAGGGGGTCGGGTCGTCCCCCAGGGAGACCACCTCCTCCAGGGCGTCCCCCTCGGGGGCCCCGGCCGGCAAGGGCACCGACAGCAGCCCAGCCGGATCGACGGCCCCCCCACCGGCGCTGAGAGCCTGCGAATCCACCACCCCAACCCGCGCGGCGACACTCGTCAAGGTTCCGCAGAGGGGAGGAGGGCAAGAGATGTCGGGCGGCCGGTGGGGCACGGACGGGGCCACCCATCCGCTGGGTGCGTGGGGACGGCTCGAGCCCCATGCAGCGGGCCCGCTCGGCCTCGGCCTGCTCGAGGGCCACCGCTTCGGCCTCGGCCTCGGCCTCGGCCGGCTGGCAGAGCTGGGCCTGGCAGACCTGGGGGAGCCCCAGCCCCAGCGTGCCCAGGTGGAGGGGCGGCACGGGGGGGCGCAGCAGCCCCCCGGTCGAGCTATCGGCCTCTGGCGGGCCGCACTGCTGCCCGGGCGCGGGGGCGCCACCGTCGGACGGGCCGTCATCCACCGTCGGGTGGGCGCTGATGGGATTGTCCGACAAGACCAGGTGCTGTCGGCCGGGCGAGGGGGGGGAGGGGGGGGGGGGTACGGACAGTGAGCGGGGGGGGGGGGGGGGGGGGGGGGGGGGGGGGGGGGCCTCACCCGACCCGTGGGGCAGACCGTCAGAGAGGGCAGTTGCGGGAAGCCACGGAGGGTGCTGATCCGGTTCCCCGAGAGCGACAGGTACTGCAGCCGCATCAACAACACAGCATGCGATGGGAGAAGCGTTACCTCCCCGAGGAGAAGTCGGCAGGGCCAGACCTCGAGGGTCCCCGAGTTCGGCATCCCCTCTAGGCTCGTGAGGCGATTTCCTCGAAGGGAGAGGATCTACCCAGCCAGAGGGGGCATGCCGACACTGATGACGGGGCAGATGGACGGACCTGAAGGTGCGTCAACACCGGAGGAAGGGTGGAAAGGGAGGAAATTTGATTGCCTATGAGGTGTAATACCTCCAAATGAGGTACTGCTTGAAGCCATTCAAGCGTGGTCACTTTGTTGTGCGAAAGGTCGAGGATCTGAGGGGCATATTCATTAAAAATGTAAAATGTGTGCGATCTGAGCGGACCTTCAGGTTCGCAAATTGAGGGAGATACAGGAGAGATTTTAGCCTGTTCCCCCGTAAATACAGAAAGTGGACCGACGCCCCTTTGATGAAAAGCGAGGCCAGGGACGTGAGCTTCTTATCGGGAAGCTCGAGGCGCTTTCGGTGAAAATTCGAATGTTTGGAAGATATACGATGATGTCGCAGACCCCGTTGACAGGGATGACGGTGATTTGTTGAGCCAAGACTCCGATGATAGAAAAAGATAGCCTGAAGTGCAGCAGGGGATCGTCGGGAGGGTTCGATTTGAAAGGACAGACAGAGTGGTTTCCCGTTTTTTGACACAACCAGGACTCTTCATTTTCGGCGTTTTCGACTACGGAGATTGTTCCTGCTTTCATTGCGCACGTTTCTGTGCCAAAAGGTCGGCTGGTTCACTTTATTGACCGAGTCCCCGGGTTAAAACACACACTCCAGACGCCCACCACTCGGGCAGTCTCGTGGGAGACTAAATCGCTATCGTGCATCATTGGACAAATGGATCATTCTTATATTGTGCGCCGCCCCGACATCTCCTTCACCTTCGTCTCCGGAGGGGTGCACTACCTCGACCTGGTAGTGGCCGAGCCCCTGGCCGTCTCCCACTCCGCCGCCGCCGCCCGAGGGGACGTGCCGAGCCAGGCCGAGGCACAGAAGGAGACCGAGTACAAGGAATGGTGCGCGAAGAACCCGGGCAACCTCTGGCCCTTCGGCATCACGGTGGTCGCTCAGCTTGGCCCCAAGGCCGAGAAGTTCTTCCACCTGGTGGGCGAGGCGCACCACAAGGCCGAGCGGACCTTCAACCGCTCCTTCTGGCTGGCTCGCATTGCCGCCACGCTGGCCCGCTGGGGTGCGGCGCTCGAGGAGACCTGGGCCCAGGCCGCCACCGCCCACCACAAGAGCACGGGCCTGGCATGCTTCAACGTGGCTCTCGACCAGTACAAGATGGAGAGCGACCCCAACGCCAAGATGGGCTAAAACGGTGAGTGGGGTAAAATCCTTTCTTTTTGTCCCTTTTCTTGAAATGAATCCTCTTCTTTTCCTTTTGTATCGTCTCCTCTTCCCTCTCTTTCTTTCTTCCCTCACCCCTTTCATCGTTCTTCTCCGGCAATTGCCCCATTGTCCCCGGGCCAACACGTTTTTTCCCCTATTGTGGCCCAAACATTTTTCAGGCGCTTTTACTCGTGATGGGCTGCTTCGGCGGCGGTTGCCGCCTTCCCGAAGGGGCAGAACTTCTTGAATGTCCAATTCGCAGCGTACATTTGGGCCATTCCGGTGACTAGGCATAAGAGAACATCCAGTGTATATTGCCATTTTCAGTGTGAAGCTGCAGCCAGAAGACAGCATCACAGACCCAGCTTCTGCACCATCCCCTGAACTGCCCACCATACTGCGACTCCGCAGGGAATCCGTATGCTGCTGTAGATCAGTGCAAGGCAAGGGAACGTGGCCATGCCCAGCCACGCGCCGGGCATCATGGAACAGAGGAGTCCGCATCGTGGGAATGGACAAATCGTGCAGGTGGCAGCGGGGATATCTGCCGAGGCGGTGGTTGAACCGACTGAGAGAGAGAGAGAGATAGCGTGTTCAACCTCAACGGCACGCAGACTAAGTTGAAATTCAAACTCGAATTATTACATTCAAGTCTGTCACTCTCCTGAGTCCTCGCATGCCACACGCGTCCACTAAGCGTGCGAATCGCAGATCCGCATTGACTCCCTCGAATTCTGTGGGAGCGCTCGGTGGAGATAGTCAATGGTCACTGACTTCCTGGTTCTTCGTCGTGCTCTTTGCGGGTCTCGTTTGTTCTCGCCTCCGTCACTCCTGATCGACGGCAATAGGACTTCGTTGCTCCGATCGCTTCGACCGGGCAAGATGGAGCTGGTGATGGTGTCGTCGGGGTGGTGCGTCGTGTGCGCGATCCGTCCGCCGCTCTCTAGGCGGCGCGACCTGGGGGGGCGCGGCTCCCCGCTCTCGCCGGTCTGCCGTCGGTCTTCCGCCTGCCGCCGCTCATGGTTGCCGCGCACCTCATGCCGAACAGGGCGAGCATGCTCTCCACCAGCTGCGTCCCGATGCGCCGGCAGAGGCTTTGCACATCCAGCTTGGCCTTGCCCCTCGACTCCAGGCGCTTTTCCTGGCCTCCGCATTCTCCGGCGGCCGTGGCTCTCTGCCCTTCCTCTGCGGCGCTCCCAGCGGGCTCAGTGACAGCTCGAGGAGCTCCTGGTACGTCAGGCGCGGCACAATGCCTGTGCTCCCGAAGAGGAGGATGCGGTACCGGCACGCTCGCCCGCTCCTGGCGATGGCCTCACAGAGGGGCCCGTACTTCGCGCTTTTGGCCTGGAACGCCTCCTCAAAGTTCGAGGTGACCTGGATCTCCAGGACCTCCATCCCGCCGTCCGGCCGTTCCAGGACGATGTCCGGGTGCTGGTCCCTGGCCTCCGGCACCGCGGCGAGGACCTCTTCCGGGAAGGCTGCCTGCTTGTTGGTTCTGGCCACCCCGTGGTATCCGAACTTGTGCGGGACCCTCTGGGCCAGGAATCTGAAGACCCGGTCCGTGATGGCGTCACTCCTCTTGACGTAGTAGTCTCCGAACTTCCTGCCGCATCCTCCCAGCAGGTGGCTCTGCGTCTCGGGGGCCCTGCATCCAAAGGGGCACCAGCAGTCCCTCCGCCGCCGAACCGGGCCGACACGGCCTTCACGCCCGGGAAGGCGTGGAAAAACCAAGCAGATGTTCCGGAGCTGCTGGACCGGGCGCGTGATCTTGCCAGCCCAGCCCGACGAGAGCTTCCCCTCCAGGGGGTCCAGGGTGTGCCACCACCCCGTGGGCGCCTTCAGCCATTCCTCCGTGATGTCCTCCTCGTTCCACCATTCGGCGGTCCGCTTGGCCGCCGCCTCGCTCAGCAGCCTGTAGCAGAATGGCAGGTCCCCTGCGGGCGGCCCGCTCGCCCTCGGTCCCACCGGGGTCTCCGCCTCGACGGTGATCATCTGGAGCGCGACCTGCAGGCCCGTGGTGGGTGTCCGGTCCAAGAAGCCGAGCGGCATGGGCGGCTTCCCCCTCGCCGCCTCCGCCGCTGCTCTGGCCTGTCGATCGACCCACTGGTTCGCCGGCAACCGGGGCGCCGGGAGCGCCACCTCGTCGAGGTGGGCCGGGCAGTAGCGCAGCACCAGCCGGGGATACTTCAGCAGCTCTCGCCTGATCTCGCCAACCACGTCCCGGTGAAGCTCCCCCAGCCGTGGTGGTGGTTGTGGTGGTCTTCTTGGCCGCCCCGCATGAGCATGCGCATTTGAAGGCACAACGGACAAGGCACGTGAGCAAGGCCGCCTGGGAAAAGAGTCGCAATGTGGAGGCTGAGACGAACTGTCCGGGAATCTCAGACCTCGATGAAGGGATGTACCCACAGGTACCGCCTAACAATGCGCGGTGTAATGGCTTGAGCGCTTGAGTTCATTCAGACTTTGATAACGTCGTGATACGTGGGCGTCATGTGGAAAAAGAGCCTGTTCATCAGGATTCCTGTCCCCCAGTACACCGCGCTTCCGAGAGCCCATAGTCCCAGAAAAAAACCGAAGTGCTGCGGTTTCATTCCTTGCACAAGGTTCGTTCAACCAAATTCCGGCAAGCGGCTTTGTTGCCGCGGCCGAGAAAACACAGCAGCATGCAGAAAGCGACCGCCCCACCCACCAGCGCCCCCGAAGTGGAAACTGTCCGCGAACCTCTGGATCTGATTCGCCTCAGCATTGGCGAAAAAATCTATGTGAAGCTTCGCAGTGACCGCGAGCTTCGGGGAACACTGCATGTCTGCCCTCCACCAAACCCTCCTTTCATCTCTGGCGCGAGGAGTAGGCGTACGACTCACACCTGAACTTGATGATGAGTGATGTCGAGGAAACGATCACATCTGTGGACGTTGACTCCGAAACCATGGAGGAAATTGTCAAGGTTCGTTTTTTACATTTCTTCACTTCATTTCTGGGGTAATGATATTACTGATACTCATCGTCTAGCAAACCAAACGGAGGTCTCCGATGCTTTTTATTCGTGGGGATGGTGTCGTTCTCATTTCTCCTCCTCTGCGCACGTAACATGAGTTCTGTATCCTTAGTCACCCCTGCTCTCTGTGGGCGAGTGGGAGGAGTCAGCTTCTCGTTCCCGATTAGGCTAAAAAGTCCTTGTCGGATGAACAAACCAGCGGGGAGCGGAGCGGAGAGAAGCGGGGAGCAGAGAAGCGGGGAGCAGAGAAGCGGGGAGCAGAGAAGCGGGGAGCGGAGAAGCGGGGAGCGCGAGGAGAAACCTACAAATAAATACACCCCAGACGCACTGCGAGAATGTGCGGGCAACGAAAGGAAAGAGGAGGAGGACCCATCGCGGGCACACCACTCACAAACCCAGGAGCAGAAGACACACACGGACACAACAAGCAGACACAACCGATGGGAAGCGAGAGACGGAATGCAAATGAAAGAAGAACGGCTGGGCGAGGGGCCGACGATGTGAGACAGGAAGCGCGAAGCTCCCAACAAATCCATCGTGTCGTCCGTCCCTCGAGAGAAGCGGGCACAAGGGGGAGGAAGTGGCGGTGGGCAGGGGCGGGCGGGAGCAGGGCGGGCGGGGCAGGGGCGGCGGGGTGGGGACGGGAGGGAGAGCCATTCGGAGGGAAAGCAAGCAGGGCGAGGCGATTAAGAAAGCTCACGAAGAGCCGAATAGAACCGACGTCCCACGGCTGCAGGTGAGACGTGGCGCCGATTAGAACCAGGCCAGCATGGTGGCATGCGACTGGGCCAGCCGACCCAGGGTGATGGAGTCGTCCGTCAGGCGCCTCACCTGGGGGTCACAAACAGGTCCCAAATCGATCATGAATAAGACTGAGGGAGCGGGGGAGGGTGGACGGGGGGACGGGACGCGAACACAGACCTCGGACTGGCTCCAGGCCTCCTGGTGCCGAGCCAGGCGGGCAAGCAGCGCCTCGGGCCCGCCCTTGTTGGGACTGGGACTGGGACTGTCCGCGGGCTTCTTCTGGGGGCCGGTATCCTCGGCGGCCTTCTCCTGGCCCATGGTGGCGGCCGCCCAGGTCAGAGCCGCATCCCCACAGGCCGCCGCGGGCAGGGCAGGTCCGCACACGGGGAGGGCGCGCCATCCGGCCAAGGGCCCGGCCAAGAACTGGTCCGCCTGGGCGGGATCGAACAGCGTGGGGGCGGATGCCCCGCCATCGGTGCGCGGCTGGACCGGGTGGTGGGACTGCGCGGCGCAGGCCAGGCGGCCCAAGAGGCGCAGGGCCAGCCGCCCGAGAGGAAGGGCGGGTACCGACGCAGAGGTTGGGGCGGTCGGGGCGAGGCGCCCCACGAGAGCGGCAATACAGTCCGTGTGGAGGCTTTCCACCTCCCCGGGAGTGGCGGGCGGAGACGCATGGGCCGGAGTCGCGCCCGGGACGGCGCCGAGGGCAGCCAGAGCTCCCCTGAGAAGGCGGGCAGAGGCGCACGCATGGGCGGCCAACAAGTCCCACTGGGCGGCCCACAAGGGGCCATCGGGTTTGGGGATGGACCCGCCAACCCACTGGGGCGCACCGTCGAGGGTGGCCGGGGCTGCGGGCACGGTCGCCACGAACACGTCGCCCAAGTCGGCGAAAAGGGCCTCCAGGTCGTGTCCCGGGGGCGGCCGGGACGATGCGGGGCGCGTGTCCTCATCGGGCGCCGTGGCGTTGGCCGGGGCGGCGGGGGCGGCAGGCGCAGATACGGGAAGGGCGCCAGCGGCCAGGGAGCCCAGTGAGGTGGCCGGGGCGGCACGGGCGGAAGGGGTGGCGGGGTGCCGCGTGGGGTCCTCCTCGGGGGCCCAGTCGGCGAAGCAATGGCAGGTGGCCGCCAGGAGCCGGGCCCAGAGGGCCACCGTCCCTGATTGCAGGACGGAAAGGGCGGCCTGGAGGGCGGGAGAGAAAGGGAAGGAAGGAGAAGAGGAGGAGGAGGAGGAGGAGGAGGAGGGAACACGACGTCGGTTTGGTGTGGGAAGAGGGGTCCACGGGATGACGGGTTTGATGGGAGATCGGGCAGACCGCAGCAAGCAGGGGGTCATCGAGGGCGGCCGTCGTCTCCGCAGGGCGGGCGAGATGGGGTGTCAAGAAGGCGGCCGCGGCCTCCACCAGACGGCACCACCAGAGGGCCCGCTGCAAGGGAGGCGAGGCGAGCAGCGGCATGATGTGATGACAGACAGGCCCCCAAGACCACCCGGGGCAGCCACGCAGAGGCAAGGGGAAAGAGGGCACACCAGTGGGGAGCGGACCTTCACCTGCTCGACGGCCACATCATCCCGCGCGCCCTCGTCCTCGCGCCACTCGTCCGGCGCCTCGCCGGCGGCAGGAGCGGGGGACCGTGCGAAGAGGTGTCCCTTGGCGTCCAGGGTGCTGATCAGCCCGCGGAGCGCCTCCCCGTGTCGGCGGGCGGCCTCGGTGGCGGCCGTCAGGGCGGCCGTGACCTCGGCGCTGCCCAGCTGGGCGCCGCCTGCCACAAGGGCCAGCGCCGCATGGGCGGCCCGCAGCAGCTGGGTCCGCCGCTGGGTGGGCGAGGCGGCCGTCGGCCCGGAGGCAGCGGGGGCGGGCGCGGCGGGCGCGGCGGGCGCGGGCAGGATCAGGCCTCGGGCCAGGGCGGCCAGGGCCAGGGGCGTGTCGAAGCGGTTCTGGCTGGGGTGTGCCACGGGGCTGGCGGACGGGTCCAGGAAGGGGTCCGAGAGGAGGCCCTCGGCCCAGTGGCACAGCGAGTCCCGGGCGCCGCGGAGCCCGTTGAGGACCATCTGGACGCCGTGCTCGAAGGGCCCCGTCCGCCCGAGAAGCCCGAGCGACCGGTGGAGGGACTACCGCAAAAAGATGGAGAAGCAGGATGAGACCACACAGTCGAGAGGAAGGGGCGGGGGCGTGGGCTGGGCGTGGGCAGACCGGGGTCAGCCGGAAGGGCACGGGGTCCACCTCGCACGAGCCCTCGGCGCCCTGGGGGGCGCCCAGCGCGTGCCACGAGGAGAAGAGTACGTGCCCCACGGGGAGCGTGTCGGGCCTGGTGGAGATCCAGAGCATCTCGGCGCAGCGGGCCGGGAGGCCCATGAAATGGCCCACGGCGGTGGAGGCCGCGAGGGAGCGGGCGTGGGAGCTCTGGATGGCCATCCACGAGGAGGCCCCCGAGGAGACGCCCATGAGCACGTCCCGCAGGGCCGAGGGCGGGGCCGGCGAGTGGGCCACCAGCTGCGCGTACGCGTCCCGGAGCAGCCCCACCGAGCAGGTCCCAGTGGCCCCGGGCAGGTAACCCTCCAGGCTGGGCGCGGAGAGCAGGGTCCGCAGCAGGGCCCGCCGGTGCTGTTCACGCGGGTCGGCCTCTGCAGCAGAAGATCCGGTGGGGCGGCAGTGAGATGCGCCTGTGTGACGGCGGTGGCGCCAGGCGGGCAGGCCGAGGGCTTGGGGGCGGGAGGCGGGGGCTGGGGCCACCAGACCGGCGTCGGGGTCGGCGACCGAGTTGCGGAAGGCCCCGGCCAGGGAGAGGTAATGGCTGGCGAAATCGACCATGGCCGTGGACCGATCCAGGGGGATGCTCGCCGCCGTCTGCCAGCGGACGAACGACCCGCCGTGCTGGGAGGGGAGTGGGGCGAGGCACACGATGCGGCATGGTGGAGAGGGGGTTTTGTGAAGGCAGTCTCGGTACCAACCAGACCGCCCCTTCGCCGACCCGGCCACCGCCGCCACCCATCGACGAAAAAGCCCGAGGCTTCACCACCGCCACCGCCCCACCGCCCCACCGCCCCACCGCCCCACCGCCCGCCGCCTCCGGAGGCCCACGGACCCGTTTGGCAGAGAGGCCGATGATCTGCTCCAGCAGGAAGCCCAGCTGGGTGATGGCATGCTCCCAGTGCGCCGGGTGGGCGGCGGCGGGGGCGGCCCCGTCGGGGGCGGGCTCGGTGTTGGACAGGACGAAGTGGCGCACGAGGCCGTCGCTGCCCAGCACGTTGACCAGCTTGACGCAGGGGGCCCGGGGGGAGGTCAGGCCCGCCTGGGCGCCCCACATGAGCTCGATGTGGGGCAGCAGGCAGACGACCGTCACGGGGGGCGCCGCGAAGATGGCCAGAGGGGGCGGGGGCACCTGGGGCAGGGTCGGGCCGGCCGAGAGGACCGGGTCGCTGGGCAGCCGGAGCCCGTCGGCCTCCTCGTTCGTCTGGGCGGCCGCCGAGGTGCCCGCCGGGATGGGGAGGGAGGCCGTGGTCGCGGGGGCCGCGGTGGGGGTGAGCCACAGCCGCAGCCGGAGCGGGGGCTGGCGCTGCGAGGTGGCTGACGAGTCGGAGGCGCTGTGACGCGACCCGGTGGGGCTGGCGGGCGGGAGGGCGCTCGCGCCGGCGGTCGGGGTGGGAGTGCACTCGGTCGCCGTCCCCGAGGCGGGCGTCCAGACGGAGGGCGTGCCCGGGGTGGACGGGGTCTCGGTGTTGTCCTCGCTGACCGGGGTGCTCGCCCCGTGGGCCAAGGCCGAGACCCGGGCCGCCACGGGCCCCGCAGCGCCCGTCGGGGAAACCGAGGGCGGCGTGCCCGCGGCCCCGCCTGGGCTCGAGCCGGGGTGGCTTCGGAGCAGGGGCGGCGGGGGCAGGAAGGTGGCGTGGCGCACGGTGAAGGCGAGGGGCACCATGTCGGGGGCCATCCCGGGCATGGGCACCAGCCGGCCCAGCGGGCACACCGCGTCCAGGGGCAGCTGGGCGTCGGGGGTGGGCGGGTGGCGGAACCGGCCCCGGCCGCCGCGCCGGCCCCGGGAGGTGGCCGTCCGGGGCGTCTGCAGCTCGGCCTCGCTCTCGCTCGACGACAGCGAGTCCCCGAACGACCACGGCCAGGCCAGCGCCTGTCCGCGGCTCTTGGCCGACTGGCGGTGGGGGCGGTGCAGCTTGGCGGACGACCCGGACCGGGCGGGGAAGAGCGGCAGGAGGCCCTCGGGGCGCGAGTGGGGCGTGCCGAAGTACGGGCTGCTGGGGGACTCGCGCAGCTGGGGCGAGTGGGGCGACAGGGAGGTGCTGCTGAGGGCCGACGAGCTCTGCTCGCTGTCGCTCCGGTAGGGGCCACCGGGGCAGTGTGGCGAGGCCACCGGGGTCTCCTCCTCGTGGCTCGGGGCGTCGCCTTCGCCTTCACCCTCGCCTTCCCCCTCGCCGTCACCCTCGGGGCCGGAGGGCGACGAGGGCGAGAAGACGACGCGCGGGCGGGCATGCGTGTGGTGATCAGGCACGGCCAGCGGGGCCAAGTGGGGCGGCCGCCGGCGAACGCGGTGTCCGGACGGCGACCCGGCGGCGACGGGGGCAGAGGCCGAGCTCGGGGTGGGGGCAGGCGCCAGCGGAGGGGCAGCGCCCGCAGGGGTGTCAAGGGCCGGCTCGGCGGGGGCGGGGATGGCCGAGGCGGGGCTCTCGAGGGGCCCCACGGTGCGCGGGCGGGCGCGGGCTCGGCGGCGAGGGACGCAGAGATGGGGCACCAGGGTGCGGGTATGCACCGTGCAGGAATGTCGGCGCGGCCAGCCGACCCCGCAGACGGGGTGCGAGTCGCAGGGGTGCTCGTACCGTGTGCAGAGGCGCCGCGAGAGGGCCACCAGCACCTCGGCCGTGGGCGGGGCCCCGCGGGGGAAGGCGTCCGGCAGCTCGGAGGGCAAGGCGTCGGGGCGGGCAAGCAGCGCCTCCAGGCAGGCCCCCAGGTAGGCCGGCGGGGGTTCCGCCTGCAGGGCCGCCAGGGCCTTGCGCAGCTCGGGCAGCCACCGCCCCAGGAAGCGCTCCTCCCCAGCCAGCAGGCCGCGCCGTGGGGCGACCGCGTCCGGGCGCGGGGGCGGCACGGCGGGGCGAGGGGCCAACGGAGGCAGCTGGTGGCACGAAACGCCGGGCTGCAGGGCCGGGATGACCGCAGGTGACAGAACGCTGCCGGTGGTGGCCGGCAGGACGGGCGGCGGGGCGGGGCGAGCGGCGCCGATGGGCGAAGGCAGCTGCTGCTGCGAGGAGGCAGCTAGGGATGCCTGAGCCCTGGAGAGCATCTGCTCGATGAGGGCCACGACGGGGGCCAGCAGCCCCCGGTAGGCCGCATGGGCCTGGGCCACCTGGGCAGGGCTGGGGCTGCTGCCCTGGTCGCTGCCGCCGCTGCTGCTGCTGTCGGGGGCGGCGGCCACCACCTCGCGAAGGGCCCGCCGGAAGAGGGTCGCAAAGCGGTCCGTCAGGAGGCGCCGCACGCGGCACAGGCGCGCGCACCAGTCCTCGCTGACCATCTGGCCGATCCGCACGAGGCTGCCGATGAAGCGGCCCGTCTGGCGGACCATCTTCTGGTAGGCCGCGTTCTGGCCGAAGACCGCCATGGCCCCCTGGACGTCCTGGCCGGCCTGGGTGCGCACCACGGCCTCCCAGAAGACGTCGTACGGGTACCGCCGGGCCAGCCGCTCGCAGAGCTCCCCCAGCAGGGGCCGCTGGCCCCCCGGCTCGGCCAGCCGGGCCACCAGCTGCTGGGCCAGCGGGCGCCACAGCAGGGCCGGCGTCCCCAGCAGGGCCCGCCGCAGGGCCCCCACCAGTCGCACGACCAGCTGCCGCCGGGTGGGCAGCGGGGCGGCGGCAGCAGGGGCGGCGGCGGCGATCTCCTCCTCCTCCTCCACCGCCGCCGCCGCCGCCTCCGCCGGGGAATGCCGGCCGGCGCCCGGGACCAGGGCCACCAGCGGGCCCAGCAGCCGGGCCAGGTGCAGCAGCCGCAGCAGGGCCGTCGAGACGGCCAGGGTCTTGGTGGCCGCCGCCGGGGCCAGCTGCAGCATGCGGGCCGCGGCCCCGATGCTCTCGGCCAGCAGCAGGGCCGGCCGCTGGACCGTCTCGGCCTCGAGGCGCCCGTAGACGGCCCGCACCCGGGCCGGGGTCGGGCCCAGGCGGCCCCGGGCACACAGGGCATCCATCCGGCCCACGGTGGCCGCCAGCTGGGCCTGCTCCTCGGCCGGCCCGGCCCCCAGCCGGCTCACCAGGGCCTCCACCGGCTGCCGGACCGGGTCGGGGCTCCCCGCGGGCGCCGTGGCCAGGGCCACCGCCAGCTCGCGCACCAGCAGTGACTGCGAGTCCGCGGCAACCGCGGCAACCGAGGGGGTGGTGGTGGTGGTGGTGGCGGCGGCGGCAGTGGTGGTGTTGCCACCAGCCAGCAGGGCGGCCTGCTCCAGGGCCCAGGCAGGGGGCACGGCGATGGCGGACACCGCCGGTGCGGCAGCAGACGTCGCAGTGGTGGACGGTGGCGGTGGAGGCAGCATGCAGGCGGCCAGGGCCTGGTGGGCGTGCCGGTAGCACCAGTCGTGGTAGTGCCAGTAGGCCATGGCGTGGGTGGGGGCCAGCAGGGTGGCCATCCGGAGCAGCCCGCAGGGGGCCATGGCCCCGGTGGACAGCTCGCGGCTGCAGCGAAGCTCCTGCTGCAGGACCGCGTGCCCCATCGGGGCGGGCGGGGTCGGCAGGTCCAGCGGGGCTTCGGCTGCTGCCGAGGGCGTGTCCGCCGGCCGGAGGGCAGGAAGGCCCATGCTCACGCCCACGCCCACGCCCGCGCCAATGCCCGCACCCATGCCCGCACCCGCACCCGCACCCACACCCGCTCCCGTGACAGCACGGCCAGCAGCAGCAGTAGCCACAGCCGCTCCCGTGGCGGGGCTGGCGGCCGCCGGGTGGCCGTGGCAGTGCAGCGCCAGGGCGGCCCCGTAGGCCCGCATGCGGGCGATCTGGTCCTGTTCGCGGCACAGCAGCAGCGGCACCCGGTCGCCGGCCCCCATGGCCTCCGTGATCCGGGCCACGGCCGCGGCTGCCGTCAGCGGCTGCTGGGGCTGCTGTTGGCTCCCCGCGGCGGCGGGGCCGGCGGTGGCGGTGGCGGTGGCGGTGGCGGTGGCAGAGGGAGAGGCGGAGGCGGCGGAGGCCTCGGGGGGGTCGAGCAGGCTCACCAGCGAGGGGCGGGCCGGGGGCGGCGGCTCGGCGGCCCGGTCGATCCACTTGGCCAGGGCCGAGATGGTCTTGACCCGCATCTGCTCGGACATGGCCATCGCCAGGGCGCACGTCGGGAACTGGGCCGTCGCCCCAGCCCCAGCCACCCCCGCCACCGGCTCGCCGCCCTGCGCCGCCGAGGTGCCGGTGGGGCCGCCGGACGGGGAGGACCCCGCCAGTTGTTGCTGCTGCTGCTGCTGGGGGCCGGTGCAGGCGGGCACGTAGACGGGCAGCAGGAAGCGGGCGTGCAGCTGCTGCAGGGCGGGCGGGGTCTGCTTCAGGTAGAAGCCCAGCCGATGCATGGGCAGGGCCGCCCGCAGCTCATGGAGGGCGTCGCCCGGGGCGGGGGCGGCGGGGGCGGCGGGGGCGGCGGGGGCGGCGGCGGGCGCCACGACGGGCAGCTGGGAGAGCAGCAGGGCCCCGAAGCCCGGGCTGGCCGCGTTCGACCAGGCCAGCGTCCCCCGGAAGGCCCCCAGCAGCGGCTCGACGCTCTCCCACAGGCGGCCCATGGCCGGGCCCTGGGGGGCGGAGAGAGGCGGGAGAATGGGTACCGGGGTGGTGAGTGGTGAGAGACGTGATGATGGCGGCGGTGAGGTGGGCGGGGGTAGGGTCAGCCTTGGCGGACGGACCACCCCGTCACGGGCCGCGATGAGGCGGCACTGGGCCAGCTCGGCCATGTGGTAGCCAGGGACGCCGGGGCGCATCAGCGGGGCGACCCAGTCCATCAGGCGCTGGGTCAGCTCCAGATTGCCGCACCGCCGGACCACGTGGGAGACCCACAGGACCTGGCCAACCCACGGTGGGCGCGCGACACGCGGCGAAAATGGGATGATGCGCCATCCATCCATCATCCCTCTCTCCCTCCCAGATGACCAGCCGCGATGGCGATGGCGATGGCGCGGGGGCGGGGGCGGGCGGGGGCGGGGGCGGGGGCGGGAGGCGGACCACATCCTGCATGCTAGGCGGGCAGGCCGAGTAGGGCACGCCCCCGTCGGCCCCCAGGTGGCGCAGCACGAAGCGCTGCGAGCGCAGGATGCGCGTCCACAGGGGGATGGCCGACCCGCTGGCGAACCAGGGCAGCTGGTTGGCGGCGAACGATGGCAGGACGGCGTTCCACTGGTTGAGCCGGTGCACGTGCATCGCCTGGTCGGCCAGCGAGACGTGTAGGGGCGCGTGGGGGCTGGTGCCGGCCATGAAGGGCAGCAGCCGCGGGTCGCGCCCGTCCAGGTCGTTGGGGATGGGCGCAAAGGGCCGGTAGAAGGCCGGGAGCAGGTCCTCTGCGGGGCGGGCAGGCAGACAGGGGGAGAGGGCGGGCGGGTGGGAGGATAAGGATCGGGATGCCAACGCATTCATCGGCAGGGCGGCATGCGACCAAACGCCGACTCCGAGCGCGCCTCAACGCCCCCTGCACGGGCCGACAGACCGTGGCCCGTGGAGCAGCTGAGGACGGCCTGGGCCTGGCTCAGGATGACCAGGGGCCGCAGGAGCGACTCGACTCCGGTGCCGGGGCCGCTGTTGGCCTGCTGTGGGCGCGGGTCCCGGTTCGACTCGCCCAGTTGGGGCGGCAGGGCGCCCTGCTTCTCGCCCGCCTCCAACCTGGCTGCCTGCCGCCGGTACTCGTGCAGCAGGGCCCGCCATGGCCGCACCCGGCGGAGGCCGCGCTCGCCCCGGCGCAGGTAGAGGACCAGCCCCAGGTTGCCGAGGGCCTGGGCGCCCGTGGCGGCCGTCTGGGCCCGGATGGCCTCCCAGGCCACCGTCAGGGCCACCGTGTGGGGCCGCGGGTCGATGGCCTCCCGGATGCGGTGCCGCAGCGAGAAGGGCGCCGCCCCGCCCACCTGCAGCCGCGGGATGGCCGTGCAGCTGAAGAGCCGCCCCCGGGTGATGATCTCGATGGGCGAGGGGCGCGCCAGCCGCCGGGATGCCGCCGCAGCCGCAGCCGCTGCAGCCGCTGCAGCCGCGGCATTCGTGGGGGCAGCAGCCGAGCCGGCCGAGGCCGAGAGGGTGCTGCTGGTGACTGCAGGGGCCGGGCTGCTGACTGGGAGCGGCCCCGACGCGGCCAAGTGGCCCCCGGCGGCCTTCTGGGCAGCCGCCAGATGCTGCTCGAAGAAGCCCGCCACTGCCGCCGCCGCGCTGGGGCTGGGCGGGGGCCCCTGGGCCGGGGGTGAGCTGGGAGGCGGGCCCGCCTGGCTGGGGTCGGGCAGGAGGCCGCTGGCCGATGAGGGCCCGTTGGGCGAGGGAGGCATCCCGTTCCAGGGCGACGGGCCGCCCCGCATGGGCGACAGAACCGGCCCAGCGCTGCCGAGGGGGGCGCCCCCGCCGCCCGGCTGGGCCCGCGCACTGGCCGGGCCGGAGAGGGCCTTGGGGATGGGCGGCGAGCGGATGTACGGGGCGGGGAAGGGCCTGGGGGTCTGGCAGGGCACCACCACCCGGGCGGCCACCGCCAGGCTGGGCTTGGGGGAGCAGGCCCCCGAGAGGGGCAGGGCAATGGGCTCCTCGCGGGCGTCGACCGAGACCAGCATGTTGACGGCCCGGCTCTGCAGCGAGGCGGCGAAGAGGGACTGCATCCGGCCCTCGACAGCCTCCACCAGGGCCCGGCGCCGTTCCTGTAAGGAGGCCGCCAGCTCGGGGCGCTCCTGGATGATGGCGCTGATGCAAATCAGCCGCAGCTGGTCGGCGTCGAAGTGGGCCACGTTGTGCCAGTAGTTCCCGAGGGTTTCCTGGTGGGGGATCCGGGATCAGCCATCGGGAGCGAGGGCCCAGGGGAAAGACGGCGGGGTGAGAGCCAGATGGGGGTGGATGGCGGGGGTGGGCGGGTGGGTGGGTAGATGCGTCACGGACGGGCGCCTGTTTTCGGGGGAGCGTGTCGAGGGCCTGCAGGGCCCCGGCCGCGTCGCCGACGTCGAGGGCGTTCAGAGCCTGCCCGCCCGGACCAGAGAGCACACGGGAAGGCCACCGATGGGTGAGCGCTCATGCGGAATGCGTAGGTTCGTCCCAACCCCAACCCCCAACCAACCCCCAACCGGCCCCCAACCAACCCCCAACCAACCCCCAACCAACCCCCAACCAACCCCCGAGCGACCGACCTGAGCGCCGGCCTCGTTGACGAGCGACAGGGACCACTCCATGGCGCGGACCACCCGCCGGGCGGCCCGCGGGTCGCCCTGGGCCGAGGCGATCCGGGTCTGGGCCTCGGCCAGCTTGCGACGGATGAGGAGGGTCACCCGCAGGAGCAGCTTCCAGTCGGCCAGCGCCAGGATGTCCGCCAGCAGGCGCAGCGTGGCCAGGGTCAGGGCCGAGAGCGGGTACCGGCCCCAGTCGGCCGTCGGGTGGAGCGGCCCCTGCAGGAAGTAGCGCACCGAGTCCTCGTACCGGCCCTGGGGGGGGGGGGGGGGGGGGGGGGGAGGAAGCCAGTGAAAGAGGGAACCCCGAGAATGGGCAGGGGGCTGAGGGCCGCGGGAGCGGCGCCTGACCTCGGCGTGCATACTGAGGCTCGGGGCCCAGCAGAAGGGGTCCCCATCGGCCCCGCCGTCGACCGGGTCGTCCGCGGGGGTCGGGGGCAGACGCCGCTCGACGTGGCGGGCGCAAGTCTCGAGGCCCCGCAGCCCGTCGCAGTCGGAGACCTCGGGAAGGCCGCGGCTGGTCCAGGGGCGAGGGCGAGGGCGAGGGCGAGGGCGAGGGCGAGGGCGAGGGCGAGGGCGAGGGCGAGGGCGAGGGCGAGGGCGAGGGCGAGGGCGAGGGCGAGGGCGAGGGCGAGGGCGAGGGCGAGGGCGAGGGCGAGGGCGAGGGCGAGGGAGTATGAGTATAAGAAAGGGGTGGGGTGGGGGTGCCGACCGAGGATCTCGAGTAGCCGCATCGACTGCTGCCGCCCCAACGCGGGCCGGCCCTCCTGCGAGGACAGGCCAAGCGCCTGGTGCGAGAGGAGGGTTGGGGCGAGTGAGCGGGGCCTGGGGATGGGGACGCCTCAGCGCAGACCTCGACGACCAAGGGGATGGTCGGGATGGGGTCGTGGCAGACGGCCCACAGCCGCTCGGCCATCACGGGGTGCATGGCCTCCAGGGCACGCAGGCAGAACTGCTGCCGCTCGGCAGAGGCCGACCCCGGGGCTGCACACGGACAGGCAAACGGCGGGGTGGTGAGCGCGGATTACGAGGGGGGGGGGGGGGGGGGGGGAGGAGGCCGAGGCGGGGGACGGACGGCCGGGGCGGAGTTGGTGCAGCTCCTTCTCGAAGGTCGCCAGGAAGTTGAAGGCGACGTGGGCTTGCCCCACCCTGCGGCCGAGGGGCCCAAACGGGAGGCGGAGGTGATGAGCCGACACCGACACACCAACACCGGCACCAACACCGGCACCAACACCGGCACCAACACCGGCACCAACACCGGCACCGACACGGCACCAACACCGGCACCAACACCGGCACCAACACCGGCGCCAACGCCAACGCCGCGCCACTGCAACCAGGAGGCGGTGAGAAGGGGACAGACCCGATGCCGTTCCGGGCCAGCCCGGCGGAGGCCCCATCGGCGGGGGCGGCAGGGGCTGTGATCATCTCCCGGAGGACGGTCAAAAACCGCTGTGCCTCGGGTCCCAGAGGGCGGCACACGAGCGGAGGGTCGCGGTGAGCCGTGCAGGCGGGACAGGGCCGGGGACGAGGTGGGACAGGGGCATGCATGCAGACTTGGACCTCGCTCGGCCGGGCGCCCATGTTGTCACCCAGGACGCAGATCCGGGCGGCCGTGCGAGCCATCGCCTCGCAGGTCCAGGGCAGCGTGAGCGATCGCAGGTTGGTGACTTGGCCCACTGCAGAAGGGGGGGGGGGGGGGGGGGGGGGGGGGTACCGAAGGAGCATTTGGATGGGTGGGTGGCCGAAGGGCGGGTGGTGCATGGGTGGGTGGGCGGCACCCCGCCGACGGACCTTGCTCGAGGGTCTCCTTGCTGGGCTCGGTGGCGGAGCCCTCGGGGGCCGTGCCCATGGCGGCGGCCAGGCCCAGCCGGAGGGCCACCTCCATCAGGTCGAGGCTGCGGCGCTCCTCGTCCTTCTTGGTGGGCAGCCCCCAGGTGGCCGGGCTGGCGTTGCCCAGCAGGGTGAACAGCTGGCTGGCGTGGTGCGGCCGCATGGCGGCCGGCCCGGCCTGAGAAGGGGGGAGGGGCGTCGATGGACGGTTTGGGGGAGGGACAACGAATGGATGCGTGCAGACACGGGGGGACAGACGGTTGACATGTTGCTGTGGTTGGCTGGGCGGGTGGGGGTGGGGGTGGGGGTGGGGGCGGACGAACCTGGAGCGAGAGCGGCGTGTCGAGCGGGTCCAGCGCCGAGCGTCGGACGGCCGACTAGGGGAGGGGGGAGGGGTGGCGAGGTGACAACGACTGGGGCGACGAGGGAAGAGGCGGACCATGACGGGGGGCGCCCCGATGAGGGGGAGGCCATTGCTGGGGGAGCAGAGCAGCAGCATGGTCCACCAGTGCCGCGCCACGGAGGTGTCCACATCGGAGATCCTGAGCGCACCACAACCAGCCAGCCAGCCGGGGAAGGGGAGGCAGGGTCAGCCGCCAGCCAGCAGGAGGGAAGAGAAGGGCAATGGTGTGGGCTTGCGGATTGGATGTGTTGCGGATGGTCGCCGGCCCGGCAGACCCCACGAGGGCCGCCGAGGTCATGGCCGCGATGTACACGTCCAGGTCGGGGTAATCGGGGGGCAGGTTCATGGTGAAGACCGTGTCGCTCTCGGCCACGGGGGCGGGGGCGGAGCCGGGGGGCGGAGGGGGGGTCCCGGGCAGCCCGCGCCCGGCAAGGGCTTGGGCGGCCTGCGACCAGGAGTCATCCACTCCGCCCGGGGCGGCGACCGGGTCGGCGCCCTTGAGGACGACGGTGGTATTGGCGCGGGCCAGGATGGCCAACAGCATCCGCAGGAGAACCTGCAGGGCCACCAGACGCAGGGGGCCCGAGGGGTTGCCGAGGGCCAGCGAGGTGAGCGTGTCCAGGATGACCATGGGGGGCAGCAGGGCCCGGTGCAGGGGGATGGGCAGGCCGGCCAGGAGGGGCGTCAGGCCCCCGATGCAGCCCGACTTGAGCGCCTGCCGCTGCAGGGGCGACGCGCCCAGCGGGCCCGAGTGGTGTGTGACGGCCGTCCGGTGGGCCGACGGGAGCAGGTCCGGGCCCAGGGTGGTGGCCCGCTCGGTGTCCATCACCTCGGCGGGCACCACCATCAGCGGCGGCTGCAGCGGGTCCGCCTCCTCGGCCGAGTAGAGCGGGCCGGGCGGGTTGGGGGCGCCCTCGGGGCCATAGGCAGGCGCCCGGGTGAGGACGATCCGGAGCTGGTCCGCCCGGGGCAGGCTGGGGAATGCCGGCCGGGCGGGGCCGGCGCTGCTGCCCGCCGGTGGGGGCAAGTCCTCGAGTGGGGCCGGGGGCGCGCTCTCGAAGGGCTCCGCGCACCAGGTCGAGAGCCCGTAGGGGTAGGGGCACCACCACCGGGGCAGGGTCCGGATCAGGGTGGTCCGCACCGAGGCGGGCCAGTTGGGGCCCAGCAGCAGCCGGGACGTCAGCGAGGCCAGCAGGTGCCGGTGGGCCTCGGTGGCGTGCGAGAGCATGCTGGCGGAGGCGGGGGGGGGATGGCGAGGAAAGGCGTGGAGCAGGGTGAGGACACGCCCCCAACAGGCAACAGGCGATGCGGCCGGGGTGGAGGATGCGAGATCGGGAAAAGGGAAGGCGAGGTGGAGCGACGGACAAGCGGAAGGCCATCGAGGCGGCGATGGCATCCTCGAGTTCGGTCGACTGGAACCCGATGTGCACCTTGGCGTGCAGGATGCGCCAGTCCAGCCGGCGCTTCTCGTTGCGTGCCTGGGTGGCCGCGTCATGCGGGGGCGGGCCGGCCGGGGCAGCGGCGGCGGGGCTGGACGGCTCGCTGCCGCTCGCGGACTGAGGGGCCGCATCCGAGAAGACCGGGGGCAACCACTGGAAGCAGAAGGGCGGGTGCCGCTCGGGGGGCGGGCTGCTGCTCCCTCGCAGGGCCGCCGGGGTGGCGGCCGGGGGCAGCTCGGTGACCCCGGCCAGGCGGGCCTCCAGCAGGGCGTCCGACTGCAGGTGGGGGGTGCGGAGGAGCGCGGAAGTGGTGGCGGAGGGAGGGCTGGCGGAGGGAGTGGCGGAGGAGTGGCGGAGGGAGGCGGAGGGAGGCGGAGGAGTGGCGGAGGGAGTGGCGGAGGGAGTGGCGGAGTGGCGGAGGGAGTGGCGGAGGGAGTGGCGGAGGAGGAGGGAGTGGCGGAGGGAGTGGCGGAGGGAGTGGCGGAGGGAGTGGCGGAGGGAGTGGCGGAGGGAGTGGCGGAGGGAGTGGCGGAGGGAGTGGCGGAGGGAGTGGCGGAGGGAGTGGCGGAGGGAGTGGCGGAGGGAGTGGCGGAGGGAGTGAGGAGTGGCGGAGGGTGGAGGGAGTGGCGGAGGGAGTGGCGGAGGGAGTGGCGGAGGGAGCGGAGGAGGGTGGAGGGTGGACTGGGCCCCGGCGGCGCTGTTCTGGGCGGCACCGAGCATCGAAGCTGACGAGGGGGCGGCGGCCACCTCGAGGAACCAGTAGTAGTGGTGGGCCATGGTGGGGCCCGAGGGGATGAGCTCGTGCAGGCAGGGCGACGGCTGGGTGGGCCGGATGGGGGCCCCCAGGGGGCACAGGCAGGGGATGGCCGCGCAGTACTCGGGCGGGGGCCACAGCTGCAGCGGCCGGGGCAGCAGCGACTGGCACGGGCACTGGGCCGGGCTGCCCAGCGGGGACGTGACCTCGGCCGGCAGCGCAGACAAGGAGGAAACGCCGCCGCCGCCGCCGCCGACGCGCACCGCCACGCCGCCACTCGATGATGCGCCGCCCCCGCCCCCGCCCCCACCCCCGCCGCCGGCTCCGCCGCCGGCTCCGCTGCTCGCCGGCTGGGGAGCCGGGGGCCAACGGCAGTCCCAGTCGATCTGGTTCCACACCTCGAACTCGGCGTCGGTGCTGGCGGTGGCGGCCGCGTGGTGGTGGTGATGGTGATGGTGGCGGTCGTCGCCGCTGTGGCCGCCGCCACTGGCGGGGCGGGCGGGCGGGCTGGAGGCCAGGATGGCGGCCGTGGTCTGGGCGTCGAAGAAGAGGCCCTCCATGCCCATGCAGTCCTGCAGCCGGGCCAGCAGGTGGTCCAGCATGACGGGCGGCTTGAAGAGCACCGTCGCCAGGCCCCCCAGGAAGCGCAGCGTGTGGATGAGGTGCTCCAGCTGGCAGGCCGTGGCGATGTGCTGCTCGCGGACGCAGTCGATGTACTCCTGCCGCGTGCAGGGCGGCGCCGGGGGCAGGGTCTGCACACCCACACCGGCCCCGCCGCCGCCGCCGCCGCCGCCGCCGCCGCCGCCGCCGCCCCGTGGGGTGCGCGGCGTGTGGGGCGAGGCGGCCGCCGCAGCTGCCGCCGACGAGGAGGACCAGCGCGAGTACTGCGGGTTCAGGGGGCTCAGCGGGACGGTCCCTGAGGGGGCCGCGCGCCCCCCCTCGCGGGCGCTGAGCGGGTCGGCGGGCAGGTGGCGCGGGGTGGGCACGGGCACCACGGGCTGGCCGGGCAGGTGGGGCGGCTGGGAGAGGAGCATGTCCATGCTGTTGATGAGCAGCTCGTCCACGTTGAGCAGCGAGTTGGCCGTGGGGATGCCCAGCTCGGGCCCGCTGACCAGCATCAGCTTGAGCAGCAGCGCCGTCATGTGGGTCCGCAGCAGGATCGACGGGTGCGTGCACACTGCATGACCAGGGGCAGGGGCAGGGGTGCATGACGGCGATGGATGTGCAGGGAGGGGATGCGTGAGGGCATGAGGGCATGAGGGCATGAGGAGGGCATGAGGAGGGCATGAGGAGGGCATGAGGAGGGCATGAGGAGGGCATGAGGAGGGCATGAGGCCATGAGGGCGGGGGCGCAGGTGCGGACGCATGAAGAAGGGCGAGTGCGGCTCCAGCAGGACCCCCACCAGCGACATCGAGGCGCTGTTGCCCACAAACTGGACAGACGGGGATGGAAAGGTCGTGAAGAGGGTGATCGTGGGGGAGAGTGAGTGAGTCTGTCGCCTGACACGCAGAGGTGCGGAGGGCGGACCCGGATCATGACGCGCACCAGCTCGCAGAGTTCCATCTCGGACGGGGCCTGGGCCAGGGGTCGTATTGACGGCCACCCCGTGCGCGCCTCGGGGGCCGCCGGGGCGGGCGGAGCCGCCGTGACGGCTGCCGCGATTGCCCCGGGATGCGGGACGAGGTCCCCGTGGGGCGACGTGGCCTCGGGCTGCTCGCCGATGGGCGAGAGGGGCTGCGGGGAGGGGCTCACCGGCACCGGGGCGGCCGTGCCCAGGGGGGCCGTGGTCAGCTCGCCCTGGGCCGTGAGCAGGGTCTGGATGGGGATCAGGGGCGGCCCCTCGAGCAGCAGCCGGAGCTGCTTCATGAAGAAGTCGAAGACGGCCGAGTGGTGCTGGGTGAAGTGCAGCGTCATCGGCGGGTGGGCGCTCAGGGCCACCAGCAGCGTGTTCACTGGAGAGAGGGGAAAAGTGGAGCCCACCCGTTGGTATCTCCGGGAGGTGATTGCCGTTCTCTCTCGTTGTGCCCTTTGTGACGTGGCTCGGTGTTCCGGGTGGAAGCGGGTGTGAGGCCCACCGCGGTGCCTTGGGGGGAGGATGGGCGGCCTGGAGGACCCTCGACCAGCCAGATGCGGTCGCACAGGAGCACCTCGACCGCCACCGAGAAGCAGTCCAAAATCTGGGACAGGGTCCGGTCCAGGGCCGGCAGGGCCCCCAGCTCGTCCATCACCGCAGACAGGCAGCTGGAGCAGCGCGGGGGCGGTGATGAGGAGCATTGGCATGAGCGCCGATGGGCGGGGACGGGCGGGGGGTGGGACGGACCAGACGTAGCCGTGGAAGCGGAGGGTGAGCTGGTGCAGCTCGGGGTAGGCCAGGTTGGGCCGGTACTCGAGCAGCAGGTCGTGCATGTCCCCCAGCAGCCGCCCCAGGAAGCTCAGCGAGAAGGACTGGGTCCGGCGCCAGTGGGGCCCGAAACAAACCAGGATTTCTGCGAGAAGGAGGAGGAGGAGGGAGAGGGGGGATGAGCGTCCCAATGGGAGGGGATTCGTGCGCCGACTTTTCATGACCATCTTTGCCTCCGATGGAACCCGCGTAGAAACAAGCGCCTGGGTGACGAGCTCGACCAGATCCTGTCCGGAGTGGGGGGGGGGGGGGGGGGGGTCAGGAAGGACGGCAATCGGAAACATTTTGTACAGGGACTGGAGACCTGAAAATGGCGAGCAAATGAGTCTTCAAAGTTATTGGCGAGGTACGCGATAATCGTATAGAAGTCGAAGATGTGGCCATTGTTCAGAATCAGCTCAAAGTTGGACTAAAAGATGGCATGGAGTGAGAGATCAGGGAAAGATTTGCAAACCTTGAGATCCGTAAAGACTGCATGGACAGGGATCGACTTCGGGTCGAGGGTGATGAGGGCCTGAAGGGGATGGCACAATGAGCCAGACGGAAAGAGCGTGCAGAAAAGCAAACCTCATAGATAAGAGCCAACAGAGTGGCTTGCGTCTCACGTCCATGAGCAGAGAGACGGATAAAAATCCAGCGGAAAAAGTCAACCGGGAAGAATGAACCCAGCCGAGCAATCGAACGCAAAATGGATTCTCGGGTGGTCTTGGGACTAGTGAATAGAAACCGAAGAGCTAAGAGTCACAATGATCTCGAGGATTTGCAGACGCGGCAGCGAGAGTTTGCAGCCATTGCTCGATGACGGCGCTATTGTCTTGCCAAAAAAGCCGTGCCTGCGATTCCCGTGTAAAGTTGGGTAACTGAAAAAGCTCCACGGTTCCGGAAGGAGGGGAACGAAAAGGCGGAGGCCCGCAAAACAGGATGAGCCTCCCTCGCCTTGGGGTTGACGTCATTTTTTCTCTGTTCAACTGCACAATGACACTCAGTTGAGATTGGAATGCCAAGTTTTCAACGCTGACAAAGAGCGGGTTTGATCACATTTTGACTGCATTCTATTGAAACGATTCAAAATCGAGATGATCGATGAGTCGAACGACAGACCCCGGGAATGGCACCGCTTATTGCGGTGCCCCCTTGGCGCGGCTTCAAATTCTTCGGCTTTACTTAAGATTTTTTTCAACCCCGGCCCAGGGAGGTGGCGCGGGACGGAGAGGGTTGGCCGGGCGGTGCGGGCTTGCGGTCAGGGGGGCCGACACTCCGCCTCATTCCCGCTCTCTCTCCCTCACACCACCACACACACCCTGGTGGGCTCAATCCGGTCGGTCAGGGGCATTTCAAAGTGTGAAGCGAATCCTCAAACCGAAAGGCCTCCCGAGGCAAAACCAGCAACCACAAGTGCCGGACCAACAGAGACCAGCGAGCGCTTCGTGTTGTATACATCGAAGGGACCGGTTAGACAGCCGACATGCAAAGCATGAAATGCCGCCGAGACATGTACATGGGAAAGATTGAGAAAGAAAGAAAAAAGCAAGAAGATGGATGATAATCGCCGTTTAGTGCGCCGCAGGCTCCGGATGCTTCTCAACAGGTGGAGGGGTGGGATCCCCGACCTGATCAGAGAGAAGATGGGTACGTTACGGGCCTGAAAGAGATAGAGAAGGTACAGACGCGAGCAGGGTCAGCGGGGTCTTCGTAGTTGGGGTCGCGGGGGTCCATTGGAGGGGATTCATCCTCCCTGACGCGGGTATCCTTCGGGTCACCCCACTATATCAAGAGGAGTGGAGATGTACTGTTGAGCAAGAGAGTTCTGTCGGGAAAAGATGACAGACAGTGTAAGAACCACCTGCGCCGCCCTTCTTGGTCTCGCCACGGAGACCAAGACGAAGGTTGGTGTTGCGTTCCAAAGGATGCTGGGCAGGCTTCGGCATTTTGATGAGTTGCTGGAACAAAAAGTGCGAAATCTACTGTAAGAATTACGACAGGGTTTAATCGACTATCTCGAAGGAAAAAGCGGTCTCTCCGAATTTCGATCTGGCACGCTGATGAAGGAGTCCGATTGCGCGCCAAACTACTTTCTCGCACTCTCTTCGCAAGCTCTCTTGCGCGACAGATCTCTCTCACACGAAGAATGCGTCTTTTGCTTGTTATGGAACGCAGAAATGTCAATGCTGAGGTTTGGTGGTTCGATGGTTTGTCGGAGCGGCTCCTCATCAGTGTTTTTTGGACAGGATGACTCCTCCCAATGCCGTTTTACCCGAAACTGTTCGTTCCTTCACCAAGCGGAACGTGGCCACGTTCCACGAAAACCCTCCCCGTCTGCCGCAGGCTTCCGTGCAATCTTCGCAATTCATGTGGGAACCTTAGTTTTTCGGCGGATGCTCCTCACAAAGCTTCTCGTTCTGTGTTACGAGAATCGAATCCAGCTGGGAGACCTTCAAGCATGTTTGCTGGAATACGACGAGAGACTGGCAGAAGCGGCGGCGAATGATGTGGATCCTCCACCAGACGTGACGCATTAGATGCCTCGCGCGGCAGAGCTTTCAATTTATTTGCCTTCCCTCATCTTCGGAGTACAACCCACCGTGGCTTGGGGTCTGGCCGCCTCGCTGTTGCTGCCAATCCACGCCCGCCGGGCGATGGCAGGGCCAGCGGGCAGCGGTGGTGGGGCGGCACGTCAGCCGCCACAAACAGCATGAAAATGCCAGCGCCGCTGATCCGCCCCTGGTGTTTCTGATTGTACCCTTTTCAAAATGTTGTTCTCCGACGCGGTCATTCAAAGATACTCCACGAACGACAGTGAACACATCCGCCCAGAAATGTACGTGTTGACTTCTTCAAGCAATCGAAAAGTTATTGAATTTGTCGGAGAAGAAAAGGCACATCGCAAATTCAGCAAGCTCAACGAACTTCGTGCCGCTGAAATCCGTGACATCCCCATTACTGGCGCTGGTGACATTGGTGCTCTTTGTCCCAATCTCATCAGCGTCGATCTCTCTTCGACTCAGCAAAATTCATGGGATGTCGTTTTTGCCATTTCTCATCAACTGCCAGAGTTGCAAACGCTCCAGCTCCAGAGGAACCCCAGATTGCCACGTCCCCTTCCCGAAGATATCCTTGCGATCTGCCGCAATCTCCGTCTGCTCTCGTTGAACAACACAGGTTTGTCTCCTGCCACCTTCACGCGATCAATCTTCTTTTCACGCAATCAATGGTGCTGCTGTTTCAGGGATGCGATGGGGCGATGTCTCGGTGGTTGCGGGTCGGCTCCCCTTCCTCGAGGAGCTGCTGCTCTGCGAGAATGACATTGATCATCTCCAGGGGGGCCCGACGGGTCCCGATGGGGCCATTGTCGGCTTCCCCCGGCTGCAGTCGCTCAACCTGGACGGGAACCTGCTGGCCTCGTGGGACGAAGTGTGGCGCCTGCGCAACCTGCCCAACCTGCAGACACTCTTTCTTTGCAACAACCGACTGGCCTCCGTTTTTTGGGGCCCTGCCCACCCGACGGCGGCGGCGGCGGCGGCGACCGCCTCCCCGGCCCCAGCCGCCACTTCTGCGGCTGCCGTCGTGGCCCCTGGGGGGGCCCAGGATGACCGGATTCCATTTATGGCCCTGACCAACCTGGCCCTGGACGGCAATACGATCGCCGAGTGGGGCAGCATCGACGCCCTGGCCCGGTTCGCCTGCCTGGCCTCGGTCCGCCTGCAGCGGAACCCCCTCTTCGAGCGGCGCCCGGGGGGGCCCCTGGAGGGCGTGCTCCGCTACCTGACCATCGCTCGGGTGGGCGACCACATGCGGGTGCTGAACAAGACCCCCATCAGCGACAAGGAGCGTCAGGACGCCGAGCTCTACTACCGCAACACCCTGCTCGCCCAGTACAACGAGGAGCGCCGGGCCCTGGAGCAGCACCACGCCCCGCCGGCCCCCGCGGAAGGGCGGCCCCCGTACAAGTCGGCGGCTTTCTATCAGGCCCACCCGCGGTGGGACCAGATCCTGCAGCGGTACGGGGAGCCCGCCCCCAGCGCCGCCAGCACCACGGGCGAGGGCGGGCTGGCCTCGCAGATGCTCGAGCTGACCTTGCTGACCACCGTCCTGCCCAGCATGTCCGGGGCGGCCCTCCAGCGGGCCGACCCCACCCAGCGGATGTGCCTCGAGGGCAAGCGGCTGCCGCAGACCATGAAGGTGGCCCGGCTCAAGCAGCAAATGTGCACCTGGTTCGGGGTGGACCCCCGGCTGGCCCTCGAGCTGGTCGTGCGCGGCTCGCGGGACGAGCCCGGCGGGCAGCCCCTGGGCGAGGAGGACCGGCCCCTGTCCTCCTACGGGCTGTGGAGCGGCTGCGTGGTGGTGCTGCAGGAGGCCGCCGACCGGCCCGACGAGCGCCGGCCCAGCCCGCCCGGGGGCAGCCAGACCGCCGCCATCGCAGCCGCCGAGGCCATCTACCAGGCCACCAGGCGCGGGGTGGCCGAGGAGAAGGCCGCCTACGCCCAGGCCGCCCAGCGCCGATAGGAGGAGTGGGGCGTGTAACAAAGTGGCTGTGGCGGTGCGCTTCGTGGTGGGTCGATTTGAAAGCGGGGCGTCTCGGGCAAGCCCGGCGCCATATTTGGGTTGCCCTGGGGGACGGGGCACGGTCACGACGGGCGCAACGGGTTCTGATCCGAGGGCCCGCCGCCACGGCCCCCTCGAGCCCTGGCGTCTGATTGCGGGCCAAACACGAGTCGGGTCTTTGTTCGCGTCATCATCATCATCCAATCATCAGATCATCATCCGGTGGTGTGATCTGGTCGCGGGTCTGATGAGCACTGCCCGTCCCGATGTGCCGCTGGCCCCCGATCGCGCCTGCCTGACCATTCCCCCAGTGGCAGCAGTTCCGGGGCGCGCTCGAACCGTGTCGTCGATCCAACAGATGAAAAGGAAAAGGGCGCGCATGTCGGTCGGCGTCGGGGGGGGGGGGGGGGGGGGGGGGGGTCTAGCCAAGGCGGTGCGGGTGGGGTCGGCCCTCCGCTCAGGCCGGGGGGGATGAGGGCGAGGGCAGCCCGGGGCTGCCGGCGGACGAGGGGCCCTCCTCGTCGAGGTCGTCCTCGGGCAGGGCCACGTGCAGGTAGCCGGGCAGCTGGCCCTTGTTGGCCTGCAGCCACTGCACCAGCCGCACCTGCAGGTCCCGCCGCGACCGGTTGGGCATCCGCCGCACAAGCGCGCTGTGCTGGGCAAGGGTCAGCGGAACCTGCGAAACAGGGCGGTGCGGGGGGGTGCGGGGGGTGCGGGGGGGTGCGGGGGTGCGGGGGTGCGGGGTAGGAAGTCAGGCCAAGTTGAACGATGGTGTGCGTTTGTGTGCGCGCGTTTGTGTGTGTGTGTGTGGGGGGGGGGAGGGAGGGAGGGGGAGGGAGGGGGAGGGGGTGATACCGGCCTTGTGGGTGTCGGGCTGGTTGGCGATGGGGCGGGCGGCTGCAGGGCGGCCAGTGAGGTCAGCATGTGCTGCTGTTGGAGGGCCTGGTACTGCTGCTGCTGCTGCTGCAGGAGCTGCTGGGTCTGGGTCGAGGTCGCCGCCGGACGCTGGGGCACCCCATGCAGAAAGCAGGCAGCCAGCAGGGTGGAGGGCATGTGAGCAGGCCGGAATAACCCACCTTCAGGAGGCAGCATGCGCGTGCCGTGTGGGTGTCTGTGGGTGTGGGTGTCTGTGGGTGTGGGTGTCTGTGGGTGTGGGTGTCTGTGGCTGTGGGTGTCTGTGGGTGTGGGTGTCTGTGGGTGTGGGTGTCTGTGGGTGTCTGTGGCTGTGGCTGTGGGTGTCTGTGGCTGTGGGTGTCTGTGGCTGTGGCTGTGGCTGTGGGTGTCTGTGGCTGTGGGTGGCTGTGGCTGTGGGTGGCTGTGGCTGTGGGTGTCTGTGGCTGTGGGCGGACCAGGGTGCGGGTTGGCGGGGCCATGGCGGCCAGGGTCTGCTGCTGGGCGAGCCGCTGCAGGGTGCTGTTGACGTACTGCTGGTACTGGCCCATGGCCTGGTTGTGGGTGGCCTGCCGGTCGGCCAGCAGCTGGCGCAGCTGGGCGTTGAACCGGGTCACGGCATCCCCCACCCAGGCCTGCTGGCTGGCGGCCATGGGCTCGTGCTCGGGCGCCTGCAAGACCGCGTCCCGGGCCGCCTCGAGGAAGTCCCCGAACCGGTCATGGAACAGGGCCGTCGCCCAGCCCTCCCGGAAGAAGCTGCGCCGGGAGACGCCGCGGGCCACCCCCCAGGCAACAAAAAAATGGCGCGAGCGCCGATGTGATGGGCATGCATGTGCGGGGGCATGTGCGGGGTGGGGGCATGTGCGGGGCATGTGCGGGGGGTGGGGGCATGTGCGGGGGCATGTGCGGGGGGCATGTGCGGGGGGGGGGGGGGGGGGGGCACGTGGGGGCAGGCCTGATCAGGTCGGGGAGGATGCGGTCGTCGGCCCGGGCGCAGAGCGAGTTGACGATGGCTGGGGAGGCCCACCAGGCAGTGCAGGTTGGGCATCTCGACCAGCTCCCGGCCCGCGTAGGCCAGCAGGGCCACCTCCTGGTGCAGGTTAATCCGCAGCCGCGTCCGGTGGCCCTCGCTCTCGTCACCAGGTCCCGCTGCAAGCACAGCCGCGGCAAACAGAAACGGTGGGCGGGGCGCCGAGGCAGCAGGGGGGGGGGGGGGGGGGGGGGGGGGCGGACCCCTCGGCTAGGTTGGTCAGCACGGGCGCGACCCCGGCGGCCCCCTTGGGGGCGCGGTCGGCACGGCGGTCCCCAGGCTAGCCTGGAGGGCACCCAGCGGACCCGACTGCACCACCGAGCAGGGAGCCCCACCACGTGGTAGGAGGACGAGCGTCAGAGGGGCGGGGCGGGGCGGGGCGGGGCGGGGCGGGGCGGGGCGGGGCGGGGCGGGGCCCACGAGGCCGGTGCAACCGCAGGTCGAGTGAGCCGCCCCGTGGGTGGCGGGGTGGGGTGGGGTGCCGACCTGGGCCAGGAGGCCAGCGATGATGCCGTGATGGGCCCGCCGACGGTCTTTGCGGTGCCCGGGGCGGGGTCTCGATGGGCAGCTGGGCCCGGTAGAAGAGCAGCCCCGGGCAGCCAGCAGGCCTCCTGCAGGGGCCGGCTGAACCGGGGCAGCAGCTCACGGGCCACCGGCTGCGGCGGCATTTGTTGCTGCCAGGGGCATGCAGGGCAGGAGCCGAACGGGGAGGAATGCGGTGAGGCATGATGAAAGGGGTGGGGAGGGGGGGGGCATGAAAGGGCGGGATCGACATGGGGGGCATGCGAGGGGAGGGAGGCGGCGCGGGCGGTCGGACCTGCTGGAGCTTGAGCTGGGCCATGAGGGCCTGGGTGGCGGGCAGGGGCCGGCTCATGACCTCCACCACGTGGTCCAGGATGTACTGCCCCAGCAGGCTGCCCGCCTCGCGCCCGTTGAAGTGGTCAAGCGTGTACGGGAACCGACACTGCAGGCCAGGAGGGGGTGGCAGGAGAGGGGCGCGTCAGACGGGCATGTGCTGGAGGGGCGGCGGGAAAGGGGTGCTCGCGTGGATGCTCGTGGGGCCCCCCCGTCCCGTCCCGCGGACCCTGCGGGAGAGCTTGGCGACGGTGCCGCAGCCGAGGACGAGGGGGTCGTTGCTGGTCCAGGCCTCGTCGACCACCAGCCGGCCGTCGTAGACGATGCTGCTCTCGTTGAGCGCGTAGAAGACGTACGTGTCCACGTCGGGCTGGGCGCAGCTGACGAAGAGCGTGCACCCGATCCGGACGTCGGAGGCCTCGGGCGGGTCGCGCGGGTTGGCCTGGCCCAGCAGGGCCGACACCGAGACCGAGGGCCCCGCCGGCCGGGAGCCGCTCAGGGTCGACACCGACGAGGCCCCGGGCCCCAGCGACGAGCCGGTCGCCCCCGGGGTGGCCGAGGGGTTCTCTGGGAGGGGAGGGAGGGGGAGACAGGCGCCGGGGCGATGATGGAGGAGCGGAATGGTGGTCTGGCGGGATGGGGATGGGGGATGAGTACGGCGGGATGGGAGTGGGCTGGCGGAGGGATGGGGTGGGGCGCGGACCGGCCGAGGGTGTGGATGCGGGGATGACGAGGGACGGGGCCTGGGGCTTCTTGGGGACGATCCGCGAGGTGGCCGCCCGGCGTGGGGTCAGTTCCACCTGGGGCACCGCCATCGCCACCGGCTCCGCGGCCGGGGCCGCCGGGGCGCCGTCCCCGTGGGGGGAGCTGGGCCCCTCCCCTTCGCTGGGCGCGGCGGTCGAGGTGATGACAGGCTCTGCAGCAAGCGGCCGGAGGGGCGACAGGAGGGGCGACAGGAGGGGCGACAGGAGGGGCGACAGAGCGGCCGGCGTGAGGAGGCCGCAGCGAAGACCCCCCCTTCCGTCGCCCAGGCAACGCGGTGGGGGCGGGGGGTCGTGTGATGGTGGTGGGGGCAGGCGGACCGGGGGTGAGCGGCCTGCAGAGGTCGTCGTAGTTGGTGTCGGTGGGCACCTTGAACTGCACCCAGCACAGCTGCACCCGCTCCTCGCGGGGCTCCAGCAGCTGCTGGACGAGGGCCGCGTCGGCCTCCCGTTGGGCGGCCTCCTCCTGCAGCAGCAGCTCCTCCTGCTCCTCGTCGGGGCCCTCGCCCTCGCCCTCGGGCTCGTCCTCGTCGCCCTCGGGCACCGTCCCGTCGACCGACTCGGTCCGCAGGGGCCCGTCGGCCGTGCTCTCCACGTGCGAGTCTTGCTGCGGCCCGCAACCGGGGGGGGGGGGGGGGATGGTGAGGCACCGCGGGAAGGTGGGCGGGGATGGTCGGGGATGGTCGGGGAGGGCGGGGCGGACGTCGAGCGAGTCGTGGGGCAACATGGTGGCCGGCACTGCCGGGGGTGCGGCAGGCTCAGCCGCGGCCTCCTTGGCCGCCGTGGGGGCTGCCCATCAGGGGGGGAGGGGGGAGGGGTGGATCAGGGACAGAAAAGGATGGGTTGAGGGGCCGACCGACAAGCGGACCGCCGTCCTCCTGTCCCTTCCCCCCCCCCCCCGTCGCCTCGCCCCGCCTCTGCCCGCCCTGCCTCGCCTCGCCCGCCTCGCCTCGCCTCCAGTCACCGGCCATGGCGCATTCATCGCCGACCGGGTGCGGGCGGCTCGCCGCCATCGCGCTTGGGGGCAGGGGCATGGCGATGGCCTTGTCGTAGACCATGGGCGGGCGGCCGGGCGGGCGGGCATGGCAAGACGCTCCGTGTGGGCGGCCACGGGGCCCACCCGTCGAGGACCTTCACCCGGCCGTGATCAGGGCCGCCGTGATCTGGTCCGCGAGGGTCTGCACCACCACAGCCATCGCCCACCCGCGCAGCCATCGCCCGGTCGGAGAGGAGGTGAGTGGCCGAGAGGAGGTGGGGGCAAGGGGGGCAAGGGGGGCAAGGGGGCAAGGGGGGTGGCCTGACCTCGTCCTGGAAGACCCTCTTTGCGGGGTTCTCGCGCTCCCCCCCAGCGGCCTGGTCGCCCGCCCGCCGGGCCGCAGCCGCGCCCGAGGCACCGGCCCGGGATGGCCCGCCCCCCATGAGGGAGGTCGTGCTGGCGGTGGGGCTCATGCCGTGGGTGGCGGCCGTGCGGGGCAGGTCGGGCGCGTTCTCCGCGGGGACGGCCGGCGAGGGGGGCCGGATCAGGTAGAGCCGGGACCCCGCCACGCCCGCAGCCAGCAGGGCTGTGGCCCCCCCAAGCCACAAGCCACAGGGACGACCCTGGCGATGAGGCGCCATCCGCCCACACCATCCCGAGGGGCGAGCGGGGGGTGGGTGGAGGAGGGAGGGGCGGCAGACACTGGACGGCGCTGTAGGCGGCGAGGGTGTTGCCGTAGACGACCCCGATCTGGGTCGGGTCGTAGGCCCACCCGAAGAGGCCCCCGCCCGGCAGCAGGGAGCGTGTCAGGTTGGGCCCGTACTCGGCAGGGCTGCAGTGGGGGTCCTTCTCCTCTGCCCGGGCCCCCCACCACCACCACCGCCGCCGCCGCCAGCACCAGCACCACCGCCGCCGAGGATACATGAGGACGGGGGTACATGAGGACGGGGGTACATGAGGACGGGGGTACATGAGGACGGGGGTACATGAGGACGGGGGTACATGAGGACGGGGGTACATGAGGACGGGGGTACATGAGGACGGGGGTGGGGTGGGGAGGGGTGGGGCGGCGGCGGGGGCCGGGGGGGCGGACCCTCCTCGGCCTGCGGGTCCTGCGCGGCGGGCTTGGGGTGGTGGGCCGGGGCCCAGCCCGTCCAGGCGGTGGTCAGGTACTCGTGCAGCCGCTGCGCCTGGGCCTCCGAGGACAGCGTCACCACCCCGTCGGCCACGTCCAGGGCCAGCGGGTCCTCTGGCCGAATGAGTGAGTGAGTGAGTGAGTGAGTGAGTGAGTGAGTGAGTGAGTGAGAGGGATGGAGGGAGGGAGGGAGGGAGGCGGCATAAGGAGGGGCGTGTGTGTGCGGGTGCGGGGACGAACCGCCCCAAGGGCCCACGCGCCACGTGGGGAACCTGTGCGGCAACCGGATGGTCGGGGGGTGCGGCAGGCGGACCCTCGGTCTCGGCGGCGCCCTCGGGCGGGGCCTGCTGCTGCTGCTGGGCGATGCGCTTGAGGGTCTGGTCCTGCAGGCCCGAGGCGATGACCAGCAGGTCGTAGGGCAGCATCGTCCCGCCCGCCAGGACCACCATCCGCTGCTGCCGGTCGATGTCCACCATCGTCCCGTCCACCTCCGTCAGCCTGCACGGCCCCCGAGCGGCATGCGAGAGGTGAGTGAGCCGCCGGGGAACAGCCACGAGCAAGCGGTGAGGGGGCAGGGACAGGGACGGTGCACTATACCCACTACACCACCGCACCGCCTCCGCCAACCACAACCGGGTACTTCGGGGTGGTTCCCTCGGTGGCGTCCAGGGCGGCCTGCCTGGGTCCCTCCGGTTGGGCATGGGAAGGGGCATGGGGCATGGGGCATGGGGCAGGGGCATGGGGCAGGGGCAGGGGGCGGACCGGGACCCGAGGGCCAAGGCGGCCAGCTCGTCGGCCCAGAAGTTGCACGATGTGACCCCGTAGCGGGGCGGGGCCGGGGGGCGGCTGGGGCAGGGCCGCACGGGCGGGGTCCACCCGCCAGCCAGCGCAGCGGCCGACGCAGCCTCACTGCCGGCCGGCAGAAGGGGCGGCAGGGGCGGCAGAGCCGGGGGCGCATGCAGGTGAGCTGGCGGGGGGAGGGGAGGGAGGGGGTGGCAGAAGAAGGGAAGGGAAAGGTCCCCGTGAGGTCCAGGCTCGGCGGGCGTGTGGGCGGGGGCCAGCGGGGCGGGGGTGCTGCGCCGGAGGGCGGGCAGACTTGGGTTGGGCCCCATGGCGGCGTCAGCGCCCCCGACCACGCGGTCGGCCGGGACGGGCGGGTCGGCCTCGAAGAAGCCCTCCCCGGGCACCCCGCGGCCCTCGGCCCAGTTGACGGCCCCCGCCACGGGCAGGGCCACCCCCGCCCGGGTGATGGGCACCAGGGGCCGGGGCAGCGGGAACAGGCAGTACTGCGGGTACGCCCCGTGGGCCGGGTGGGGATGCATGTGGTGCCCCGGGGGCGGCACGACCGTGCTCAGGGCCGTGGGGAGGCCGCCCGGGGAGAGCAGGGCCAGGTGGGTGAAGGACAGGGTCGGGGCCAGGGCCAGTTTGCTCAGCACGGCCAGCCCGCAGTCCGAGGCGCCCACCACCACAATCCGGTGGTTGAAGACCGTCTGCTCCACACGCCCCAGTCGCATCCCCAGCGCACCACGGGAGGCAGCAGGGTGAGCGCTGATGAGAATGACGGGAAACGTGGGGGATGGGACGGGGAGGGGAGTGAGGGGAGGGGAGGGGAGGGAGGGGAGGGAAGGCGGGGGGCGCACCTTGCGCTCGAAGACCATCCGGCGGGTGAGCACGTTGAGGGCGAAGGCGGGCGGGCAGTACGAGGTGCGCGGCTGGACGAACACCTTGTACGGGTTGGACAGGTCCAGCGGGGCCAGGTCCCCCAGCGGCCCTGCAGCAGCGCCACATGGCAGCCGGGCGGTCAGGGCGACAGCGGGGGCGAGGGGGAGGGCGGCAGCGAGGGCCCGGGGGGGCCGGGGTGTGTGCCTGCGGACCGATCTTGTCGTCGGCCAGGTCGAGGCGGTGCCGGTCGGCGTACTGCACGTCGGGGTCGACGTAGGCTGGGTCGTCGGTCTGCCGGAGGGGCCGCACCACCTGGCGGCGGGGCAGGGCGGGCACGAAGAGCTCCAGCAGGGGCGCCGAGATGGACTGCTCGCAGGCCGGGTACAGCCGGTAGTACAGGCACGTCTTGGCCGTCTTCCGGAAGAGCTCCTAAGGGAGGCCGAGGCAGACAGAGCGGGCCAGGCGCGATGAGGGGGCGTCGTTGGGACGCGGCAACAGGGGAAGGGGTACGGGGGCTCGACCGGGTGGGCGGGGGGATGACGGCGGACCTTGACCAGGAAGCGGGCCCGCGGGTAGAAGACCGGGCTCAGCACGAAGCAGACAACGTCGCCCTGGGACGGGTCGGGGTGGTCCCGGAACGAGACAAAGTCCAGCTCGAAGTGGTCCCGCAGGAACTGCACCTGGGTCGCTGCCCCGCCCCCAGGCCCGACCCAGACGCCAGCCCGGAGCCCCGGGGCAGCGAAACCACACGACCATGAGGCGGATGGCCCCCAATCGGAGGGACAACAGTCCCCGGATGAGAGGGAGAGCCGACATTACACCACCGCTCCCATTTTGGCCTCAAGATGAGGGTCGACATTCCTCCGAGGTGGGATCCACAATGTCGCCACCCGGTCGGGAGGAAATCGCGGCGATGGGAGAGTCGACATTCTGAGGCGGGATCCGCCCAGTCGGGGGGATGAAGGCGACATTCCCCTAAGGTGACACCACACACTCGGTTTCACCTTCGTTCGTCCAGTCGGCCGCGTAGGGGCCCATTGACCAGCCCCATGAACGTGCCTTCCGTCACCCGGGAACTCGGGGCCTCGACTTGTCGGTGCTGTGTGCTGTACTGCGCTGGTGGATGGCCCGGTGGGGCGCCGCGGACGGACCGACAGCGACGACGGACAGCCCGACGACGGTCTCTCCGCAGAGGGCCACGTAGCAGCGCAGGCTGGCCCGCATGAGGGCCTCGTGCTTCTGCAGGCGGGCAAGCTCGGCCTGAGGGGGCGGTGGCGGAGGTGCGGAGGTGCACCCCACAGGGCGGGTGAGGGCGGGGCGATCAGGGGGGGCGATGGAGACGGGGCAACCCAGCAGAAGCGGGTCTCGAGCCTGCCCATGGAAGGCCGCCGGGCGGCAGCAGGTGGGGGCGATGGCCGGGGGCCGGACCTCGCCCTCGGGGCCGCCGAAGGCTTTGTCGAGCTGGCGGAAGAGGCGCTCCTCCTCGCTGTCGGCGGGCCCCCCCAGGAAGGCCGCGTCCGGCTCGAGGGCCGGGGCCAGCTTAGCCAGGGCTGCCCGCAGGGACTGCACCCGGCCTGCCGCGTTCTGCAGGGCGGGTGCGCATGTGGTGCGAGAGCGTTGACGACCGTGGGGTGGTCCCAGGAATGCGCTATCGCATCACGCGCGGGCTGGGGGGTGCCGGGGGCGGCGGTGGCAGGGCGGCGGGCGGGCCTGCGCGGAGCGGGTGAGCATGCCGGCCTCCTCGTCGCGCCGCTTCTGGTCACGCTCGGCCCGGAGCTCCTTGTACTGGTCGTACTGCCGCTGGGCGGGCGACTGGTTCAGGACGCACAGCTCGAAGAGCTCCCCCAGGGCTGCCTCGTCCTAAGGCGGGCCCGGGGGGTGGCCAAGGGGGGGGGGGGGTGGGGTGGGGGCGGAGGGAGGGTTGAAGGCCTGCTTTTCTCGAGGCGGCTTTGGGGGCGGGCCAAGAGGCGGGGGCGGGGCGGGCGGGGCGGGGCGGGGCGGGGCGGGGCGGGGCGGGCGGGGCGGGGCGGGGCGGAGCTGCGCACCTTGAGGCCGGTCAGGAGGCTGCGGACGCCCTCCTCGTGGGCGGGCCGGGCGCGCTGCAGGCCCACCGAGTCTGCCTCCACGCAGAACCGGCTGAAGATGTACAGCACGTGCCCAAATGCGCTGTTGGGCCGCGGGGGCACCTGGACGGACCCGACCCGACCCGACCCCGGCGGGGTGAGGATGACCACCAACGCTCCCACATCCTCAAGGGGGAGGGAGGGAGGGGAGGGGGCATCTGCGGGCCTGCGCGAACGAGTTGAGCAGGGCGAACTCGGGGACGGTGTGGGGCAGGGTGATGATGCAGTAGTCCATGGCCGGGAAGAGCCCGAAGGCTGCCTGCAGGAAGTCGCAGCTGCGCCCCTCGTATGTGGGCTCCAGGCAGAACTTGCTGATGCAGAACGCGTTCGGCGCTGCGCATCCCGGGAGAGAGAGAGAGGGGGGGGGGGGGGGGGGGGGGCTGAGGAACGGGTCGGGGGCCAAGGGGGAGGCACGGAGGGGGGTTGGAGCATCCCGACGAACCGACGTCCTCGCCGTCGCCCCGGACGAGGTTCCCGAAGGGCTCCAGCTCGAAGGAGCGCTGCAGGACGGCAAGGTCCACGCGGGACGAGAGGTGCATCAGCCCACCGCCGTCCCTCGATCTGCAGCCCCAACCCGACCCCCCGCAAGAATAAGTTCGCCGCGAGAGCCGGGGTTCGGTCGAATGGCCGGCTGTCGGGAAGAGGTTGCCGAAGAAGAGCATTGGATGGGGCAGTGGGGCGGGGCGGGGCGGGCGGGATGCCCGACCTCCGCGACGAGGGTCTTGTCGGTGTCGGTCTGGTTCTGGATGAGCTCGGCCAGGTAGAACTCCCCGTACCGCTCGATGAGGGCCTCGCTCTGGTCCCGGAAGACAGGCACCAGGTCGTCGTGGTCTGGGGCCCACCGTCGAACGCACAATTGTCATGAACGGGGCGGAGCCGAGGGCAGGCGGCGGGGGGGGGGGGGGGGGGGGACCGACCTTCCACCATGGCCGGACGGACGTACAGGGTGGTGCTCACCAACTCCCGTTTGCATAGATACAAGGTGGGCCCGTCCAGGTCCTCGAATGTCTTCCGCTCGGCCATGGTGAAGAACTGGGCCAGGGCCGGCAGCTCCCGTTCCAGGGAGGCGCGCGCCGGGGCGAGGTAGCAGACGCGCTCCAAATGGGGGAGGGTCTCGAAGAGACTGCGGATCATGTGGCCCATGATATCGGACGGAGCGGGAATGCTCAACATGGCCGAGAGGTCTCGTTGCCGGGTCCGGTCCATGCAGACTCCAAAGGAGAGCCAGACCGTAGAGAAAGGCTGATGATGGTGCGAAAAAGGGCTTGTTCAAACTGGGTCTGGGTCCAACACAGACAGGAAGATCTTCGGAATAGTTCTTTTGGACCCAGTCTTCCCAGGCCTCCTGGGTGGGTTCTCCGGCAGTGATGGTGGTGGGGTAATCACAGAAGGAAACAAAGCCGATCGCATCGGTCTCATGGTACACAGTGATACTGAGAACACCGCTCTCTCTGGGATGGAAACAAGCGGGTGCAGGGGAACACAGGAAGAAGTGGCATGAACAGACATGAAAGTGGCAAGATTGTATTGTCCAAAGAGGGTCTGAAACTGAGTGGACTCACCAATCAATGCCTGAATTGCAGGCTGGTCGGCGAGCTCAGCTTTCCTGACTTCCATTATCGCCCCCTCAAAAAGAAAAAGCGCTCAAAATTTGAAAAGAGGCGAGTCTGATGATCCCTGCTTCCTCAGCACAACGGTTTTCTCTGGCAGTCGGTCGTCGTGTTAGTGCAGCCTCGTCCAAGTGTTCGCCCTGCTCAGGCTGCTGCGAGAAAAGGGTTGGATGGAATGCACACGCGAGTCCTACAAACGATTGTGTCGGATTTTTCTGCATGCGTTTCAGGGTTGTTTGTAAAGATAGTCACTGGCCGTTCTGACTGGCTTTCCGTTTGGCTATCTGTTGTTCTGCTGGGGTCGCGCTAGGGAACGTGGCTCTCGACCAGCACAAGATGGAGAGCGACCCCAACGCCAAGATGGGCTAAAACGGTGAGTGGGGTAAACCCTTTCTTTTTTGTCCCTTTTCTTGAAATGAATCCTCTTCTTTTCTCTCCTCCCCCCCCCCCCCCCCCCCCCCAAGGGAACCAGGGTGCCGATGCAGATGGGTTGGTGGGAAGCTCGGACAGGATCGCCTTGTTCGCATGTTGCGCATCTTTCCGCCCTTCCCGTGCCCGCCCTGTGGCCGTTTTTTGTTTTTGTTTTTCTGCTCGGACCCGAACAACGACACCTCCTTTTGTCAACAAGGTTATTGATCCTAAGTTACGCCCAAAAACGGCGGCGTCCGGAGGCAGACCCGACCCGCTCGAAAATGAGCCCCTCTTGGCGAGTGGGCAGGAGGTGAAGACCAAGAGTTATTTCAACAATCTTACCCTTCCCCATACTGAAAGCGGCGATATCTATCCACTCTGTGCGCCCTACCAGGAATTCACTCCGATGGGCCTAGGGACTGTTTATTTTTTCAAGCTCACGGTCTGTGTGAGAGGACATTCGGCTTTGTCACAATTGTGGTAATATATCATCAGATCAATCTAGGCATCATTTTCACGGGCCTGGCGCTTTGTTCGATCGCGCCCCTGATTCTCAATGGGTGGGGAGGCGGTATATGCAGCACTTCCATTTGTCGGACGACTCTGTTCAATCTGCAGACCAATCCGCAGGGTGTCGCCCTGTCGACCATGTCCCCCCCGGCGCCCAACCCCAACTACGGGGCATCGGTCAAACTGGCCGACAGCACCATTGTCATCGGGGCGCCACATCCCTTCTATGGAACAAACCGATCTTCGTCCATTCTCCCTGGGGAAGGCGGCAGCATCGAAATCTACCGGCAGGACCCTTGTCTGTGCGCCGCCCTTCTTCTTCTCCTGCTCGACCGACTGACCGACGGGTTGCCCGTGTCGCAGTCGACCTGACGGACCTCATGCTAAGCGGCACCTTCTCCAGCGATGAGCCGTCCTTCGGGGTCGAGGTGGCCCTCTCGCGGAGCATCGTGGCCGCCGCCGCTCCCGCCGCCCCCGACAACGCCACGGGCCTCGCCGAGGCCGGCCGGGTCTTCATCTACAGGCGTCGCGCCCGTCCGTCCTCCTCGCCCGGGAAATTTCGCGGGGCTTCATTTCTGTTGGTTTCCTCTGACCTGCTCTTCTCCCTGCTCTCTGATTCCCTCCTGCCCCGGGTGGCCCTCAGAGGCCTGGCAGCAGACGCAGACCCTCGAGTGCCCCGACCCCGAGCAGGACGGCCACTTCGGTGTGGCCATGGCTCTCTCGGGCACGGTTGGTCGCGCCCCCGCCCACTCCGTCCCGGGGGGCTCGTATCATCGTATCATCGTCCTCATCACGACCCCTCTCCGCCGCCACAGCACCTCCTGGTGGGCACCCACAGTGGCCGGGCCTACCTCTACGAAAACACATCCGCAGGTCCGTCCCCCCACCCGCGACAGCCGACATCCGCTCCCCGCCGCCCGGGGCCAACCAGCACGGCACCTCATATGCCCACCACCGCCCGCCACGATGGGGGCGGCGCAGGGTACGCCTTGGTGGCCCGGCTGCAGCGGCCGGTGGGCTCCCTGCAGGACTCGATGGCGGCCGGGTACGGGAGGTCGGTGGCCCTGACCGGCGAGGTGGCGGCCGTGGGGGCCCCGATGGACCCCCTGAACAAGGACTGGATGCCCGATCAGCGGGGCGTCGTCTACTTCTACGACGCCGCCACCAGGGGTCCGCCTCCCGCGCGCGCCTCCTCCTACCGGCCATCGGGGCGTTCTTTGGCGGTCCGCCGCCTGACGTCACCATTCCTTCCCTCCTTCCTGGCCCTTGGTGGTTTTCCCTTTTGCAGTGGAGCGCTTCCGGCTGCCCGGGCCGGCCTTCTTCACGTACGGGCGCCACTTTGGGCACACCATCAGCCTGGAGGAGCACGCCCAGCAGGTGGTGGTCACCTCCGACTGGGGCATCATCCAGTTTGTCAACAGTCCGTCCCGCGGGCCTGTCGGAGCGGAGGGGCGGGTGCCGGTTGGGGGCGGATCTGACCGGGTTCCGGATCGGGTGCCCGGGCCGGGCGCACAGAGACCCACCACTACGAGCTCGGCTGGGCCCGGCAGCTGGAGCGGGGGCTCAACGTGACGGTGGCCATGGCCTCGATGGGGCTCAACGTGGAGCCGCACCTGGTGCTGGGCGACCCCATGGAGGAGGAGGCCCGCGGCTGGGTCCAGTTCGTCGAAGGTCCGCCATTCCCCCCCCCCCCCCCCCACCGCCACCGCCGCCACCGCCGCCGCCACCACCACCACCCCTTGGACCTCACCCCTTGGACCTCACCCTTGGACCTCACCCTTGGACCTCACCCCTTGGACCTCACCCCTTGGACCTCACCCCTTGGACCTCACCCCTTGGACCTCACCCCCGCCCCCCGCCCCCGCCCCCGCCCCCGCCCCCGCCCCCGCCCCTCGCCCTCGCCCCTCGCCCCTCGCCCTCGCCCCCCCTCAGGCACTCTGGTGGGCGGGTGGATCCGGGACGTGCACACCCTCTTCGAGCGGCCGCCCGGGGCCCGCTTCGGGCGGGCCGTTGCCGTGTCCAACAGCAGCCTGGTCATCTTCAGCAGCGGCGCCTGGGGGCCGTCTACCTGGCCATGGCTTCATCGGGTCCACCCCCGCCGCCCCCCGCCAGCTTCCCCTCGCCGTCGGCTCCTCCCAGACGTCCCTTCCTCTTCCTCGGCTCACTCATCCCGCGTCCTCCCTCTCCCTCTGGGCCTGGGGCCCCCCCGCAGCCATCTTCGGGTCGGTGCCGTACTACGTGACGGAGTGGCTGATGAACTTCTTCATGATGGGCGTCCTGCTGAGCATCAAGGTGGCCGCCCTGCACAGCGAGCACAAGGCCCAGCGCGACTCGCTGGCCATCTCCGACTACGCGGTCATGATCAAGGGCCTCGACCCCAGGCGCTGCAAGGCCGCCGACGTGGCTGACATGATGGCCGCATACGGCGAGGTCCAACAGTCCGCCACCGCTCGCCCTTCCCGCCCCAAGGTCCCACCGGTCGGCGGGGGCTGCTCGGGGCGTGAGGCCCACGGAGACGCCGCGCCCCGCCCGCCCTCACCCCACACTCCCGTTCATCTCCACCTTTCTCTTCCCATCCACCGTCCGCCGCCGTCCTCCTCCCGTTCATCTCCATCCACCGTCCACCGTCCCTCCGTGGTGGAGGGCAGCGTCATCGTGGCGCTGCACGACCCGCTGCTGGTGGAGCAGCTGGCCCAGCTGCGCACCGCCAAAAACGAGGTCCGTCCCTCGCGCCGCCCCCTCCCCTCCTCCCCTCGCCACGCCCCTACTCCCCTCGCCACGCCCCGCTTTGGCCACCACTCGGGGCGGCGCGCAATCTCATCCGCCCCGCCCCTCCGCCCCTCCGCCCCTCGGTCTCGTCTGGCCGCCAGCTGCGCATCCTGAAGAAGCGCGGCCTGGACGTGGACCCGGGCTGGTGCCTCGGCTGCCATGACCACTTCTTCTGGCTCCGCTGCCTGATGACGCCCCGATGCCACCGCAACGCAGGTCCGCCCCCCGCCCCCGCCCCCGCCCGCCCTTCAACTTTGGGACCGGGCATCATCATCTCATCTCAACCTGCGATCCGGGCAGCCTACTTCGAGGGGCGCATCGCGGCCCTGCAGGAGCTGGTCGACCAGCGCAAGGCGGACCCCTCCCTGCGCACCCCCACGGGGGTCGTCATCGTCATCTTCAACTTCGAGGTCCGCCCCTGCCGCCACGCACACACCCCCGCCGCCTCCCTCTCGACCCCCCTTCCCTCCGTCTCCCGTGGCGCGACATCCCTTCCTCGGCCCGGGTGGCGGGGGCGGGCGGCGGCCCAGGAATCGCCCAAGACCGTCGTCAGCAAGCTGGCCGTGGCCGAGTACCTGCGCTACCTGCCCTGCTGCCCCTCCGACGGGTCCGCACCCACCGCTGCCCCACCCGTCCGCCCATCAACCCACCTTTCGTCCATCCTACCTCCCACCCGCTTGTCGTGGGGCCCGCCGGCCTGCCTCGTAGGATCCACGGGAAGCCGTGTGTGGTCCGGCGGGCGCCCGAGCCGGGGGACATCATGTGGGAGAACCTGCACTACTCCCTCCGCAGCCGCCTGCTGAGGCGGACCCTCACATGGCTGGCGGTCTTCGCCCTCTGCGGCGGTCTGCCCCCCCCCCCCCCCCCGCCCCGCCCCGCCCCGCCCCGCCCCGCCCGCTTCTTCGTCGTCACACTCTCGCCGCCCCCCATTCCACTTTCTGGCGCGGGGGGCTGGTGGTGGCAGGCCTGGTGCTGTTCAACCTGGTTGTGATCGTGTGGAAGACCCGCTGGTGGCAGCTGGACGTGCGCAGCCCCACCTGGGAGCTGACCATCTACCGGACGGGCCTCCTGCTGGCCCTCTCGCTCATCAACAAGTTCCTCGGCTTCCTCATGCACTGTCCGCAGGGCCCGCTCACGTCCCCCAAAAGGGTGGATCACCGATCGCCCCCAGGGGGGGGCAGGGACGGGGACGGGGGATGGGGCCACGGTGAGCTTCTCGCCTCCTGGCGGCTGGCCACGGCCTTGACATGACGAGCGTGGTGGTGTGCCTTGTGCGTGGTGGTGTGCCTTGTGCGTGGTGGTGTGCCTTGTGCGTGCGGTGGGCGGCGGTGACGGTGGCGGCGGTGATGGCGGTGGGTGGTGCAGACCTGATCGACTTCGAGAAGCACCACAGCCGGTCGAACTGGTCCTCGTCGATGCTCTTCAAGCTGACCTTCCTCCTCATCTTCGACTCCTTCGGTCCGCCCCCCGCCACCGCCACCCCGCCCGTGCCGGCCATCTCGTCCCCGGAGGCCAAGTCGATCACCCCATCCGGCATGGCCTTGCTTCCCCGCCTGGGGTGGTCCGCGCTCACGGGTGCCGGGGGTCTCCGGCTGGGCGGGTGGGTCAGGGTACGGGCTGACCTACTACGCGCTCTTCGCGGGCCAGATGAAGGCCTGCCCGCCCCTGCCATTCCCTGCCCCTCATTGCCCCTCATTGCCCCTCATTGCCCCTGCCTGACCCGCAGTCAACCCGGCAGCCAGGTCCCCACTCGGCTCATTGCACCCTCCTTCCACTTCCACTCCCCTCCCCCCTCCCCCGACTGGCCGATGCTCCTCTCCCCGCCTGCCCGGCCCGGCCTGGCTACCTGGCTTGGCTGCCTGGCTTGGCTGCCTGGCTTGGCTGCCTGGATTGGCTGCCTGGATTGGCTGCCTGGCTTGGCTGCGGCAGACATGGGCCAGCTTCATCGACGCCGCCGGGTCGGATCTGGTCCGCACCAATCACCGCCTCCCCTTCCAGCCCTCGCCCCCCCCCCCCCCCCCCCCCCCCCCACACACACACACACCCTCGCGGTCATCGCACCTGGGCCACCAACCGCCTCATCCCACCGTCGGCACTGTTGGCGGGGCGGGGCGGGGCGGGGCGGGCGGCGTGGGCAGCTCTTCCAAATCCTGGGCGACCCGGCCCTGCAGGCGCTGCTGGACTGGGTGCACCCCGTCGAGTACTACAGGCGCATCTTCCTCTACAGGCGCGCCCTCGTCGATGAGTCCGCCGCCCCCGCCAACCATCAACCATCGCCGCCCCCACCCAATGCCGGCCTCTCCCGGGTGTCGTCCTCCCCGCCTCACCTCCCACCCCTTGCCCACCACCGCCCCGGCCCTGGCAGGGAGCGGACCCGGCTTCTGGACCACAGCCGGTACGAGGTGGCCGTCCGGCTGAGCGCCGTCCTGAAGGCGGCCTTCGTGGCCTTCTCGCTGGGGCCGGTGATGCCCCTGGTGGTCATCGCCACGGCCGTCGAGATCCCGCTCCTCTTCTGGGTGCAGAAGATCAACCGTCCGCACGGCACACACACACCCCCGCACCCCCAGGCACGGCATGGCACACAGCACAGCACAAGCACGGCACGGCACGGCCCCTCGATGATGGCCGTCGCTTGGAGCTCCTGGCGCCGCTCATCCCCCCGGCCCCCCCCCCCCCCCCCCCCCCCCCTGCGGTGCTGCGGTTCAACGCGCCCCCCCGGCGGACGAACCTGAGCATGTTCAAGCAGGCCCTGAAGTTCCTCTTCCTGGCCGAGATCATCAACCTGCTCATGGCCTGCTGGTCGTACGCCAACTTCGCGTGCTCGGTCCGCCCCGCCCACCCCCCGGCCCTCCGCTCCGGCTCGCCTCCATGACCCTCACGCCCGACGACCCGCCATCGCCGCGAGTTGGACCCACCCACCCGACCGATGTGCGTTGGGGGGTGGCGCAGGGGCTCTGGGGGTGGCTCTCGGGGCACCCCGAGGAGGCCGGCTGCACGGAGACCGAGTTCGACATGTGGACGGTGCAGCTGGGCCTGACGGTGGTGCTGACCCTGCTGGGCATGTCCGGCATCCTGCCCGGCACGGACTGGCTCTGGCGCAAGGTCGCCGCCCCCCCTCCCGCCCGCTTCCCGCTGGGCCCTCATTCCAGCCCCATGGATGGCACACCCGCCTCCTGCTCACCGGGTGCCACCATCATCGTCTGCGCTGGGATGGGCATGGCGGGCTGGCAGATCATGAGGATCAAGGTCCTCAAGGCCGACAAGTACCGCCCCTATGAAAGAGTCCGCCCGCCCGCCTGCCCGCCCGCCCCGCCGCCCGCCCGCCTGCCCGCCCGCCCGCCCGCCCGCCCGCCCGCCCGCCTGCCCGCCCGCCTGCCCGCCCGCCCGCCCCCGCCCGCCCCGCCCGTTCCCGCCCGCCCACCGCTCTTTCGCCGCTCTTTGCCACCACGGTTCCTTCCTCATGCCGCCCCGACCTCTCGTCTTCTGCTATAGTGGCGAGCCGGCTGGGGAGCGCTACCAGGCGCCCCTGAGCGAGGACTGGCTGCGGGGTGCACTCGTCCGAGGGCGACCGGCAGCGGCGGATGGCCGTCCTGGCCCGGCCGGCCCACGAGGCCCCCAAGTCCCCACCCCCTCGCCCTCCCCCCAGCCGCCCGCCCAGCGGGGCCCCCGGCAGCTCCCGGCCTGGAGGACGACACCATTAACTAATAGCTTTCCCCCCCCCCCCCCCTGTATCCCCGTGAGGCGCCCGTCATGTTGTGAGACGACCATAACCAGACGGCGCCACGATCCGAGGGCCAGATTAGCGAGGCCGCACCCGGTGGGGAGGCGACCGGGTGATTATCCATCCCGGTGGGGATACGGCGGAAGGTAGGGAGCTATAGGCTTATGCCTTCCGCCTTCCCTGCTCCTCGGGGGGTGGGAAGAGAAGGCCAATTAACGGCCAATGAGAATGAGGGGAATTAGCGGGGAATTAGCGGGGAATTAGCGGGGAATTAGCGGGGAATTAGCGGGGAATTAGCGGGGAATTAGCGGGGAATTAGCGAAGGAATTAAAGGAGGTTCACTAAAAGGATTAACGGAGGGGGGAGAAGATTAAAAGAGGATGGGGCGGGAAGGGCCGGTGCAGAGCGAAAAGACAATCCGGAGAAGGGAAGATCACTCCAGACTGGGAGCGAACACGGAGCGCCGGCCCTGCCGGATCTCCGCTCACGGGAAGATGACACAGTACACAAGCTGCGAAACCCACCCGACAACAACAGGCCCGCAAGAGGAACCAGCGACAGATGGGAAGCCTGTGAGGGGGGCTGCGAAGGCGGACGGGCGCAGGGCCGTGGGATGCGGGATGCGGGCGGAGGGGGCGGACCAAGACGTAGAAGGTGCCGATGAGGAGGGTGATGACCATGAAGGGCAGCCCAATCTTCAGGAAGGCCCGGAAAGTCATCGGGTAGCCGGCACGAGTCGAGAAGGACGCCACAATCACGTTGGACGAGGCCCCGACTGCACCGCGACCGTCGCAACCCAAAAAAAAGCAAGGATGAAAGGGATGAAAGTCAAAATACCCATGCCGGGGCGCACCGGGTCGAAACTGGGAGGAGGGGATGAGAGGGAACGAGGGGCCGGTACGGACTGAGGGAGCCATTGCCACCCAGGGCGGTGCCAATGACCAGCGCCCAGGCGAGGGGCTTCAGGGGCAGGTGCAGCACCGGGTCAGCCGACATCTGGCTGATGACGGGGATCATGGCCACCGTGTAGGGGATGTTGTTGATGAAGGCGCTCAGGATGCCCGACAGCCAGATGATGATCAGCATGGCCACGGGCAGCCGGGCCCCGTCGGGCAGGGCCAGGATGGCAGCGATGATGACCTGGGCCAACAGGTCGAGCAGCCGCAGCTGGGCCACCTCGGCCACCAGGACGAAGAGGGCCGCAAAGAAGAGAAGCGCGCTCCACTCGACCTTGGCCAGGTTCTCGTCGACCTCCTTGGGCGAGGCCAGGATCATGGCCACCGTGGCGCCCACGATCGAGACCTGAAACCAACACCCACCCCAAGGGGGGCATCGGCACAGCCACGATCCGCGCAACTCAGTGCGAGTTCCATCGGGCTCCCCCACCCAGTCACAGTCACAGTCACGCGCGCAAAGCAAGGAGGGGCGCGTACGGACCCAGGTTGCGTTGAAGGGGATGAAGGAGCCCAGCACGAACCAGCAGATCATCACCAGCAGCACGATGGAGCACACCCAGAGGGCCCGCTTGTTGCGCAGCTGGTGCGGCTCGGCCCCCACCAGAGCGACCACCTTGCAGCTGGTGGCGTCCTTCAGGTCGGCCACCGTCTTTTCATCGCTCGCCGCCGGGACCGCATCGGCGGTGCTGCTGGTGGCGGGGGTCATGGTGGTGGCTGTTGCCTTGGGGGCAACCGTCGCGGGGTCACTGGTGGCCGTGGGGGCAGGGCCCGTAGCCGTATCCGTTGCGGTGGCCGATGCGGTGGCCGATGCGGCGGTGGAGGCGACGATGAGGGCGGTGCTGCCCGAGGCGACGTTATTGGGGGGCGGCTCGAGGTCCTCGGGGGTGGGGGGCGCCGACATGGCCGCGAAGAGCACGTCGGGCAGGGAGGACTCCGGGATTGGCGACTGGGCCGGCGGGGCTCGGACCAGCGGGTCCTCGGGGGCCGGGCTGGTGCTTTGGTTGCTGACGGGCAGCGGGACGGCTGGGGCCACGGTCGCGGGGCCGGCGGGTGCGGCCCCCAGGGGGGTCGTCAGGACACCGGCCGGCATACCCAGGACGATCTGGCGCAGGGCCACGGGAGACACGACTGTGCTCGGGGCGGGAACAACCCTATTGATTCGCGGTGGGTGGGGATGCGCACGGATGAGCGGGAGCGGAGTGGCGGTCACTGCCTCCGGATGCCCCCCCCGGAGCGCTCGGCCACCCAGCACGACCGCAGCCCCGCCTCCATCCATCCCCCACGCCCCCATGCCCCCTCTCCCGTCCCCGAACTCGCCCGACATCATCGCCGCTCCCCCTCCACCTCTGGCTGCTTCTTAGGATCGCACGGCCTCCTCACAAGACGGTCTGCCATGGCCTCCCTCTCGTGCCTCGGGAGAGGGAGGGAGGGAGGGAGGGAGGGAGGGAGGGAGGGTGGGTGGGAGGGAGGTATGGAGGGAGGTATGGAGGAGGGAGGGAGGGAGGGGGGACGGGGGGGACTTGAGGGAGGGGAAATCTCGGTGCTCGAGGGCTCGTCCAGGGGGAACTTCTTCATCTCCATGGCGGCGAGGGACTTGTTCCGGGGGATGGGCACATGGACGGCCGATCCCTGGGTGCGAGTCAGGGCACCACAGCGGCGGGGATGAGCGTGGACCCGGCCGGACAAGGCTATGGATGGGGGCGGGCGGGCGGGCGGGGTGACGGACCGGGGTGAGCTCCTTGCGGTAGAACCACACCATGAAGAGGGCCGACGGGAAGAACATGATGAGCACCATGGGGGCCAGGTTGACCAGGAACGTCACAAAGTCGATGTTCAGGTTGTTGCCGATGATCAGGTTGGGCGGGTCGCCGATCAGCCTGCACCCCAGGGGAGGAATCAGCAGAACAGAGCAGATTGGAAGGCCGCCAAAAATACGAAGGCTGCCTCTGGCCGGCCGGGTGGCAGAAGGGGTGGTGACGGGGGGTGGGTGGGTGGGACGGACGTCATGCAGCCGCCCATGGTGGTGAAGAAGATGAGCCCATAGAAGAGCGGCACGGGGGTGATGTCGAGGCCCTTGGCCATCTGCAGGATGACGGGCGAGATGAGCAGCACGGCCGTGACGTTGGGCAGGAAGGCCGAGACGATCATCCCGAAGGCGTTCAGCAGCAGGAAGAGCAGCACTGGCCGCCCCTTGCAGATGATCAGAATCTTGTACGACATCCACTCGAAGACACCTGTAGGACAGTGGCGGACAGTGGCGGACAGTGGCGGACAGTGGGGTCAGTGCGGACGTGGTGGCGGTGGAAAGTGGCGGTGGACAGTGGTGGTGTCAAGAGGAAGCCTGGCTTCTGCCTGGCGGCAACAAGCAGACCGGTGGTTGCGTAGAGGTTGTTAATGATCATCATCATCATGAGCAGGGTGATGGAGGACCAGTCCACCCAGCCGAAGACCGTCTCGGTGCTGGGGGCGCCACGGATCCCCGTTACGATGAACCAACCTAAAGACGCAAACAGGAGGAAATGCATATGAAGCGGGCAGGAAAGTGAAAAGACCGATGATAGCGCCGGCAAAAGCAACCAGCGTCGCGTTCACCCAATCAAGGGCAATGAGAACAAAAACGAGAACCAAAAGAACTCCTCCAAAAACGGCTAACAGGAGTGTAAGAGAGGGAGAGGAGTGAGAAGAAGTCAGACCTTGGTAGTGGCCAGCACCGGACAGGGGAGTGTGGACAACATCCGCAACAATGGTGGACAATGGGTCTGAGCTTTTGAGAACCAGGCGCATGGCATCGTCCCGTTGAATGAGGTCTTTAAAATCCCATCTTGAGAACTCCTTTGTACTCGTGATGGTGTAGCCGAGAATATTCGCCGGGATGGTCCAGTTGGAAAGTGTTTCGCCTTGTGCCACCAAGATGCTCTGATTGGCCAGGAGAGTAGCTTTTTCGAGGAAGCAGGTCACAACCGGAGTCGTCACAGAAGAATCATGAAGAGCGAGCAGCATGACTTGCACGGAAATCTCGAGTGAAAACGAATCAAAAAGTGATGGCAAGGCCACAATAACACGGTCATTGAGTTCGTCCAAACGGCCAAGACCAGGATCCGAAAGAGAAATGGCGAGCGCACTGCCAATCAGGCAGAAAAACGCAAGCATGGGGGGTTGATCGTGCCAACAGTGCACG